>OY992538.1:44793157-45993157 GCA_963921195.1 Pegoplata infirma
ATCCCAGTTGGCAAAACAAAATCACACCTGACATACTGCTGACTCTCCCTTTATGAAATCGCTGACATCTTCATATAATTTTTCAAAATGTCACCAATGACATGTCAGCAGTGTCCACCAATATCGGTGGCCATGTACAATTCTTTTAAACAACCGCTGACATGTCATTGATGACATTTTCAAAAATTGTATGAAGATGTCACCAACTTTATAAAGGGAGAGTCAGCAGTAAGTCAGGTGTGATTTTTTTTTGCCGACTGGGATATTTGCTATCAATATTCAAGAAGGCTCATTTTTATACCATCCATCCAATGTATGGAGGTATATCGGTATACACTATATATTTTTTTATCCCTAAAGAAATCTACGATTTTTTAGCGATGTTATTCGTCCGTTCCTGGAAAGCACACAGCATCCTATGTTCATTTGCTGGTTAAGTTCGTAAATGGGCAAGATTGGATACAGTTTTTTTGTACTTTTGTTAAACAATTCTAAAATTCATACCTATAAACTCATAAAATATGAGTTTATTCTAGTTCGAGACCGTTTTTATCTTCCTTATTATGAAATAACAAGTACTTATGTTAACTCTACTTTCTTTATTAGGATATTCTTCCATTAAATACTCATTGTTTCGGTTTTCAAAAAAAACTGGTTATTTTCAGGAATGGATTTACCATTGTTTCATTTCCCAACCATCAGAATTTTTTAGAAAATTAGTTTATACTAATGCCCCCTATTTCCCTGTAATACCGGTAATCCCGGTTCTAGATACATTCCCGGGAATACCGGTATTACCGGTTCTGATTCTAGTACCGGTTCTCAAAAAACCAAAAAATACTATAACATAAAATGTTTATATTAGTGCCTACGGTCAGTACCGTAGTACCCAGAATACCGGTGTTCCCGGTTCTCGGTATTACCGGGAAATGGTACCGGCTTCCCAGTTCTTGAATTATTCCCGGTATTCCCGGTTCTGACGGTATTACCGGGACTACCGGTATGTATATTTTGTAAAATTTTGTACAATTAAAACTTTTTCTTCGCTTTTACCAAAAAAAAAAAATACAAAACATGTGAAAAACACTATTCCATTTTTTTTTATAATTTTAAGGAAAAAATAGTTACGTGATTTTTAAATATTTAACAAACACAACTAAATATTTCTGAAGTACTGATTAAATGGTGTAATTTAAATATTTTATGATACAGTATTTTTTAGTTTTTTGAGAACCGGTACCAGGATCAGAGCCGGGAATACCGGTATTCGCTGGAATATATCTATAACCGGGAAACCGGTACCAGAACCGGGAATACCGGTATTCCCGGGAAGTGGGGGGCACTAGTACATACCGATGGTCCCGGGAATACCGTCTGAACCGAAACCGGAAATAATTCAAGAACCGGGAAACCGGTACCAATTCGCGGTAATACCGAAAACCGGGAATACTGGTACTATTGTTCTGACCGTAGGGTCTAGTTTCTACTGTTAGTTTTATTCAAAAATATTTTTTTTGCTGCTTTTAAAAAAATAGGAATAAATTGGAAAAACCTTATGCTGAAGGTGTTATACCAAGTGGTGAAGAACGTGAAATTATTGAAGACTACAACGAAGAAAATGAAAAGCTATGGAGAGAGCAGCATCAAATCCGTGTTAAGCAAGCAAAACAAAAAGAGAGAGCAGAAAGAGAAAAAGAACTAGAACAAACAAGAGAAAAATCTAATCACAATAAAGAGACATATCAAGAAAAATCCGATCAAGAAATATTTAATATGTTAGAAGAAGCTGAATTAATGGAAGAATTGGAACAAGAATTAGATAATTTAGACGTAGATGAGGTTAATGATGAGACGTTGCGAAAGCTAATGTCGGCAGAATTAAAATTACCAAATGAAAAAAAGAGATTAGCTTATGATAAAATTAAAGCTGATAATAGTTGTGAGGAAACTCATCCTTTAAACATAGTTAAAAAGAAGGATGTATTAAAAAACATTATGCCAGCTACCAACAATAATATACAGCCTAATCCTGAATTGTTAGAAATTTTAAATACCAACGATACGGAAGAAAACGAAGAAGAGTTACCTGAAGAGGTGGCTGTTATTAAGGAGCAAGCTAAATTTTTAAATGCAGAAGATCAAATAGGTTTCTATGAATATCAAATACAAATTATTAAACAAAAAATGCAAATATTACCTTTGCGCACACAAGAGGAATTAAATGAAAAGATACGACTTATAAGTGTATTAGAACATTTAGAGGAACAGTTAGAATTGGCAGAAGAGACAGTCGGAGCTGAAGAATTGGCTGAAAAAGATATTGAAGTGGAAGATATGCCGTCAGAAGAAAAACCACAAGAAAAAGAAGTAATATTGAAGGAAACAAACGAACGAAAATCATCTATAACAAATGATAAACCAAAAACAAATGAAAAACGTATATCCTTTGCTTTAGAGGATGAAACATTAGAATTTAGAAAACATGAAACTGTTACACAAATGTTACCACCAAAACCACAACGTGATGTAATAAAGCTAAATGATCAAGAAGAATTACCAAAAGAAGTAAAAATTCCTAGCTCCTCAATAAATAAACAAGATTTAATACAAGCAAAAGTTGAAAGTAATTTACAATTTGTATCAGAAAATCAAAGTAAACAGGATTTTGATATGGTACAACAAATTTTACAAACTTCCATGGGAAATATAAATACACTGCATATTAAATTTCAACATTCCAAAGAAGAAACGAAATCAAAAGATAATAAAGAATTTTGTGAAGTACCTGGATCTCCTGCAGATTTTTATGATATATATCTAAAATCACAAGAATCCCTTAAAGAAAAGGAACCTTCTACATTGTTTATTAACAGTTATGAAGGAGAGGATCAAGTTAAGGCACCAGTTCTTAGAGAAGCCGATAGACAAGAAGCATTTAAAGATCCTAAATCAGTAGTAAGTTTTTTTTTACTAATTTTTGCACAAGTTATGAGATTTAATTGCGATTAGAGTTGTCAACTATTCGATATATTTCAAAACCCGGTTTTCGAATAGTTAGCAAAACCGTTTTTTTAACCGGTTTTCGGTTTTTTTATTAAAAACCCGGTTAAAATAACCGGGCATTTTTGGTTTTTTCATAAAATTAATTTTAAAAATCCAAAAATATGATTTTACTTTAAATTATTTTATTTTTTTTAATTCGCATAATGTATTTAACATTTTATTTTTAAATTTTTTCAAAGCAAAATTGTAAAACTTTGTTGTAGAAAAGTAAAAAAATTAAGTATTCGAAAATAACAAAAATTTGACACAAAAAAATGGTTTCTCGAAAACAGGAAAAATGGAAAAAAACGGTTTATCGAATAATTTGGAAACCCGTTTTGACAATTCTAATTGCAATTTATTTTTATTTATTGAAGTTATTAAAACATCATGGTACAATGACCAGGTACTATTATAAGAATTATTTGTCAAATGTCATATACCCCTTAAATTCAAAAGTATAAAAATAAAAACAAAAATATCAAAACAAAAGAAAAATATCAAATGTACATCAAAAAAAAAATTTATTTATTTATTTAAAAAAAAATACATACATATTTAATTTATGGATATTTATGGACAACGAGGCCCATGAAAATGTTATGTAATGCGTTTGAACCGCGAATGCTGGTCTTGATTTTATTGTTTAAAAATTACTCCAAAAAGGCTATTAAATTATTTAATTAATCGATATTTATGGACAACGGGACCCGTGAAAATGTTATGTGTTTGAACCGCAGAATACTGGTATCGATTTTATTGTTTAACAATTACTCCATATATCCATTAAAAACGGGATTTGTACAGAAAAATGGTTTTTTGTTATTAAAAATTCCGCAACCCCTCGTGAGAGAACAGCATTGGGCATCATTCTTGCTATTTAAGACACACCATGCAAGTTATTAAAATCAGTGTTTTTAAAATTTTTTTGGTCAAACGACCATTTTCTTTTCTTGGTAGCTTAAGTTATCTTCCTTGCCGTTCCACGAGATATTGTAAGACAGGAAGTCGAATTTGAATGTATCCACAACTAGTAAAAAAGGGACAAATATTTTGTACTCCTTCCTGCAAGAAATCTATGTATAAAGACATGATACATTAAATTGGCTGAAAGATTTCCAACCTCGAAACACATAATTTTTATTTCTTTTTTGTTTTTTTTGTTTAAAAATATTTCATTACTTTTCAGTTTTCAAACAATTTTGTTTTTTTTTTTGTATTTTGTTTTGTTTATTTTATTTTTGAAGCGAAGAGGTTTTGTTTATGTTTTTATTTTTTTTGACAACTTTTCTTACGATAGTACCGTTCTAGTTTTACAATAGTGGTATTCAGAGTCTTGCTTGCCAGCCCTGGCACTGGTGGTAAAAGAGCACTTTTCAAAATTACTTTTCAAAATACATGTATTTTTTGAAAGAAGTACTCTTTTGCTACATTGCCAGGGGTGGCAACAAGACTCTGAATACCTCTAATGTTAAAACATATTTTATTTTAGTTTTCAAATCCTTCTCTGCAGACTAAGTCTATATTGCGGAATAAATCAGTTGTTGATAAAGAAAATCATCTTAACGTTGTACAGCAAGAAAACATTAATAAAAACAAAAAATCAAAGAAAAACTCTGCACCCAAACAGGATGACGAGTGCCTAAGTGCATACTACAAGGTAATTGTTCAAGATAATTAATACAGTGATATAAAATCAAACTTTCTAAATCGGAATGTAACCACAAGCAAATTAAAGTTGATATTTTCCATAACAAAACACTCTAGGCATTTTTTTAGTTTAGTGCTAGATTTTTTTCTTAAAGTTGGTGATTTTAAAACATTTAAAGTTTTTTTGTATACTAAATATTCCCTATTTTAGGGGCCCCTGGTGGTGCCCTTATTGGACATGTGAGTCCAGCCTCCAAATTTAAGCTCTAAAATACGTTATCTATAACCGTTATGAATTTCGCTGCTATCGTTCCAGTACTTAATGAATGGCCCAATTATTAAAAATAAACCCCTGTGTACCGTTGCGTATGATTGTTATTCAAAGACAATTGCAAAATTAAGTATGCGCCTCTTATACAATTTTCAAGTAATTATAATAATAGTTCACTAACTTTAAATGAGTGTAAAAATAATCTAGCACTAAACTAAAAAAGAATTGAGTGTTTTGTTATAGAAAATGCCAACTTTCATTTGCTTTTGTTTTCATCCCATTCCGATTTTGGTTGTTGCACTGTGAAATTAAACCGTGAAAAATATATTTTTTTTATTACTTTAGGTCATGAATGATGTTGTTGAAAAACCTCCATTAACAGAACCAGAACCTTTGCCTGATGTCAAATTTATTGATTCCCACACGCCCAAAAAACGTATAAGTCGTTTTAAGCAAATGCGTCAAGATTCAGAAAAAACATAATTCTGGTATTATCTATCCGTTTTGTTTTTCTTCAAATATTAAACAATAATTGTATGTTTATTTAGTGATAGGATAAAGTTTAACTTTTCTACTATATTTTTTAGCAAATAAAATGAAAATTCATTAATATAAATATATATAATAATGTTAGAGCAACTACTTTATAAACAAAAGTCGGTGTATTCACTACATATATAAACATAAATTATAGTTTTTAAATTAAAAAAGAAACTTAAAATTTTTTTTATACAAACATTTTGTGTATAATTTAAAATCATTTAAACTTATTTATAATCTACTTTATGAATGTAAAGCCAACAAAGAGTCCAGAAAAAAAGTTTTTAACACTATGACGACGGTCAACCGTTTAATCTTCAAGACCTAAAAATTCTCTTTCCAAAGCAGCACCCATCATATTCCAATCGCCATCGTCTTCTTCGTCGGGATTATTATTATCGCTATTGTCATTTGAATCGGAACCCATTTCTAAATCAGAAGGTAAATTGCCACCTAAATAAAATGAGAAAAATTCATTTAGTGTTATTTTCGTGAAATGGTGTCGGTCGATCTCACCTATACCGTGACTAAAAACGGCATATCATATCTAAAAATGCTTATCACGTGACAGGTGAAAAGTCCCGAAAATAGGGGCTATATTCAAAACAATATATTAAAAAAAAAACAAACACATTTCAAGGAAGCCAAAAAACAGCACTTCAGGAAAAGGGTGTTAAAATGCTCACGTGACAGGTGAAAAGTACCGAAAACAATTTCCAAATTTTTTCGAGTTCCAGATACAATTTTTTTTTGGCGTCCAGGATACACAAATTTTTAAGACATTTTTTTTAAGTATTTTATTAAAAATGGTTTAAGAAAAAAAAAAAAAAATTCCCCAAATTTTGAAAAATGTTCAAAATTTTTTTCTGAATTTTTTTTTTAATTTTTTTTAAGAACAAGACACTGAAATTTTTTTTGCATTTTTTTTTGCGTTTTGGAGTAGACAATATTATTAAAATGGCTTTAATGATAAAGCAGTAAAAAAATTAAACTCAGCTTGCTGAATATAATGCATTCCACAAAAAAATGTCCCTTTTTAGAAAACATGTGTTCCATGAATTTCTGAATAGGTTGTATTGATATGGAGCTAAGAAAATTGGGTTTTAGATTTCCTGTTTCCTGGTCTTAGGACGCAATTTTTTGAAAAAAATTGTGGAAAAAATATTTTTTTTTTGAAAAAAAAAAAAAAAATCCAAAAAATATTTTTTTTTTGGAAAAAAAATTCCAAATATTTTTTGCAAAAATTTCATTTAAAACGCTTAAAATTTCATTTTGAAACTCTTAGGGGAAATTTTTTTGAAAATGTCCCGGACAAAAACAGGACCGAGTTGTGTTCCTTAAGGTCAAGTCCAGTGACATATCACAAGTGAGGTGGTACTCGGGGTTGAGACATTTAAAATTTTATATTAAACAATATTTATTGAAAACAGCTTCTAAATCTCATACGTAGTTGGTTTTTAAAATGTGATATTGGCAATTTTATGATAGATACAAAAATGTGTAATGTGTATACATAAAAATTAGGAGATTGAGGGTTTGCATTAAATTACACAGGTTGACAAAATTTGAACTTTTTCAATTTGCCTGACCTTTGACAACTGATTTATATGGATTTTAGTGTGCTGATTCCGGATCTGTTACCTAATTGTTTCCATCAGCTAGCGTTCGCGAGCAAATCGCTGTTAAAGAGTCGAAAAAGTGCGTTTTTTTTATCAATTTTGCTTGACTATAATTTCCAAAAAAAAAATTTAATGCCTCAGTTTTAAACACGAACTTAACTATATTAGATGCCTGGATGACAAAACTGGTATTAGCTTTTTTCTTCGGGTTATTAAAAAGGGCATAAATATTCAGACAAAATTAAAGAGGTCATAAATTTAAAAATTTTATTTTGGCGATATCTCAAAAACTAAAGATGACTCAACAAAAGTAAGAGCATTTTTGGAATCAGCATATCCAACATACCTAAAATCGCCATTCACTTTTTGGATGTAAGACTAGTGTTGCTAAATATAGACTCACAAACATGCCAAAAACAGCCTATTTTCAAGAGCTGACTCAAAAAAACCCAAAATTAGCTATAAGAACCCTGGCAAAAAAAAGTGTTGCCCTGTGTTATTGGCTAAAACCGAATATTGACGACAATTAAAAACAAGTAAAAAAGTTAAATTCGGCCTTGCCGAATGTAGTGATACCCTCCACAATTTCAAAAAGATTATTGCAAACAACTTTAATTTAAAAGGAAAATACTTTTGAAAAAAAAAAAATTTAAAAAAAATTTCCGCGAAAAAAAATTTTGGTAAAAAAAAAAATCCGCGATTTTTTTCTTTTTTTTGTCAAAAAATATGTTTGTACTTGTTTAAATACCATTTGGTGCTCAATTATGTTCACATATGTCAACCAGAAGCCGAATTAAAGCATTTTGTGTTTTTAGGTTATGTTGAATGTACTGAAATTTTTGAGGTGTGCTTACATTTTCGTTCATAACTTTTGAACCGCTGAACCGATATTGCTCAAATGCAATACCAAACTTCTCGGGAGAACTTCCAATATATATGTTAAGTTTCAGTCATCTCTGTGCAATATTTTGTCCGCGAGAGCATTTTCAACAGACAGACAGACGGACAGACGGACAGACGGACATCGCTAGAATGTCTTAAAATCGATCGGGCATCATGAATATATATACTTTATAGGGTCCCAGACCGATATTTCGATGAGTTACAAACGGAATGACAAACTTATATATACCCTCTATCACTAAGTGGAGGGTATAAAAAATATATTTTCGTGAAAATGTTAGATATATGGTTTTGAATATAAGTCTTCGACATACTTGTTATAAAATTTAGATTTTGACTTTGAAAGTCTGCTAAAAAAAACATAACTACACTTACCTCTTCTAAACTTTTCGCTTGGCATTTCATCATCCTCGTCATCATTGTTATCATCACTTGAAGATTTGTCGTCTTCTCCCTCCAATATAGCATTAGAACCGGTTGCATTTAAGACTACCGTTTCAGAGGGACGAGTAAAAAACTTACGTGCTCTTTCTTCTTCATTTTCTTCACGTTTACGTTTCTTTAAAACCTTACCCAACGGAGGATTTTCTAGAAAAAAAGGCGGTAATGAAACTCGAAAATGTTTTGAAAAATAAACGTTAATTAAAATATCCAAATGTATTTTAAAATTGTCCAATTGAATTTTAAAATTTTCCTATTTTAAAAAATTCAAAGAATATAAAACTCTACATAGAATATTTTAATATATATTTAGAAAATTTTAAAATACAATTGGAAAATTTTAAAATACATTTGGATAATTTTAAAATGCATATGAAGGGTTTAGGGCAAGAACTTGATAAGCAAAATTTTTTTTTTTTTGTTTTTCGCCTTCTGCTGATGTTCCATTGACAGATTTTTGGCAGAAGTCTTGCTTTAACCCTTCGTACAAGTATATTGAGAATAAAAGCTCTGCAAAAGTTCTATTTTCTACATTATTTTAAAAGTTTTATGGCAAAACCCACCATAAAATGAAATGTTGCTTATCGAGTTTTTACAATAAGCCCTTCATATGGACAATTTTATTTTTTTTACATTTGCACAATTTTGAAAACACATTTAAAAAATTTTCAAATACAACTGGACAATTTTAAAATACATTTGGAAAATTTAAAACTACATTTGGATAATTTTAAGATACATTTGGATAATTTTAAAATACATTTGCACAATTTTAAAATAAATAAGGAAAATTTTAAACTAGACGTGATAAGTTAGAGTCTCACTGCCAGCCATGGCAATTGCTTCTTGCAAAAACTACACGTATTTTAAAAGTTTATTTTATAAAGTACTCTTTTACCACCAGTGCCAGGGGTGACATGTAAGACTCTGAATATCACTACTGTATATGGACAATTTTGAAAAACATTTAGACAATTTGAAAATTCATTTTTACAATTTTGTAAATTTGGACAATTTTAAAATTAATTTTGATAATTTTAAAATATGTTGGAAAATATTCAAATTCATTTGGTCAATTTTAAAATGCATTTGGACAGTTTTAGAATACATTTGGACAATTTTAAAATACATTTAGGCAATTTTAAAATACACTTGGATAGTTTTAAAATACATTTGGATAATTTTAAAATACAATTGGAAATGGTGTAGATCGACTTTACATTTCTCGAGGATTACTAATATATATTTTATAGGGACATACTCCAGTATTTTGATGTGTCACATACGGAATGCTAAACTCATTTATAATCTCTATCACTAACAATAAGTGTATAAAATAATAAAACTTACCTATATTTATATTTTCATCTTCAGACGAAGTATCGGAATCAAAAAATTGATCAAACTCTTTATTCATATCTGCCAAATCGGCATTCGAAAATGATAACAAAGGATTGATAGTATCGATGAATTTTGAAGATTCTGCAGCGTTTTGTTGAGCCATACTTGAAGAAGAAATTTCCGATTTCTCACTGTAGTTTATAACATGCTCCGGACTATGACAGTGGGCTGGTGGTTGACGTTTACTGCTTTTCATTTTACGATCCAAAGGAAATAATTGTTCTTCAACATGTTCCCAACGTTCGGCACAAGACCACAACCAATTGGTATTGACTATTTTAATTTTAGGATTCTTTTTAGCAGCATTAACCTTAAAAGTTCCCGCCGTAACTGCCACCAAATGAGTAGTGTTTTCAACAATATTTTGTGCTACTTCAGCACCAAGACTTTTGGCTATGAAATATGCCCGTGATTGTTGTAATTTCATATTGGTAGGCACTAGACCGGAAAACACCAAATTACTACCTCGTAATACTTCAGAACGTATTTTGGGAACAATAATTTTTAAATCGGGTATATCTTTAGTTTTATCATAAATGGAATAGAAACGGGAGTGTATATTTTTTAAAATAACTTCTAAATATAGAAGATAATCATCGGGATCAACTATTTCAATTTTATTTTCCGTGTCAGTGGAAAGTTTTACTTTTGGAATATTGTCATTAGGAGAGCAAGCAGAGGCTAGAGTATCTTTTTCGTCATCATCTACTTTAATTTCTTCATCTATAAGTTCTTCATCTTTTACTTCCACATCGTTTATTGCTTCTGGTTTAGTTGCTTCCTCCTTTCCTTTATCGTCAGTAATATCTAATTTATCTACTTCAATAAGAGGGTCTTCTGTGACTTTTATTTCAGTATTTTCTTTTGTCTCTATAGAAATTTCAGACTTCTTAGTATCTACCTCATCGATTTTTATTATATCTTCATCTGGTTTAATTTCTGTAACAGACTCTTTATCAATAGAAACTTCATCGCTTTCTTCAATATCTTTTTTCAAGAAATCCGTATTTTCATCAGATGCATCTTTTAAAATATCAGTTTTATCGGCTGGTTGTTTCTCTATTTTATTCTCCTCAATTTTCTCCTCAGTTTTATCTTCATTTTTATCCTCTGGTTTTAACTTTTCTTTTTCCTCAGAGTTAAGGTTTTCTAAATCTGTTGAAAAGAAATTATAAAAATAAGTTAGAATTTTAACGAGTTTTTTTAAGTAAATTTAATTTTTTATATTTACCTTTAAAATCTACACCTTCACCATCTAATTCATGCTTAGAACAGCCAGGAGGAGCATTGATATCACCAGTATGTTGAAAAAAGTGATAAGGCTTAACCTGTATTAAATTAGAAGCCATATTCCAAACATCTTCGCGATCATCTATGATGCAAACCATGGAATCACCATTGGGAAATAGAGCTCTATAGGGGTAACACAAATTATAAATACAGATTATATCTTCATTAGATTAAAAAATCGCTTATCTAACTTACTTTAAATTATCAGTTTTACTTGTAGCATTAAAACATTCATCTCTCGATAAAATGCGATGTGAAAAAAATTTTCCTTCTGGATCGAGCAATTGTGCAATCATGTGTGCATAATTTCGTGCACCAAATGTACAAATATGTAGCTCATAGTATTGAGACATACGTTCTAAAAATGCCGGTGTTCCCGGTCGCAAACGTGTATGGTACCACGGTGATGAGGGGCCATACAATTGAAAATGATAAATACCCTTAATATTATTGGGTACATTATCATTGGTTGTATGTATAACCGTTTGATCCAAATCGACCAATAAAACTAATTTACGGTCTTGTAATAAACGGCGTGTATCGTCATGACCAAGTTTTTGTGCTAACTTTTGTGTAACTTTTAAGTCGGGTATAGAATGTACCATGGGTACAGAGGCTTCTGATGTATTGCCCTTTAAAAAAACGAATGTGAAGAAGTTTTAATTAAATTAATTAAGAATGCTATTTTTCGTTTTTTTATTTTTTTTCCAAACTTTCTATCCTTTTTGATATTTTTTTTTAAATTTTCATATTGGTTTGAATTTTTCTAATAACTTCTTAGACCGAATTTACATTGGGCAATTTTAATTGCGGCAATTCTTTAGTGTATCAGAGAGAGAAATAAGATTCTTCCCTCTCTCTCCGATACACTATAAAATCAGAATTGCGGCAATTAAAATTGCCCTGTCTGAATTGGGACTTAGTTTTTCCGGATCTGTTCTAGTACGTTTTTTTTCCAATTTTTAAATTATTTTTAAATTTTCTGTACCTACTTAAAATTGTTATAAATTGGGAAAATCTAAAAAAAAAATTCAAAGTGTTCGATTTGGCATGGAAATGAATTTAAATTTTTTCAGAAAAAATGATTTGGCTGAAACAAGTTAACATATTTTTATACCCTCCACTCTAGTGATAGAGGGTATATATAAGTTTGTCATTCCGTTTGTAACACCTCGAAATATTGGTCTAGGACCCCATAAAGTATATATATTCATGATCCTCGATCGATTTTAAGACGATCTAGCGATGTCCGTCCGTCCGTCTGTCTGTGTGTCTGTTGAAAACACGCTAACTTTTGAAAGACTTAACGGAGGCTCCTGAAGTTTGGCGTATATGTTGGGCATTTACCTGGTCAGGTTGGTATTGCAATCCAGCGAAATCGGTCTATTGGTTCAAAAGTTATGAGCAAAAGACTGAATTTCGGCAAGGGTTTTTCGTGAATTTTTGAGATAAAAAGCACTATAACTTTCGAAAACCAATTCTGAGGATGCTGAAGCTTGGCATTTATATTTTGCGGTCCTCCAGCCTCGTTCGTATTGAATTTCAGCCAAATCGGTCCAGTGGTTCCAAAGTTATTAGCAAAACCGTGAATTTCAGACTAGCTTCACCTAAAATTCACGTGTTGAAAACCCGTTAAACCTGTTTTAAAAACATTGGTAAGCAGAGCTTCGAAGAATGAAATCCTTTTCGAATGAATTCTCAAAAAAATCCATTGAATTTTCATAGTCAGTGAATACATTCGATTTCATAAATCAACATTGAATGCAGTCCTTGGAATTCATTCGATTGAATGAACAAAAATGAATGCATTCGATTTCTTGTTCATTCGATCTAGAAAAATCGAATGCATTCGATTTTTTATCATTCCACTGCGAATGCAATCGATTTTTTAAATATATAGACCAAAACGGAGCCAAACTTTGGTAAATAGTATCGCCTACTCTCTTTACATACGATGACCCCAATGGGCTCTAATTTTGAATCCAAAAAATTGGTGTTCCCGAAAATTTTAAAAATGCACATATTAACTGCCTATACGACAAAAAAATGTGAAGAGTGTTAGTGATACTATGGACAAAAAATTGGATCAGTTTTACTCTATCTTGGTCAGTTTTCTAAAGTTTTTTATGCAATGAATGAATAAGCCATTCGATTTTTCAAATTGAATGAAAATAAAATCGAATGCATTCGCAAGTGAATGCATTCTATTTTTAAAATTCGAATGAAAAAAAATCGAATGCATTCGATTTTTGAAAGTCGAATGAAAAATAAAACGAATGCATTCGATATTTATAAATCGAATGAGTCTAAAGTGAATTCATTTAATTCACTAAAATGTGATTGGGGAATGCAATCACTAAATTTTCACTCAGAATGACAAATCGAATTAAGGAATGAAATCCTTCGAAGCTGTGTTGGTAAGTCACAAAAATATTTTACAACGTATTTTTGTCACTCAAAAATATTTTTATACCAAAATCTTTTCTACTTGTTTTATATCAGATTTGTATAGTGAAAAAAGTATTTAAATAACCTTTCCAACAGTACCAAACTTAATCCGATCGGGTCATTTATAAGCGGAGATATAAGTTTTAAAGTGATATATTTTGCGAAATATTTCTCGCCAATCCTTGATTTGTGTTTCATTGGATTCTCCTCGAAAAGGGTTATTTTCAAAAATAAATATAATTGGAGCAATGCCATTACAATATTGCATTCACAACTGCGACCTTAAACAAGTTGTTCAACAAAACACAAATAACGGAATAAAAACGTAATGAACACAGACTACTTATACCAAATTCGCATTCATTTTTTTTAAACATGTTTAAGCACTTAAACATGTTTATGTACCTTAAAAAGTTTAAATTTAAACATGTTTAAGTGGTTAAACATGTTTAAAAAAATGAATGCGAATTTTGTATTACTCTTGAACAATTCAAACAAGTGTGAATGCCATATAAACCCTCTACAGACCATTTAATATTTATTATATAAAATTTACACGTATTTTTTTTAGTCCAATATTTTTATGTATGCCATTTGTGGGAAAACGTCAAAAATATTGTGCATAATACTGCTTCGTCTGTAGGTACCTAAATAGAGTTGTTCGCCCATCTTTAAAGTTATACGGATTTCACACTTACACCAGTAACAGAATAAAAACGTAATGGACACAGAAAAAATACTTTTTAAACATTTCACTCTTGAACACTCAAAAACAGCACACAGACCTTTGAAGAATTAATTCACTTTTTGATTTGATTCGCAAAAAGATTAATTCATATTAATAAATCAAGGAATTGATTCTTGATGATTTGATTCAAAAGAATTAATTTCAACTATTTGTTGAAAGAATTAACTAATTTTTTGTTTAATTCCTTGTTTAAATAATGATTTGATTCACTTGATTCAAATCAAACAAACTTGATTCAAATCAAACAAACTTGATTCAAATCAATTTGATTCAAATCAATTGATTCAAATCAATTTGATTCAAATCAATTGATTCAAATCAATTTGATTCAAATCAATTGATTCAAATCAAAAATGTTTTGAATCAGTTGATTTAAACATTTTTTTCTTAAATCAAAGTATTTACTTTACACACGCACACACATACTATAACATTTATGCTTGTGCGGTAGTAGCAAGCAAAAAGTTAAAGCAACAGAATTTAATAGTGTACATTTTATTGGCAGCGCACAAGCTGCATTTTTTACTCACACTCACTCACGCAAAAAATAATCGGATCACTCACTAATCACTCACGCAATATTTTTTACTCACGCTCACTCACTATTCACGTGAGTAATAAAAACTTACTCACACTCACGCGTGACTCACGCCAGATTCAATCACGCTCACGCGTGAGTCACGCAAAATCCACTCACGCAATAAAATTTTCTTACTAAAAAAAAAAAAATTAAAAAAAAAAAAATTTCACGAAAATTTAAAAAAAATTGGGCAAATCAAAAAATCTAATCACGCAAACTCACGCATAAAATAAATGACTCACTCACTAATCACTCAGTTTTTTTTTTCAAATCACGCTCACTCACAATCACGTGATTGAAATGAAAAACACTCACGCGTAATTCACGTGAATCAAGCAAATCACGTGTCCAGCGCCCAACTCTAGACTAAAGGTACACATTTAATAAAACTGTACAATTTGGAGTGTTGTTTATTAATGGCGTGTGTTTAAAATTGACGATATTCCAATGACTTTAACGCAATCAGACATGATAAGATTTTTATAATGTGCATTTTTAGTGTTTGATTTAAGTGAAAAAAGTTTAAATCAAGTTGATTCAAACCAAAAGTGATTTGAATCAGTTGATTTAAATCAAAAGTGATTTGAATCAGTTGATTCAAATCAAAGTGATTTGAATCAGTTGATTCAAATCAAAGTGATTTGAATCAGTTGATTCAAATCAAATGTATTAATTCAATTTAATCAAATCAAAGAATTAATTCTTTGCAATGAAATTAAGTGAATTAAATAATGAATTAATTCTTTTCGATTTATAGAAACAGGGAATTAATTCAATTATTTTAAATCAGATTTAAGAAATTGAATTAGGGAATTAAATCTTCAAAGGTCTGATCCCACATTTGTGAGATTTTTTTCCTTGCCATAATATTTAATAATCAGCCCATAGTGATTTTATCCGCTAAATTTCCCCTTGGTCTGGTAGCCCTAAACTAAAATTGTAGCAATAAAAAAAAAACTGTGTACATTTCTATTTCCCTTTTTTTTTTGTTCTTTTACACTTTCTTCTTTTCAGTCAATGAAAGAAAAATGTCCACTTTCTCTTGTCTTTCCTACAACAACCTTTTTTTATACAGAATTCATTGCAAAATTGTATACCTACATTTTCATTTTGGCGCAAATCTGCACCACAGTCAGCGCACATGTCTTTGATGACCGTTGTATGAATACATTCTGAGAGTTCCAAAAGGGGAGAACTGCAAACAAAAAACATGTACATTTTGAATAATTACCAAAATACATATTTCGATCGATATTAAACAAAAACTTACTCTGCTTTGACGGTAGCCCCATCCTTAAACAAACGCTTTTTAACCACCCCAACCCGTTGTGCCTTTAATTTGTGTATCGTTTTATTCGCTGTGGTTGTATTATCCTCAACACCCTCGGGAGGCAAGACTTCGTAGAGTAAAATTACTTGTGAGGCGCTTACCGGATAGCCTTCCCTTACCCGCCATCTATTGATTCGTATGCGAGGGTGCTCAACTGGCGCTTTTATAACAATGCCACCATCATTTAAAGAATCTTCTGTTGAAATTTCCGACATTTTAACACAAAACTTTATCAAATACTTGATATTTTTTCAAAATAAAATCTGTTTTTTCAATTTTGATAAATTTTTGGAAAAATAAAGAAAATTTTTTCCTTTCTCCTTTTTTATTTTTCTCCTTTGCTTGTTTAATTGTTAATCTAAATTTTTTTTTGGTTTCTGTCTTCGTATTATTTTTTTATGTTTTTCTTGCGATTTTCTTTTGGCCGCTATTTTAAATGTTGCCAGAAAATGTTTACCGTCTGTCCCGAATTTTAAAATGGAAATCCCTAAAACTTCCAAAATCAAATCCCCAAATTTTTTACCAAAGCTGATTCGCAACAAATTCGAAATAATATTAATATGGGAGAAGTTTTATTCTCTAAAAAATTTAATAAAGAGCTCTATATTTCCATTATTATCAACTGTATTTCAAAAATTACCCGTTTTCCAAAAATACTTATCCGCCAAATTTATACACATGTTCAGTTTTTATTGTCCAAATAAATTTTAAATTTGTCCAAATGTATTTTAAAATTGTCCAAATATATTTTAAAATTGTCCAAATGAATTTTAAAATTGTTCAAATGTATTTTAAAACTGTCCAAATACATTCTAAAATTGTCCAAATATATTTTATAATTGTCCAAATTAAATTTTAAAATTGTCCAAATATATTTTAAAACTGTCCAAATATATTTTAAAATTTCCCAAATGTATTTAAAATTTTCCAAATGTAGTTTAAAATTTTCGAAGTGTATTTTAAAAATTTTCAAATGTATTTTATAATTGTACAATTGTATTTTAAAAATTTCCAAATGTATTTTCAAAACTGTCCAACTGTATTTTAAAATTGACCAATTTAAAAATATATTTCGACAACTTAAAAATACATTTGGACAATTTTTAAATTAATTTGGAAAATTTTAAAATATATTTGGACAATTTTCAAATACATTTGGACAAATTTCAAAATACATTTGGACAATTTTAAAATACAATTTTTAATAGATTTGGAATTTTTTAAAATACAATTGGAAATGGTGTAGTTAAAATTGCTTTGTTTTCTCCTAAAATTTTCCCCGTTTTTTTTTTTTTTGTTGTAAAACCCTATAGTCGCGTCTGTCTCAGTTTATGATACAGTGTTGTATTTTTAAATTTTTGCCAACAATTTGCTATCAATGGAAATTGACTGGTAAAAATAAGAAGAAGCTTTTGTTTACAAGCAAAAAACGTGAAATTTTTTACCAAGTTTCTAACAATTTTTGAAAATTTGTTAAATTTATTTATAAAAAAGCAATGAGTGCGGATCAAGAGTTATCAAGTCTAAAACGTTCATCAGATGATAAAGCACCAGAAAATCGAGAAGATGAGGAAGATGATGCCGACTGGATAGGTCCCTTACCCACTGAACAATCAGCGTCCAGTAAACCCAAGAAGAAGAAAGGTAAGTTTTAGTTGTAATTTCCAACAAATAGTTTACCATTAAATTTCTTTATTTTCTTTAGTTTTACCATATGAACATGTATTTTTGGAAAACTTACCCGATGCTGAGTGCTATGAGAAAAGTTATATGCACCGGGATATTATTACCCATTTGGTGGTCACCAAAACAGATTTTATTATAACGGCTAGCATTGATGGTCACATAAAGTTCTGGAAGAAAATGGAAGAAGGCATTGAATTTGTTAAACATTTTAGGAGTCATTTAAGTAAGTTGTGGACAGTTGAAAAGTTAAATTTGTTTATAATTTTGGCTTAAGTCAAGTTTACCTCCACGCTCCAAAACTGATGAAACTTTATGCATCGACTAAGGATCTCATACTGAATTTCCCGACCTTTTTGTTGGGGAAAAACGCCGACAAGGGAGTGGATGCCACTGTGAAGTTCCAAATTTTGCACTGAAAATAAGTAGGGCTAAACACTTTACGTTAAAAAGCTTTATATGACGGAGAGGATGGTTTTAATGCATTGAAATTACAATCCTAGAGTTGTCAAAACGAGTTTTCGAATTATTCGATAAACCGTTTTTTCCTATTTTTCCGGTGTTTTTTTTTAAAGGCGGGTTTCTAGTTATTCGAGGAACCAGTTTTTTTTTGTGTCGAATTATTCGATATTTTCGAGTAGTTAATTTTTTATGGAATATTTATGGAATAATCATTTCTTCGGTGCGCTTACCAGAACCGCTATGTGTATTTTGCAAGGTTGGCAATCGATACCCTCACAGAATAACGATATTTGGCTATTGTGCCGCAACAAACAAAATATGGACATTTTTAAAAGCGATTATGAAGGTCGATGAAATTTCAAGTATTTTTGACGTGTTACTTCGTGTTTGTACCGATTAATTTTCGTTATATAGGCCAATACCTTTAAAATACCGTTTCAAACGGTATTATAACGGTATTGGCCTATATTTCGAAAAGCAACCGGTACAAACACAAAGTAACACTTCAAAAATACTAGAAATTTATCGACTTTCATAATCGCCTTTAAAAATGTCCATATCTTTAATGGTTGCCGTACAATAGCCAAATACCGTTATTCTGTGTGGGTATCGATTGACAACCTTAGTATTTTGAAATTTTTTGAAGATACTTTAATAACTTCCAAATTTGGTGCTTTTGCGATGTTTTTCAAAATTCAAATTAATGTTAATAGAAAAAATTCAATATTATTTAAATATTTGTGAAAGAAATATTGTTTGAAAGCACCGCTATTTGTAAGCATCTGCTGATTTGTAAGCATCTTCAAAAAATTTTGAAAAATATATAGCGGTTCTGCTTTTGCGATGTTTTTCAAAATTCAAATTAATGTAAATAGAAAATTTGCATTATTATTTTACTAAAAAACCCGAAAACTGGGTTTTCTAACTATTCGAACACCGGGTTTTGAAATATGTCGAATTGTTGACAACTCTACCGGCTACGGGGAAAAAGAGTGTTTAACAATTTTTTTTTTGATGGACGTAAACTTGACTTGCTCCATTATTTTTACCCTCTATCAAAAATCGTGGTAAATATTGGCCAAGTACCCTATTAAGTTTATCTCATATGTGATGCAAATCGATCGACTTCAAATCTATCGTTATTGAATTTTTAAATTCGATTATTTTGAAATATTTCTAATTAAAATGAGACAAACTTGTGTTAATTCATATATTTGATTCAGGTAAATCCGTTAAAAACAATTTTATGTATATTAGCTTTTCTATTCACTTTTTAAATTTCGATTTTTAATAAAGTCGATCGAAATTGAAATCGTCTTAATTCCATCACATACCAATATGTGTTCATAATCCTTGAATAGATATTAAGACGATCTAGTTCGTTGAGACATAGAAAAATATTATCATCTGCAGAGCTTAAGTTGTTTTGTATTTTATTAAAAACTATTTTACTTATTAACAATCTTACCAAATATAAATCCTTTCGGTCCATGTTTGGAATGTTGGACCCATTTTCCAGCAAACACTGATGAGTGTATTATATGGCCGGTCTGGACTATATCGTTGGCAGACCTTCAAGAAGGCCTATGTGTCTGATTTTTTCATATTATTTTTTTAATCATGCCATTGTGGTGCTAAATTGCATATATACGAAACCTTTAGATTTTTTATAACTGCATAAAGGCTTTCTTAAAGCCTAGGCAACGAAATTTTTTTTGCTTAATTTTATAATGTAAAATTAAAATTTTTTGCCCAGTGCCCATCCACAGTCTCAGTGCCAATGCTGGTGGATCGTTGTTATGTTCTGCCTCAGCTGATAAAAGTGCCAAAGTTTTTGATGTGATTAATTTTGATATGATAAATATTATCAGATTGGGATTTATACCTGGATGCAGTTGTTGGATACATTCCCCTGGAGATGCAGTACAGAGTTTGGCTATGTAAGTTTAATTTAAGATTTAAATATTCAAATATTTGAGAACAGTTTAATAACAGCTAAACAGCTAAGCTTTTTATATTGGAATCATATAAATAAATAAAAAAAAACTTTTTTCATATTGGGAAATAACTTATAAATCTGAAGACAGTTTCACACATACATATAATTGCTCCAATAATATTTGTACATATTTGTGGTGGAGGATATATAGAAGTTTGTCATTCCGTTTCTGTCCTAAAAAGTTTGATGTTGCATTTCAGCTATATCAGTTTGTTGGTTTAAAAATTATAAACGAACATGTAAAAAAAACCTTGAAAATGTTGGAACAATCTACATAACCTAAAAAAAATGCTTTAATTCGGCTGCTAGGGTTTTAAATACAAACATATTTTTTACCCCAACATTTTTTTTCAATTTTTTTTCGCAAAATTTTTCTTTATTCATTTTTTTTTTTTCTTACAAATTTTTTTCCTTAAAACTATTTTTTTCACATTTTTTTAACAAAATATATTCAAAGACATTTTTTTTTCAAAAATTTTTTTCTTTCAAATAACGTTTTTGCAATAATCTTGTTGAATAGGGTATTAGATAAAAATATCACAAAGAAAAAATTTCTCATTGTCAATCGATACATCCTTAACTGGGTCTCTAAAGAATTAAAAAATATTATTAACTTATTTTTCGTAATAATTGGTAATTTTGATTTTAATACACTAAAACTGATTTAATCGAAATAAATTGAGATATCTTTCCTGTGACACAGTTGTAATCTACTGGTCAAATTTCTTTTTACTAAAAATTTTTAATCTCTTAAAGTTCCGACAAAGAATCCAATAAAATCCATATCTATGATGGTCAGGGAAATGGTGATGTACTACATATATTGGATAAATTACATTTAGCACCAGTTATAGCTATCTGCTATAATGTATCAAAGGAATGTGCCATATCCGTGGATCGTAATGGTATATTAGAATATTGGCATAATTCCAAATATGATTATAAATTTCCTCAAAAACATGTCACATTTGATTCAAAATTAGATACAAGTAGGTAGCAATAATATAAATTCTGTATTTTTCAAATAATCATTGCATTTTCTATTTCACTTAGGTTTATTTGAATTTGCTAAATGTAAAACTTTAGTAACAGGTCTAACGTCATCACAAGATGGTCAACGTTTTGCTACAATATCGACAGATCGTAAAGTTAGAGTATTTAAATTTCAAACTGGTAAATTAATAAGAGTATTTGATGAAGCCTTAGCCACCTATACACAAATGCAGCAAACGCCACATGCCTTGCCTAATATGGAATTTGGAAGGAGGTAAGTAACAATATGCATATATTTTTTAAAATTAACAAAAAAAAAAATTTCCTTAGAATGGCAGCTGAGCGTGATTTAGAAAAATCTGACTTTCATATGAGCAATAATATTATATTTGATGCAAGTGGCCACTTTTTATTATATCCCACTTTAGTTGGTATTAAAGTTATAAACATGGAAACAAATAGATGTGTAAATATTTTGGGTAAAACTGATAATATCAGACCTTTGCATATTGCCTTGTTTCAGGTATGTACAAAGTATTAACATAAACAATTTTAATTAAAATTTCCCAACAATTTTAATACGATTTATTTAATCTTAGGGTAAAGCTAAAAAAGCAAAAGCCGCTATTACTTTAGAACAAGAAGCTAGTGAAAATCCTGCTTTACAAAATACCACCAATGATCCTACATTATTTTGTACGGCCTACAAGTAAGTGATTGTAGGAAATACTATATTAATTTATAAAAATTTAAATCTATATTAAACTCCGGGATTCAAAAAAACAATCATAAAAACTATTTTAATGTATTTTACAGAAAACCACGATTTTATATGTACAGTAGACGTTTGCCCTCCGATTTACAAGATGTAGATCGAGATGTATTCAATGAAAAACCTACTAAGGAAGATATTATTGCAGTACCAGAAGGACAAGGTAAGTTTAATTCATTTCAGACTTTAATATTAAAAATCTGGCTAAATGTTGTATTGCTACTTTTACATGCTTCTCTTACATATGTTAACAGATGAAGGTTATTCTTTTAAATATATTTTTTTTATCAAAAGAATTTAAATTTACCTAACTTTTAACTTTCTTTCCTAGGCACCCAAAAAATGTATGAAAATGTTGTACTACATACTACAATGGGAGATATTCACATAAAATTATTTTACAAAGAGTGTCCCAAATCAGTAGAAAATTTTTGTGTTCATGCCAAGAATGGGTAATACATAAAAATATATAATTATTTAAATGCTTGTTTAATGTTTTTTTCTTCATTTTCAAAAGCTATTACAACGGTCATATTTTTCACCGTGTTATTAAAGGTTTTATGATACAAACTGGTGATCCCACGGGTACTGGTACAGGTGGGAAGTCGATTTGGGGTCATGATTTTAAAGATGAATTTTGTTCTAGTCTCAAACATGATCGACCATATACTGTTAGTATGGCTAATGCGGGACCCAATACTAATGGTAGTCAATTCTTTATAACAGTTTTACCAACGGTATGTAATTGTGTGATACGATCATTTTTGTAAATTTTAAAATATATTTTTATTTTAGCCTTGGTTGGATAATAAACATACTGTCTTTGGTCGTGTTTTTAAAGGTATGGAAGTTTGTCAAAATATTTGCAATGCTAAAACAAATCCAAAAACAGACAAACCTTATGATGATATTAAAATTATTTCTATACATTTAAGCAATTAATTTTTTTTATTATGTTTGACTTTAAAATAGTAAATAGTTAATGTTTTAATAGTTAACACTTAATGTTTTATTTTTATTTTCTTGCAGTATTTTTGTGAAATTGTAGCTTTATGATTTAAAGTTTTACTGTTAGCAGGGGAATGTTGCTGATTCAATCTTACCTATTTTTGCTCAACAAAATCTCATTCTTTTCAACATAATTAATTTTTGTTCTCAATATATTAAAACATGTGGGGAAAAGTCTGGGGCTTATTATGTAAAGTGATAATCCTCAAATCGTAAAACTAGCTAATAATTCAATTACCATAATTACAAGGGGGTAATCCCTCCTGATTTTAAGAATTAAGTACTGAGTTTCTTCAAATCTTAAAGACCATCGGCATAAATAAGTCGTGTATAAAAAAAAAGTTTTTCATAAATTAAGAAGGGTAATCAATTTATTTAAAAAAGTGAAAATTGGCTTTGTTTCAAAAAGTATTGTTTTTAATTTCAAATTCTGTTGAAACTTAAAAATGCAGTTTTTTTACAGATGTTTACTTCCGTTAGGCAAATGAAACTTGTTTATGCCTGAAAAATAAAAAGTTCTGCACTGGGACATAGGGGATTAGAAAATTAATTTTTGATTTCCCAAAAAACGATCTGCAATTTTTTTTACTTTTTGGAGGGTATATAAGATTCAGTATAGCCGGTTTTATCTTTTTTTAGTAAAAACCGGTTTTGGAAAACACGAAAAATTTATGGAAGAATTTTTATCAAGCTCGAACTTTTGTTGGTACTCGCGCTAACGTGAATGAAAAAAAAAGTACACACGATTACGCGTGATTCACGACAATTACAAGATTGACGAGCATCTCAAGAACAAGTTTTATTTCACACCGGCGCCGGCCACCGGTTTTATCTGTCAAATCGTATGGAAAAAGTCGTGCCGGGCTTGTTCTGTTTCTACTCTAACCGTATTCGCATAATTTTTTTTAAACTAGGTTCAAAATAGTTAAACTAGTTTAAATAATTAAATATGTTGAAGTAATAAAACAAGGTTTTTAGAATATGAATGCGAATACGGTATTAATACGTTTTCTCTTAAACCGTTTATTTAACATATTTTTTAAATATGGCATCACTCTGAAAACGTCAAATATTTCTATTTCCTTTTGACTGCTATTCTTTGTTCATTTGCATTTGTCATTTCTAATTGGATATTTCATTTTAAGGAAAGGGAAAAGCAATCACAGTAGATATTACTGCTAAAAAAATATTTCTATTCCAATAATTAACAAAATCAGTTTAACAAACTAATAACTAAGCAATAAAGTTGTAAAAAATAAAAACATAAATAAAAAGGTAGTAAAAAAAGTGAAGTGAAAAAAGAAGAAATCTAAAAGTTCTTAATCAAAAATAGATAGTGTCCAAAACAAAAGAAATGTCATGATTTCTTCTGGAGTATTGAGTATTGTCGTTTCAAAAACAGTGTATAGCAAAAAAAAAAACAAAAGTATTTAGAAAAATGATTAATAAACTGGGAAAAATTTTACAACAATAGTTGATTAGACCGATAATTACAATAGAATTCCGTGTTTAATGTTAGTACAATTTTTTTTTGCATTGTTTACTCACTGACACACATTTAGTTAGGTTATTTTGATTATTATCAGTCAATAATATTTGTTATTTTTTATTTAATTTTTGTGTATATATATTAGAGTGTCCCTTATTTTGGAAATGTTAGAAATCTTGAGACGGTACCCGCTCATTTTTTTCCTTTTGACTTAAAAATAACTCAGGAAAAATTTTACGCCCCTAGGACCACGCCTTCCCTACGCGACGGGGCCTTAAAAAGCGGGGCCTAAAAAATCATTTTTCCATACAAACCAAAAAATTTTTTTTTGATTTTTAATTTTTTTGTTGTTAATTATTATATTACTTGCTTAGCTTATTTACGACAAAAAATTTGATTTTGGTGGGATAAGTCTTTCAGCGCTAAAAAAATTTTCGCAAAAAAAAATTTTGAGCCGCCGGGGTCCTACAGTAAAAAATTTTTAAAAAATATTTTTTTTTAGTTTTGACCAGCAACGGTTTTAGCTGCTATGTTGCTTTAAATGATATATATTCATAAAAAAATATTTTTTGTATCTGTGACATCTTTATCGTGTTCTAAAAAAGGGTACAAAATGCATTGTTGATTTTTTTCGATACACGATAAAGATGTCACACAGAAAAAAAAAGTTCATACTTGGAATAATATTTTTCATAAATAGTATGAATCCAACATGACTTTTTTTTCCCAAACTTTTTTAATACTATTTATGAATTTGGTCATACATAGTATGAAAAAATTCATGTTGAACTTTTTTTATATTTGCTTAAATTTTTTGCAATTAATGTACATTTTAAGCAAAAAGAAGATAGTACGTGGATATTTGGATGTAAACCTGCGATTTTATTATAAAAAAAAAACTATTTTTGTAACTACAAATACAAACATAAAATGTACATAAATCTTAGCTCAAACCACGTAAAAAATGCGATATTCTTGATAAACTGTTTTTTTACCATGTTTCTGATTGATAAACGAACCTGCTTCTTTTGATTCCGCGCAACTACGTGATGATTTTTTGAAGACTTGAATTCCGCAATCACATAGAAGAATCGTAAAAATTTCTGGAAAAAAATCAATTTGAATAAATCGAAAGATGCTAAATATATTATCACATAAATGTTACATACCTTTCATTCGCCAATAAATACAATTTTTGCCCAAATTCTCTTTTCCTTCAAACAAAACAAAAAAAAATCTGACAATTTTTATTTCAAAATAACTTTGTTTTTTTTTTATTGTTTTAGAAATTGAAATGTTTTCAATAAATTCATAAATATTATTAATTTAATCATTTATAGTATGAACCGAAGTCAATGAAAGCAATTCATACTATTTATGTACAAAATTTGTTCTGTGCACAAATATGAATAATATTTTTTTTGGAATATATATCATTAAAAACAACATAACAACTAAAACCGTTGCTTTTCAAAACTAAAAAAAAATATTTTTTAAAAATTTTTTACCGTAGGATCCCTACGGCTAAAAATTTTTTTTTCGAAAAAGATAAAGATGTCACAGGTATGAATAATTTTTTTTTTGGAATATATATCATTAAAAGCAACATAACAACTAAAACCGTTGCTGGTCAAAACTAAAAAAAAATATTTTTTAAAAATTTTTTACTGCAGGACCCCGGCGGCTCAAATTTTTTTTTTGCGAAAAATTTTTTAGCGCTGAAAGACTTATCCCACCAAAATCAATTTTTTTGTCGTGAATAAGCAAACCAAGTAATAAAATAAATAATAACAAAAAAATTAAAAATCAAAAAAAAAAATTTTTGGTTTGTATGGAAAAATGATTTTTTAGGCCCCGCTCTTTAAGGCCCCGTCGCGTAGGGAAGGCGTGGTCCTAGGGGCGTAAAATTTTTCCTGAGTTATTTTTAAGTCAAAAGGAAAAAAATGAGCGGGTACCGTCTCAAGATTTCCAACATTTCCAAAATAAGGGACACTCTAATATATATATAAGCAGGCTTGCCATTCTAGCACCCGTTTTTTTTTAAATAATTAACCAAAATCTAGAAAAATAAGTAACTTGTCGTACTTTTCTGTAGTTTATTTAAACAATTCTATGAAAATAAAGAATTTTTCATCAAAAAATATACTATGATTTATTTGTTTGTAGTGGTTTTCATTAAATATATTTAAAAAATGGGTGCTAGAATGGCAAGCCTGTATATAAGGAAGACCTCTATTGTTAGCACCCTACATTCTAACAGTGGGTGTGTTGGGTTTATTAAGACATCAAACGAAGAAAAGTGGGCAGAAAACGGATTTCAATAAGAATGAGTGGAATGAGACTGTATGGCTTTGAAAATTTAATGACAATTACACCATTTCCAGATTAGATAAAGATCAATTGAAATTCGAAGATTCTACTTGCAATTCAAAGGTTCCATTTGTAGTCTGAAGATTCCGTTTGTAATTCAAAAATTCCATTTATAATTTGAAAAAGCTCAGCTGTAATGTGAAAAAGATCCATTGTAATTCAAAAAAGATCAATTGTAATTTGAATAAGATAAATTGAAATTTGAAGATTCCAATTGTAATTACAATTGATCTTTTTCGATCTACAATTGGAATTTTCGATTACAAATGGAATTTTTGATTACACCAATACTCCGGTTTGTGTTGCTTTTAATTATTTTTCAGTTTGCGTTGCATGGCTTCGTAGTTGCGTCGTCAGTGTTTCGTTTTGCGTCGATTTTAGCATAAATATAATGTATGTATGTATGTATGTATAATTGTATTCACATAGTTTAAACAGAATAGGGGATTCCCCATTTTAGTCTAATATTTGTGAAGGTGGTCTACTGGTTGCCAGTTTAAGTTAATTTTTATTAAAAAAAAATGTTTTTTGTATTGAAAATTCACTTTTTTAGCTAAAATTATGAGTTTTGGAACCAATGAAATAAAAATCAATAGAAATGTATGGGAAATCGTGCTTCGGTTTGCGTCGATTCGGTTTGCGTCTCGCTTCTCCGGTCCCAATTAGCGACGCAAATCGGGGTATTGGTGTACAAGTAGAATCTTCAAATTGCGAAAAAAAATTGTAATCCACTCTTGTGCCGGCCACCGGTTTTACCAGTCAAATCGTATTGACAATATTGTGTTGTAAATGTTCTATTTGCACTCTAGTAAGAGTCTATAGACGGTCTCATATTAAAAATTAAATCATATTTTATTTTAAAATAATTTTCCGATTTTGAAATATTTTACATACAGAAAAATTTTTAGATTCTGAAACATTTTTCATACAAAAAAATTTGATACATTTTTCATATCGAAAAATTCTCAAACTTTTTTAATATCGAAAAATTCTCAAACTTTTTTAATATCGAAAAATTCTCAAATTCTGATTGTTCATACATATTTTATTTTTAAAATAATTTTCCGATTCTGAGACATTTTATATGCAGAAAAATTTCCTGATCCTGAAACATTTTTCATATAAAAAAATTTTGATACATTTTTTATATCGAAAAATTCTTAAACTTTTTTAATATCGAAAATACTAAACTTTTTTAAATATCTTAAAATTCTTAGATTCTGATTGTTTTTCTTTAACGCACCAAATCATAAGTTGCACAAATAATACCATCCAACTTTTAATTCCACTTTTGTTTCATTGCTTATCGTAATTGCATATATTCAGTTACTTTATATTGAACTCATGTTACTTTATATGCAACGTTTTTTTTTTTCGAAACCAAAATTTGAGAAAACTTTAAGAAATTTTAAAATTCTTGATAATGGCCCAGTCAGAAAAATACAATCGCAAAAGCGTTGTGAAAGCGTTGTAGACGGTTGTACGAGCGTTCTGTATACCAACTTCAAAGCGCCTTCAGATGATCCGAATGATAACATCGATCTACGCTAGGTTTAAAGCGTTTTAAAAGCGATGTAAAAAAGTGCTTTGAGAACGTTTTCTTTTAAGTCATCAAAGCGCTTTAAAAACCCAAAGTAAAGAATTTCTGTTTTAGTTCGGTTGTAATAATTTGTTTGATACAAAGTGAAATCCGAAAAAAAAGTTTTTGTACTCAAAAAAACTTAAAAAAATTTTCAAAAAAATTTTCGAAACTTAGAAAATTAAAAAAAAAAAAATCTAAAAACATTTTTTATGATTTTTTTTACTTAAAAAAAAAAAAAATTGACAAAAAATTGTTATTCGAAAATAGTTTCGAAACTTAGAAATTTTTTTCAAAAAAAAAAAAATAAATATAAAGAACTCTTAAAACGCTTTTCGAATACGCTCGCAAAGCGTTCCAAAAAACGTTTTGAGATTGCTTTTTTTTGTTATAGAACTTTCAGAACACTTTTCAAAAACGCTCGCAAAGCGTTTGAAAATAGCGTTTTGAGAATGCTTTTTTTTTGTTACAGAGCTTTCAGAACGCTTTTTTTTTAGAACCGTCGTCAATTTCTGCTTGGGGGTGTTTATAAATAAAATATTTAAGGTGTGTTTACATCATACCACTAACAAGGGAACTATCCCAACCGTTATACATCATCAATAGAATTTTTGTGCCTCGAACTAGAATAATAATCTAATCGAATATATTTACTAAAATAAAATTTAACTTTTTAATAAAAATCATCGAAAGTAAAACGACTCACACAAAAAAAAAATTCCAATGAACGATTTTCATAGTATTTATGAACAAATTCATACAAATTATTAACTTTTTCATAAATACTGTGAAACTTTTTCATAGTATTTATGAAAAATGCTAAATAGTTCTTAAATTTCACATATTATGATTTATTCATAAATACTATGAAAAAGTTTATAAATGTTAATAAATTTAATGAATTTGTTCATAAATACTGTGAAAATCGTTCATTGGAATTTTTTTTTTGTGTGCTCATAAGGGAGTTATTCTATAGCTTACACTCCGATGGTCCTGCATTTTTAATATGTTATGGAGGACCAAAATCTAAGATTTACCGGTTTTTATCGGCTATCGTGAAAGTTAAATGGAAGAGGGAAAACGGCATTTTTTCGTTTTTTTTGGGATTTTTCATATATAATAAGGAACTATATAAACATATTATATGGATAGAAAGGTTTTTTTAATGCTCATCCAATGGGGTGTCGGCCTTTTAGAAAATAGGCCCTCAAATTCATATACAAATAATAATTTCTAAGTTTAAGCTGACACGTGGTTTTTCTTTTGGGAAATTCCTGTTTGGGTTTTATTCACATTTTTTCGA
The DNA here is from genome assembly GCA_963921195.1 of Pegoplata infirma. NCBI lineage: Eukaryota > Metazoa > Arthropoda > Insecta > Diptera > Anthomyiidae > Pegoplata > Pegoplata infirma. The sequence goes on from OY992538.1 coordinate 44,823,079, forward strand.
AAGTCCATAATTTTTCATAAGGTGGCAACCGATAAAAAATATCAGGTTAACCTGATTTTTTTTGGTTACTTATTAACATTTCAGAACAACTGGAGTGTAATCTATGGGATACCTTCCTTGTCAGTGTTAAAATGTAAACACACCTTTTACATACATAAATTATTTTCAGTATTATTTTAATAACACAAAAAAAACATGCTGTGATTTAGCAAAAGCAAATAATGTCACAAAATAGTCCTGATGATCTACGTAGTACTGCCGAATTATTAATAAATCAAACACGCATCATGCAATCAAGAGGTGGAGGAAATCCATCCGGATTTGATATGAGTAAGTAATAGATATGCTTTCAATTTCAGTAGCAGTATTTTTTTTTTTTAATTATTAAACCTTTTTTTTCAGCACGTACCCATTCCATAAATCTCATTACCGAAGAATTCCTTGGAGGTTATATGCAAGATGGTCGTATGTCAGTGGTGCGAAGATTTTTTTGTTTATTTGTTACATTTGATTTATTTTTTGTATCACTATTATGGCTGATATGTATAATGGTTAGTAAATACATTTAATTAAATACTCCTTTCCCTACACCCTCACCCCATATTCTACTATTATTAGTCATTTTGGTAATTTGATTAATTTTCCAATTTACCCTATCAATCTTTTGTTTTTTTTTTTAGATAAATGGCGATAATATATTTCAGGCTTTTCAGAAGCAAATTGTACACTATTCAATTTATACATCGTTATTTGATGTAGTAGCTGCGGCCATATGTCGTTTTATAGTTTTAATATTTTTTTATGCTCTATTGTATACAAATCATTGGCTCATAATATCGGTGAGTATAATGTGACAAAAAGCTGGTTTTGAAATATTCAAATAACTTTCGTTTTGATATATCTTTACAGTTATCAACTAGTGGTTCTTGCCTATTTTTAATTTCTAAAGTTTTTGTATTTGATGTAAGTATAACGGAATAAAAAGTTTAATCCTGTTAATTTTGATTTGATCTGTTAATGTTCGTATTTTAAAATTGTCCAAATGTAGTTTAAAATTTTCCAAATGTATTTTAAAATTGTCCAAATGTATTCTAAAATTGTACAATTGTATTTAAAAATTTTCCAAATATATTTTAAAATTATCCAAATGTATTTCAAAATTGTCCAATTGTATTTAAAAATACATTTGGTCAATTTTAAAATACATTTGGACAATTTTAAAATAAAAACAAAATTTTAAAATACAATTGGAAATGGTGTAGTATGCCATTTTTGAGTTTTAAAATTTAGATCTCATTTGTGAAAATGTATGTACTCTTTGATTTTTTTTTTGTGGAAAACTTCTATCGATTTTATACATTTTTTGCCCAGTAGGATCGTGCGATAACTTCCCAGCAAAAAAAGAGCTTACCATTCACTACAAAATTCACCACAACTTATGAACTTATGTACTTCTTCTTCAACTGAAACATTGATGAATTTAATATGGGCGTGACACACAAAGTATGTTCTTTTTATCGCCACTTTTCAGTGGCGAAAGATTGACACTTAAGTATAACATATATCACTAGTGTTTTTATCACAACTTCTGAAGTAGTGATCCGGATGTTAATATAACTTGACCTTTTGGAAGCACTTTTTTCATCCCTTCTTTAGAAGTACATATTTCTTGGCATTTTGGGTGTGATTATGTCATTTTTATTTGGTGATTTAGAACTTCTAAATTAGAAGTTCTTTTTTCACTTATTTTTGTAAGATGATTGAAAGAGTATTTTTTTGTAATATTTACACTAAAAACACTGTTCGACAGCAAAAACCTTCCAGTGAAATTTCTAACTGGTCCTTATAGATTTTGGTCTCCTGCTTCCAAATCTACCGTCCACATTTTTCTAGCATGTACCGTTTTTGAGATATTCGCTGTTAAAAAGTAAAAAAAACACTTTTAGGGGTCCACTGTTACGTATTCTTACGTTGCTTCCACGAAATATGACTTGATTTCATATAAAATGGACCTCCTGATTCCAAAACTGCAATCCACAATTTTCAAGCATGTTCTGTTTTTGAAAATTTTAGTGTGATTTATAAAGAATATAAGTGCGTAACAGTAGAGTTTGAGTTTTTCAAACGCCAATATTTCAAAAACAGTACGCGATAGAAAAATTTGGATGCCAGATTTGGAATAAAGATGCCTTATTTTTACTAAATCGAGTTCTTTTGTGTTTGAGCAACTTAAGAATACGTTACAGAGGAGACCCAAATATTTCAATATTAAAACGCGAATATCTTAAAAACCTCACGTGATAGAAAAATTAATTTTACTGACAATCTAACGTATATACTTCGAATTAAAAAAAAAAAGCAATTATAGAGATCACAAAACTATAAAAATTCACGGCGAATTGATTCACAAGTTTGTTTTGACCACAAGCCTATACCTCAATTTTCTAAAAAGCTTAAACAATCTTTAATAATGTGATGCAGCAACGTCCGCTTTAGTTCGTAAATGTATTTATTTAATTAAGGACCAACTTTTTTTGATATAAGAAATGAAATTTGAAAAATTTATCAATAATCGATTTTCGTCTTTTTGATTTTTTTAAGCTCTAAATAAAGAGAAATGAAATGCCATTACCAAATTTTGTCACCATTTTTGCAAAACCTAAATCTATTTGAAGCTGGACGTAGAAAAAATTGCATACTTCGTGTATCACCCTCATTCTAATTTTTTCAGTTGAAAAAGAAGTTCATATGTTGTGGTGATTTGATTGCAAAGAACATATGAAAAAGGTACTTCAACATCATTAAGCAAAGAACTGGTGAAAGATGTTTTTATTGTTATTTTGTAGCATTTTTGGAACTGATTTTAAAAGTACTTCCTACGGAATATGAAATTCGGCACCTATCGCTACTTTGTATGTAGTGAAACTACTAATTCTTTTTGAACCACTTCGTTTATTTTTTGCTGGGTTACTAATTATTGCAAATTCGTAAATTTTAAAAAAAAAAAATTATTGTAATTTTTCAGTTTTAAAATCATTTCTACTGCTCCAATGGTGCGTCGTAGAGGGATCAATAGCAAGGCCGACCCTATTAATTTTTACGCCTAAACATTTTTTAGAACATACTTATACTCTATATCCAATTTCTAAGGGGGCTTCCATACAAAATATTTTTTTTTTTAAATTTGCTCTAACCGCTCTAACTGCTCTAAATGTGCGCCTCAGAGTAGTCAAATGTATGACCGACTCTTTAACTCTTAAGTTGGTCCCCATACAATTTATTTTTTATAAATTTGTTTTACTTAATCAGCTTCTACCGGTCCAATGGTGCGTCCAAGAAGGCTCATTAGTTAGACCGACCCCAGTTTATTTTTACCTTCCAACATTTTTTCAAAACATACCTACGCCCTATCTCCACTCCCTAAGTGAGCTCTCATTCAATATTATATTTTTATAAAATTTGCTCCAACTGTAATTTATATGGGAGCCCTAAAAAATAATAAAAATTGTATGGGGACCGCCTTAAGGGTAAAAGATAAAGGGTAAGGGTGTTCAGAGAAAATGTTTGAATTAAAAAAAAAATATTGTGGGTTGGTCATACATTTGCTGCTCTAAGAGGCTCTTTTAGGGCAGTTAGAGCGGTTGGAGCTCTTTTTAAAACACGTAATTTTGTTTGGTAGCACCCTTAGAAATTGGAGATAGAGTATTAATTAATATTTAGGGTGTAAAAATATTACTTCCCTCGTCGGTGTTCTATAAGGGTATTCATTTCAGCTTTTTTTCGGTAGTAAAAATGAAAAATTGTAAAAATGTAACTTTTTATTACAACAAACACATGAAAAAATTTTCCACTTAAAAGTTGCAATTTAAACAACCTATATCCAAGTGTAAAATTATCAGAGTAGAAAGTTACATTTTTCCAATTATTTAAAGCGTTGCCATTCATTACTAGCCAAAGAAAAAGTACCAAGATTTGCAACTGTCATGGCAGTTTTTACTACCTCGGCAGCCCTTATAGAACATGTGTTTGAAATTTTTCTTAGAAAAAAATATGTATACAAATAATTTTGGATATAATAATAGAAATTAAGAATTAAACAACAAGAAAAAACTAACAAAATGAGTAAAAATGTAATTTATAAGTTAATTGTTTCATTCATCGAATAATTTAATTATTTTTGGAAACTTTCTATCATATTTTTTTATGTACCCGTTCACATCAATGAGAGTGGAATCTTGCATTTTTCATTTTTCCACTTTTACATTTTCTAAAATGAATACCCTTTATGTTTTGTATAAAAAGGAGTGCATACTTTTAGGCTCAATTTTTTTTTTAATTTTTCGAAAATTTTCTAAAAATTTTGAAAATCTTTTGACTTAAGTATATAAGTACACAATAATTATCTTTTGATTACTAAAAAATATAAAAGGTCGTAAGATATTTTAAATAAAATATACCTAGGGCTTATATTTAAAACTTGCCATCCGCAAATTTTTTCGAAAGAGAATTTTCGATAGAAATGTATTCACACTGATTTAGATGTCATCTATCAAATTAATTTTAAACTGACATATTATTTTAAAAACAATTGTATTAAATAATATTTCAGAAGAAGTATAAAATATAACTCTTAGAATTACCTAAAAATTACGGTTGTTTTTGATGTCCTAAAAAATATTCATTCAAGTTTTGAATTTAAGCTCCCGATATGAATTTAGCACAGCCTAAATATACGCATTAAGAAAAAAATATATTTTTACAAATGATTTCTAAAATCATACAAAAAATGTAGCAACCATTTTCCTTTAATTTACTTCTACATATCTTATCATATCTAATTTTAAAATTTTCTTTTTAAATTTTTTAGTGGGTTGATTCTAGTCAACAAGTATTTGAAGTAATCCTTATTATAACCTCATTTGTTTTAGCCTGGGGTGAAGCCTGGTTTTTAGACTGCCGTGTCATTCCACAAGAACGTCATGCCAGAAGATATTTTTCAGGTGATTATAGTTTTTTTTTCTATATATTTAATTTTAGTTAATTAAATTCAAAATAATCTTGCTTATTTTTAGCTCTTACCAATACAACTGATCGTTCACCATTGATGGCACCATTTTTGGCCTCACATAATGAACGACGTCCGCCAGATAGTGTGGTAGATTTTTATTCACCTTTAGATTCAGCTCCCAACAGTGATGATGAAGAAGAACAGGTAAATAGAAATAGTTAAGATTACAATTTTGTTTATTTTTTTAAAGTTATGAAAGAAAATTTATGGACATTTTTTACATAACCTAAAAATATAAAATACTTTAATTCGGCTGCAGGTAGACGGACATACATACAGTTGCGAAAGAAAAAATAGCACCAAAGGGAATTTTCTAAATCTTATGCCTTTTGAGTTTTATCCGATAACATTTACAGAAGTGTCTAACAGTCATTTCATAAAAAGAATATGTTAAAAAAAAATAACATAGAATAAAAATATCAGCCTGATTTTTCTATGCAGTATTCTGTTTATAGTGGGCGTGGCTTTAAAGACAAAATCAGCCTTATCCATCACCTCTGAAACAACATAGCATATCTGCAAAGTTACTGATCCGATCTAAACGAAATAAAAAGTAATCGAAAGCTTGTAACAATGGCTTCTATTCTCAGTACACAGTGGTCCTAAACAGTCACTGAATTTACAATGACGTAGCTTGGAACAAAAGTTTTAATCACACAATTTTTAATAAAAATAAATTTTTGTTAATAACTCCGATGTTTCACAAGGGAAGGCATATCAGTATATTGCCATTTATATTTATCCCCAATACAGATTTAATTTAATGTATTTTATGAACCCTTTTATAACTTAGACTCTGAGAAATAAGCCAAATTTTAACGAAATGAAAAATTACGAAAATTTTGTTTTTGTATTTGATGCTCTCACTGATAATCTGGTGAGCATTTAAATGGGCTATGAATGTTTTTTATAACAAATTTTAATAAGCTTTCCAATTTTGTGAATTTCATGCCGATCTGGTGAGTAGTTTTTGAGATATGATATGAATTTCCTGAGATGATAAATCTGCCCAGTTCAAGCTAAAAACCACGCCCACTAAAAACGAAGGGCGTCATACCAAAAAGCAAAAGTGTGTTTTCTTGGCATAATTTTCTAAACATTTTTTGTTTTTGTGGTAACCGTTGGACTGTTTTTTTTGGATATTTATAACATTACAACCCCCAGTCATAAAACTGAAGAAAATACCACTGGTGCTATTTTTTCTTTCGCAGCTGTATGTAAACAGAAATTGATACAGAATGCTATTTAATCAAGTACAAACTGTTTTTCCCACAAAAACCATTTTCGCCGATTTTTTTTTGTTTAATAAAAACTTTTTTTTTCGAAATTTTTATTTCACAAAATTTTTTTTTTTACTAAAATTTTTTTTGTTACCAATTTGTTTTTGTATAAATTATTTTCTTTTACCAATATTTTTTCCCTTTTTTTACCTATGTTTTTCACCAACTTTTTTTTTCAAATAAAGTATTTTGTAATAATCTTTTTTACATTGTGTAGGGTATCAATATATTCGGCAAGGCCGTATTTAACTTTTTTACTTGTTATAAAATACTTAATTCACTTTTGCAAATTTGTTGTTCTGTATTGATCTTTTACATCTTCAGTTGCTGAATTTCAAATTGTCAATCATTTTATAGTATATATAAATGTATTTGCATATTTAACATCCCTCAATCTTCCTAAAGACTATAAAACTTTATAAAATGCTAATCAATTTGAGAATTCAAATTGAGTTTATTTCCATCATACCACCAAGATGGTAGGGCTAAAGTTTCATTATTAACACTTGTTTTCAACGGAAGCTAATAAAATCTTTTAAATTGTCTTTTACAGGATGAAGAATATCATCAAATGGGTTTGGATTGCCTGCGCAAAGCGTATGATCTGTTGCAAGTACCAGATTGGAAAGTGGAAAAAGTTACCAAAAAAGGAGATACTATCAGTAGTATACATCGTGAAAAATTAGGAAAGATATATAAATTAACAGTAAGTATGATTAACGTTTTTTTTTTTTGAAAGTGATAATGTGATTAAAATTCTTTTTGAAAAGGATTTTTAAAGTGAAACATTTATATTTTTAATAGAAATTACAAGACAATTTTTAACAAAATTGGTATTTTTTTCTGAATTTAAAAAAAATTCAAACCAAAGAGAATTTGCAATTAAATTGAAAAATTTCAGAATGAAATAGAAGTTTTCTTTTTGAAATTTGAAAAATATGCAGCAAAGACTATCAATACTTAAAGATATGTGAAGTCTCCCTTCTTCTGTTAAACCCTCTCTTAAATTCCCTTTGCTAAGTCCGCCATCGAACTGGACGTTTGAACAAACCAAAAAAAATCCCTTAAGTTTGATATAAACAAAAAAAAAGTGTTGCAGTTTGGCGATTTTCAGACTAAAGCTAGCGTTTTTTTTTCATCTTGCTGTAAAAAAAGTTTTTTTTTGTGGATTATTGGGAAATCCAATGACTTTTTATTTGCTGACAATTTGTTTTAAATACTTTTAAATGTATTTCTTAAATAATATTAACATAAAAATTATAAATTGATACATTTTTTTTTAAATTTATTAAGCGCTTTTCCGATATAAAAAGTTAGCATTATTTGTCAAACCAACAATGTTAATTTAACATTATCGTATTTTCGTCGTCTAACAGCTTTCGTACCTTCTGTTATCAAGTTCCAAAATTTTAAGAGTGGGAGACAAAGAGCTTGTATGCAGTTTCTATTGAATGTTCTGTTAATTTACTGTTGCCTGTTAAATTAAAATTTTTATTTTTTAACAATTTAAAACCTTCTGTTACCGTGCATATTTATGTTAAATTAACATGTTACTTTAGACGCGCCTAAATGCATGCTTTATTTTTGTCATGTTAAGAACAAACTGTTAAATTAACAGAATTAAAACAGGAGGGTTACCGCGTATTTCGATTCGAAACGGTAACGTTTTCGAACAGAATTTTCTTTTGGCAAAAATAACACTGCGCTACAAAAAAACAAATCGAATATATTTTTAAAATGAGGTAGTTAGGTTGTAGGTCTCGTCGAAAAGATCATACAAATTCCCATCAAACTTGCCAGACACCCTCAAATTTTAAAGTTATTGTCAAAAAACGAGCAATTTAAAGGCCAGATTCGGATTCAGCGCCCCAAAAACCTTTAAAAATATTGTACATGACCATTTATGATAAATTTATTTTTTTTTTGCCTGGGCTATCTGAACGGCTATTTCCTGCAAAATCTTAATTTTCTTTTTTAGATAAACTATCTCAACTCTGTCAGTTATTATCCGATTTTTTCAGGATAAGGCTTATCGTATTTAGAATTGAATTATCTTAAAAAAAACGCTCATTAATATAAAGGTTGTTAAACGAGCAGAAAAAAATCGATAAAATCGAACAATTTTCAAAAAATAACAAAAAAAAAAAAAAAAATGATTTTATATTTTATTTTTTTATTTTTTTTTTTATTTTATTGAGAATTACCATATAATTACAAATTATATACTAATTTTACCTAACCGAGAACTGGTAACAATGACCTTCGTCTCGTTGTAGCGAATCAGACCAAGGCCTCTGGTGGGAATCGAACCCACGACCCCCAGACTCATAGGCTAGCACGCTACCAACTAGCCTACTGGGGCGCCTAAATGATTTTATAGAAAAAATCAATAGATATCATTCTTTTAAGTATTGACAAATTCACACACATGAAAAGCCCTATCCCTTTTCTATCCAAAACAGTTTAAAAATTTAAAATCGGTTGAAAATTTTCTGAATTACACAAAGTTTAGTGAGAAAAGTCCCAAAAAACATATTTTGACAATAACTCTAAAATTTGAGGTTGTCTGGCAAGTTTAATGGGCATTTTTGTGATCTACTCGACAAGACAAACAACCTATACTATGTCACATCAGAAGTATTTTTTCACTGTAGCACAGTGTAATTAAAAAGATAATATTTTTTATTAAAAAAAATTCTTTAAAACCTGTCAAGTAGAGTGTCCCTTATTTTGGAAATGTTGGAAATGTTGAGACGGTACCCCTTCATTTTTTTCCATTTGACTAAAAAATAACTCAGGAAAAAATTTAAGCCCCTACGACCCCGCCTTCCCTACGCAACGGGGCCTTAAAAATCATTTTTCCATACAAACCAAAAAATTTTTTTTTTTGATTTTTAATTTTTTTGTAATTAACTTATTCGCGACAAAAAATTTGATTTTGGTGGGATAAGGCTTTCACCTCTAAAAAAAGATGTCACAGATAGGAATAATATTTTTTTATGAATATATATTATTAAAAGCAACATTACAACTAAAACCGTTGCTTGTCAAAACTAAAAAAAAATATTTTTTAAAAAGTTTTTGCTGTAGGACCCCAACGGCTCTAAATTTTTTTTTCGAAAAATTTTTAGAGCAGAAAGCCTTATACCCTATCCGTCTGTCCATCTATCGGTTTAAGCACGATTCAACCAATTGACTTGAAATTGTAAACTTAATCATCTTTTGGCCCAAGGACGAAGCCTTTTGAAATTGAAAAAAATCGGTCCATGTTCAGACCAAGCCCCCATACAAACGCCCCCTTTGGATTAGGCTTCAATGGCTCTAATAACTGTATTTTACTAGATATAGCTTTGATTTTTAATTTTACAGGTAATCAAACTTTGTATGCACGAATCATCATTCCAAATTTCAAAGGAATCGGGTCAGTCCTTCTGGTAGTCCCCATACAAAGCACCCTTAAAACTCCTAAAAATGGAAATATTTGATAAAAATTGTATTTTTAGGTGTACTTTATTAGATGTACTTTATTAACCAAATCAAATTGGTATATAATTAGACGATTTTTGAACTTAGTTCCTCATATCAAAATTTCGACCGATATTCAGTTAAATCGGTATATTGGCAAAAAAATAAACCAATTCCACTAACATGTGATCTGTGTGTGTTTTCTGCACTAAATAAAGATCTAACAAAAGATAGATCCAATCGGTCCATGTTTGGACTTGAGACCCATTTTCCGGAAAACACTGGTGTAGGGTATCATATGGTCGGTCGTGACCGACTATAGAGCTAAAACACCTCAATTCAACCGAGGAGTTGACCGCACCCCCTCCAAATTAAATGAAATTAAGTACTGGGGTTTACTTTATCAAAAAAGAGATTTTGCCAATTTTTCAGGCTTTTGGTGATTCGAGTATTCGAGATATGAGGTCTTGAAAATTAACAAAATCGTATATATTTGACAAAAGTGTTCCGAGATAAATAAATATAACTCGAAAAGTAAAAACACTATAGGTCTCAGTCAGGTTGCAAATAATACGTAATGAGACAGCCTTTAAAATGGCGTTCCCCAAGATTTTTTTTGAAAAAGGTCAAAGGTCATTGATTTTAACCTTCATTTTTGGAGAGCTATATCTCAAAAAACGATATTTTTAAAATTTTGGAAAAAATATATATTGTTAAGAATCACCTATACTACTTAAGTTTAAATTTTCAGGATGGAGTCGTCATTGGAACTTTTTATACCCAGCAAAAAAAAATCGAAGTGGTGCAAAAAGAATAAGTGATTCACTACATACATAGTAGCTATATGTGCCGATCTTCATATTCCATAAGAAGTACTTTTATAAGCACTTCCAAAACTGCTAAAAAAATGCCAATAATAACAACTTTCACCAGTTCTTTCCTCAATGATTTAGAAGTACCATTTTCATATGTGTTTACAAATGCAATTGAAAAGTACAAATTTGTGGCACTTAAGTATTGGATTTGTTTTGTTGAATATTTTTTTTTATAATTTTATCTGATTTAATAAAAAGTTAAATTTTATAAATGAATTAACTTGATATGCCGCAAAAGCGAATTTGTTATGTAAATTATGTTATAAAAAAATACAGTTTCCAGATTTTTGTTAAAATTACCAAATGACTCAAGAAGTGCTAAAAAGATAATATACGATATCTGATTTAAAATGAGAGAATTACTTTTTTTTATCTCTTCATTTTATTTATTCGATGTTTTTTTTAACTACATGTATAAAAACATTTTTTTTTTTATAATTTTTGGAGTTGTTTTGTAAATTATGTACAAAAAAAACAATAAAAAGTTTCCAGATTATGGTAAAAATCAAATGACTTAAAAAGTGCTTAAAGGGCTAAAAAAGATAACCAAAAAAAGGTGGTAGCCTTTAAAAAAGGGCTGAATTATAGCCACAAAATGACTAAAAACTCTTCTAAACATTAGGGTATTCAATTAATCGAGGTTTTGGTTTAATCGGCTAATCGGGCAAATAATTAATCGCACTTAAAAAATTATGTTAGTAAAATCAACTGAAAATGTCAGTTAAAATAACTACTTTGTAAGTTGTTTTGGGGTCAACTACTTTTTCAGTTAAATCAACTAACAATGTTAGTTATTTTAACTGACAAAAAACAACTGACTTATGTAGTAAAAACTACTTACATTTGTAGTCAAAACAACTAAAATGTAGTAAAAATAAAAAAATCAATATATAATTTTTTTTTTCAAAATATTTTTCAGAAAAAAAAATTGAAGACCAAATTTTTTCCAAGTTTTTTTTTAAAAAAAAAGTTGTGAAAAATAAAAATAACGAAATTTTTTTTTTTTGGAAAAAAAACTTGAAAACTTTTCAGAGATAAAATAAATAAAATTAACTACTTTAAATAACTGTTACTACATCACAGTACTTTTTTGTTAGTTGTTCAAAAAAACGACTTAAAATAACTAACAGAAATAGTTGTTTGATATTTTTCATACAAAAACAACTGACTTTGTAGTTGAAAACAACTAACTACTGTAAAATATACAAATAACTTACATGTAGTAACTTACATAATTTTCTGAGTGCGGGGTTGAGAATGAATCGGATAAATTTGAATTATTCGGTTAACCGAATAATAAAAATTTTAATTGAATATAAAACTAAGAACTCTATGTACTTTTAAGAATTTTATTAATTTTATTTAAAATAAATCTTTATCCGATATGGCGAAGCTCTATAATGTTAGCCCAAATAAAGATTTTTTGTATGGCACCCTGAAAATTTACCCTAAAATTGATACCCAAATTGATGCCGGGCTTAGATGCACCTCTAATAGAGTTTCGAATTCGGTACTATTATATATCAACAAGACAAATTGGTTGGTTTTCAAATTTGTTTTCTTTTATTTTTTAGGGCCGAAATTGCAATAATTTTATCGGTCGATATCTCCGTAATGAAAAAAGATATCTTAAGGATTGCAAAAGTAATTTGAAGAATAAGTGAAGTATTTTTAGATGTGCTAAACTAATTATACATCATAAAATAATTCTCGGTTTTATAAGGTCCCGAACATTGCGAATATCTGAGTTAATGCAGTACTGTCAATCGAAAATCTAAATATCTCAAAAAAAGATAAATCACTTCTAAGGCCAGATTCGGATTAAGCGCATGAAAAACTATTAGAAAAATATATACATCCACATTTAATTAATAATTCCTATTAGCTAAACTAAATTATTAAAAACATCGATTTAATCTTAACAATTTCAAGTCTAAATATTACATAATAAATATTATACATTGTTAAAAATATCGTTTTGGTTTTAATTATTATTAGTGTAAATACTAAAAAAAAAAAAATCTTAAAATCAATCCCAAAAAGTCATGAAATATGTACTTATCAAGAAGTGATGAAAAAATCACTTCTAAATCACCATATAAAAATTACATAATCACATCCAAAATGCCAAGAAATATATACTTCTAAAGAAGTGATGAAAAAAGCACTTCCAAAAGGTCAAGTTATATTAACATCCCGATCACTACTTCAGAAGTTGTGATAAAGATGTTAATATATATGTACATACTAAACACTAGTGATATTGTGTGTCACGCCCATATAAAATTCATCAGTGTTTCAGCTGAAGAAGAAGTACATCTGGTTCATAAGTTGTGGTGAATTTTGTAGTGAATGGTAAGCTCTTTTTTTGCTGGGTATTAATAGAAACATTGTGACAGGAAAGAAAAAGCGGTGTAATTTCCCTTAGAAAAAAAAAATATTTTTTTTGTCTTTGAAATTCTGGTACCAAAACTAATTTTTCTGAATGTTTTTGACGTGATGAGTCCAAATATGACCTGTGAACTGGTCTATCGTTATTACTTTTCAAGATATATGCACCTAAATGTTCAAAAAAACACAGCAATAGCATTTGAGCAATTTTTACACATTTATGTGCTGATATCTTGAAAAGTAATAGCGATAGACCAGTTCAAAGGTCATATTTGAACTCAGCACGTCAAAAACATTCAGAAAAACGAATTTTGGTACCAGAATTTCAAAGACAAAAAAAATATTTTTTTTTTCTAAGGGAAATTACACCGCTTTTTCTTTCCTGTCACAATGTTTCTATTAATATAAAAAGTTCCAATGAAGTCTCCATCCTGAAAATTTAAACTCAAGTAGTATAGGTGATTCTTAACAACATATATTTTTTCCAAAATTTTAAAAATATTGTTTTTTGAGATATAGCTCTCCAAAAATTAAGGTTAAAACCAATGACCTTTGACCTTTTTCAAAAAAATCTTGGGGAATGCCATTTTAAAGGCTGTCTTATTACCTATTATCTGCATTCTGACTGAGACCTGTATTGTTATTACTTTTTGAGTTATATTTATTTATCTCAAAACACTTTTGTCAAATATTTACGATTTTGCCAATTTTCAAGACCCCATATCTCGGGAAGAAAAACTACCAGAAGTCCAAAATTTTGGCACTATGATTTTTTTGTAAGGGCCCAACTATATTCCAAGTTTCATCAAATTCGAAAGGGGTATGGTCAAAAATACTACTTTTTTCGGTTGAATTGAGGTGTTTTAACTCTATAACTTTCTTAATTGTTTTGTTTTAACTTTCACTGAGTCAAACGGTTTTGGATGGTAAGTTTAAAAAATTTGTGCATACTTTTAGGCTCAAAGAAAAAATAAATATAAAGTATGATTTTCGATATTTTTAGAAATGTTTCGAAACATTTTGAAAATCATTCGACTCATTGTCAGTGGTATCCGAAAACAGTGATCTTTTGATTGCCCAAAATGGCTTTTTAAAATAAATTATAGTACTACCTCTGTCCCGAAATATTTTTTACATTTCTATATTTTGGCTGGGATTATGGAGGGTTTTGCGAAAAAGTTTTTTTTTTTGTATACATATTAGGATACATCAGTAATTTCGAAATTCTCTACTACACCATTTCCAATTGTATTTTAAAATTTCCAAATGCATTTTAAAATTGTCCAAATGTTTTTTTAAATTGTTCAAATGTATTTTAAAATTGTCTAAATGAATTTTAAAATTGTCCAAATGTATTTTAAAATCGTCCAATTGTAGTTTAAAATTTTCTAAATTTATTTTAAAATTGTCCAAATGTAGTTAAAAATTTTCCAAATGTATTTTAAAAATTTCCGAATGTATTTTAAAATTGTCCAATTGTATTTTAAAATTTTCCAAATATATTTTCAAAATTGTCCAAATGTATTTTAAAATGGTCCCATATGTATTTTAAAATTGTCCAATTGTACTTTAAAATTTTCCAAATGTATTTTAAAATATTCTATATAGAATTGTACATAGAATATTTTAAAATACATTTGGAATATTTTAAAATACAATTGGACAATTTTAAAATACATTTGGACAATTTTAAAATACATTTGAAAAATTTTAAACTACATTTGGACAATTTTAAAATACATTTGGACAATTTTAAAATACATTTGGAAATTTTTAAAATACAATTGGAAATGGTGTAGTGCTGCTGAGAGATAGTTAAAGACATTTTATAATGAAATTATTTTGCGTCTAGTCTAGGCATGTTGTTAGCTATTTAAAACACCTACCCTTTTTTAATTTAAAGATTCAAACTTTTTAGACTTTTGTCCACCTAGACTCTAGGTCCTAGAGTTGGATTTGGAACCACAGTGGTAAGGGCCTATATTTTCAATTCCTAAAAGAGCTCCCATACAAAATGTCATTTCTTTAATGTTGCTATAGCCCTCTTAGAATTCGGTTGCATGTTGATGAATGCGTACCGAATTTGATACAGAATTGTATTTAAATAAGTACAAAAAACTTTTTCACATAAAAAACCTTTTTCGCCGAAAATTTTCTAAAATTATTTTTTCACCATAATTTTTTTCACAAACATTTTTTGCAATAATCTTTTTTACTTGGTTTTTTATCTAACTCCGTGTGTTTTAAAACCTTTTTTTATATATTTCCTACAGGGTCGCTTAAAATATCCTGCCAAAGCTTTATGTAATGAATTATTTTATAAAATTGAGGGTGTGCCACATTGGAATCCCACTATGTTGGAATCAAAAATTATCAGGGTAAGTAGAGGTTTTCAATGATTCTTTTTCTCAATATTTAATTAAAACAATTCTTTAATTTCTTCCAGAAAGTTAACACCTATACCGATATAACTTATCAAGCTACTGTCGGTGGCGGTGGTGGCATGATCAAATGTCGTGACTTTGTTAACTTACGTTGTTGGCGTTTATTTGTGGATGGCAAAATGCGCGAAAACACAACTGATACTGATACTTCCGACGATGACGAAATCCTTAATAATTCCTGTGAAGGTAGTGTTTCTACCATATCAGATCTTGATGAATCTACCCCACAACCCGGTAGCGTAGGAAGTTGTAGAACTGGTGGTAGCATGACCTTGCAAAAAGATAATGTTGCTTTTCAGACGCTTAGTAAAAGTTTAGGTGCTAAAGATTTTACCGAAGCAATGCGTTTAAATTTTAATGAACCGCCACCTTTGGATGATGAATTTGAAGATGCTAAAGATCATGTAGAAGATAATGTCGAACAAAAGGGGGAATCAACAAAACCCACCCACTCACCGTTAAAGGGTTTTAATACCAAGGGGAAAGTATGGTTAAGTGCAGCCATAAGTGTGGAGTATGATAAAGTACCAGCTAATGCTAAATATACTAGAGGAGAAAATTTGGTGGCTGGTTTTGCAATGCATGAAATTGAGGGAAAAACAGATGCATGCATATTTGAATGGATCTTATGTTTAGATTTAAAAGGCTATATACCTCGTTACGTATTAGATTCTGTAAGTAGAAAAACCTATTTTATTATATTTTAAGAAGAAATTCATCAAAATATAAATTTGAGAATTTTTTTTCTAGACATTTGGGTTAAATAAAAATTTTCGCGAAAAAAAAAATTTTTAAGAAAAATTAAAAAAGACGAGTAAGAAAATTATAGTCGGTCAAGACCGACCATATAATACCCTACACCAGAGTTTCCCGGAAAATGGGTCCCAAGTTCAAACATGGACTGATTAGATCTATATTTTGTCAAATCTTTAATAAGTGTAAAAAGCACTCACAAATCAAATTTGAGTGGAAATAGCTTTTTTTGTTGACAATAAACCGCTTCAACTGAATATCGGGCAAAATTTTCACATGGGACCTAAGTCCAAAAAATGGCCTGATGATAATCAGATTTGATAAGGTTATTAAAGTACGCGTTTAACATACACAAACATAATTTTAATTAAATATTTTCTATTTTCATGAAATTTAAGAGATTTATGTGAAAATCGGGAAGGTGGTTTGTATGGGGGCTACAAAAAGACCTGGTCTGATTTCTTTAAAAATGAAATGGTGATTTGTGTGGATGAAACATGATTACCTGCCAAATTTCGAAAAGATACCTATTAAAATGCGGCTATTAAGAGTCATTTGAGCCAAAACTAAAGAGGACCTTTGTATGGGGGCTAGGTATAAATATGGACCAATTTTCCAATTTCAATAGGCTTCGTCCTTGGGCCAAAAGAGGCTTAAGTATAAAATTTCAAGTCAATTGATTAAAAATTGCGACCTGTATCGTGTTTACACCGTTTACATGGACAGACAGACGGACGGACGGACATCGCTAAATCGACTCAAAAAGTGATTCTAAGTCGATCGGTATACTTAAAAGTGGGTTTAGGACCAATATTTCGGGTAGTTACAAACATCAGCACAAACTCATTATACCCATTTATATAGGGTATAATCATTATATATAGGGTATAATCATACGACTCAGTGGTATAGTGTAAAAATAGCTTAAAAACTTCATTGGCATTCGTTTCAATATAATAACAACAAAGACTATCAATACTTAAAGATATGTGAAGTCTCCCTTCTTCTGTTAAACCCTCTCTTAAATTCCCTTTGCTAAGTCCGCCATCGAACTGGACGTTTGATCAAACCAAAAAAAATCTCTTAAGTTCGATATAAATAAAAAAGTGTTGCATTTTGGCGATTTTCAGACTAAAGCTAGCGTTTTTTTTCATCTAGCTGTAAAAAAAGTTTTTTTTGTGGATTATCGGGAAATCCAATGACTTTTTATTTGCTGACAATTTGTTTTAAACTCTTTTAAAGGTATTTCTTAAATAATATTAACATAAAAATTATAAATTGATACATTTTTTTTAAACTTATTAAGCGCTTTTTCGATATAAAAAGTTAGCATTATTTGTCAAACCAACAATGTTAATTTAACATTATCGTATTTTCCTCGTCTAACAGTTTTCGTACCTTCTGTTATCAAGTTCCAAAAATTTAAGAGTGGGAGACAAAGAGCTTGATAACAATGAAATCGTCAGTTTAACAGTGCAACAAACAAAATCGGAATGGAATGAAACCAAAAGCAAACGAAAGTTGACATATTCCATAACAAAACCCTCAAGGTTTTTTTTTTAGTTCAGCGCTTTTTTACACGTATTTGAAGTTAGTAAACTTTTATTATATTAGGTGTGTTCCAGAACTTTCCGGGCAATGTTCGGTAAAATGAGAGCAAATCAAAAAACCTCTCACGATACCACAAAAATAAACAAAAGTACGGGAACGCAAAAAACCACATTTCAAGCCCAAAATAATAGAAAATGTAAACAAACCAATAACGCTGAAATATTTTTGTAAGAAAACGTACTTTAAACAAGAAAACAAATTGTAAAAGTTTATTTTAATAACAAAATATCTTTTTTTGTATTGAAATAACACATTTCCTTGGTTAAGTTCTTTATTTTATTTAAATTTCCAACTAAGCTTCACAAAAAAAACAGCTGTTTTTTAAACATCTGACTGTTACCAATTTACCCGAAAAAAAAGTGCGGGTAAGTTCGGTAAAATGAGAAACTAATTTATTCTCTCAAAAACTCTCTCATTTACCCAATTTTTGCGTACGGGAACGCTTTTCGGGCTGGTTTGGAACAGACCTATTATAAAAACTTCGCTTACCAAGTAATTAACTAGCAAAAATATGAGTAACTACAGGGTGGGGCAAAAGTCACGAAGGGGTTTAACACAATCATAACTTTTTTAATTTTTAATTTTAATTTTTTTTTTTTACAAAACAGTTAAATATAGTATTTGGAGATTTTTTATATCAAGGTGTGAAAGATTACGTCGAGAAAGTGACCACCATTTTCAGCCTCGCAAAGTTATGCTCTTTTAATAGCATTTCACATGACACGAGTCAGAGTATCTGGTTGCAACGCTCTTATTTCGGCTCGAATATTCTCCTTTAGCTATTTAAGTGTTCTGGGTTTATTTATATACACCCTCTCTTTCAATTATCCCCATAGGATGTAATCAGGTGCTGTAAAATCCAGCGAACAGGCAGGCCAATTGAATGCTGATTTTTTGGAAATTAAACGTTCGCCAAAAATTTGCCTTGGGAGGCAGATTTTTGGCTTTAATTGTTACACTAACTGCACTTTGTATAGAAAAAGATGTAAATTTTCCTTAAATATACTGCGTAAAAACCTCAGAGACATTTGCAGCTCAGCAGAGCGCCTTCGAGTTGATGTTTCAGGATTCTCCTCAACAATCTTCCGAACGCGTTGAATATTTGCTTCGCTAATTCTAGAACGTGATCTATCGCTTCGTGGAAGATCCCTCACGGAGTCTTTTTCCAGAAAACGTGTCGCTAATCGTCGAAACATTGATTCGGTGGGTAAATTCCGCACATTAAAATGACGACGGTAGGCTCGTAGAGTTTGAATTATTGATCGATGATGTTTAAAATAAAGTTGTATGATTTTGGTTCGCTGGATAACGTTGTAACCTTTCATGATTAATCTCCCAGATTTATTTCGCAAATCCGTAAAAAAAAAATAAAAAAAAAATAAAAAAAAAATTAAATTAGAAAAGTTATTAACTTTTCGAATCCCTTCGTGACTTTTGCCCCACCCTGTAGTTACCTCCCAATTTCAATGTAAATTACTTTAACACGGTGATGTCATTGGAGGTAACCACATTTTGCCTTTTTTGGCGCAATGTAATGCTAATGGTAATTAGTAGTTTTCAAAGCCATTACCTCGTAAGCGAGGCAGGAACGGGTACCCATTACCCAGTTTTTGCTGGGTGTCTTTAAATAACAATCATACGCAACGGTGCACAATGGATCATTTTTAATAATTTGGTTATTCAGTAAGTATACTTACCTATACCTATAGGTACGGGACCAATTGTAGCGACATTCATGCCGGTTATAGTATTTGGCGTTATTTTCATGGATATACAAAATTTATCTTAATAATGATAAACTTGTTCTTAAACTTTTTATTTTCTATTTTTTTAATCCATTCTTTATTTTTTTTTTCAGGCTTATACAACATTCATGACCGATTATATGACCTATTTACGTAAATATATCACGGAAATGCGTCAAAGACGCCGCACAGTAACCAGAAATTAATTATTGTATAATATCTAATATCTTAAATCTAAATTATAATGTAGTTTTTTTTTGTAAGCTTATAAAGTAAAACGGTTTTAAAACATAATCTAGAAGAATCACCAAAAAAGAACTGAATCTTTTGTATCTCTCTCTCTCTTTATCTCTATTTTCAAATTCGCAAATTTTATAAAAAAAAATCTTGTATTATATATTTCTTTTTTTAATTTCATTTTAATTTTTTTTACAATACTCTTACATTGCTGCATTACTTCAAAATTTTATTCATTTTATTTATAAGTTTATTTGATAAACGTATTTTTTTACATATTATAATCTAAAAAAAACTAAAATATAATAAAAGTATTGTAAAAGAAGAAAATTTAAAATGTTTTTGCAATAACAAACAATTTTGAGGGTGAAATAGAAAAAATAGAAAAATTGGAGTACTGGATTTGCAAAAAATCCAACAGTCTGCTGTGAATAGTAAAAATATAATTTTCCAGGGAAGTTAAAGTATTAATACTTTACAATTGTAAAAGAAGAAATTTCTAAATTTTTTTATAATGCCAGACACTTTTGAGGGCGATATAGTGGGAGTACTGGCATAGTATTGTTTTAACAAAAATGCAACGATATTTTTGAAAGAAAAAATCATGATTTTTTTATAATGCCAGACACTTTTGAGGGCAAAATAGACGACCTTAAAAAAGTTGTAGTACTGGCTAAGTACTGGAGTAACAAAAAATACAATGCTCTGCTAAAAACAGGAAAGTTATGATTTATAATAATTCACCTGCTGGTGAATAAAAACGTGTTTTCACCAGATGGTGAATAAAACGTAACATAATTATTTTCATCACAAAATTTTTTTGTTCATACTTTTTATACCCTCCACTTAGTGATAGAGGGTATATATATAAAGGTTTGTCATTCCGTTTGTAACTCATCGAAATATAGGTCTGGGACCCCATAAAGTATATATATTCATGACCGATCGATTTTAAGACATTCAAGCGATGTCTGTCTATCTGTCTGTGGAAAATGTGATCACGTCCAAAATACAAAACAGTGGTGACTGTTATTAAACATATATATTGGAAGTTCTCCCGAGAATTTTGGTATTGCATTTGAGCGATATCGGTTCAGCGGTTCAAAAGTTATGAACGAAAATGTAAGGACACCTAAAAAATTTTAGTTCATTCAACATAACCTTAAAATACAAAAAGCTTTATTTCGGCTGCTGGTTCACTTATGTGAACATAATTAAACATCAAATGGTATTTAAACAAGTACAAACATATTTTTGGACAAAAAAAGAAAAATATTGCGGATTTTTTTTTTTTACCAAAATTTTATTTTTCAGGAAATTTTTTTTTTTCAAAAAAAATTTTTTTTTTCAAAAGTAATTTCCTTTTAAATAAAGTTTTTGCAATAATCTTTTAGAAATTGTGGAGGGTATCACTACATTCGGCAAGGCCGAATTTAACTTCTTTACTTGTTCTTTATAAAATTTTTTTTTTCATCAATTTTTTTTCATTATAATACCCTACACCACTCTGTGGTACATGGTATAATGAGTTTGTACTGATGTTTGTAACTACCCGAAATATTGGTCCTAGACCTACCTTCAAGGATACCGATCGAATTACTCAGAATTACTTTTCGCGTCGATTTAGCGATGTCCGTCCGTCTGTCCGTCCGTCCGTCCGTCTGTCCATCAATCGATTTAAGCACGATACAGGTCGCAATTTTCAATCAATTGACTTGAGATTTAAAACTTAAGCATCTTTTGGCCTAAGGACGAAGCCTATTGCAATTGGATAAAATCGGTCCATGTTAAGACCTAGCCCCCATACAAACGCCCCCTTTAAATTCGGCTTAAATGACTCTAAAAACAGTATTATAATAGATATCGATTTGAAATTTAGTAGGTAAACTTTGTATGCACAAATCATCGTTCCAAATTTCAAAGGAATCGGGTCAGTCCTTCTGGTAGTCCCCATACAAACCACCCTCCCGATATTCACATAATTCCCTCAAAATTCCTAAAAATGGAAATATTTGATAAAAAATTTATTTTTAGGTGTTAAACGTGTACTTTATTAACCAAATCAAATTGAAATATAATTGGTCCATTTTTGGACTTAGTTCCCCATATCAAAATTTCGACCGATATTCAGTTAAATCGGTATATTGGCAAAAAAATAAACCAATTCCACTAAAATTTGATCTGTGTGTGTTTTCTTCACTAAATAAAGATCTAACAAAAGACAGATCCAATCGGTCAATGTTTGGACTTGGGACCCATTTTCCGCAAAACACTGGTGTAGGTTATCATATGGTCGGTCGTGACCGACTATAACTTTCTTACTTGTTTTTCATGTATTTTTTATGATTTTTTTTTTTATGAATTTTTTTTATTCAATGTTTTTTTCATCAAAATTTTTTATTACATCAAAAAAAAAAAAATTCATCAACATATTCTCTTTTTTTCTTAAATTTTTATATACCCTCCACTCTAGTGATAGAGGGTATATATAAGTTTGTCATTCCGTTTGTAACACATCGAAATATTGGTCTAAGACCCCATAAAGTATATATATTCATGATCCTAGATCGATTTTAAGTCTATCTAGCGATGTCCGTCCGTCCGTCTGTCTGTCCGTAGAAAACACGCTAACTTTTGAAAGACTTTACAGAGGCTACAGAAGTTTGGCATATCGTCGCTGCGCCTAAAAATGGAGTCATGTGTTTTGGAGCAAGTGTTCAGGAGAGCAAAAAAACTGTTTATTTTCGTCCCTTCGCGATATTTTTTAAAAGTTTGTTCTATAAAAAATTCTTTTACCGATATGCTATCCACATACTACAAGAAAATTATGAAACATTTAACGGTTTTCCAGTGGTGCAGAAATTTTCAAAAAACATACACATAACTCCTTTTTTAAGTACTTTTTGGAACAAAATTTAAATAAATGGAAATATTTTTTACACATAACTCCTTTTGCTTATGAAACCTTTCTTATGGTTAATTTCTTTTCGAGAGGGAGAAAGACTAAATAAAGTTTGTTGGTGGTTTAAAGCGACATTAGTTAGACAACACAGTAGGTTTTAAACTAACTACTTTAATCCTACTCTCCTAACTGTCTGAGAAATTTCATTTGAAATAACCAGACCTTACCCCCTACTACTATTCAGTACAATGTCCCCTTTGTTCCTGAATGACCCCCCTCCCCGCGAAAAATTATCAAACTTCAAACTTACCATATCATCATTAAATGTTTGGAGTTTAAAAAATTACTCAATTTTGCACCAGTAAACGATTTAATAGTATTGAGTAAATTTTTAATAAAAAATTATTAAATGTTTGAAAAAAAAATTTGAGTAAATTTTTAATTGACACGATTAAAAATTTAATCAAAATTTATCTATTTTTTTTTTTAAGTTTTAAAAAGTTTTTAAATCTTTTTACAAAAAAAAAAAAAATAAACTTGTTTTTTCAAACTTTACCAAACATATTTATGTCTCAAAAAACATAGGAAAATTTTATAAAGACGATTACAAACTTTCATATACATACACAAAAAACTATAAACTAAACGAGAATTCAAAAAACTATGAGAGTTTAAAACAAGTAGAAAAGTTAAATTCGACTTTGCCGAATCTATGAATACCCTCCACAATGCATTTTTTTTTAAAGGGTACATTTTTTAACGTGAAAAAATTAACAATTTTGATTAGAAATATTTTATTTTGAGTAAAAAACTCTTTTTTGTCATTTTTTTTTTTAAAGAAAAATTACTATTTTTTTTTTGAGTGTAAAATTTTTTTCGAGTGTAATGTTTTTTTACTGTAAAAATATTTCTGGGTGAATGCACGTACGAATGTACACAAAATATTGTAATTTTTGTAAAAAAAAAAACTAAATTTTTTTTTGAGTGTAAATTTTTTTTAAGTGTACAATTTTTTTTGAGTGTAAAATTTTTTTCGAGTGTTATTTTTAAGTTACCAATACTTTTAAAACTAAGCAAGTTTAAAAAGCATTGCTTTAAAATTAAACAAGTTTGAAAAGCATTGTTTAGTTACCACCAATGCTTTTAAAACTTGTTAAAACAAGTGGCTTTTAGATGTAACAAATCTGAAATTCAGGGTTTTGCTTATAACTTTTGAACCACTTGACCGATTGAGCTGAAATTTAATACCAAATAGACCCGGAGAACGGCAAAGATACATGCCAAGCTTCAGTACTCTCATTATTGTCTTACGAAAGTTATCGTGTTTTTATCTCGTAAATTCGCGAAATACCCTTGCCGAAATTTACTCTTTTGCTCATAACTTTTGAACCACTGGACCGATTTGGCTGGATTGCAATACCAACCTGACCAGGTAAATGACAAACATATATGCCAAACATCAGTAGCCTCTGTAAAGTCTTTCAAAAGTTAGCGTGTTTTCTACGGACAGACAGACAGACGGACGGACGGACGGACATCGCTAGATCGACTTAAAATCGATCGAGGATCATAAATATATATACTTTATGGGGTCCTAGACCAATATTTCGATGTGTTACAAACGGAATGACAAACTTATATATACCCTCTATCACTAGAGTGGAGGGTATAAAAAATAAAAAAACTATTAAATTTTTATTAAATTATTTACTTAATTTTTTTTTTAAATTTTTAATTGCGTCAATTAAAAAACTACTTAATTTTTCTTTTTAAATTGAAACAAGTGATTACTCAAATTTGTTTCCTCCATATTTTTCATCGGAATATGGGTGATCTCAAATTTTCCATATTTTGAGTTATTTTCGTAATTATAGAAAATTTTTAATGATTTCAAACTTAAATACAAAAACTCAAATTTTTTTTTGTTTTTTACAATTATTTTTAATAATTTTATTGAATCATTATAAAGAATATTACAAGTTATTTTTAATCAGGGACAATAAAAAACTAATTATTTTTAAAAAAATATTTTTTTTACAATAGTAGTATTTTTAAATAAAAAGTTCAGTCAATTTACTTTTAAAATATTATTCACAAAATAATACTACTAATTTGAAGTAATTTTTAAAGATTTCTTTACTTTTTCAAATACCGATAATAGTTTTATATGGTCCCTGATTTTAATGTTTATCTTAATATCTAAAAAAATATCGGGGTCCTTAGCCTTAAATTCGTTGTTGTTGATCATTTAGCCATTTAACAATTATAATTATTTGCTTTCAGGTTGAGGAAACCATGATTGACAAGCCTCCAAAGCTATCTCACACATGGAAGTTATGGCCTTAGCATTGTCGTATTCTAAAATTTGAAAGAGAAAGAAACATTTTAGAACATGTTTTAATGAGTAAAAAAGTTTAATAACACAGTGATACAAAATCGAACTTTCGGAATCGGAATGGGATGAAAAGCAAACGAAAGCTGACGTTTTCCATAACAAAACCCTCAAGGCCTTTTTTTAGGTCAGAGCTAGATTTAATTTTACACGCATTTAAAGTTGGTGATTTTAAAGCATTTAAAGTTTTTGTGTACTAAACATGTCCTACTTTAAAGGTTCCTGGTGGTGCCCTTATTGGACATGTAGGGTCCAGTTTCCAAACTTGAGCTCAAAATTACTTCAGCTATGACTGGTATAAATTTTGCTGCAATCGGTCCAGTACCTATTTACTGAATAGCCAAATTATTAAAATAAACCACTGTACACCGTTGCGTATGATTGTTATTTAAAGGCAATTATTAATTTAAACCACTGGACACCGTTGCGTATGATTGTTATTCAAAGGCAATTACAATATTAATCATTCGCCACTAATACAGTTTTCAAGCATTTATTATTATAATTATAATAAAAGTGCACTAACTTCAAATGCGCGTAAAAAAAAAATCTAACTCTGAACTAGAAAAAAGCCTTGAGGGGTTTGTTATGGAATATATCAACTTTCATTTGCTTTTGGTTTCATCCCATTCCGATTTTGGGTGTTGCACTGTGTAATTTAATTCAAATTCGGTCTTTCCGAATGTATTGATATTGCAACAAATTTTTGTCTAAAAAAGAAAAATTGGGGGAAAAAATTTTTGTGAAAAAACGTTTAAACAAATTTTAAAAGAAATTAATTTCGACAATTTTTTTTTATTTCCCAAAAAAATAAATGTTGATTTTATTCGTTGTTTTAACATATATTTAATGCAATAAATGTTCAAGCTCGAGGTCTTAGTTGTTTAACTATTTTTTATTTATTTAAAATCTTCCGATATTTTGCTATTTGTTGAATAGCATCTTCAGGGACAGTAAACATTTTTTTTATAAATAACATAAAAATTCCCATACTTAAGGTAGTGTGTACTACCACCAAGTGGAATAATGACGATAGTAGTAATCACTACATTATGTATAGGAATTCTGATGTTTTTTATAGACCATTTTTAACTCTCCCTGAAGATGCTATTCAACCAATATGCGAAATATCGGAAGATTTTAAATAAATAAAAAAAATAAACAACTAAGACCTCGAGCTTATACATTTATTTCATTCGTTTTTAAAAAATCCCAAACTTTGAACGTGCCCCACTAATTAATTTTATTGGCCTCGAATTGGTACCACATAAGTTTTAGACCTACTACACCATTCCAATTGTATTTAAAAATTTCCAAATGTATTTGAAAATTGTCTAAATGTATTTTAAAATTGTCCAAATGTACTTTAAAGTTGTCCAAAAGAATTTTAAAATTGTCCAAATGTACACTCAAAAAATTATGTTAGCAAAATCAACTGAAAATGTCAGTTAAAATAACTACTTCGTAAGTTGTTTTGGGGTCAACTAATTTTTCAGTTAAATCAACTAAAAATGTTAGTTATTTTAACTGACAAAAAACCACTGACTTATGTAGTAAAAACTACTTACATTTGTAGTCAAAACAACTAACATGTAGTAAAAATAAAATAATCAATACATACATAATTTTTTTTTTTTTTAATTTTTTTCAGAAAAAGAATTGAAGACCAAATTTTTTCAAAGTTTTTTTTTTTTTTTTGTAAAAAAAATTTGTGAAGAATAAAAAAAACGATTTTTTTTTTATTTTTTGGAAAAAAGCTTTGAAAAATTTTCAGAGATAAAACAAGTTGAAAAGTTAAATTAGACTTTGCCGAATCTATGAATACCCTTCACAATGCCTTTTTTAAAGGAAAGTACATTTTATTTTGAGTAAAAAACTCATTTTTTTTTATTTAAAAAAAAGAAAAACTACAAATTTTTTTTGAGTGTAAAACTTTTTTCGAGTGATGTTTTTTTACTGTAAAAATATTTCTGAGTGAATGCACGTATGTACACAAAATATTGAAGTTTTTGTAAAAAAAAAATTTTTTTTTGAGTGTAAAATTTTTTTTGAGTGTAAAATTTTTTTCGAGTGTAAAATTTTTTTCGAGTGTAAAATTTTTTTCGAGATTAATTTTTAAGTTACCAATGCTTTTAAAACTAAACAAGTTTGCTTAGTTACCACCAATGCTTTTCAAACTTGTTTACCACGTGGCATTTAAGATGAACAATATCTGAAATTCGGGGTCTTGCTTATAACTTTTGAACCACTTGACCGATTGAGCTGAAATTCAATACCAAACAGACCTGAGGAACGGCAAAGATACATGTCACGTTTCAGTACACTAAGAAAATTATGTCATTAACTGTTTGTAGGTTATTTTAAAAAGTAATCAGTAAAGTTATTTTAAAAGAAAAATTCCTTATTTTATAAAGGATTTAATATTTTCACTATTTCTGTAGTTTAAAAAATATAATTTACTGTCTTAAAAATGAATTTTCCGTTACATTTATTTTCGGCAGTAAAAAATTTCTTCTGTAGTTTTTTAAATAAAATTTCATTTGTTTTAATTGAATATTCACTGGAATTTACAATTGAGTTATTTATTTTATTTAGACTGACTTGAAAAAATAATGAGTATTGAAAATACAAAAAGTAAAATGTATCTGAGATTCAAAATAAACAAGTATATAAAAACAAATACAAAATACAGTAATAACATTAAATAACACACAAATATCCTCAATATTTACCTACATCATTCTTTGAGTGTAGTCTCATAATTGTTTTTCGAAAGTTATCGTGTTTTTTATCTCGTAAATTTGCGAAAACGCCTTGCCGAAATTTACTCTTTTGCTCATAACTTTTGAACCACTGGACCGATTTGGCTGGATTGCAATACCAACCTGACCAGGTAAATAACCAACATATTTGCCAAATTTCAGTAGCCTCTATTAAGTCTTTCAAAAGTTAGCGTGTTTTCTACGGACGGACAGACAGACGGACGGACATCGCTAGATCGACTTAAAATCGATCGAGGATCATGAATATAAATTAACTACTTTAAATAACTGTTACTACATTACAGTACTTTTTTGTTAGTTGTTCAAAAAAATGAGTTAAAATAACTAACAGATTTTTGTTAAATATTTTTCATACAAAAACAACTGACTTTGTAGTTGGAAACAACTAACTACTGTAAAATATATACAAACAACTAACATGTAGTTACTTACATAATTTTCTGAGTGTATTTTAGAATTGTCCAAATGTATTTTAAAATTGTCCAAATGTATTTTAAAATTGTCCAAATATATTTTAAAATTGTCTAAATGTATTTTAGAAATTGTCCAAATGTTTTTTAAAAGTGTCCAAATGTATTTTAAAAGTGCCCAAATGTAGTTTAAAATTTTCCAAATGTTTTTTAAAATTGTCCAAATGTAGTTTGAAATTTTCCAATTTTTTTTTAAATTTTTTAATTATCAAAATTTTATTTTTTTTTCTCCAAAAATACTCACCCACACTATTACGTTTACCAAAAATACTACCATTAAATGGTGGCTTACGATAAGCAGCCTCACTTGAATTCAACATAACCACAGCAATGATAAATGCAATTACAATTAAACATACGGAAAAACGTAGAGCAAACATTTTTATAGTATCCTTGGAACAAGAAAACACGACTGTTATACAATGGTTAAGGACGACTGAAAGCGCAAACGGAAACTGATGGTTATCCTTCAAAATCTATGAGCTTTTATAGTGAATTTTCGTTTGGCAAGATTATTTTGTTTTTATATTAATTCATTGCATTTTATTTCTCTAAGGATATTAACGATAATAATTGCAAATAAATTGATAAATTTTAGAAGGAGTAGCATAAAAGGGATGATATGATTTTGTTTTAATTATTTTTAAATTTTAGTATGAAAAAAACTTAAGTCAAAATACTTATTTATTGCATATCTTATAATTTTTCTCGGTAACAAAAGATAAACATTTGAGATCACCCATGCTTTCAGTTATAAGTTGTTTCGAAAGAAAATTTGGAAAACTTAAAACTTTGATAAACATTGGAATAAAGATAAAAATTTTAGATCACCCATAAATTCAGTTATATGATAGACAATTCAAAAAAGATAAAAAATTGAGATCACCCATAAATGTATATAAAGAAATATGATGAGTACACTTTCCTTCCCCCTTTAGAAACGGAATTTCCAAAAAGTACCTCTTCCAAAATGTTTTTTTCTTCACCGAAGGTTCCTACATTCCATATTTCAATAATTTAGGATCATTGTTTCAGCAAATATAAAGAGTACAAAAAGGATTTTATATTCCTAATTTTAAATTTCTAGAACCATTACGTCAGAAAATGTCAAAAGTAGCGAAAATAAAATTTTTTAGCCATTTTACCCCACTAAGAAGCGGAATTTCCAAAACGTATTTTTACCAGAATGTTTTTTTTACCGAATTGTCCTACATAACAAATTTTAAGATTCCAGTTCAATTTTTTCAGGAAATATAAAAAGTTTCTATGATTAATATATCAGGAAATAAAAAAGTACCAAAAAGTGTATTTTCGGTACTTTTTATAAAATGTACTTTTTATAAAAGGTAGTCTTTATAAAAGGTACTTTTAATGAAAGGCACTTTTTATAAAAGGTACATTTTATGAAAGGTAATTTTTATAAAAGGTACTTTTATAAAAGGTACTTTTTATGAAAGGTAATTTTTATAAAAGGTACTTTGGTAATTTTTATACAAGGTACTTTTTATTAAAGGTACTTTTTTTAAAAAATATTTTTTATAAAAGGTACTTTTTATAAAAGGTAATTTTTATACAAGGTACTTTTTATACAATGTACTTTTTATAAAAGGTACTTTTTTTACAAGGTATTTTTTATAAAAGGTACTTTTTATAAAAGGTACTTTTTATGAAAGGTAATTTTTATAAAAGGTACTTTGGTAATTTTTATAAAAGGTACTTTGGTAATTTTTATAAAAGGTACTTTTTTTAAAAAATATTTTTTATAAAAGGTACTTTTTATACAAGGTACTTTTTACAAAAGGTACTTTTTATAAAAGGTATTTTTTATAAAAGGTACTTTTTATAAAAGGTACTTTTTAAAAAAGGTACTTTTTATAAAAGGTACTTTTTATAAAAGGTACTTTTTATAAAAGGTACTTTTTATAAAAGGTACTTTTTATAAAAGGTACTTTTTATAAAAGGTACTTTTTATAAAAGGTACTTTTTATAAAAGGTACTTTGTATAAAAGGTACTTTTTATAAAAGGTACTTTTTATAAAAGGTACTTCTTATAAAAGGTACTTTTTATAAAAGGTACTTTTTGTAAAAAGTACTTTTTATAAAAGGTATTTTTTTATAAAATGTACTTTTTATAAAAGGTACTTTTAATAAAAGGTACTTTTAATAAAAGGTACTTTTTATAAGAGGTATTTTTTATAAAAGGTACTTTTTATAATAGGTACTTTTCATAAAAGGTACTTTTTATAAAAGGTGCTTTTTATAAAAGGTACTTTTTATAAAAGGTACTTTTTATAAAAGGTACTTTTTATAAAAGGTACTTTTTATAAAAGGTACTTTTTATAAAAGGTACTTTTTATAAAAGGCACTTTTTATAAAAGGCACTTTTTATAAAAGGCACTTTTTATAAAAGGCACTTTTTATAAAAGTTACTTTTTATAAAAGGTACTTTTTATAAAAGGTACTTTTTATAAAATGTACTTTTAATAAAAGGTACTTTTTATAAGAGGTATTTTTTTTTAAAAGGTACTTTTTATAAAAGGTACTTTTTATAAAAGGTACTTTTTATAAAAGGTACTTTTTATAAAAGGTACTTTTTATAAAAGGTACTTTTTATAAAAGGTACTTTTTATAAAAGGTACTTTTTATAAAAGGTACTTTTTATAAAAGGTACTTTTTATAAAAGGTACTTTTTATAAAAGGTACTTTTTATAAAAGGTACTTTTTATAAAAGGTACTTTTTATAAAAGGTACTTTTTATAAAAGGTACTTTTTATAAAAGGTACTTTTTATAAAAGGTACTTTTTATAAAAGGTACTTTTTATAAAAGGTACTTTTTATAAAAGGTACTTTTTATAAAAGGTACTTTTTATAAAAGGTACTTTTTATAAAAGGTACTTTTTATAAAAGGTACTTTTTATAAAAGGTACTTTTTATAAAAGGTACTTTTTATAAAAGGTACTTTTTATAAAAGGTACTTTTTATAAAAGGTACTTTTTATAAAAGGTACTTTTTATAAAAGGTACTTTTTATAAAAGGTACTTTTTATAAAAGGTACTTTTTATAAAAGGTACTTTTTATAAAAGGTACTTTTTATAAAAGGTACTTTTTATAAAAGGTACTTTTTATAAAAGGTACTTTTTGTAAAGGGTAATTTTCATTCTAGCGATATCTGTCTGTCCGTCTGTCCGTCCCTCAGTCCATCTGTAGGTATCACGATACAGCCCTAAATAAAAGAGCTAGACTACCCAAGTTTGGCACGAATATGTATGTCTTATGGTCCTAGGTTAAGTTCGGATATGGGCAAAATCATATCCCTTTTGAAGAACTAAACCAACCTCTAAAAAACCCCATTTTTTAGATGTGCTTTTGTTAAACAAATTAAACAATTTTATGTTCGCAGATGTTCAAAGTCCTGTGCTTGGGCCCAGGGGACTAGAAAAAGCCGCTTTTAAGGGAGGCAGATAAAAAAAGTAATTTAAATTATGAAAAATTATAATAATTTAGTTCACAAAGCAGATTAGATTGAACCTGTAAACATATATTGCGAGTGGCAACTCACCGGCCCCAAGTATAAAAGATTCGGCACAGCCGCAATTTTTAATTGACTTGAAATTTGAAACTAAGGCCTCTCTTGGTCCAAGGACGAAGCCTATTGAAATTGGAAAAAATCGGTCCATATTTAGACCTAGCCCCCATACAAAGGTCCCCTTTAGGTTTGGCTCAAATGACCCTAATAGCCGTATTATAATAGGTATCTTCTCGAAATTTTTTTTTAAGTTTCTTTATTTTATAAGGACTTTTAATTTTTCCTTTAAGGTCCTTAGCAAGGATATTTTATTAAAACACTCAAAATTAATACAAAACAACTTAAAATTTTTAGAACTTTAACTTTAGCATTCAACAGAAGTCAAATTAGAAAATTATCGCAAGCAATAAATTTTTGTTCTCACAATTTTAACTTTTATTCATATTCCATTCCAATACTTTAGAAAATTCCTTTTCACCAAACGCTATCATTTTCGATTGTTCCATACAAATATTTTGTCTTTTGAGATTATCAATTAAAAACAATTGTTTTTTATAAGCATTTAATAGATCAGCTCTTTGTTTTTTTAAACTTTTAATTTGTTTATCTTTCAACTCCGCATCAATTCTGGCTGCCTCTTTCAGTTCACGTTCTGAATTTTTCATTGCCGCCAATGTACTGCGGGTATTTTCTAAATCTTCATTAGCACGAAAAAGACGTTTTTCTAGATTTGTATTTGTTTGACTTAGAATTTTCAATTCACGTTTAACCGTTTCAAATTCTTTAAGTTGCGAAGCTTGTTCTAGACTTTTTTCCTTAAGACGCCGATTAGCGTCGTCCAGTTGTGCTTCCACTTTTGATAACTGATCTGTTACTGATATATTTTTAGCAGAAGCTTGCTCACGTTGTTGTTCCACTAGCTTAGAACATTCTAATGCTTTATCGAGTAACTCCTTTTGTTGGGTCATTTCTTGGGATATACGTGCATGATCATCTTCTAATATGGTAATTTTTGATTTAAGGAATCTGGAAGATAAAATAAGGGAATAAAAATAGAAACACTTTAGGAACTAACAATTTTCCATAGAATATTAAAATCAAAAATTCTCAGAATCTAAGAATTTTTTCTATATAGAAAAATGTCTCAGAATCTGAGAATTTTTTCTACATAGAAAAATGTCTCAGAATCTGAAAATTTTTTCTATATAAAAATGTCTCAGAATCTGAGAATTTTTTCTATATGGAAAAATGTCTCAGAATCTGAGAATTTCTTCTATATGGAAAAATGTCTCAGAATCTGAGAATTTTTTCTATATAGAAAAATGTCTCAGAATCTGAGAATTTTTTCTATATAGAAAAAATTCTCAGATTCTGAGACATTTTTATATAGAAAAAATTTTCAGATTCTGAGACATTTTTCTATGTAGAAAAAATTCTCAGATTCTGAGACATTTTTCTATATAGAAAAAATTCTTAGATTCTGAGAATTTTTGATTTTAATATTAATAATATTTTTATAAAAGGTACTTTTTATAAAAGGTACTTTTTATAAAAGGTACTTTTTATAAAAGGTACTTTTTATAAAAGGTACTTTTTATAAAAGGTACTTTTTATAAAAGGTACTTTTTATAAAAGGTACTTTTTATAAAAGGTACTTTTTATAAAAGGTACTTTTTATAAAAGGTACTTTTTATAAAAGGTACTTTTTATAAAAGGTACTTTTTATAAAAGGTACTTTTTATAAAAGGTACTTTTTATAAAAGGTACTTTTTATAAAAGGTACTTTTTATAAAAGGTACTTTTTATAAAAGGTACTTTTTATAAAAGGTACTTTTTATAAAAGGTACTTTTTATAAAAGGTACTTTTTATAAAAGGTACTTTTTATAAAAGGTACTTTTTATAAAAGGTACTTTTTATAAAAGGTACTTTTTATAAAAGGTACTTTTTATAAAAGGTACTTTTTGTAAAGGGTAATTTTCATTCTAGCGATATCTGTCTGTCCGTCTGTCCGTCCCTCAGTCCATCTGTAGGTATCACGATACAGCCCTAAATAAAAGAGCTAGACTACCCAAGTTTGGCACGAATATGTATGTCTTATGGTCCTAGGTTAAGTTCGGATATGGGCAAAATCATATCCCTTTTGAAGAACTAAACCAACCTCTAAAAAACCCCATTTTTTAGATGTGCTTTTGTTAAACAAATTAAACAATTTTATGTTCGCAGATGTTCAAAGTCCTGTGCTTGGGCCCAGGGGACTAGAAAAAGCCGCTTTTAAGGGAGGCAGATAAAAAAAGTAATTTAAATTATGAAAAATTATAATAATTTAGTTCACAAAGCAGATTAGATTGAACCTGTAAACATATATTGCGAGTGGCAACTCACCGGCCCCAAGTATAAAAGATTCGGCACAGCCGCAATTTTTAATTGACTTGAAATTTGAAACTAAGGCCTCTCTTGGTCCAAGGACGAAGCCTATTGAAATTGGAAAAAATCGGTCCATATTTAGACCTAGCCCCCATACAAAGGTCCCCTTTAGGTTTGGCTCAAATGACCCTAATAGCCGTATTATAATAGGTATCTTCTCGAAATTTTTTTTTAAGTTTCTTTATTTTATAAGGACTTTTAATTTTTCCTTTAAGGTCCTTAGCAAGGATATTTTATTAAAACACTCAAAATTAATACAAAACAACTTAAAATTTTTAGAACTTTAACTTTAGCATTCAACAGAAGTCAAATTAGAAAATTATCGCAAGCAATAAATTTTTGTTCTCACAATTTTAACTTTTATTCATATTCCATTCCAATACTTTAGAAAATTCCTTTTCACCAAACGCTATCATTTTCGATTGTTCCATACAAATATTTTGTCTTTTGAGATTATCAATTAAAAACAATTGTTTTTTATAAGCATTTAATAGATCAGCTCTTTGTTTTTTTAAACTTTTAATTTGTTTATCTTTCAACTCCGCATCAATTCTGGCTGCCTCTTTCAGTTCACGTTCTGAATTTTTCATTGCCGCCAATGTACTGCGGGTATTTTCTAAATCTTCATTAGCACGAAAAAGACGTTTTTCTAGATTTGTATTTGTTTGACTTAGAATTTTCAATTCACGTTTAACCGTTTCAAATTCTTTAAGTTGCGAAGCTTGTTCTAGACTTTTTTCCTTAAGACGCCGATTAGCGTCGTCCAGTTGTGCTTCCACTTTTGATAACTGATCTGTTACTGATATATTTTTAGCAGAAGCTTGCTCACGTTGTTGTTCCACTAGCTTAGAACATTCTAATGCTTTATCGAGTAACTCCTTTTGTTGGGTCATTTCTTGGGATATACGTGCATGATCATCTTCTAATATGGTAATTTTTGATTTAAGGAATCTGGAAGATAAAATAAGGGAATAAAAATAGAAACACTTTAGGAACTAACAATTTTCCATAGAATATTAAAATCAAAAATTCTCAGAATCTAAGAATTTTTTCTATATAGAAAAATGTCTCAGAATCTGAGAATTTTTTCTACATAGAAAAATGTCTCAGAATCTGAAAATTTTTTCTATATAAAAATGTCTCAGAATCTGAGAATTTTTTCTATATGGAAAAATGTCTCAGAATCTGAGAATTTCTTCTATATGGAAAAATGTCTCAGAATCTGAGAATTTTTTCTATATAGAAAAATGTCTCAGAATCTGAGAATTTTTTCTATATAGAAAAATGTCTCAGAATCTGAGAATTTTTTCTATATAGAAAAATGTCTCAGAATCTGAGAATTTTTTCTATATAGAAAAATGTCTCAGAATCTGAGAATTTTTTCTATATAGAAAAATGTCTCAGAATCTGAGAATTTTTTCTATATAGAAAAATGTCTCAGAATCTGAGAATTTTTTCTATATAGAAAAATGTAGGAACTAACAATTTTCCATAGAATATTAAAATCAAAAATTCTCAGAATCTAAGAATTTTTTCTATATAGAAAAATGTCTCAGAATCTGAGAATTTTTTCTACATAGAAAAATGTCTCAGAATCTGAAAATTTTTTCTATATAAAAATGTCTCAGAATCTGAGAATTTTTTCTATATAGAAAAATGTCTCAGAATCTGAGAATTTTTTCTATATAGAAAAATGTCTCAGAATCTGAGAATTTTTTCTATATAGAAAAATGTCTCAGAATCTGAGAATTTTTTCTATATAGAAAAATGTCTCAGAATCTGAGAATTTTTTCTATATAGAAAAATGTCTCAGAATCTGAGAATTTTTTCTATATATAGAATCTGAGAATTTTTTCCATATAGAAAAATGTCTCAGAATCTGAGAATTTTTTCTATATAGAAAAATGTCTCAGAATCTGAGAATTTTTTCTATATAGAAAACTGTCTCAGAATCTGAGAATTTTTTCTATATAGAAAAAATTTCTCAGAATCTAAGAATTTTTTCTATATAGAAAAATGTCTCAGAGTCTGAGAATTTTTTCTATATGCAAAAATGTCTCAGAATCTGAGAATGTTTTTCTATATAGAAAAATGTCTCAGAATCTGATAATGTTTTTCTATATAGAAAAAAATAGTTTTCTATATAGAAAAAATTCTCAGATTCTGAGACATTTTTCTATATAAAAAAAATTCTCAGATTCTGAGACATTTTTCTATATAGAAAAAATTTTCAGATTCTGAGACATTTTTCTATATAGAAAAAATTCTCAGATTCTATATAGAAAAAATTCTCAGATTCTGAGACATTTTTCTATATAGAAAAAATTCTCAGATTCTGAGACATTTTTCTATATAGAAAAAAATTCTCAGATTCTGAGACATTTTTCTATATAGAAAAAAATTCTCAGATTCTGAGACATTTTTCTATATAGAAAAAATTCTCAGATTCTGAGACATTTTTCTATATAGAAAAAATTCTCAGATTCTGAGACATTTTTCTATATAGAAAAAATTCTCAGATTCTGAGACATTTTTCTATATAGAAAAAATTCTCAGATTCTGAGACATTTTTCTATATAGAAAAAATTCTCAGATTCTGAGACATTTTTCTATATAGAAAAAATTCTCAGATTCTGAGACATTTTTCTATATAGAAAAAATTCTCAGATTCTGAGACATTTTTCTATATAGAAAAAATTCTCAGATTCTGAGACATTTTTCTATATAGAAAAAATTCTCAGATTCTGAGACATTTTTCTATATAGAAAAAATTCTCAGATTCTGAGACATTTTTCTATATAGAAAAAATTCTCAGGTTCTGAGACATTTTTCTATATAGAAAAAATTCTCAGATTCTGAGACATTTTTCTATATAGAAAAAAATTCTCAGATTCTGAGACATTTTTCTATATAGAAAAAATTCTCAGATTCTGAGACATTTTTCTATATAGAAAAATTTTCTAATGAAAAAACTCTGAGAAGTTTTTCTATATAGAAAAATGTCTAAGAATCTGAATTAAGAATTTTCTATATAGAAAAAATATTCAGATTCTGAGATATTTTTCTATATCGAAAAAATTCTCAGATTCTTAGACATTTTTCTATATAGAAAAACTTCTCAGATATGTATGTCTGACATATCTAATATGTCTGACATTTTTCTATATAGAAAAAATTGTTAGATTCTGAGACATTTTTCTATATAGAAAAAATTATCAGATTCTGGGAGATTTTTCTATATTGCAAAGTTCTCAGATTCTGAGACATTTTTCTGTTATAGAAAAAATTCTCAGATTCTGAGACATTTTTCTATAAAGAAAAAAATCTCAGATTCTGGAGACATTTTTCTGTATAGAAAAGTTCCCAGATTCTGAGACATTTTTCTATATAGAAAAAATTCTCAGATTCTGAGACAAATTCTCACTTTTCTTTTTCTGTATAGAAAAACTTCTCAGACTCTAAGACATTTTTCTATATAGAAAAAATTTTCAAATTCTGAAACATTTTTCTATATAGCAAAAATGCTCAGATTCTGAGACATTTTTCTATATAGAAGAAATTCTTAGACAAACAGATTCAGAGACATTTTTCTTTATGGTAAAATGCAATAAAAATCGGAGGAATTTTCTGTATAAAAAAAATATCTCCGAAAGCTTGAGTTAAACATACTTGATTAAACCATCTGCACTTATATTCTTTTTTGGAGCCATACTATTATTGCTCGTCTGTGAACGCCGACCAGTTGAACAAATGTCATCACTCGCAATTGAGGCAACACTCTCATTGCGCGAACATTCATCTCTAACGAGTACTTCTAATGAGGGACTTTCCACATATTTTGGATTACGATATTTTACGGTAAAAGTAGAAGTATTGGTTGGGGGAACACGACTATTGCTAACACGATTGTGATTCAGAGATCGTGTGGGTTCTGTATTTCTCATTTGTTTTGTGCGATATTGTGGCATTGTTGTTGTTACAGTTGAATGTCCGTGAGTAGTTGTTGGGCCTGAATGGTTGTTAGAGAAAAAGCAATATTTCGAATATTGTTTTACTTGATTTCCTTGCCATTAACTTACCATATCCATGTCTTGTTTGGCAATATGTTTCTACTTCTGTCCCTTTAGCTGGTTGTCCCTTTTTGGTTGCCATGGCATTGGTAGTATCAACAATTTCAGATATACCATCCCCAGCTCCTCGTTTTTTCAATAAAGTACTTTGACCTTTTGTTTTTTGATATGTTAGAAATTTTGAATCTATTCTGGTGCTGCCATTACTATACGATCTTGGGCTGTTTCTACCGTAATTTAACGATGGCGACTGTTGTTGTTCCCCAGCATTTGTGGAGGCCAATCTATCCAATTGTTCATTTAATTTTAAAAATTCCTTTTCTTTGGATAGTAATTCGGTCATTGTTGATTTTTCAAAATTTTATCTTTTCAAATTGAACAGAAATTTTGTTAGTTTTTTCAAAAATGTTAAAAAAAAAAAATACAAAATAATTCACAATTTTTAATTTTGAGATTTGGATTTGACTTAAATTATAAAATAATTTCAAAGTAAAATTTTTCGAAATTTTGTTTGAGGTTAAAGTAGTTATTCGATGCTTAGTTAAATGCCATTTATTGAATATTATTTATTTGAAGTGCTGATTTGAAAAATGTGTTTTTGTTATTATTATCCTTGACTACCCGGCCGGTATGTAATGCGGGGGTTGTATGCATTTAAGGCAACCGTTAACAACCGTCTGTTGCATTTATTTGAATTAACAAAGGAATACACTTAGAAAAGTATGACAGTTATTACTTGTTAATGGTTCGTACATAAATCCATACACTGAAAAAACCTTCGTGTTATAAATGAAACGGATTCATTATTTTGTTTTCATTTAACCAACGAAGGAATTTATAGCTTATTATTTTCTTCATTAGATTTCATAGTTTTATTAAAACATTTCAATAAATTTTGTATAAAACTTGTTGTTTTTGACACCTGTCGAGTCGCGTTGCGAGTTTATTTTGTCATTTTTTTATAGTTTTTATACGAAATATAAAATGAAATGTAACTGATTATTTGAGTAAAATCTATAAGAAAAAGTTTGAGTGCATTTTTCTAAATTGTTTTTGTGATTTTTTCAGACATTTTATTTGAAAGTTAAAATGAAAAGTAAATTATTTTAGAGAAAAAACCGCCATTTTTGGAAATTTTTTGACAAAATTCAAATGGCGACATCTCGAAAACCACTTAAACGATTTCAGAAATTTTTTGATATTGGTATTCGGCATGTTAAAATTAATAAAAAATAATGTATCGCAAGATAATTTTCTTTCATTTTTTCAAAAATTAAAAATTTTGTTGGAAATTTTTCAAAAATCCCAAACTTTGATCGAAGGGCGCGCCTCTGGTTAAAATGATCGGACTTGATTCAAATTTATTTTAAATGAAAGTTTTCCTCAAGCTCTATTAAAAAGTCAAGGGAAAACATGTTGAGACTTTTTCTAAAAAATTTCTTAAATGTAGAAAAAAACCGCAATATTTTGCAAATTTTAAATAGCCATATCTCAAAAACCGTTCTACATATTTTATTTTTGATAATTTGGTCCAGCGCATAAATAAAATGTATCGCAAGACATATTTTTTTTAATTTTTTTCTTTTTAAGTTTTTAAAAACCCAAAAAATCAAATCAAAAAGGGAGAAAAAATACCACTCTAATTTTTACGTATTTTCTAAACAATAGAATCAAGAAAATTGCTATCCTCCTTCGTAAAGGGTTGATGAACTTTTCTAATGATTTGCGTGTATTTCAAACTATTCAAAATCAATAGTATTATAGCATTTGGTAGTAATTTAAAAAAGAATACAAAACAAAGTTCTTTTAATAATAACCAATCAAATTATGGCAGTATATGATTACTACACTTAGAAAAGTTTTTCAGTTAATTAAACGATATAAATTGTTTTTAACTACACATGTTTTGTATGACAAATGTTAAACAAGTATTTTTGACAGTTCTGATTAACAACTTTTGATCGGAAAATGTAGAAAGAACTGCAAAAACGGTAAAAACAAATTGTGTTAGTTAGGCTTTTCCGAGTTTCAATAGGGTTTTTCCAAATTTCAATTGGGATTTTGAAACTTTCAATATTGGAATTTCTGAATTTCAATTGTCTTTTCTAAATTGATAATGGGACTTAAGTTTTTTTTTTTTTTCAATTTTTGGTTTTAGTTGGCTTTTTGAAATTTTAACTGGAACTTTTGAATTTGAATTTCTGAATTCAAATAAGCTTTTCTGAATTTCAATAGAGCTTTTCTAAGACTTCATCTATAGAAAAACTGTCTCAGAATCTGAGACTTTTTCTATAGAAAGCTCTCTCAGAATCTAAGACTTTTTCTATAAAAAACTGTCTCAGAATCTGAGACTTTTTCTTTAGAAAAACTGTCTCAGAATTTGAGACTTTTTCTATAGAAAAACCTGTCTCAGAATCTGAGACTTTTTCTATAGAAAAACCTGTCTCAGAATCTGAGACTTTTCTATCGAAAAACTGTCTCAGAATCTGAGACTTTTTCTATAGAAAAACTGTCTCAAAATCTGAGACTTTTTCTATAGAAAAACTATCTCAGAATCTGAGACTTTTTCTATAGAAAAACTGTCTCAGAATCTGAGACATTTTCTATAGAAAAACTGTCTCAGAATCTGAGTCATTTTCTATAGAAAAACTGTCTCAGAATCTGAGTCATTTTCTATAGAAAAACTGTCTCAGAATCTGAGTCATTTTCTATAGAAAAACTGTCTCAGAATCTGAGACTTTTTCTATAGAAAAACTGTCTCAGAATCTGAGACTTTTTCTATAGAAAAATTGTCTCAGAATCTGAGACTTTTTCTATAGAAAAATTGTCTCAGAATCTGAGACTTTTTCTATAGAAAAACTGTCTCAGAATCTGAGACTTTTTCTATAGAAAAACTGTCTCAGAATCTGAGACTTTTTCTATAGAAAAACTGTCTCAGAATCTGAGACTTTTTCTATAGAAAAACTGTCTCAGAATCTGAGACTTTTTCTATAGAAAAACTGTCTCAGAATCTGAGACTTTTTCTATAGAAAAACTGTCTCAGAATCTGAGACTTTTTCTATAGAAAAACTGTCTCAGAATCTGAGACTTTTTCTATAGAAAAACTGTCTCAGAATCTGAGACTTTTTCTATAGAAAAACTGTCTCAGAATCTGAGACTTTTTCTATAGAAAAACTGTCTCAGAATCTGAGACTTTTTCTATAGAAAAACTGTCTCAGAATCTGAGACTTTTTCTATAGAAAAACTGTCTCAGAATCTGAGACTTTTTCTATAGAAAAACTGTCTCAGAATCTGAGACTTTTTCTATAGAAAAACTGTCTCAGAATCTGAGACTTTTTCTATAGAAAAACTGTCTCAGAATCTGAGACTTTTTCTATAGAAAAACTGTCTCAGAATCTGAGACTTTTTCTATAGAAAAACTGTCTCAGAATCTGAGACTTTTTCTATAGAAAAACTGTCTCAGAATCTGAGACTTTTTCTATAGAAAAACTGTCTCAGAATCTGAGACTTTTTCTATAGAAAAACTGTCTCAGAATCTGAGACTTTTTCTATAGAAAAACTGTCTCAGAATCTGAGACTTTTTCTATAGAAAAACTGTCTCAGAATCTGAGACTTTTTCTATAGAAAAACTGTCTCAGAATCTGAGACTTTTTCTATAGAAAAACTGTCTCAGAATCTGAGACTTTTTCTATAGAAAAACTGTCTCAGAATCTGAGACTTTTTCTATAGAAAAACTGTCTCAGAATCTGAGACTTTTTCTATAGAAAAACTGTCTCAGAATCTGAGACTTTTTCTATAGAAAAACTGTCTCAGAATCTGAGACTTTTTCTATAGAAAAACTGTCTCAGAATCTGAGACTTTTTTTTATAGAAAAACTGTCTCAGAATCTGAGACTTTTTCTATAGAAAAACTGTCTCAGAATCTGAGACTTTTTCTATAGAAAAACTGTCTCAGAATCTGAGACTTTTTCTATAGAAAAACTGTCTCAGAATCTGAGACTTTTTCTATAGAAAAACTGTCTCAGAATCTGAGACTTTTTCTATAGAAAAACTGTCTCAGAATCTGAGACTTTTTCTATAGAAAAACTGTCTCAGAATCTGAGACTTTTTCTATAGAAAAACTGTCTCAGAATCTGAGACTTTTTCTATAGAAAAACTGTCTCAGAATCTGAGACTTTTTCTATAGA
This sequence comes from Pegoplata infirma, assembly GCA_963921195.1. Classification (NCBI taxonomy): domain Eukaryota; kingdom Metazoa; phylum Arthropoda; class Insecta; order Diptera; family Anthomyiidae; genus Pegoplata; species Pegoplata infirma. Next base: position 44,865,702 of record OY992538.1, read on the forward strand.
AAAACTGTCTCAGAATCTGAGACTTCTTCTATAGAAAAACTGTCTCAGAATCTGAGACTTCTTCTATAGAAAAACTGTCTCAGAATCTGAGACTTTTTCTATAGAAAAACTGTCTCAGAATCTGAGACTTTTTCTATAGAAAAACTCTCAGAATCTGAGACTTTTTCTATAGAAAAACTGTCTCAGAATCTGAGACTTTTTCTATAGAAAAACTGTCTCAGAATCTGAGACTTTTTCTATAGAAAAACTGTCTCAGAATCTGAGACTTTTTCTATAGAAAAACTGTCTCAGAATCTGAGACTTTTTCTATAGAAAAACTGTCTCAGAATCTGAGACTTTTTCTATAGAAAAACTGTCTCAGAATCTGAGACTTTTTCTATAGAAAAACTGTCTCAGAATCTGAGACTTTTTCTATAGAAAAACTGTCTCAGAATCTGAGACTTTTTCTATAGAAAAACTGTCTCAGAATCTGAGACTTTTTCTATAGAAAAACTGTCTCAGAATCTGAGACTTTTTCTATAGAAAAACTGTTTCAGAATCTGAGATTTTGTTATTTTTACAGAAAATTTAGGTAACCCTAAAACAACTACATTTTTAGTTGTTTTAACTGTAATTTTCAGTTTATATATTTTTAGCAAAATTGTTTGCGTGTATTTGACTAATGATAAAATTAACCTTTGCAAGAACTTTTAAAATTTTTTATTCTAGTGGGTAGATTTTATTTTTCATATGATTACAATCAATCACATTATGAATTTCATAAGAATATGCCAATCAGATTGAGTTAATATACTTAAATCATTAAAATATGGACAGAATACATTAAACATAAAAAAAGTTAAAAAACGTGTAATATTAACCATATATTCAGCAAATTTTAAAGTTCTGTGTAGAATTAACAAAAAAAGAAAGGAAATCCTAAACAAGTTTTAAAAGACCTCATTCTGAATTTTATTGAAGAAAAGCAAAAAAAACGAACACGATTTTATCAATTTTTGACGTCATTAAATCAAATTATTGATATTCCGTTAGATTTTTTTGCTGTCTTTTAAGTTTTGGTGATTTTGCTTGGTACTACAGCTATAGACATAATAATACATACAAATATGGCAAAAGGTTTTTTTGTATAAAATTTTGTGACTGCACAGTGGGATTAATGAAAAATTTTGGCAACGTTTTTTTGGTATACTAACAATCAGTAAAAGTTTACAGTTTCTTCATATAAGTTATTCGAAAAAAGTTGTTTTTTATGAGAAATATCAAACAGTTATTTTTAGCAGTTGTTTTTGTTAACACATTTTTGAAAATCTCTATAAAATCGTAGTTTAAACCAGACTTTTTAAAACTTTTTAGCATAATTTGAAAACCTTGCTTAATCCCATACTTTTTTACCACCGTAAATTCGTTTTTTTTAGAATTTCTTATTATTTTATGTCTATTTTTTGTGGTTTCTTGAATATTTTTTTTTTTTTTAATTTTATTAGTCATTCGAGACAGTCGGTTGGTTTCGAATGTTGCGGCTGTTGTGATGGCTCGTAATTAATTTATGCACATGTATTAATACAATATTATGATTTGAAAGGAGGCGTTTTATAAGTTATAAAGTTTTTGCTATATTTAAACTTAAAAAAATTCTTGTTTCTATAGAAAAAAAAATCTTGTGGGTGTTTTGAAGTTCTACAGAATTTGAATTGAGATTTTTTTTTGTATTCAAGGTTATTATATAGTTAACATTAAACATAGAACCAAATTGAATTATACACTCAACTAATTTTTTAGGTAATATTAATTAAAAATGACAGCTGAACACAAGTAAAAATGTTATATTCGTCTTGGCCGAATCCATGAATACTAACTTGATCACACAAGAATGCGGGGCCAGGTGGAGAGTAAAAAGTCGCATGACAAGAAAAAAATATTTTTTTGTTATGATTTTATATTAATTGCACAGATTACAAAGTTAAAAGTAAAATAACAGATCAAATTTTGTTTTTTGTCACAAAGTATTTTCTTAAAATCTGTATTTTGACAGAAAACTCTGTCAAATATCTTTCGGATTGAGATTAAAGTCAGTTTACAGAGTATTTAACCGAGTTATTATTTTGAGTGTAGGAAAAGTTTAAATTTTTTTAATGAACAATTTTTCAGAACCAGTGACTTTTTCTATACGGATTTGCCTGAAATTATAATATATGCACTCAAAAAAAAACCTTGTAAAGTTACCAAAAAATCTCGTGATTTTACGAGGCTATTCTCGTAAAATAGGAGGTAGGTAAAATTCCCGTAAAGTTACGCGGATTTCCTCGTAATTTTTAGTGCGACAAAAATTGATAAAATAACCAATTTAATTGGTAAAAATATCGTTTTAAAACCGGAAAAATAAAAAAAAAATGGTAAACTTACAAAAATGGTAAACATGTTTAGAAAAATGGTAAATTTACAAAAAAAAATTTTTTTTTTTGTCAAACAACATAAATTCTCGTAATAAAATCATTTTTGTAAAATAACTGTTTTTTTTTTGAAAATAAACGGGAATCCTCGTAATAAAATTTTCAAAATTTTTTTAAATATTTTTAATAAAAAAAAAATTTGCGATATTTTGAAAATTTAAAAAAAAATATAGAAAATTTACAAAAAAAAAATGTTTTGTTTTTGTTAAACAACATAAATCCTCGTATAACATTATTTTTGTAAAATATTTTTTTTTGTAAATCAACTAGAATCCTTGTAATAAAACTTTGTTGTAAATTACAGTATTTTTTTGGAAAATAACCTTTCAAAATTGTAGAACGCAATTACGAAAATAAATTTGTAAAATTACCAATAAAACTGTAGTTCTCGTTTGAACAAAGTACAAGATTTTTTGTAAAAAAACAAGGAAAATTGTTAAATATTGGTAGAACGGGATTACAAGACATTTTACCAGGCATTTTTTTTTTAGTGTGTATATAACAGAGACAATTCTAATGTTTGGATCTTTTGGATTATCGGCCACATCGGGGATTTAGGGGTTCAAAAAATGGCGAAAAATCGTTTTTTGAATCTTTCAGCCATTCCTTTTTAAGAAACTATATGATGTTTCCATATAAGAACACTCAAAAAAACCTTATCAAACTACTAGAAAAAAATCTCGTAATCCCATTTTACCAATATTTGACAGTTTTCCTTGTTTTTTTAACAAATAATTTTCAATCGAAATTTAAATTTTTTTGTAATTTTACAGTTTTTCTTGATATTTTACAAATTTCCAAGGTTTTTTACAAAAAAATCTAGTAAATTTACAAGAATTCCTTGCAATTTTTATTTCGCCAAAAAGTTGTAAATTTACAATTTTATTGGTGAAATCTTTTAAAATTACAAAAAAGCTCCTAATTTTTACTAGGAATTCTCGTAAAATAGGAGGTAGCAAAAAATCTAGTTAAGTTACGAAGCCTCCATGTTAGTTTTATCGCGTCAAAAAAATTGTAAATTTACAATTTTATTGGTAAAAAGCTTGTGAAATTACAAAATTATTGATAAAAAGCTTGTAAAATAACAAGGAATTCTTGTCAAATAGGGGGTTAGAAAAAAAAAGTTAGAAACTTTTCTTGTAATTTTACAAGGTTTTTTCGTTAAATATTTTTATACCCTCCACTTAGTGATAGAGGGTATATATAAGTTTGTCATTCTGTTTGTAACTCATCGAAATATCGATCTGGGACCCCATAAAGTATATATATTCATGATGCCCGATCGATTTTAAGACATTCTAGCGATGTCCGTCTGTCCGTCTGTCCGTCTGTCCGTCTGTCCGTCTGTCCGTCTGTCCGTCTGTCCGTCTGTCCGTCTGTCCGTCTGTCCGTCTGTCCGTCTGTCCGTCTGTCCGTCTGTCCGTCTGTCCGTCTGTCCGTCTGTCCGTCTGTCCGTCTGTCCGTCTGTCCGTCTGTCCGTCTGTCCGTCTGTCTGTCTGTCTGTCTGTCTGTGGAAAATGCTGTCGCGGACAAAATATTGAACAGAGATGACTGAAACTTAACATATTTATTGGAAGTTCTCCCGAGAAGTTTGGTATTGCATTTGAGCGATATCGGTTCAGCGGTTCAAAAGTTAGGAACGAAAATGTAAGCACACCTCAAAAATTGCAGTACATTCAACATAACCTAAAAATACAAAATGCTTTAATTCGGCTTCTGGTTGGCATATGTGAACATAATTGAACACCAAATGGTATTTAAACAAGTACGAACATATTTTTTGACAAAAAAAGAAAAAAATCGCGGATTTTTTTTACCAAATTTTTTTTTTCGCGGAAATTTTTTTTTCAAAAGTAATTTCCTTTTAAATAAAGTTTTTTGCAATAATCTTTTTGAAATTGTAGAGGGTATCACTACATTCGGCAAGGCCGAATTTAACTTTTTTACTTGTTTTTTATGAAAATGTATAAATTTTGGGGGGTATTTATGTGATTTATCCATAAGAATAGGAAATAATCTTTATTAAATTAAAGTCGACACGGTTTTTTTCTCTAGACGATATTCCTATATTTCGGGAGTAATCGAAATATTCCCGAAGGTCCACATTGTTTCATAAGGGAACAACGAAATTTATAAACACTGATATGGCCGATAAGCCGAGACACCCCAACCTTAAAATCGTCTCTTTTGTATATGGGGGTTTTCGTGTCAACTGACACAACTTTTGAAACCGATGTCTTCCGATCGGGATGAAATTTGCATCAAGGTTAGTCCTATTGGATAGTAGTTCAGACACAATTTTTCAACGAGATCGGTCAAGGACTCTCTGAGTTAGAGGGGGTCGAAATTTGACATTTTTGCCAAAGAGGTGTTTATTCTCATCCATGTAACTTTTTACCTATTGTTTTTAGCAAAATGTGTCCCAAATAGTTTAGATAGCTATTTCTTCAGTTTTTAAAAAAAGAAATATAAAAAAATAAAAAAAAAAATTTTGATTTTTTTTCTTAAAAATCCAAAACTTTTTTGACTTTTTCCTCAAATTGGGCCCTTTTTTTTTTTTGATTCAAAAGAAAGCTTAGGTGATTTCCTTTAAGACCTATGGGGTCGCTTAGTGGGATGCGAGTGGGATATCTATGAAAAAAAATTTTTTAACTTTGGAACACAAAAAACTGTTCTGCAATTTGCACTAGTAGGCGTGGGATAGCTCACCAGTTTTCGATTTCGTCCGGGACACCCTCTAATTTTGATAGGTTCGAAAAATAAAGCATGAGCCGAAAAATAAGGGCGGTGGGGTGGTGCCACCGGCTCCTCATTGGGATCAAAATTGGGCGTAAAGATGTTAAAATCCTCAAAAAGCTTCACAACTGCCCTAGAACTGCCCATGGAGGGGTGCAATGTGAGACCGACCTCCATTAATTTTCTGCCTCCAACATTTTTCTTGAATATACCTATCCTCTATTTCCACTTCCTAAGATGACATTTTTATAAAATTGCTCCTACCGCTCTAACTGTCCATAGGGTGCCCCTAGAGAAGTAAAATGTATCACCTACCCCCAATATTTTTTCAACTCCAACATTTTCTCAGAATATACCTACGCCTATTTTCAACTCTTAAAGGGGTTCCCATACATTTTTTTTATTTTTTTATTAGTTTTTAAAAATACATGTTTTTATAATGTATGGAAGCCCTTAAGGAGTGGAGATAGGGTGTTATTACGTTCGGACAAAATGTTGGTAACTAAAAAATAATGGGGGTTGGTCGTAATTTTTGCCTCTCTAGGAGGCACGGTAGGGGCGGTAGGAGCTGGTTTAATAAAACAAATTTATAAAAAATAAAAGAAATGTATGGGGACCACCTTAAGGGTTAAAGATACATTGTAGGTGTGTTTACAAAAAATGTTGGAATTAATAAAATAATGGAGGTCGGTCATACATTTGGCTCCACTAGGGGCACTTTAGGGCAAGTTAGAATGGTAGGATCAAATTTTTTAAAAATGTTTTGTATGGGAGCCCCCTTAGGAAGTGGAAATAGGGGTAAGGTATGTTCAAGAAAAATGTTGGAGGCAGAAAATTATTGGAGGTTCGTCTCACATTGCACCCCTCCAGGGGCGTTTCTAGGGCAGTTTTGGGGCTTTTTGAGGATTTTTACCTCTTTACGCCCAACTTTGACCCCGATGAGGGGCCAAATGGCCCCACCCCACCGCCCTCATTTTTTGGCTCGTGCTTTCTTTTTTGAACCTATAAAAATTAGAGGGTATCGCGGATCGAAATCGAAAACTGGTTAGCTCTCCCACGCCTAATAGTGCAAAATGAAGAACCGTTTTTTGTGTTCCAAAGTTAAAAAAAAAAAATTTCATAGATATCCCACTCGCATCCCACTAAGCTACCCCATAGCTCTTAAAGGAAATCACCTAAGCTTTCTTTTGAATCAAAAAAAAAGGGCCCAATTTGAGGAAAAAGTCAGAAAAGTTTTGGATTTTGAAGAAACAAAATCAAACATTTTTTTTTTAATTTTTTTATAATTTTTTTTTCAAAAGACTGAAGAAATAGCTATCTAAACTATTTGGGACACATTTTGCTAAAAACAGTAGGTACAAAGTTACATGGATGAGAATAAACACCTCTTTGGCAAAAATGTCAAATTTCGAACCCCTCTGACTCAGAGAGTCCTTGACCGATCTCGTTGAAAAATTGTGTCTGAACTACTATCCAATAGGACTAACCTTGGTGCAAATTTCATCCCGATCGGAAGACATCGGTTTCAAAAGTTGTGTCAGTTGACACGAAAACCCCCATATATTTTAAGTTTCAGGCAAATCCATTCATAAGGGTTGACGTACTTTCGTTGTGAGATCTTAGAATCTGATACTTTTTTTAAGACTTGTACCATTTTCTCAACATTTTAAAAAGATTTTCAAAAATATCAGAATCTAAGACTTTTTCTAGGGGAAAAGGATCTCAGAAACCGAAACTTTTGCTATGGAAAAATGGTCTCAGAATCTGAGACTATTTCTATAGAAAATATCGCAGAGTCTAAAAATGTTTCAGAATTTGGAATTTTTCAGAGGAAAAATTTGTCAGAGCTTGAAAATTTTTTGTGGAAATTTTGATGGAAAAATATCTCAAAATCTAAGACTTTTCCTATACCAAAAATCTTCAAATCTGACACTTTTCTAAGGAAAGGGTCTCAGAATCTGAGACTATTTCTATAAAAAATATCTCAGAGCCTGAAAATGTTTCATAATTTAAAATTTTAGAGGAAAAATTTGTCAGAGCTTTAAAATTTTTGTGTACGCAAAATTTCTCATAGTCTTAAACTTATTCTATACGAAAAATGCCTTAGAATCTGAGACCTTTTTCTATACGAAAAATATCTATCAGAATCTGTAAAATTCTTAGCACGAAAAATGTCTTTTTATATACGAAAAAATGCCTCAAAATCTGAGACTTATTATTAGAGTATCAAAAAAACCTCCGATTTTCAAAAACCGTTTTTCGGTTTATTCTCAAAATCTAAAATTTAGAAAACCGGTTTCGGTTTTTATATAAAAAACCGGTCAATTGTTTTTTTTGAGTTCTAGTTCTGTAAAAGTTTTTGATTATTTTCAATAAAATTTGATTTTTTTGAAAATTCACGACCAAAATTGCTGCCAATCTTTTCTATAAATTACAAAGTGACACCAATGTTGTTGGTTATTTATATAAAAAAATGAACCGGATAAACCGACCTAAAAACACCGGTTTTTCAAATTACCGAATTTGAATAAAAACCGAAACCGGCCGGGTTTTTGAGAATGAAAAACCCGGTTTTCGGTTTTGGATACTCTACTTATTATATAAGAAAATGTTTCAGAAAATTAGATTTTTTCTATACCAAAAATATATCAAAATCGGAGACTTTTTCTGTACTAAAGATGTTTCAGAAACTGCGACTTTTTCTATACGAAAAATGTGTCCGAATCTGAGACATTTTCTATTCAAAAAATGTGTCCGAATCTAACATTTTTTTAACGAATTTTTCTACAATCTTTCAAAACTTTAAAAAAATTTCAAGACCCCGAAATTTCACCGATTTTTTTTTAAATTTAGTGTTAGTGTTAATCTATAAAAATTACAGCAGCATAAATTGAAAAAAATCATATTTTTGGAAATTTTGAGAATAGAAATTGGGAATTGGGGGATTAATTAATTGGGAAATTTTAAAAAAGTAAATTGAGAATCGCGGAATTTATGTATATCAACAAATCCATATTTGTTACTATCACATTTAAAAAAAAATTAAATACAAAATTTCAACGTCTACACCGGCAAAAACCGCCCCTGTCAAAGTTTTTTTAACTAGGAAAAATTGGACCAGAGTAAAAAGTTTCCATTATAGAACTTAAGAAACTTCTGAAAATATTCATCATTTAAAAATTTTTAAAAGAAACGATTTTTCAAAATCTTAGAAATTTTCTGCACAAATAAAAAACTTAAAACATGTATTTTTTATTTATCTCATGTAATAATTTTTCATCAACCCTCGTATAATTATCAAAAAAAATTTTCAAACTAATATATGAAAATGATGGTTTTGTTACACGTTTCACCCTATTTTGACAGGTTTATTCAATCTCTTCTTCCCAAAGTGAATAAAGATATACACTAAAAGTATTAGGTTTGAAGGTATGTTATACAAGAAAATCACGTTCTCCAACGATTTATCTGTCTTTAATTTATATTTTACTTATTTTTTTGTTATCCTATTTTAAAAGATGCCTTCATTATACAAAATATCACAACAAAATACAGCCTACTCTTCATACTAAATAAGTACCAAGCAGATTCAAAAAAAGTCAATGTTGAAAAAGAAGATCAATGTTAAGCCAGAGGAGTTTTAACTTGATTTTACGTATTTCAATATTTAATTCTTTTGAAAACTACACGTTTAAAAGGGTTTTGTCGGCTTTTCCACACATGATGTTCAATTTACTAACTTAACTCACTCACAGTTTCTTTTTTTTTGTTCATCTAGTGGATGCTGTTTATTTGTAGAACATTTTAGCATTGAAGGTTTTCAAAATATCAACAGATAAAATATTGTTTGTTAGTCAATGTCTCATAGGGAATAGTTAAAGATTAGGGGGGTAAAACCAAAAGAAAAGTGAGAATTTGTCTCAGAATCTGAAAATTTTTCAATACAAAAAATGTCTTAGAATCTGAGAATTTTTCTATAGGAAAAATGGGTTAGAATCTGAGAATTTTTCGACAAGAAAAATGTCTCATAATCTGAGAATTTTTTCTATATAGAAAAATGTCTCAGAATCTGAGAATTTTTTCTATAAAGAAAAATGTCTCAGAATCTGAGAATCTGATAATTTTTTCTATATAGAAAAATGTCTCAGAATCTGAGAATTTTTTCTATATAGAAAAATGTCTCAGAATCTGAGATTTTTTTCTATATAGAAAAACATCTCAGAATCTGAGAATTTTTTCTGAGTAGAAAAATGTCTCAGAATCTGAAAATTTTTTCTATATAGAAAAATGTCTCAGAATCTGAGAATTTTTTCTATATAGAAAAATGTCTCAGAATCTGAGAATTTTTTCTATACAGAAAAATGTCTCAGAATCTGAGAATTTTTTCTATATAGAAAAATTTCTCAGAATCTGAGAATTTTTTCTATATAGAAAATGTCTCAGAATCTAAAAATTTTTTCTATTTAGAAAAATGTCTCAGAATCTGAGAATATTTTCTGTATAGAAAAATGTTGCAGAATCTGAGAATTTTTCTTTATGAAAAATGTCTCAGAATCTTTCTATATGAAATATGCTTCAGAATTTTTCTTTAAGAAAAATGTTTCAGAATCAGAGAATATTTCTATATAGAAAAATGTTTCAGAATTTGGGAATTTTCTATATGAAAAATGTCTCAGAATCTAAGAACTTTTTTATATGAAAAATGTCTCAGAATCGGAGAATTTTTCTATTTGAAAAATGTCTATAAGAAAAATGTTTCAGAATCTGATAATTTTTCTATAAGAAAAATGTCTCAGAGTCTGAGAATTTTTCAATAAGAAAAATGTTTTAGAATCTTAGAATTTTTCTATAAGAAAAATGTCTCGGAAGAATTTGTCGCAGAAGAATTTTTCTAGAAGAGAATTGTCTCGGAAGAATTTTCTCAGAATCTGAGAATTTTTTTATAAGAAAAATTTTTCAGAACCTGTGATATTTTTTATAAGAAAAATTTCTCAGAATCTAAGAATTTTTGATAAGAAAATTTTCTCAGAATCTGAGAAATTTTTTATAACAACATTTTCTCAGAATCTGAGAATTTTTTTAATAAGAAAAATTTCTCAGAATCTGATAATTTTGCAATTTAAAAAAGTCTGAGATCAGAATATGAAAATTATTCTATATGAAAAATGTCTCAGAATTTGAAAAATTTTCTATATGAAAAATGTCTCAGGATCTGGGAATTCTTTTATACGAAAAATATCTTGGAATTTTTGTATGTGAAAAATTTCTCAGAATCTGAGAATTTTTTTTATGAAAATGTCTCAGAATCTGAGATTTTTTTTATATAAAAAATATCTCAGAATCTAAGAATTTTTCTCAAGATTTGTTTATACACTCCACTCTAGTGATAGAGGGTATATATAAGTTTGTAACACCTCGTTTCCGTTTGTAACACCTCGAAATATTGGTCTAGGACCCCATAAGGTATACATATTTATGATCCTCGATCGATTTTAAGACGATCTAGCGATGTCCGTCCGTCCGTCCGACTGTCTGTCTGTCCGTCCGTAGAAAACACGCTAACTTTTGAAAGACTTTACAGAGGCTACTGAAGTTTAACATATATGTGTGTCATTTACCTGGTCTGGTTGGTATTGCAATCCAGCCAAATCGGTCCAGTGGTTTAAAAGTTATGAGCAAAAGAGTAAATTTCGGCAAGGGTGTTCGCGAATTTACGATATAAAAACCACGATAACTTTCGAAAGACAACAATGAGACTACTGAAGCTTGGCACGTATCTTTGCCGTTCCCCGGGTCTGTTTCGTATTAAATGTCAGCTTAATCGGTCCTGTGGTTCAAAAGTTATAAGCAAAACCCTGAATTTCAGATTAGTTTCATCTAAAATGCCACATGTTTTAACAAGTTTTAAAGGCATTGGTGGTAACTAAACAATGCTTTTCAAACTTGTTTAATTTTAAAGCAATGCTTTTTAAACTTGTTTAGTTTTAAAAGCATTGGTAACTTAAAAGTTACACTCGAAAAAAATTTTACACTCAAAAAAATTTTACACTCAAAAAAAATTTACACAAAAAATTTTTTTTTGACAAAAACTACAATATTTTGTGTACATACGTACGTGCATTTACTCAGAAATATTTGTGCAGTAAAAAAAACATTACACTCGAAAAAAATTTTACACTCAAAAAAAAAATATTAGTATTTTTTCTTTTTTTTTTAAAAAATTACAAAAGTTTTTTACTCAAAATAAAATATTTCTAATTAAAATTGTTAATTTTTTCACGTTAAAAAATGTACTACCCTTTAAAAAAATGCATTGTGGAGGGTATTCATAGATTCGGCAAAGTCGAATTTAACTTTTCTACTTGTTTTTTCAGAACTCGAAAAATTTCGATCAAAAAAAGTTTCAGAAACTTAAAAAAAAAATTTTAAATTTATTTGTTGCCACCCTAATTTCGATCTTCATGGGGTAAATGGCTAGATGTATGTCGTTAGTGTAGTGCGTGTTTGTACTTTTTTGTACAATACAACCAGAGAGTCTTTAGCCAGGCTTAAACTGTACATGATGTGATGTTGGTTCTGTTTTATGTGCGTTAAACTCTAAACTAAACAACAAACAAATTGGATTTTTTTTGTACGTTCTTTGGTTAGACTTTGACGTTTCTTTTACATTTAGGAGGCATTCCACACCAAATGTCCCGCTACAGAAAAACATGTGTCTTGTGAATTTCTAAATAGGTTGTATAAAAAGCCCTATATGTAACTAAGAAAATTGCGTTTTTTGGTTTTTCAATTTTTCTAAAACTGGGCTTGGGAGGCGTGGTCAAATATTGAAAAAATTTTCAAATTTTTGTCGAGTTGCATTGTTTAAATATTTATCAAATTAAAACGGAATGCAGCACAATCTTAAAAATTTACATTATTTTATAGTTTTAAATGGGCTATCGATTAAAATTTTTTTCTTTGGAAAATTTTCAGAACCTGTTCTGAAATTTCCCATTTTTTTAAAAAGTTAATTTATCAAAAATCCGACCGCTTTTTTTTTTTTTTTTTAATTTTATTAAAAGTTTAGATGTTTGTCTATCCACACAAAAAATTCAGACATGTGTTTTTCGTTTTTTTTTTCGAGAAAATCGCATTTGAATTTCATAACAATTTACTAATTTGCTTGTATTTTCTTGTTTAAACATAGCGTTTGAGTAACATTTATGCAAATATATAATACTCATCCGCAATGCTGGAGCAAGAAAATACAAGCAAATTACAAAATTTTTATGAAATTTAACATTCAAATGCGATTTTCTCGAAAAAACGAAAAACACATGTCTGATTTTTTTTTGGGGATAGAGAAACATCTAAACTAAAAAAAAAGTGGCCAGATTTTTGATAATTTGACTTTTTTAAAACATGGAAAATTTCAGTAGGTGTTCTGAAAATTTTCCAAAAAAAATTAATCGATAGCCCATACAAAACTATACCAGAATGAAAATTTTTGAGATTGTGGTGCATTCCGTTTTAATTTCATAAATATTTAATCAAGGCAACTCGACAAAAATTTGACCATTTTTCCAGTTTTTGAAAAACTAAAAACGCAATTTTCCAAGTTCCATATATGGCTATACCACCTATTCAGTAATTAACGGGACACATATTTTTCTGTAGCGAGACAATCGGTGTGGAATGCCTCATATAAGTATGTATATTTATTTTTAGAAATAATAGTTAATATATAAATAAATGAAATTTATGACCAATATGTTATGCTAGTCTGTTGGGTATACAAGTGACGTCTAGGGTATTGATAATAGCAACAACGTCCTGTTGAATAAATCATAAAAGATTTTCTATGGAAGATTGTGTGGAATGAAAGGAATTTGAAAATGTTTAATAAGTAAACATTTTTTGATATAAATTATATGCAGTCAATAAGAAGTTAAGCTTATGAATTTAAAACTAGATTTCGAAAGAGTACCAGAAATTTTCAAAACCTTTTTCAAAGTGAGATAAATCTGAAAATATCTATGAACTCAAAAATGACATTGTATATCCTAAATTACTCTGTGGTTACAGGATATAATGAGTTTGTGTTGAGGACCAAAATAGTTCTCCACCTTTAAACATACTGACCGAAGCTTTCTTCCGATTTCGATAATATTTGTATTTCCGGAAATATTTGTATTCTCCTAGGCCTAAGACTTATGTGGTACAAATTTAAGGCCAATTGGAATTAAATAACCGGTGACGCCCGGCTGTCAAAGTTTTTGATTTTTGAAAATAAAAAAAAAACAAGTAGAAAAGTTAAATTCGACTTTGTGGAATGTATGAATACCCTCCACAATGCATTTTTTAAAGGATAGCACATTTTTTAACGTGAAAAAATTAACAATTTTGATTAGAAATATTTTATTTTGAGTAAAACACTATTTTTTTGTCATTTAAAAAAAAAAATTCTAATTTTATTTTTTGAGCGTAAAATTTTTTTCGAGTGAAATGTTTTTTTTTACCGTAAAAATATTTCAGAGTGAATGCACGTACGTATGTACACAAAATATTGTAATTTTTGTAAAAAAAAAAACAATTTTTTTTTCAGTGTAAAATTTTTTTTGAGTGTAATTTTTAAGTAACCAATGCTTTTAAAACTAAACAAGTTTAAAAAGCATTGCTTTAAAACTAAACATGTTTGAAAAGCATTGTTAAGTTACCACCAATGCTTTTAAAACTTGTTAACAATTGGCATTTAAGATGAAACCAATCTGAAATTCAGCATTTTACTTATAACTTTTGAATCACTGGACCGATTGAGCTGAAATTTAATACTAAACAGACCTGGGGAACGGAAAATATACCTATCAAGCATCAGCAGTCTTATTATTGTCTTTCGAAAGTTATAGTGTTTTTTAACGCGTAAATTCGCGAAACACCCTTGCCGAAATTTACTCTTTTGCTCATAACTTTTGAACCACTGGACCGATTTGGCTGGATTGCAATACCAACCTGACCAGATAAATGACCAACATATATGCCAAACTTCAGTAGACTCTGTAAAGTCTTTTAAAAGTTAGCGTGTTTTCTACGGACAGACAGACAGACGGACGGACGGACATCGCTAGATCGACTTAAAATCGATCGAGGATTATGATTATATATGGGGCATTCCATGCCAAATCAAACACTTTAAATTTTTTTTTTATATTTTAAGTACCCTTCGAAAACTCCTTCATGGTAAATTTTTCGATTTTTTTGATGACCCGTTCAAAAGATATCGAATTTTTAAAAATTGGTAGTTTGTTCCTTTACTAAAACTTCTTTTACTCATAACTTCTTCAATAATGGTCGAAATTTAAATTATTTTTTTTCAAAATTTTTATTTTTTTACGTACTTTTTAAAAAAAAAATCCTAAAAAATTCTTAAAAGCGCTCTAGTATGCGATTTTGAAGTTTTAAAATTTAAATCTCATTTTTGAAAATGTTTGTACTCTTCGATTTTTTTGAAATTTTTTTGTGTAAAACTTCTATCGATTCTACAAATTTTTTGCCCAGGAGGATCGTGGGATAACGATTATTACTATTTTTAAAAACTTTTTGAAAAAATTTTATTGTAATTTTCCAATCTTAAAATCATTTCTACTGCTCGAATGGTGCGTCATAGAGGGGTCCTTTATAAGACCGACTCCCATTAATTTTTTTGTTTTAACATTTCTTTGGAACAAACTAATACCCTATCTCCAATTTCTAAGGGGGCTCCCACACAAAACGACATTTTTAAAAATTTGCTCCAACCGCTCTAACTGCCCTAACAGTGCCCTTAGAGCAACAAAATGTATGACAGTCCCACAATATTTTTTTAGTCCAAACATTTTCTCTGAACTCACCTACACTCTATCTTTAACTTTTAAGGCGGTCCCCATACAATTTTTTTTTATTTTTGGTAAATTTGTTTTATTTAATCAGCTTCTACCGGTCCAATGGTGTGTCCGAGAAGGGTCATTAGTGAGACCGACCCCCATTTATTTTTACCCTACAATATTTTTTTAAATCATGTCTACGCCCTATCACCACTCCCTAAGTAGTGATGATAGTTGGAGCAAATTTTATAAAAATTTAATTTTGTATGGGAGCCGACTTAGGGAGTGGAGATAGGGCGTAGGTATATTTTAAAAAAATGTTGTAGGGTAAAAATAAATGGGGGTTGGTTTCACTAATGACCCTTCTCGGACGCACCATTGGACCGGTAGAAGCTGATTAAATAAAACAAATTTACAAAAAATAAAAAAATTGTATGGGGGCCGCCTTAACAATTAGAGATAGGTGTGTTCAGAGAAAATGTTTGGGCTAAAAAAATATTGTGGGTCAGTCATACATGTTGCTCTAAGGGCACTATTAGGGAAGTTAGAGCGATTGGAGCAAATTTTAAAAAATATCTTTTTGTGTGGGAGCCCCCTTAGAAATTGGAGATAGGGTATTAGTTTGTTCCAAAGAAATGTTAAGACGTAAAAATTAATGGGGTCGGTCTTATAAAGGACCCCTCTATGACGCACCATTGGAGCAGTAGAAATGATTTTAAGATTGGAAAATTACAATAAAATTTTTTCAAAAAATTTTAAAAATATCCCACGATCTTCCTGTGCAAAAAATTTGTAGAATTGATAAAAGTTTTACACAAAAAAAATTCAAAAAAATCGAAGAGTACAAACATTTCAAAAATGAGATTTAAATTTTAAAACTTAAAAATCGCATACTAGAGCGCTTTTAAGAATTTTTTGGGATTTTATTTTTAGAAAGTACTTAAAATACAAAAATTTTGAAAAAAAAAAAATTGAAATTTGGACCATTATTGAAGAAGTTATAAGTAAAAGAAGTTTAAACTACCAATTTTTAAAAATTCGATATCTTTTGAATGGGTCAATAAAAAAATCTGAAAATTTTCCACGAAGGAGTTTTCGAAGGGTACTAAAAACTGTAAACAAATTGGGAAAATCTAAAAAAAAGTTTTTCAAAGTGTCCGATTTCACATGGAATGCCCCATATACTTTATGGGGTCCTAGACCAATATTTCTATGTGTTACAAACGAAATGACAGACTTATATATACCCTCTATCACTAGAGTGGAGGGTATAAAAATATTTCACGAATATCCAAAAAAAAATAGAATCGTTCAAACGGTTTGCGATATATCGCTATTTAAAATTTTCAAAAAAATGGCGGGGTTTTCAAGAAATTAAAAAAAATCTCAAAATGTCTTCATCTGATCCTTTTATAGAGCTTGACACAGTTTTTAATTTTAACTTAATTTGAGCCAAATCCGATTTTAACCCTTCAATTAACGATTTGGATTTTCGAAAAATTTCTGCCAATATTTTGGATTTTTAAAAAATAAAAAAAACAATAAAAAATTAAAATTTTCTTCTAAACGTGAAAAGCGGTTAAAATTATTTGCAAATAATTACAGCTGCATCTGACACTTCCAACTCGTTCAACACATCAACTTTTTTTTTTAAATTTCTAGAAAATTATAAGTTTTTTCATATAGTAAAAACAACTACATAAAACAACTGTTACTACAATGTAGTAATTTATTGTATTTATTTTTTAAAACGACTACAAAAAATAGTTGTTTGAGATTTTTTATACAAAAACAACTAAAATTGTAGTTGAAAACAACAACTACTACTTATTACACAAATGACCCTCATGTAGTAACTGCAATAATTTTCTAATTGTAAGTAAAGCCAGCGCCAGTACATTTTTTTTTGGTACGCTTGGCAATTTCTGTTTGGAAAGTCTAGTTTACAGTTGATCTTTAAAATTCGTTAAGACTCTCCGTTGTGTAAAACAAAAATTTTGTGACAAAAAAATCTTTTGACTTTATAGCCGCCCTCGTAGTTTAATAATACACTCAAAAAATTATATTAGCATAATCAACTGAAAATGTCAGTTAAAATAACTACTTTGTAAGTTGTTTTGGGGTCAACTACTTTTTCAGTTAAATCAACTAACAATGTTAGTTATTTTTACATACAAAAAACAACTGACTTAGTAGTAGGTTGTAAGTGGCTGCTGACGTTTTAGGTCAACACACGTAGACTCTGAGGTCCATTGTGACTTATGCAGTTAAAACTACTTACATTTGCAGTCAAAACAACTAAAATGTAGTAAAAATAAAATAACCAATATACAATTTTATTTTCAAAAATTTTTTCAGTAAAAAAATTGAAGATCAATTTTTTTCCAATTTTTTATTTTTTTTTAAAAGTTGTAAAAAATAAGAGCACGAAAATAATTTTTTTATTTTTTTGGAAAAAAAACTTTGAAATTTTTTCAGAGATAAAAAAATATAATTAACTACTTTAATTAACTGTTACTACATTACAGTACTTTTTTGTTAGTTGTTCAAAAAAACGACTTAAAATAACTAACAGAAATAGTTGTTTGATATTTTTCATATAAAAACAACTGACTTTGTAGTTGAAAACAACTAACTACTGTAAAATATACAAACAACTAACATGTAGTAACTTAATTTTCTGAGTGTAAGAAAGTCCTTCTGTATAATTTATTACACATATAAAAATGTTTATAATTTATATTATAAAATCGTGTTTATTTTTTTTTATAACCAAGTGTATTTCATTCATTAATATTACAATCTTATCAACAAAATACATTTTTTTACTACATGAAAAATGACTTAATCATAAAGTCAATGTACGTTTAAACTACGCGTATACACGATAACGCATCACCGTAGTCATCGGTATTTGTAGTTTATTGAATAAAAAAAATATTTAACAAAATGCAAGAACATATTGTCACACTATTTTTTTTTATTTTTAACGAGTAATTACTATTTGCTGTAGTTGTATTTATATAATATAAAGAGTAAATATATGTACAATAAAATATGTATGTAATATTCTTTAAACGTAATTTCCAAGGCATTCTTGTTTGCTTTTCATAGCGAGTTGTGTGTGAGTAAAGAGTAGTTTATGATGATGACCCACGTATTGAACGCGTAGTACGTGTATACGTCTTCAAATTCAGTTCATTGTTTGTTTATGGTTGTCAGTCAGCCTATTAATTACACTAGACAACAAAATTGAATTTTTGAAAAACGAAAAAAAACTTTTTTAACCAAAATTTGATATCACATACATTATGATAGATATCGCTCTAAATGAATTGCATGAGTATCAGACCTTTGTTTAACTACAAAACTGTTATACAAAAAATCTGTAGAAAACATTTGATCATATTTTTTTTTTAAATTTTCACCATAATACTAAATAAATCAAAAGTTTGAGATCACTTATATTTTTCATGCAACAAAGATTTTTTTTCAAAAACAACAACAAAAGTTTAAGTGGACTCTTGATAAAAAAACCTTCCAAATTATAATTTGATATCACCCACACAATAGACCTCTCCCTTAATGAAGAACAGGGCTCGCGTCGAAAATCGAACTCAAGACCTTCAGGAAGCAAACCTAAATATTTCACACAAAATTTGATCAAGTTAAAAACTGCTGTACATGTAATCTATAGAATTTTTTTTTTATTATTATTTTTCTAAACAACTTTTCACCATAAAACTAAACAAATCAAAAATTTGAGGCCACTTTTACTTTCCATACTAAATTTTTTTTTATAAAAGAAAAAAACCAACAACAGTTTCAGTTAAATCTTGTAAACAAATTTCAATTGGCAATTTGAAATCACACTCATTAAATAAGAGCATAACTCGCGTCGAGACTTGAACTCAGGACCTTTAGGTGGCAAACACTAAACCTAAACTTGGTCAACTAAAAAACTGTTATACAAAAAATCAGTTGATTACATTATATCAAATTTTTCTTAATAATTTTCACTATAAACATGTTTAAATAAAAAAATGGAGATCAGCTATATTTTTCATACGCTAAAGAAATTTTTATTAAAAAAACCAACAAAAGTTTCAGTTAACTCTTGAAAAATAAACTTTTTATTCACATAGATATCACTCACTCTAAAAGAAGAGCACGAATTCCTAATCAAAATTTGATATCACCCACATTATTATAGATAGAACTCGTTCTTTTGGCGCCCTATGCTCCAGTGAGAGTTAGAGGAATATATATGGGGGTTTTCGTGTCAACTGACACAACTTTTGAAACCGATGTCTTCCGATCGGGATGAAATTTGCACCAAGGTTAGTCCTATTGGATAGTAGTTCAGACACAATTTTTCAACGAGATCGGTCAAGAACTCTCTGAGTTAGAGGGGGTCGAAATTTGACATTTTGGCCAAAGAGATGTTGATTCTCATCCATGTAACTTATTACCTATTGTTTTTAGCAAAATGTGTCCCAAAGAGTTTAGATAGCTATTTCTTCAGTCTTTCGAAAAAAAAATATAAAAAAAATAAAAAAAAAATTTTTGATTTTTTTTCTTAAAAATCCAAAACTTTTTTGACTTTTTCCTCAAATTGGGCCCTTTTTTTTTTTTTTTTTTTTTGATTCAAAAGAAAGCTTAGGTGATTTTCTTTAAGAGCTGTGGGGTCGCTTAGTGGGATGCGAGTGGGATATCTATGAAAAAATTTTTTTTTTAACTTTGGAACACAAAAAACGGTTCTTCAATTTGCACTATTAGCCGTGGGATAGCTAAACAGTTTTCGATTTCGCCATATGGGCCATATGGCCCCTCATTGGGTGTCAAAGTTGGGCGTAAAGAGGTAAAAATCCTCAAAAAGCCCCAAAACTCCCCTAGAAACGCCCCTGGAGGGGTGCAATGTGAGACCGACCTCCAATAATTTTCTGCCCCCAACATTTTTCTTGAACATACCTTACCCCTATTTCCACTTCCTAAGGGGGCTCCCATACAAAATTATATTTTTATAAAATTTGCTCCTACCGCTCTAACTGTCCATAGGGTGCCCCTAGAGATGTAAAATGTATGACCGACCCCCAATATTTTTTCAACTCCAACATTTTCTTAGAATATACCTACCCTTTATTTTCAACTCTTAAGGGGGTCCCCATACATTTTTTTTTATTATTTTATTAGTTTTTAAAAATACATGTTTTTATAATGTATGGGATCCCCTTAGGGAGTGGAGATAGGGTGTTATGATGTTCGGACAAAATGTTGGTAACTAAAAAATAATGGGGGTTGGTCGTAATTTTTGCCTCTCTAGGAGGCACGGTAGGGGCGGTAGGAGCTGGTTTAATAAAACAAATTTATAAAAATTAAAAGAAATGTATGGGGACCACCTAAAGGGTTAAAGATACATTGTAGGTGTGTTTGCAAAAAATGTTGGAATTTATAAAATAATGGAGGTCGGTCATACATTTGGCCCCACTAGGGGCACTTTAGGGTAAGTTAGAATGGTAGGATCAAATTTTTTAAAAATGTTTTGTATGGGAGCCCCCTTAGGAAGTGGAAATAGGGGTAAGGTATGTTCAAGAAAAATGTTGGGGGCAGAAAATTATTGGAGGTCGGTCTTACATTGCACCCCTCCAGGGGCGTTTCTAGGGGAGTTTTGGGGCTTTTTGAGGATTTTTACCTCTTTACTCCCAACTTTGACCCCAATGAGGGGCCATATGGCCCCTCCCCACCGCCCCCAATTTTTGGCTCGTGCTTTCTTTTTCGAACCTAAAAAGATAAGAGGGTATCGCGGATCGAAATCGAAAACTGGTTAGCTATCCCACTCCTAATAGTGCAAATTGAAGAACCGGTTTTTGTGTTCCAAAGTTGAAAAAAAAAATTTTTCGTAGATATCCCACTCGCATCCCACTAAGCGACCCAACAGCTCTTAAAGGAAATCACCTAAGCTTTCTTTTGAATCAAAAAAAAAAAGGGCCCAATTTGAGGAAAAAGTCAAAAAAGTTTTGAATTTTTAAGAAAAAAAATCAAAATTTTTTTTTTTATTTTTTTTATATTTTTTTTTCGAAAGACTGAAGAAATAGCTATCTAAACTCTTTGGGACACATTTTGCTAAAAACAATAGGTAAGAAGTTACATGGATGAGAATCAACACCTCTTTGGCCAAAATGTCAAATTTCGACTCCCTCTAACTCAGAGATTTCTTGAGCGATCTCGTTGAAAAATTGTGTCTGAACTACTATCCAATAGGACTAACCTTGGTGCAAATTTCATCCCGATCGGAAGACGTCGGTTTCAAAAGTTGTGTCAGTTGACACGAAAACCCCCATATTTATATATACTCGCCCTAAAAAAACTGTATGATTCGCGACGAGACTAGAACTTAAGACCTTCAGGTGGCAAACCTTAAACCTCTTTTTATTAACACATAACACTGTGTCACAAATTTTCAACAAAGTCGTGACCAAATGAATTCTGACTCCTAATCTTTATGTAAATCCGAACGCTGAATCCGAATATGAAGTCAGAATGGTCAAAAGTAGAACAGTTTTCGAGATATTTACGAGAAAATCGAGAAAATGTCCGTTATTTGCTCTTTTCAACTTATTTTTTAAAACCAAACAATATTTTTTTTTTAAATTTTATCACTTAGATCGTTAGTTTATTTCAATACGAACATTTTGTGCCCAATAGGATCCAGATCGGTGCCAAAATGACAAAGTTACAGTAGATTAATTGAATTATCCCACTTTTCGATTTTTTTAAAAAATACACAAGTAAATATACAAGGCTAAACACAGAAAGAATTGAAAACGAAAGTCAATCAACAAAAACGCGGATTCAATTAATTTTTTAATTGAAACTCCTCCGATAAAGAAAATTGTTATATCAATCATCAAATTGTAGGTAATTAATTGATTTTTATTTCAATTAATAATTTTTTCGATTTTGATCAAAAATTTGATTGATTTTTTATTTAAAGTCAATTAAAATAATTATTGATTTAACAAATGAATTTCACGCTTATGGAAAAATTATGAAGAAATTCATATTTTTTGCTTTCCAATATGTTGCCGACAATAAAAAAAAGTAAAACTGTAGTAAGAAGTATATTTTTGAATTTATGTATTCAAATAAATTGAAGCGAAAAACAAGTAAGAAAGTTATAGTCGGTCAAGACCGACCATATAATACCCTACACCAGAGTTTCCCGGAAAATGGATCTAATGGACCGATTAGATCTATATGTTGTAAAATCTTTAATAAGTGTAAAAAACACTCACAAATCAAATTTGAGTGAAATAGGCTTCTATTTGTTGACAATAAACCGCTTTAACTGAATATCGGGCGAAATTTTCACAAGGGGCCTGAGTCCAAAACTGGTCCGATGATTATCAGGTTTGATAAGGTTATTTAAGTACGCGTTTAACACACACAAACAAAATTTTAATTAAACATTTTCTATTTTCATGACTTTTGGGACATTTATGCGAAAATCGGAAAGGTGGTTTGTATGGGGGCTACAAGAAGAACTGGTCCGATTTCTTTGAAATTCGGAATGATGATTTGTGAAGACAAAACATGTTTACCTTCCAAATTTCAAAACGATACCTTCTATAATACGGTTATTAGAGTCATTTGAGCCAAAACTAAAGAGGACCTTTGTATGGAGGCTAGGTCTAAATATGGACCGATTTTGTCCAATTTCAATAGGCTTCGTCCTTGGGCCAAGAGATACTTAAGTTTCAAATTTCAAGTCAATTGATCAAAAATTGCGACCTGTATCGTGTTTACACCGTTTACATGGACAGACAGACAGACGGACGGACGGACGGACGGACGGACGGACAGACGGACGGACGGACGGACATCGCTAAATCGACTCAAAAAGTGATTCTGAGTCGATCGGTATACTTAAAGGTGGGTCTAGGACCAATATTTCGGGTAGTTACAAACATCAGCACAAACTCATTATACCCTGTACCACAGTGTGGTGTAGGGTATAAAAATCTGGTATGTTGAAAATTTGTAATTTGATAGTTAAAGAAAGTAACAAAAATGTTGATCAAAACAATAATTGACTCATTTAAATTTTGTTGATCAATAGATTTAATTGAAATTTTTTACCCAATAATTTTTTGTGTGAATGTTAGTAATGAAAAGTGGGTTAATTCACTAAATCTTCTGTAGCTTTGTCATTTTTGCACCAATCTGGGTCTTGTTGGGCGCAAAATGTTCGTATTGAAATAAAATAATGTCCTATGTATAAAAAACATTATAATTTTTAATTGTTTGGTTTAAAAAAATAACTTGAAAAGCGCAAAATGGCAAAAAATCATAAAATTTTTCATGAAGTTTGAACTTTTGTCCACTGTAACTCTGTCATTTCTTGACTAATCTTCACAAGCGACCCATGGTTATTTTAGTAATTTTATTATCTTTTATTAAAAAAAAGAAATACATAAATCGACGAATAGTTTTGAAGATATTTGCATTTAAGTGACATCATCTTTTTTAAAAACACAAATAACGCTTATTTTCGAATATCTCGAAAACTGTCCTACTTTTGACCATTCTAACTTCATATTCGGATTCAGCGGACAATTGTACATAAAGATTAGGTGTCAGATACATTTGGTCAAAAAACTGTCACGTAGTGTAATTTGTTCAAATTAGATACTGTTTTACAAAAAACCTCCAGAAAACATATTTTAAAACTATTTTTTTATTTGAAAAATTTTTCACCATAAATCTAATTAAATCAAAAATTTGAAATCAACTTGATTTCACACACAATATAATATATAGTACTCGCCCTAAAAGAAGGGCATGGTCGAACTTATGACCTTCAGGTGGCAAACTTCAAAGCTCTAACTATTTCACTTATAACATGAAAAAAACTGTTATACAAAAATTATTTAGAAAACGTTTTATTATTGCTTTCTAAACAATTTTTCGCCATAAAACTAAATTAATCAAAAATTTAGCACTCGTCCTAAAAGAACATCATGATTTGAGACGAGACTCGAACTGATGACCTTTAGGTGAAAAACCTCGAACCTTTCACTTTTTCACTTATAATTTGGTTAACTAAAACATTGTTACACTCAAAATAATAACTCTGTAAACTACTCTGTAAAATGACTGTAATTTCAATTCAACAGAAATTTGACAGAGTTTTCTGTCAAAATACAGATTTAAAGAAAATACTTTGTATTTTGTTGTGATAAAAAAACAAAGTTTCCTCTGTTATATTACTTTTTACTTTGTAAACTTAATTTTACAGATAATTAACAGAGTTTTCTGCTAAAATACAGATCTAAGCAAAATACTTCGTATTTTTTTATAACCAAAAAAGTTTTCTATTTTGAGTAGTTTTTGTTTTTGTTACCAAACATCAAAATTTTATCTGTATATTTTTTTTTTGAGAAAAAGTGGCAAAAAAAGTTATCAAAATTTTTTTTTCAGAAATCTTATAAAAATTTTACAAAATAACATGCATTTGACTAAACTCTGTAAATTTACAGAGTTTTTTCTGTAAATTTTTTTTACAAATATATGTAAATTTACATAGTTTTCTTTGCTAAATGGAGGTTTATTTAACCAATATTTTACTGGAAACTCTGTAAATTAACAGTTTTTTTTTGTCCAAATCATTTTACAGAGTTTTATAGTAAAATTACAGAGTTTTCTCTGTAAAAAATCTTTCATATTTAACCAATATTTTACTATAAACTCTGTAAATTAACAGTTTTTTTCTGTCAAAATCATTTTACAGAGTTTTTTAGTAAAATTACCAAGAAATGTTGTTAGCTGGAAAAGTATGGTGTACTCTGTTAAATTAGCAGAGTTTTTCTGTAATTTAACAGAGTTATTATTTTGAGTGTATAAAAAAATCGGTATAAAACATTTCATAATTTTTTGCTCAACAATTTTTCGCCATAAAACTAATAAAATCAAAACTTTGAGATCACTTATATTTCCAATACAACTTATTTGTTTTTGGTAAAAAAATAAACAAAAGTTTCAGCTAGCTCTTAAAAAAAAACGTTCAAATGATAATTTGATATCACTCACATATTAATTTAAAGTACCAAAGCTAAAAGAAATGCTTGACTCGAGTAGAGACTCGAACTTAAGACCTTCAGGTGGCAAACCTTAAACCTTACACTGTTTCGTTTATTATTTGGTCCACTAAAAACTGTTAAACAAAAAATTTATTTAAAATATTTTATTATTTATTTCTTCCTAAAAGGAAATTATGATTTGCGACGAGACTCGAACTTATGACCTTTAGGTGGCAAACTTCAAACCTTTCACTTTTATACGTATAACTTGGTGAACTAAAAAACTGTTATACAAAAATCTGTATTAAACATTTTATTATTTTTTTCTTTCGCCATAAAACTAATTAAATCAAAAATTTGAGATCACATTTATTTTCCAAACAACAAATAAATTTTAATTAAAAAAAGCAACAAAAAGTTCAGTAAACTCTTGAAAAAACTAATTTCAAATTGCAATTTCATATCACCCAGATAATAATAGATATCACTCACCCTAAAAGAAGAGCATGACTTCCGTTGAGAATCAAACTAAGGACCTTCAGGTGGACAACCGCAAACCTCTCACTAATTCACATATAATTTGGCCAACTAATAAACTGTTATACAAAAATCTGTTGAAACATTTTATTATATTTTTCTAAACAATTCTTTGTCAGAAATCTAATCAAATCCAAAAATTTAAGATCACTTGTATTTTTCATACAAAAATAAGTTTTTATTAAAATAAACACAAAAGTGTCGGTTAATCTTTAAAAAAAAAATACAAATCATAATCACCCATATTATAGCAGAAGGCATTCACCCTAAACAAAAACCATGACTTGAATTGAGACTCGAACTCAGAACTTTCAGGTGTTAAACCCTAAACCTCTTACTATTTCACGGATAATTTAACTAAAAAACTGTTATACAAAAAATCTGTTAAAAAACTTTTAGTACTTTTTTCTAAATTATTTGTCACTATAAATCTAATTAAATCAGAAATTTGAGATCACTTAAAATTTCCATACAACAAAATTTTTTTTATTAAAAAAAACCAAAAATCGAAAATATACCTCTGTCGCCCAGTGTATTTCTCTTGGATGTTTTTGTGTATAAATTTACAATTTCATTATATTCATTAAGTAGCACTTTTAATGCAAAATCTATACTCAAAAAATATTGAAAAAAATCTATTTGTGTGGGTGAGAATTAAAAAAAATTCGTGAAAAATATCTACGATGATCAAGTTGATCAAATACTCGTCGTACTCGTACTATAAAATTAAACGATTAAAATAAATGAAAAAATATGCGAACTTGAGAGAGATCTTGAGAATATTGTTTTTAATTTGAAAACCGCAAAAAATGTTTTTATACATGAGTATATTGGGTTGTTTCGTTATTTTTGTATAAAATTTGCTACATTTTAAAACTGGCTAGACCAGTTATTATATGATGATGAGGGTTTTGTATATTATTTGCCATAGAGTGATTTAGGTTTTTATTAGTTATTGCAAAAAGCCAAGTTTTAAAATTTCTCAAAATGCTCATTTATTATTGGTATTGGTGCATTGTATAGGTGATGATGTCGATAGTAGGAATCCTTGTAAGAGTAAGAGGGAATTTTAAGGAATTTATTGATTTTTTTTAATGACAAATTTTTGTTCTTGTTTTTTACACTTAACAAAATGATGAACGTTTAAGGAATAGTACACTCAAAATAATAACTCTGTTAAATTACAGAAAAACTCTGCTAATTTAACAGAGTACACCATACTTTTCCAGCTAGCAACATTTCTTGGTAATTTTACTAAAAAACTCTGTAAAATGATTTTGACAGAAAAAAACTGTTAATTTACAGAGTTTATAGTAAAATATTGGTTAAATATGAAAGCTTTTTTACAGAGAAAACGCTGTAATTTTACTATAAAACTCTGTAAAATGATTTGGACAAAAAAAAATTTAATTTACAGAGTTTCTAGTAAAATATTGGTTAAATAAACCACCATTTAGCAAAGAAAACTATGTAAAGTTACATATATTTGTAAAATACATTTGATGCAAAAAAAAATTATAGAAAAAACTCTGTAAATTTACAGAGTTTAGTTAAATGCATGTTATTTTGTAAGATTTTTATAAGATTTCTGAAAAAAAAATTTTTTGATAACTTTTCTTGCCACTTTTTTAACTTTTTCTCAAAAAAAAATATACAGATAAAATTTTGATGTTAGGTAACAAAAACTATTTAAAACAGAAAACTTTTTTGGTTATAAAAAATACGAAGTATTTTGCTTAGATCTGTATTTTACCAGAAAACTCTGTTAATTATCTGTAAAATTAAGATTGCAAAGTAAAAAGTAATATAACATAGGAAACTTTGTTTTTTTGTCACAACAAAATACAAAGTATTTTCTTTAAATCTGTATTTTGACAGAAAACTCTGTCAAATATCTGTTGAATTGAGATTACAGTTATTTTACAGAGTTATTATTTTGAGTGTAGGTGAATGGTGAAATCGTATTCCAGAATCGAGATAATGTTTTGCTGAATAAATAGGTGTTCTTTCCAAAGCCAAATTTTTCTAGAAAAAATAACGCTCTATTAATTTGTCATTCCATGCAAAACGCATTGAAATATCGGTCGAGGACCCAATTATGTTTATATATTATTGATCCGTAAAGGTTTCTAAGACATTCTAGTGATATCCATCTATCTGTTTGTCATTGTTTGTCGATAAAAAAAGTTTGTGATAAAAAAAGTTTTTAACAAAAAAGGATTATAGATAAAAAAAAATATTTGATGAAAAAAAACATGCAAAAAATATTGATGAAAAAAAATTGATGAAAAAAATATTGATGAAAAACAAATATTGATGAAAAAAAATGTTGATGTAACAAAAAAATATTGATTAAAAAAATTTTTGAAAAAAATTGAATTGAAAAATAATTGTGTTACGTTTTATTCACCAGATTTGTAACTTGGATAATACTTCACCTCGTGGTGAAAAAAAAAAAAAAAATATTCACCACGAGGTGAAGTATTATCCAAGTTACTAACATTTTTGGTTTAAAAAAAAAATGAAAACAGTAGGTTAGGTTAGGTTAGGGTGGCGGTGCCAGATAGGCACTCCGCATAGACCAATTGGTCCATAGCGATACCACAAAACTTTCTCCGCTTATCGATGTAAACTAAATACATTGACCTTCATTGCGAATTGTTTCAAGCTCTTCAGGTCTATCCTCGTAATTTCCTCCAAAGTCTCGAACTGTGAACTTCCTATAATTGATAGTCGAGTTGGTGCCAAAGCCGGGCAGTGACACAGGATGTGTTCAATGGTCTCTTCGACGTCTGGTGTCTCGCACCTTTTACAGTTTGCGTCCGTAATAAGATTCATGTTCTTGGCATGTTTTCCGACAAGACAGTGTCCCGTTATTAAACCTGTCAACATACGACATTCTATTCTCGTAAGTGTAAGTAAGAATTTAGTTCTTCCTAAATCATAGCGTGGCCATAAAATTCTGCTTATACGACTTGTCCCAAGTTCCTTCCATCTTCGATTTGCTTTGGCGACAGTTAGGGTATTTCGTTTTAGTTTGAAATGCTGGAGTGGCGGTGAAAGCATTATGGTGGTACCTATGCCATCTGCTCCAAGTTTCGCGAGTTGATTTTAACTTTAAACAGTAGTTCTTATTTCTTTTTTGTCAATCGTTTGCTTATATAGGGGGCATTCCATGCCAAATCGGACTCTTTGAATATTTTTTTTTTTAGATTTTCCCAATTTTTTGACAGTTTTAAGTAAACTTCGAAAACTCCTTCGTGGTAAATTTTCAGATTTTTTTGATAACCCGTTCAGAAGATATCGAATTTTTAAAAATTGGTAGTTTGTTCCCTTACTCAAACTTCTTTTACTCATAACTTCTTCAATAATGGTCTAAATTGCAATTTTTTTTCCAAATTTTTGTTTTTTAACGAACTTAAAAGAACAAATATTCTTAAAAGTGATTAAGTATGCGATTTTTAAATTTTAAAATTGAAATCTCATTTTTGAAAATGTATGTACTCTTTGATTTTTTTGAAATTTTTTTGTGTTAAACTTCTATCGATTCTACAAATTTTTTGCTCAGTAGGATCGTGGGATAACGATTATTACTATTTTTAAAAATTTTTTGAAAAAATTTTATTGTAATTTTTCAATCTTAAATCATTTCGACTGCTCCAATGGTGCGTCATAGAGGGTCATTCCCAAGACCGAATCCATAAATTTTTACTTCTTAACATTTCTTCGGAACAAACTAATACCCTATCTCCAATTTCTAAGGGGGCTCCCATAAAAAATGACTTTTTTAAAATTTGCTCCAATCGCTCTAACTGCCTTAACAGTGCCCTTAGAGCAATCAAATGTATGACCGACCCACAATATTTTTTTTGTCCAAACATTTTCTCTGAACACACCTACCCTTTATCTTTAACTATTAAGGGGGTCCCCATACAATTGTTTTTATTTTTTGTAAATTTGTTTTATTAAATTAGCTTCTACCGGTCCAATGGTGCGTCCGAGGGGGGTCATTGGTGAGACCGACCCCCATTTTTTTTTTACCCTCCAACATTTTTTTTAAAACATACCTACGCCCATACCAATTTAACATCTATAACCTCCGATTAGCACTAAACCCAACTTATCCTTCAGTTAAATGTTGTGTATTATTGGCCCTTAAATAATATTTATATTAATTCACTTTACAGCATTTTCCCTTACAACATATCTGTCAGCAACCAACAAACCGTTTCCAAAGTATTTTATTTCAAACTTTATATCAAACGATTCAAAGGTTAACAAATTATAATCAAACAAAAATAAAAAAACCCTAACTCCCTACTGTGCTAAGATGATGTAATAATTCCCAAAACAGTTGGTCATTCAACAATTCAACATGCTTCAGAATAATTCTCAACACTATCTAATGTGAAAATTACCGTTAAAAATTATTTAAAAAAAAATGTATACAGTTTAAATACATAAATAAAATGGAATTTTTATCATTATTATATAATATTATTTTGGTTTAAGTGTTGTTAATTTAAAAAGATGATAAAGAATTTTTGAAATATATTAACAGAAGATTTGATATTTTTTAAGGAAAATCATGAACATTTTTGAAAATTTGGAAAAAAAAGCAGTAGAAAAGTTGGTAAATCTTGTAGGCAATTTATTATTGCAGACTGCAATTTGCAGTGTTGAAGTGAAACACATTGGACTTTGCTGTGTGCGTGCTGAGCTGTGTTTGTTTACTATTTGCTCCTAAATGTATGCTTCAGTTCAAAAAATCGTTTATAACTGGGTGATTCGTAAAAGTATTAATCCAAAATGGATTATGTTATATGTGATTAGAAATTGGTAGTTTGTTGTTAAATATTGGTAGTTTGTTCCTTTCCCAGCAAAACTTTGGTAATGGGTAGTGATTATATAACACATTACCAGGTAATGTATATACCTTATTTGTAGCATTATTTTAGGATGTCTTACCAAACATTTGTTCCACAACGTATTATTTTCGAGTGAAAAATAATGTATTACTAATAATTTGCTACGTAATGCATGATTATTTGATAAAATGTATTTCATATTTATTATTTCTAAACATTAAATCATGGATGACTTATATTTGGTTACATTATGTATTATTTGAAAGTTTGAAATAATGCATTATTTATAATTGGAGGCATAATGCATTACAATAACATAAAAAATAATTATTTTATAAAAAATCCATAAGTTTAAACTAGAGATGGGCTCACGACAGGAAATTTCTAACGACACACACTCACGAGCATATTTTATCTACTTACACTCATTTACAATCACGTGAGTAAACTTAATACAAAATTACTTTTTCACTACTCGTAACACCTTATATATTGCGTTCTGGTATGCTATATTATATACCTTACTCGTAACCTATAAAATATCATATATTTTACACCTTACTCGTATTCTTCGTTATAAATTTATGACTTATTTTATACCTTACTGGTATTCTTTGTGATAATGTGGATGCATTACTTTGAGTCTCATCGCCTGTTAAAATCATCAATGCTGCAATGTATAAAATAAGAGATCCTATACCTTATTTTATACCTTATTTGGTAATCTAAGTTTTGCTGGGTTACTCAAACTTCTTTTACTCACAACTTCTCCATTAACGGTCCAAATTTCAATTTTTTTTTTTTTCAAAATTTTTGTTTTTTTGCGTACTTTTTTAAATCACAAAAAATTCTTAAAAGCGCTCTAGTATGCGATTTTTAAGTTTTTAAATTTAAATCTCATTTTTTAAAATGCTTTTAAAATTTGCTCCAACTGCCCTAATAGTACCCTTAGAGCAACAAAATATATGACCGACACACAATATTTTTTTAGTCCAAACATTTTCTATGAACACACCTACCCTCTATCTTTAACTGTTAAGGCGGTCCCCATACAATTTTTTTTTTATTTTTTGTAAATTTGTTTTATTTAATCAGCTTCTACCGGTCTAATGGTGCTTCCGAGATGGGTCATTAGTGATACCAACCCCCATTTATTTTTACCCTCAAACATTTTTGTAAAACATACTTACGCCCTATCTTCACTCCCTAAGAGGCTCCCAAACAAATAACAGTTAGAGCTAATTTTATAAAAATTTAATTTTGAATGGAAGCCTACTTAGCGAGTGGAGATAGGGCTGTGGTATGTTTTACAAAAATGTTGAAGGGTAAAAATGAATGGGGGTCGGTCTCACTAATGACCCCTCTCGGACGCACCATTGGACCGGTAGTAGTTGATTAAATAAAACAAATTTACAAAAAATAAAAAAAATTGTATGGGTACCGCCTTTACAATTAGAGATAGACGGTATGTGTGTTTAGAGAAAATGTTTGGACTAAAAAAATATTGTGGCTCGGTCTTACATTTTGTTGCTCTAAGGGCACTATTAGGGCAGTTAGAGCGGTTGGAGGAAATTTTTAGAAATGATTTTAAGATTGGAATATTACAATAATTTTTTTTAAAAAAATTTAAAAAAATAGTAATAATAGTTATCCCACGATCCTCCTGGGCAAAAAATTTGTAGAGTCGGTAGAAGTTTTACACAAAATTTTTTTTTAAAAAATCGAAGAGTACAAACATTTTCAAAATGAGATTTAAATTTAAAAACTTAAAAATCGCATACTAAAGCGCTTTTAAGAATTTTTTAGGATTTTTTTTTTTTAAAGTATGCAAAAAAACAAAAATTTTGAAGAAAAAAAAATTGAAATTTGGACCATTATTGAAGAAGTTATGAGTAAAAGAAGTTTGAGTAAAGGAACAACCTACCAAATTTTAAAAATTCGATATCTTTTCAACGGGTCATCAAAAAAATCTAAAAATTTACCACGAAGGAGCTTTCGAAGGCTACTAAAAACTGTAAACAAATTGGAAAAATCTAAAACAAAAATTTTTCAAAGTGTCCGATTTCACATGGAATACCCCACATATATTCATGATCCTCCATCGATTTTAAGACGATCTAAAAAACACGCTAACTTTTGAAAGACTTTACGGAAGCTCCTGCAGTTTGGCATATATGTTGGGCATTAAACCTGGTCAGGTTGGTATTGTAATCCAGCGAAATCGGTCCAGTTGTTCAAAAGTTATGAGCAAAAGACTGAATTTCGGCAAGGGTTTTTCGTGAATTTACGAGATAAAAAACACTCTTACTTTCGAAAGGAAATTCTGAGGTTGCTAAAGCTTGGCATTTATATTTGTCGTTCCCCTGGCCTGGTTCAATTTAAATTTCAGCCAGATCGGGCTAGTGGTTCAAAAGTTATTAGCAAAACCGTGAATTTCAGATTAGTCACCTTAAATTCATGAGTTGAATACAAGGTAAACATGTCTTAAAAACATTGGTAAGTCACAAAAATATTTTACAACGTATTTTTGTCACTCAAAAATATTTTTACACTAAAAAAAATAGAGTCGAAAAAATTTTACAATCAAAAAAAATTTTAAACTCAAAAAAAATTTTACACTCAAAAAAAAATTTTTGTAAATTATTTTTTTTTTTTTTAAAAATTACTAAAAAAAAAGTTTTTTTTACACAAAATAAAATATTTCTAATCAAAAATGTAATTTTTAAAGGGCATTGTGGAGGGTATTCATAGATTCGTCCAGTCGAATTTTACTTTTCTACTTGTTTTTGTATATAATACAATGCAAGAAAAAAACACACACACGGAAACCAAAACAAAAAAAAACTAAATGAAGCTAAAAATTTAAACAATTGATTATACACCCAAAAAATTATGTAGGTAAATTCCGGTGAATATTCACTTAAAACAAATGAACTTTTATTTAAAAAACATTCCAGTGTTTTTTCTTTTAAAATAAAAACACAATACAGTCAATTTTAAATGTTAATTTAATGACTAACCAAAACATTAAAAAACTAGTGAATATTCAGTTATTTTGTATTGAAAAACAGTAAAACTATAGAAGAAATTTTTTACTGCCGAAAATGAATGTAACAGAAAATTCGTTTTTAATACAGTAAATTATTTTTTTTAAACTACAGAAACAGTAGAAAATAAGAAGTAAATAATAAAATTAATGATTTTTCTTTTAAAATAACTTTACTGATTACTTTTTAAAATAACCTACAAACAGTTAATGACATAATTTTCTTAGTGTATTGATTAAATACTTAATTAATTTTAAATTTAAAAACAATTACAATTTTCATTAAAATGAAGTTAAAAACTTAATTAAACAATTAATTATATTAATTAAAAATGTAATTAATATTAAATTAAAAAACAATTAAAATTTTAATTAAAATAAAATATACGTGTTTGAATTAAGTTAGTCTACTTCAGTGTTGGTTACATTAAATCTTATTGTTAGTAAAGAAAATTTAGTAAGGACAAAAAAATAATCCGATTTGGTTAAATAAATCCAAATATTTAACTACCTATCTAGATTGTCCAAGAACTGAAAAATATTAATTTTTATATTTTTATGTCTAACAGTCGGAAACTTTTCTATGAATAAACCTGTAAATTAAAAAAAAATCATTAAAATTCCAAAAATTATGATCAGCTTAGTAAATATTTCATTTATCATTAATATTTCAGTAGTAAACTTAAATACAAATAATTTTCATTATTATCTTTTCAAATTGTCGATTACATCAATAAATAAAAAAAATATATATTTAATCTTACATTTCTTTGAAGGTCATAAACTTACAATGGCCTATAAAAGATACACATGTTTTTTGTTTTGTTAAAAAAAACCCATTATACCATAAAACCTTAAATCCCCACCAAAAAAGTACCGACTGACCACTGAACAATAAGATTTAAAAAAAAAGAAAAATTTCACACTATATTTTCCATAAGTGTTTATTGGGGGAAATATTTCAACAGTTTTTTTTTAATAATACCCCCAGCAACAATGATACAATTGAAAAAAATAAAATTAAAAAAAAAAACAGTTGCACTAATTTGAAATATAATCAAAACAAAATCAAATTCAAATAAGTAAGTAAATGCAGCGAAGCATAAATAAATGAATGAAAATAATAAAAAAAAAAAACACATAAAACTTCCCACCTTAGCACCATGATATTAAGAAAATGTAGTAGTTTTTAATGGACTAGGGGTGATATTGAGGGTACGATATATACTTTTAATTGAGACAATTTCAAAAATAACAAGTAAAAAAGTTAAATTCGGCCTTGCCGACTGTAGTGATACCCTCCAAAATTTCTAAAAGATTATTGCAAAAACTTTATTTAAAGGAAATAACTTTTGAAAACAAAATTTTTTGAAAACAAAATTTCAGCGAAAAAAAAAATTTGGTAAAGAAATTCCGCGATTTTTTTCTTTTGATGTCAAAAAATGTGTTTGTTCTTGTTTAAATACTATTTAGTGTTCAGTTATGTTCTCATAAGTCAACCAGCAGCTGAATTAAAACATATTGTATTTTTAGGTTATGTTGAATGTACTAAAATTTTTGAGGTGTCCTTACATTTTCGTTCATATAAATAGTGATCACGGCCATAATATTACACGGAGATAACTGAAACTTAACATATTTATTGGAAGTTCTCCCGAGAAGTTTGGTATTGCATTTGAGCGATATCGGTTCAGCGGTTCAAAAGTTATGAATGAAAATGTAAGCACACCTCAAAAATTTCAGTACATTCAACATAACCAAAAAATACAAAATGCTTAATTCGGCTTCTGGTTGACATATGTGAACATAATTGAACACCAAATGGTATTTAAACAGGTACGAAAATATTTTTTGACAAAAAAAGGAAAAAATCACGGATTTTTTTTTACCAAAATTTTTTTTCGCGGAATTTTTTTTTTCAAAAAAAATTTTTTTTTTCAAAAGTAATTTCCTTTTAAATAAAGCTTATAGCAATAATCTTTTTGAAATTGTGGAGGGTATCACTACATTCGGCAAGGCCGAATTTAACTTTTTTACTTGTTTTTAATTAAACCCGTTCATAGAGCTTGATAAAATCTTTCATTTAAGCCTAATTTAAGCCAAATCCGTTCATATAACCCGTGTCGCCCTTCGATGAAAGTTCAAAGTTTTTGGTAAAAAGTTTTTAAAAAACCAAAACTGTGGTCGCTGGGAGCCACAGATTAAAATTATCGGATTTAGCTCAACTTAAGTTTAAATAGAATATTTTCTTAAGCTCTATGATAGGGTTTTAAGGCAAGGAAATTTTAAACTTTTTTTAAAAAAATTTCTTAAACGTAGGAAAAAACCACAATTTTTTACAAATTTGAAACCGATCGACCGATTTTAAAAACTTTTTGATATTCGAACTCAGCGCATCGAAATTACCAAATATAATGGACCGAAAGATTTATTTTTTGCACTCAAAAAATTATGTTAGTAAAATCAACTGAAAATTTCAGTTAAAATAACTACTTTGTAAAATGTTTTGGGGTCAACTACTTTTTCAGTTAAAATAACTAACAAAAAACAACTGACTTATGTAGTTTAAACAACTTACATTTGTAGTCAAAACAACTAACATGTAGTAAAAATAAAATTATCAATACATATATCGTCCATTCCATGAGACATTTTAAAAAATCTGACCGAGGGTCTTCCGATTTTTGTTATATTTTTCATACATACTCTCTATGGAGCCAATTTCAAATTTCATTAATCAGATCGAAAATATTCGAAAAACTCGCGATTTTATTCACGATTTTCGTTTTTAAAAAAGTAAAAAAAATGCAAAATCTGTGTAACTTTGAGCAGCTGTATTTTCTAAACTACTTATTGCATTTTAACAATCTATAGCGCATACGAATGGTATGTAAGTCTATTTTAATATCTAATAAACCGAAAAATATCGGTGGTTTAAAAGTGCATTTTATATGCAAATGCAGTTTTTAAGTGCATTTTGCGAAACTTTTACCCCTTTTAATTTTTTTTTAATTAGCATATTTGGAAAATTTAGACTTTTTGCTACAAAAAAATGTTTTCATTACAATGGTCCGAGAATGTTTGCTATTTTTAAAATTTATTTTTAAAAAAGACTTCCTAAAGTTTCCCTTATAAAAAATTTTATTTTTTAAATTATTCCAAAATCATGTAAAAAGACATGTTTTTAAACCGTTATATTTTCAAAAGTACTCATCGTATCTCTTTGTTGTTAAGCACATTAGAAAGGTTTTTTTGTTTATTTCTTGCATCTAGTGACCGCAAAAACTTTGGTGTTTCACAAATGCATTTTAAATGCAAATGCAGTTTTGAAGTGCATTTTTCAAAACTTTTACCCCTTTGAATTTTTTTTTAATTATCATATTCGAAAAGTTTATAATTTTTACTACAAAAGAATGTCCTCTTAATAATGGACCCATTGTGTGTTCTATTTTTAAAGAAATTTTAAAAAGTTCCTTACAACAAATTTTAATATTTTAAATTAAACCAAAAAAAATCTGAAAATACATGATTTTTAAAAAAATTCTAAAAAATAGCACATACATTGGGTCCATTGTTAGGAGGACGTTATTTTATAGTAAAAATTGTAAACAATTCGAATATGATAACTACAAAAAAATTCAAAGGGGTAAAAGTTTTTAAAAATGCACTTCAAAACTGCATTTGCATTTAAAATGCATTTTTGAAACACCAACATTTTTGCCGTCATTAAATGCAAAAAATGGACAAAAATACCTTACTAATGTGCATAAAAACAATGAGATACGATTGGTACTTTTGAAAATATAACGGTTTAAAAACATGTAATTTTACATGATTTTGGTATAATTTAAAAAATAAAAATTTTTATAAGGGAAACTTAAGGAAGTCTTTTTTAAAAACAAATATTAAAAATAGCATACATTCTCGGTCCATTGTAATCAAAACATTTTTTTGTAGCAAAAATTCTAAATTTTCCAAATATGCTAATTAAAAAAAAATTAAAAGGGGTAAAAGTTTCGCAAAATGCACTTCAAAACTGCATTTGCATATAAAATGCACTTTTAAAAAACCGATATTTTTCAGTTTATTAGATATTAAAAAGGACTTATTTACCATTCGTATGCGCTATAGATTGTTAAAATGCGATAAGTAGTTTAGAAAATACAGCTGCTCAAAGTTACACAGATTTTGCATTTTTTTTACTTTTTTAAAAACGAAAATCGTGAATAAAATCGCGAGTTTTTCGAATATTTTCGATCTGATGGATGAAATTTGAAATTGGCTCCATAGAGAGTCTGTATGAAAAATATAACAAAAATCGGAAGACTCTCGGTCAAAAAATGCCTAAAAATACCAAATGTCTGGTGGAATGGACGATATATATATTTTTTTTTTTCAAAAAAATTTTTAGAAAAAAAATTGAAGACCAAATTTTTCCAAAGTTTTTTTTTTTTTTTTTAAAAAAAAGTTGTGAAAAATAAAAAAAAAATAAAATTTATTTTTTGGAAAAAAACTTTGAAAATTTTTTAGAGATAAAAAAATAAAATGAACTACTTTAAATAACTGTTACTACATCACAGTACTTTTTTGTTAGTTATTCAAAAAAACTACTTAAAATAACTAACAGAAATAGTTGTTTGATATTTTTCATACAAAACCAACTGACTCTTTGCTAAGGGCGAGGCTTACAAAGCTTGCCTCAGACTCAAAGAGTCAAATTGGTTCAAGTATCGCAACTTTGGACACAGTAACATTGCTAATATGGACCGTATTGACTCTGATTACACAGTGCCCAAACTATTTTTCGACCGGAAGTCGAAGTTAGATTTCCGGATCGAGAATTCTGGTCGACCTGGCAGGGCCCTCCTGCGAACTCAATAAATATCTTTACTGATGGATCGAAGCAATCGCATGGTGTTGGAGCTGGTTTCACGATACTGGAACTAGACCAACACTTATCTTTTAAATTACCCGTGGACTCGAGTATCTTTCAGGCTGAGATAGCTGCTATATCAAAAGCTGTGGAATATATGAGGAGGTCCATAACAAAACGCACCAATTCCACTTTAACAGTTTTTTAGAAAAACGCATAAATGTAAACAAAGTCAGTACTGACAATGAGCGTAAGTACTGAGGTTTGGGATGTTTCATAATTAAAGTCAGTAGTGAATTGATGTACAAATATTGAGATTTGTGATGTTTCTTAGTAATGGTTACATAGATTTTAATGTGTACAATAGTATTCAGTCAAAAAACAAAAAAATCAAAAAGTGGAATTGGCGCGTTTTGTTATGGAACTCCTCATATGGCAAAGGAAAAAGGTGCCACCCTTAATTTCTACGTGGATAGTCAAGCTGCTCTAAAGGCACTCTTGAGCTACCAAATTAAATCGAAAACGGTTTTAAAGTGTTACGAGAATTTAAAACAACTTTGCTTAAATAATGAAGTTACCTTATTATGGGTACCAGGGCACGAAGGAATAGAAGGAAACGAGAAAGCAGATGAACTCGCGAAACTTGGAGCAGATGGCATAGGTACCACCATAATGCTTTCACCGCCACTCCAGCATTTCAAACTAAAACGAAATACCCTTACTGTCGCCAAAGCAAATCGAAGATGGAAGGAACTTGGGACAAGTCGTATAAGCAGAATTTTATGGCCACGCTATGATTTAGGAAGAACTAAATTCTTACTTACACTTACGAGAATAGAATGTCGTATGTTGACAGGTTTAATAACGGGACACTGTCTTGTCGGAAAACATGCCAAGAACATGAATCTTATTACGGACGCAAACTGTAAAAGGTGCGAGACACCAGACGTCGAAGAGACCATTGAACACATCCTGTGTCACTGCCCGGCTTTGGCACGAACTCGACTATCAATTATAGGAAGTTCACAGTTCGAGACTTTGGAGGAAATTACGAGGATAGACCTGAAGAGCTTGAAACAATTCGCAATGAAGGTCAATGTATTTAGTTTACATCGATAAGCGGAAAAAGTTTTGTGGTATCGCTATGGACCAATTGGTCTATGCGGAGTGCCCATCTGGCACCGCCACCCTAACCTAACCTAACTGACTTTGTAGTTGAAAACAACTAACTTACATAATATTCTGGGTGTACCCACAATCTTTAACCCTTAAGGTGGTCCCCACAATTTTTATACCCTACTCTGTACTACAGGGTATAATGAGTTTTTGTTTGTAACTACCCAAAATATTGGTTCTAGACCTACCTTCTAGTATACCTATCGACTCAGAATTACTTTTTGAGTCGATTTAGCAATGTCCGTCCGTCTGTCCATCTATCGGTTTAAGAATGATACAGGTCGCAACTGTCAATCAATTAGCTTGAAATTTGAAACTTAAGCATCTTTTTGGTCCAAGGACGAAGCCTATTGAAATTGGAAAAAATCAGTCAATGTTAAGACCTAGCCCACATACAAACGCCCCCTTTGGATTAGGCTTAAATGACTCTAATAACCGTAGTATAAAAGATATCGATTTGAAATTCAACAGATAATCAAATTTTGTATGCACGAATCATCATTCCAAATTTCAAAGGAATCGGGTCAGTCCTTCTGATAGTCCCCATTAGGCACGTACGCAGGAATTTATTTTGGAGGGGGGCCCAAATTTTTTTTTAAATTTCGTTTTTTTTGCCTAAAAAAACTTGAATTTCAAGATATTTTACCCATAGAAAGATTTTTCGTATAAAAAATTCTCAGATTTTAAGACATTTTTCGTATAGAAAATTTCTTAGATTCTGAGACATTTTTCGTATAGAAAAACTCTCAGGTTCTAAGAAAAACTTGTTTGATTTTGAGACATTTTGCTTATAGAAAAATTCTTAATTTCTTATACAGTTTTCTTACAGAAAATTCTAAGATTCTGACAAGGGAAGTATCTCAATCTCAACCCTTATGAACCGATTTGCCTGAAACTTAATATATATATAAAAGAGACGATTTTAAGGTTGGGGTGTCTCGGCTTATCGGCCATATCAGAGTTTTAAAATTTCGTTGTCCCCTTATGAAACAAAGTGGACCTTCGGGAAAATTTCGAAAACTCCCGAACTAGTAGGAATATCCTCTAGTGTAAAAATACTTGTCGACTTAAATTTAATAAAGATTATTTCGTATTCATATAGATATCGTAGGTCTACATTAGACTGCCCAGAAAAAAAGCGAAGTTTTTATTTTCTTGGGGGATACCCGCAAATTTTGTTCCTTTTTGTGCAAAAAAATTTCGGTTTTTTTTTTGGGATTTTTAAAATAATATCTGGAGGTCGCGAACTCGCGTTTTATAACGATTTATTTTTTTTGAGTTTTTTATTATTTTAAATTGTTAATTATGATTAATATGATAAAATATTAATACATAATTTCAGACAAAAAAAAAAATAAATTAAAAATTAAATATCGCTCATTCCATGAGATGTCTCCCAGCATCTAATCAAATGTTCCTTAATTTATTTGAAATTTTGCACACATGAACACTATGAAGCTATTAAAAAGGAACAAAATTCGCAGGTATCCCCCAAGAAAATAACAACTTTGTTTTTTTCTGGGCAGTCTAGTCTACATATGTCTTCATATTAATACCCCCCAAAATTTACACATTTTCTTGAAAAGAGTATTTAAGAAAGCCGAACTTAAACAAGGTTATACTACCGTTGGATAGGCATTAAAAATACCTTTCTTCTCATATGCAAACATCATATAGTTTCTTAGAAAAAAATGGCTGACAAATCCAAAAAACGTTTTTTCGCCATTTTTTGACCCATGTTTTGAACCCTTAAATCCCCGATATGGCCGATAAGCCGAGACACCCTAACCTTAGAATTGTCCCTTTTGTATATATTTTACGTTTCATGCAAATCGGTTCATATGGGTTGAGATACTTCCCTTGTGAGTCATTTTTCGTACAGAAAAACTAACAGATTCTAAGACATTTGTCGTATATAAAAGGTTCTCAGCTTTTGAGACACTTTTCATTAAAAAAATTTCAGACTCATATTGAAAAAGTCTGATATTCTCTGAGACAGTTTTCGTATTGAAAAGTTCTCAGATTCAGAAACATTTTTCGTACTGAAAAATTATCAGATTCTGAGACATTTTTCGTGTAGTGATTTTTTCTATACGAAAAATCTCAGATTTGTATCGAAAAGTTCTAAGATCCTGAAACATTTTTGCATAGAAGAATTCTCAGAGTTTAACACATTTTTCGTACAGAAAAAATTCTTGTAAGAAAAATGTCTCAAATTGGTATAAACAAATTCGCAGATTCTGATACATTTTTCGTGTAAGAGGTATTCAGAGTCTTGTTGCCAGCCCTGGCATTGTAGCAAAAGAGTACGACTTCTTTGAAAAAATACATGTATTTTGAAAGGTAAGTTTAAAAAGGGCTATTTAACCACCATTACCAGAGCTGGCAAGTAAGATTCTGAATACCACTATACATTTTTCCGATTCTGAGTAGAGATGAGCGCTGGTCACGTGATTTGCGTGATTCTCGTGAATCACGCGTGACTCACGCGTGACTCACGCGTGAGCGTGATTGAATCTGGCTTTTTTATTACTCACGTGAATGTGAGTGAGCGTGAGTAAAAAAAAAATTGAGTGAGTGATTAGTGAGTGATTCGATTATTTTTTGCGTGAGCGTGTGTGAGTGTGAGTCAAAATCCACTCACGCGACCATCTCTAATTCTGAGTCATTTGTCGTAAAGCAAAAAATCAGATCATATGACGTTTTTTTGTATATACAAATTCTTTGATTCTAAAATATTTTTCGTATAGAAAAAGTCTGAAAAAAAATAATTATAATCTTAAAAAATCTCTTATTCATTTGTTGAATGAGAAAATTTACATATTCTGAGACATTTTTTCAAAGAACATTTTTTAAAAGTTCTTTTAACATTTAAACTAAAATCTCAGAGTTTAGTTTAAAAGAGTTAATTTAAAAAAACAAAATGTACCATAAATGTCAAAAAAGTACATTTATCATCTCTGTTAACCCCACACACTTGTATAGAAGTAGTGGTGGTATATCATCAAGTGCAACAAGTAATTTAAACGTATGAAGTAATAAAAGTAAGGGTGAGTAAATTTATATTATGGAATATTTTTTTTAATTTTCATTTTCAAATTGACCAAAATTCATACAGACATTATTACATTTAAGATTTTTTCATAAAGATATAAACTCATTTAAGAGGAGCTGTTGATCATGAAGCTGATGATGATGATGATAGTGTAGATGATGATGATAAGCATATATGTGTAGGTCTACTTCATTCATTTATTCAATGTAATGTGATCTGTTTAAACAAAAAATAAACAAAGCATGACGACAACAAGACCGGACTAAAAAAAATTAACAGTGTACGTAAAGAAGCAGCTAAAAACATTTAGCTGTAGTTGTATGTATTTGGCCAAGTTAGAAGTGTAGAAATAGAAACAACAACAGCTCATATACAAAAGTGCGAACATTAGGGAGATGA
The DNA here is from genome assembly GCA_963921195.1 of Pegoplata infirma. Taxonomy (NCBI): domain Eukaryota; kingdom Metazoa; phylum Arthropoda; class Insecta; order Diptera; family Anthomyiidae; genus Pegoplata; species Pegoplata infirma. The sequence continues at coordinate 44,908,763 of OY992538.1, forward strand.
TTTAACACCAAGAAGCTAAACTCTTTTTTTTTGTTTGTAATGTTGTTTCTATACTCTGGCTTAAACATGCTTTGAGTTGGCAATTACTCTGAAACTTGGTAAGACCGGTTACCTTAATAAAAAAAATTACAAATACACACACACTTTTAAATAATAAAATTTATTCTTGGCTCTAAAGAGAGTTTTAAAGCAACAAGTTGTATTATCTAGCTAACTTGTACGTATTGTCTGTTACTGTTGAGACTTTTGTAACTTATCTTACTCGTGCCATACATTAGTCTGAGCCAGGTTGATGTGTTGAGCACAACATTTTACGTTTAACTTAAACACGGGTAGACGAAAATGAATTTTTATTAACAAAAATATTGAAAAAAAAAAACACAAAACTAATTAAATCTTAAAGTTCTTATAAGAAAATTAAAAAAAAATTATAGAATAAAATAAAAAGGTGTGTGTTTGCAAAAAAAATACAAGAAAAAATATTTAAATTTTAAACGAAATTGTATAAAAAAAAAAATTACAAAATATTTAAGAAATTTGTAATTTACAAAAAAATATTTTTACCATTAAAAATCCCTGCTGCATAAATTTTTATTTGCCTTTGGCTACGAAAAAAAACAGGAAATTGTTTGAAGTGTAGTTGGGTTTTTTTTGAAAGTGCTAAAAACTTAATATTGTTTAAGTATTAGTGAGAGTTTTTGCATATAGCTGGTATTGTTTTTTTATTGTTATCAATGTATTGGTTAACTAACCTTGCTTTAAAGCTGAGTTTATAACAAAAAAACGTCTTGAAAATAATAAAAAAAAAAAAATAAAACAAAATAAAATGATATCATTTTGATATAAAATATAAAAAAATTAAACAAATAAATAAATTAAAACCATAAAATCAAACAAAACCTGATCTTTATATAGATTTTTTAATATAAAATCGTGAAATAATTTAACTTTTTCAATAAAAATAACAAAATAATTTAGTAAAAAAAACTCCACTGCAAATGAATGCACGAAGAAGTTTGAAAAATAAAGAGTAACCAAACAAAAGACTTAAGAAACATGCGTTAAATAATAACGAAAGATTTTTTTTAAAGTTCTGCATATAATAATTTTGTATAAATAATGCTTTAAAACGTAATAAAATAAATATAAAAAAATATTTATATATTGAAAAAACAATAACTGCCTGTAATAATAATAAAAAAACAAAAGACTTAAGACACAAGCGTTAATTATAAAAAATAACAAAATGCTTATTAAAATTACAAAATATTTAGTTAAATAACGTAAAAACTGTATTTTATTTATAAATAAAGCATAAAATAGCACAACCAATAACTGCTCTTAAGATTTTAAAGCAAAGAGTACAACAAAACAAAAGACTTAAGACACATGTGTTTTATCATAAACATCAGCATAAACTCATTAATTAATTAATGTAATAATTTTGATCCAATAATTAAGTGTTTTTATACCCTTCAACCACAGTATGGGGGTATACTCACTTTGTCATTTCGTTTGTTACGCATTGAAATATCGGTCGGCGACCCCATAAAGTATATATATTATTGATCTATGATCGATAAAAGTCATTCTATGAATGTCCGTCCGTCCGTCCGTCTGTATAAAGCACGATTCAGTCCAAAATAAAAGAGCTAGACTCCTGAAAAATAACACGAATGTGTCTCATAGTCATAGGCCGGCTAAGTTCGGAAATGGGTAAAATCGGATAAGGGAAAAAAAGTTCCCCCTTAAAGAACTAAAAAAAGCCTCTATAAAAACGCCATTTTGTACACACACAAAAATTTTTTTTTCCATGAACGATTTTCATAGAATTTATGAACAAATTCATACAATTTATTACTTTTTCATTATATTTATAAACTTTTTCATAGTATTTATGAAAAATGTTAAAAATTCTTAAATTTCACATATTATGATTTATTCATAAATACTATGAAAAAGTTTATAAATATAATGAAAATGTAATAAATGGTATGAATTTGTTCATAAATACTATGAAAATCGTTCATGGAAAAAAAAAAATTTTGTGTGCAGCTTTTTTGCATTTTTGTTAAACAAATGAAACCTTTTTATGTCAGAAGGAGTTAAAAGTCATACAGTTAGACCCCGGGGGGCTTCAAAATATATTTTTTTTGCCCCGCCCCCTTTAGTGGGCGTGGATAAAAAAGAGAAAAATTAAGAGAAAACTAATGTTTAAAAAGCATAATAAATAATTTAGTAAACATTTATCGCGTTGGGGAAGGTATTCTCCAGCACCCCCACATAGCCCCTGCCTAAAAACGTCTCTGAAATATGTTTATATCTACTTAAACATGTTGGAAGTTATCAAAGATTCGGCACAGCCGAATTTAACACTCTCACTTGTTATTTATTGTTTTCATTTAATTTCAAATCATTTTTAATTTCAACCTAACCGAGAACTGGTAGCAATGACTGTCGAATAGTTGTAGCGAATTCGTCTAAGTGTTTTGGTGGGAATCGAACCCACGACTACTGTTTAGGCTATCATGCCAACAGGGGACCGATTCTAAGACATTTTGACAAAATTTTCCAAAAAAATTTACAAACGTTAGACTATCAACATTTGTAAGATTTAAAGATATGTTTCCTATTCCTATGTAGTAGACAAACAATTTTAATGTAAACCAAATTAAGATTCTGTATTCTCTACAAAAAAAGAAACATATTTTAAGTCATTGACAGATATTTTCACAGAAAGTTTTCAGATTAAGTCACATTTTCTGTTTAAAAATTTTCAAATTTTCCCTTTAAAAATTTCAGATTTTTTTCTATGAAGAGTTTTTGGATTTCGAGATTTTTTCCCTTTGAAAAAAAATTTTTAGAAAATTTCCCTCTTGCTTTTTTCTTTTTTTTATGCGCTAAATAAAGAGAAATAAAATGCCACTACCCGATTTCGTCACCACTTTTACAAAACCTAAACTTGCTTAAAGGGGAGTGTGTGGAGAAATGTTTTTTTAATTATTTTTATTTTTCTGAAATTTACAATAGAATTTACTTGTTTTTTCAAAATTTCGGTAAAATAAAAGCAAAATTTTCGATATATCGATTAATAGCTACTAAGGCGATAACCAGATTGAAAAATGTTGTATGTAGAACTGATAAAGCATTCAAATATCTTTAATTTAAAACCAAAAAAATGGAAATCCACAGATTTTTAAATCACTTTTTTAAACAGTCGAAAATTTAAAAACTTAGCAATATACCGAAAAATGTTTTACTTTAAAAATGTTGGATTCCATTTTTGGATTCAGCGTGAGATTTTACATGTAATATTTTCAAAGTGCAAAATGTCGTGGGTTAAAATTTCTATAAACTAGTGTAATTAACGTTCTGATGTAATTTTTTAACTTTATTGCAATTTTTTACAGAAATTTTATACATTTAATTAAAATTTTAGCTGACGGATTAAGTTTTTAAATTTGTTTTAAACTTGTTTTATTAATTTAATATTGCAAAAATTATTGTAAAAAAATATTGAATTTTGTGTCTGAACGAAAATTAGTATTTATCAATTACAATCAACATATCGTTGGCTGGCTGTCAAGAAGGCCTATGCGCCAGATTTTTTAAAATTTTGTTACCGATGCCACGGTAGTCCTATGTTGCATATGGAGCATTCCATGTCAAATTGGACACTTTGAAATTTTTTTTTTAGATTTTTCCAATTTGTTTACAGTTTTTAATACCCTTCGAAAACTCCTTCGTGGTAAATTTTCAGATTTTTTTGATGACCCGTTCAAAAGATATCGAATTTTTAAAAATTGGTAGTTTGTTCCTTTACTCAAACTTCTTTTACTCATAACTTCTTCAATAACGGTCCAAATTTCAATTTTTTTTTCAAAATTTTTGTTTTTTTACGTACTTAAAAAAAAAAAAATACCAAAAAAATTTCATTTTTAAAAATGTTTGTACTCTTCGATTTTTTTGAATTTTTTTTGTGTAAAACTTCTATCGATTCTACAAATTTTTTGCCCAGGAGGATCGTGGGATAACGATTATTACTATTTTTTTAAATTTTTTGAAAAATTTTATTGTAATTTTTCAATCTTAAAATCATTTCTACTGCTCCAATGGTGCGTTATAGAGGGGTCATTTATAAGACTGACCCCCATGCACTTTTACGTCTTAACATTTCTTTGGAACAAACTAATACCCTATCTCCAATTTCTAAGGGGGCTCCCACACAAAACGACATTTTTTAAAATTTGCTCCAACCGCTCTAACTGCCCTAATATTGCCCCTAGAGCAATCAAATGTATGACCGACCCACAATATTGTTTTAGTCCAAACATTTTCTCTGAACACACCTACCCTCTATCTTTAACTGGTAAGGCGGTCCCCATACATTTTTTTTATTTTTTGTAAATTTGTTTTATTTAATCAGCTTCTACCGGTCCAATGGTGCGTCCGAGAGGAGTCATTAGTGAGACCGACCCCCATTTATTTTTACCCTACAACATTTTTTTAAAACATACCTACGCCCTATCTCCACTCCCTAAGTAGGCTCCCATACAAATAACAGTTGGAGCAAATTTTATAAAAATGTAATTTTGAATGGAAACCTACTTAGGGAGTGGAGATAGAGCGTAGGTATGTTTTAAAAAAATGTTGTAGGGTAAAAATAAATGGGGGTCGGTCACACTAATGACCCCTCTCGGACTCACCATTGGACCGATAGAATCTGATTAAATAAAACAAATTTACAAAAAATAAAAAAATTGTATGGGGACCGCCTTAAAAATTAGAGATATAGGGTAGGTGTGTTCAGAAAAAATGTTTGGACTAAAAAAATATTGTGGATCGGTCATACATTTTGTTGGTATAAGGGCACTATTAGGGCAGTTAGAGCGGTTTGGAGCAAATTTTAAAAAATGTCGGTTTGTGTGGAAGCTCCCTTAGAAATTGGAGATAGGGTATTAGTTTGTTCCAAAGAAAAGTTAAGATGTAAAAATTAATGGGGTTCGGTCTTATAAATGACCCCTCTATGACGCACCATTGGAGCAATAGAAGTGATTTTAAGATTGGAAAATTACAATAATTTTTTTTTTGTAAAAAATTAAAAAAAATAATAAAAATCGTTATCCCACGATCCTCCTGCGCAAAAAAATTGTAGAATCGATAGAAGTTTTACACAAAAAAATTTCAAAAAAATCGAAGAGTACAAACATTTTTAAAAATGAAATTTAAATTTTAAAACTTAAAAATCGCATACTAGAGCGCTTTTAAAGAATTTTTTGGGATTTTTTTTTAAAGTACGTAAAAAACCAAAAATTTTGAAAAAAAAAAAATTGAAATTTGAACCATTTTTGAAGAAGTAATGAGTAAAAGAAGTTTGGGTAAAGGAACAAACTACCAATTTTTAAAAATTCGATATCTTTTTAACGGGTCTTAAAAAAAATCGGAAAATTTACCAAGAAGGAGTTTCCGAAGGGTACTAAAAACTGTAAACAAATTGGGAAAATCTAAAAAAAAAAAATTTTCAAAGTGTCCGATTTGGCATGGAATGCACCATATACATTTTGAGAAAAAAAAAATACACCTAAATGATTAAATCCAAGTTTATGACTTACGTCTTATCACATTAGTATCAAATTTCATTATAAATAACAAAAATTAGCAAAAATATAAAAAAATAAACAACAAAAAAATAATCAATTAAAACCAGGGTTGGCAACCGAAACGAATAACGGTATCGGTAACGGTATTGGTATTACATATTTTTTATATCGGTAACGGTAAAGGTAACGGTATTTTAGATTATTTCGGTAACGGTGAACCGTTACCGAAACATCAATACCGGTACGTACCGGTATTATAAATAAAATGTTTCCAAGTCACAAATTTGTTAAAAACGCATAGAAAAATAAAAAAGGTGTTTAAAAAAACTGCTAAATTCTGTACATTTTCTATACATAATTATATTTGTACTAGTATTAAATTCTATGAATTAACTCAGAATTAAATTAAAAAATTCACGCAATATTGTAATTCAACAAATACGAACTCATGATCGTAGAGACACCTTTGTACAACAAGCAAAAAAATATGCATTTTGAGCAATATGAGAGATCTGCATTTTAAGCCATTTGAGAAATCTGCTTATTATAGCTGACGTGACCACGCGTGATTTGCTAAATTTATGTCTGGTTAATCTATGTAGAATTGTAGAAAAAAACGTCAGGAATGCAGAAAAATCTGCTGATTTCAAATAAACAGCGTGAATATCGAAATTGAGTGGTACGTTGTTAAAAAAATCGGCAGGATAAAAAAAACTTGGCAAGGATGTTTCAGGGGTTGTTTTTTTAAGTGGTAGGGCGGCTGGTGTCGGAGGGACACCTAATCAGCTGATTTTTTTTTACATTTTAACAATTTTTAGTTTTAATCGTTTAAATTTAAATTAAAAAAAATTTAAAACTTTCTTAAAAAAATGTCAACAAAAAATTTTTGTAAAATTGCAAAATAATCTGCTGAAATTTGAACAAAAATAAATAATTATAATAAATTCAACAAACAGAGTCTGTAAAAATATAGAAAAAAAATTTGTATTCTCTAAAAGACAGAAGTTAAGTAAAATATCCATTTTAAAATTAGCTAAAAAATTTCTAATTCAAACTGAAAGTTGTTTTACAGATTTTTCGACAGATTTTTTCTTCTGAGTGTACTAGTAGGGCTCATTATGTATTTAACTCCATAACACAATCTCTCCACGCTTAGCTGCATGGATGACACCGCCAGAAACACTTTAGCGATTTGCCACAATTTCAGGATTGTCTTTTCCCACTGGAGAATGTTTACAATAGGTGGCACTCACATTTCTCTTTGGCACTTTTTAAGTGAATTGCGAATGTGATCATTGGTTAGACCGATTTCCACATTTACTTTGCCAAAATTTTGTTTATTGCGAATGTGGTCATTGGTCGGACCGACATCCTCATTGGCTTTGTCCAAATAACAATACGATTGGCAATAAACATTTTTTTTTATTTTACGTATGTTAAAAATATTTTACTGTTTTTAATCCAGAAAAAATAAGTAATATTAAGACAACCGAAACAAAACCGATATAATACCGGTAAATATCCGAATAAAGGTAACGGTTTTTTATCGGTAACGGTATTTAAATTTTTTTATTTCGGTATTGGTAACGGTAACGGTAGTCAATATCAAAGGGTTTTTAATCGGTAACGGTATTTAAAGGGTAACGGTAGCCAACACTGATTAAAACAAAAGACTTAAGACACACACACCACATGGCTATTTTTTCAAGTTTGTTGCTTAAGTCTTTTGACTTGATTACTAAAAACAAACATAAATAACAGTTAAAAATTAGCAAATAATTAAAAATATAAAATAAAAGATTATAACTGAACTTGAACAAATTAAAACCTATAAAAATTAATATCTATAGCAAATTAAAACAGTAAAAAAACAAATAACAATAACAAAATTAAAAAAAGAAAAATTGAATAAAAACGTTTTTATAAAAACGGGAATTTTTTTTAAATTTTATATATAAAAAAAATTATTAAATTTTAAAACAAAACGTTATTTAATTAATAAAAAAAAAAAAAACTAACTGAAAAATTTAAACATTTCTTAAAAAGAAATTTTAATCTTAAATTTCTTTTAAACAAATAATTATTTAATTAATAAAAAGATCTATCATAAAAAAATTAAAAAAATCAATTAATTTTCTCTTATTTTTTGTATCTTTTTATTTACAATAAAACATCAATATTATATAAAAATTTGTAATACTAAACAAATAAAACACAAGCAGTATTGTCATCTTAGCCGTTGTGATTTTGTGGGCTGTTCGGATTAAAAAAATTAAAAAATTTTGCACCAATCTTTATCACAAAAAAACAAAAAAAAATTTAACATAAAAGGTAAGTGTTGAAAAAATAAAAAATATCCATTTAAACAATTTATTTATATTTTTGTAAATTTAGGTCTCTATTACATATTTTGTGTTTTATTTTATATTTTTGCGTTTGAAACAAAGCCAATAATGTACAATGGCCAAGTAAGTTCGTACATGTGCTCATTATATTATGTGCAAAAAAATAAACATAAACATAAAACTAAAACAAAAACAAAGAAAAAAATTGTATAACATTTGTTAATTATATTTAAAATTATGTCATGTCTAACTAACAATTCATACCGAACACCTACAATTTAAGCTTATTAGATTTTTTTTTCGTTTTTATGACAAAATTTCTTAACAATTTGTCGACCACATGATGTTATTTTACAGTGGGCGAAAACAATATAAGAAAAATGTTAGGACATGCTATGAATATGACAAATTTATTCATTGTTATAACTAAATATATTTTTGAGATCTTAGTGGGTGTGGTTATCTCTTATACTTATCGAGATAGAGCCATTTTAAAAAGTAAAAATTAAAATTTTGACCGATCCGGCTCCACTTTTTTTGTCAATTGCGTGACCACTTATAATCCGATTTATTTCAAATCAATTTTAATTAAAAACTAAAAAGATTTCTGATTTTCAAAACAAAAAAAACTAATCGATAACTTGTTTCAGTCAGCAGTTACATTACTTTAAAATTAAAAAAGACAAAAAATAAGATTTTTTCGTAAAAAGTACCAATACTCGTTTGCCTCAAGATAAAAACTTCACTCAAAAAAAAAAAAACTGTAATGTTAGCAAAAAAAGCTTGTAAGCCTACAAGAAAATTTGCTGATTTTGAACCCACAATTTTTTTTGCTAAAGTTAGCAAAAATGTTTTGCCAATAATTAGTTAACAACAATTTTTTTTTTTTGAACTTAGTTCATACACATCTGTGAAGCCCATTGGGTTCGGACCGGATAGGTCCAGACCCCGATGGGCCTAGACCTAGTTGGGTTCCTTTAAAATCATCATAGTTTTTGATCCAAAATTTGTGTCCGTTTCGCTCTACCTTGCTTAGTTTTTGAGATACGTGATTATAGGGGACCACTGCGGTCTTGAGAATTAAAAAACTCGATAACTTCAAAAATATTACTCGCAGAGCTTTTGAGTATTTTGCGGTTCAACGTGTTGAGAGCTACAAAAATGCTTTTGGACTTTTTGTTGTGTCGGCAATATTTACCGAGATATAAGCATTTTAAAATTTTCGGGAATGCTAACTTTTTTGGATCCAAAGTTAGGGCCCATTAGGGTCCACACATGTGAAGAGTACCGGCGATACTATGGATACTATGGCCTCCATTTTGCTCTTTTTTAAGTTTTCTGAAAATAAAAAAAAAAATTACCATTTATTTTTGCTAATATTAGCAAAAAATCTTGTAAAAATGTTGTCAACTCAATTTCAAATTTAGCAAAAGAAATTAGTTCAAAGTTTGTTTAAAATTGCTAATGTGCTAAATGAAGTTTACAAGAATTTTTTGCTAACATGCTAATCTCAACTAAAAATTTGCTAAAAGTTAGCTAACTAGCATTAGCAAAAAAAAATTTGTAAATCTACTAACATATTTGAGTGTTTCATTCAGAATATGTTACTTACACTGTGCTAGTCGCAAAAATTAACAAGCTGGGCACCCTGCTGGTAAAGCTAATTCGGGTACGCTGATTTCTATGGTGCTAGCCGTTTTTCGAAGTTAGTGCTCGTATTCGCGATATTCGCGATTTAAAATTGTAAAGTCGACAAAAATTGAATTTTTATGCTTTTGGGATAGTTTTTAAATATAATTTTAGAACATCCATTGATTTTTTTTGCGAAAAAAAAATTTTACGCGAAAAAAAAATTTCCGCGAAAAAAAAAAATTTCGCGAAAAAAAAAAATTTCGCGAAAAAAAAATCGCGAAAATTTTTTTTTTCAAAAAATTTTGTTTAAAAAAATACTCTTTTTAAAAGAGATTTTTTTTCTTTAAAAAACTTAAATTTAATTTAATGCTTTTTCTAAAAGAAGTACTTTTTCTTAAAGAAGTACTTTTTCGTAAAGAAGTACTTTTAATAAAAGAAGTACTTTTTCTTAACTTTTTTTTTTTTTTTAAGTGATATTTTAAAAAGCACTTTTCCTTTTTTTAAACACATTTTAATTTTAATGAAAAATATTTTTTTATGAAAAAAGTTTTTTTATACCCCCCACTTATTGTTAGTGCTAGAGGGTATATATAAAATTGTCATTCCGTTTGTAACTCATCGAAATATTGAGACCACATAATGCATTCCATGTCAAATCGGACACTTTGAAATTTTTATTTTTAGATTTTCCCAATTTGTTTACAGTTTTTAGTACCCTTCGAAAACTCCTTCGTGATAAATTTTCAGATTTATTTTGATGACCCGTTCAAAAGATATCGAATTTTTAAAAATTGGTAGCTTGTTCCTTTACTTAAACTTCTTTTACTCATAACTTCTTCAATAATGGTCCAAATTTAATTTTTTTTTTTTTAATTTTTGTTTTTTTACGTACTTTAATAAAAAATATACCAAAAAAATTTTAAAAACGCTCTAGTGTGCGATTTTTAAATTTTAAAATTTAAATCTCATTTTTGAAATTGTTTGTACTTTTCGATTTTTTTGAATTTTTTTTGTGTAAAACTTCTATCGATTCTACAAATATTTTGCCCAGTAGGATCGTGGATAACAATTATTACTATTTTTTAAAATTTTTTGAAAAAATTTTATTGTAGTTTTCCAATCTTAAATCATTTCTACTGATCCAATGGTGCGTCATAGAAGGGTCCTTTATAAGACCGACCCCCATTAATTTTTACGTCTTAACATTTCTTTGGAACAAACTAATACCCTATCTCCAATTTCTAAGGGGGCTCCCACACAAAACGACATTTTTTAAAATTTGTTCCAACCGCTCTAACTGCCCTAATAGTGCCCTTAGAGCAACAAAATGTATGACCGACCCACAATATTTTTTTAGTCGAGATATTTTCTCTGAACACACCCTTTATCTTTAACTGTTAAGGCGGTCCCCATACAATTTTTGTTACTTCTTGTAAATTTGTTTGATTTAATCAGCTCATTAGTGAGACCGACCCCCATTTATTTTTACCCTACAACATTTTTTCAAAACATACCTACGCCTTAGCTCCACTCCCTAAGTAGGCTCCCATACAAAATTACATTTTTATAAAATTTGCTCCAACTGTTATTTGTATGGGAGCCTACTTAGGGAGTGGAGATAGGGCGTAGGTATGTTTTGAAAAAATGTTGTAGGGTATAAATAAATGGGGGTCGGTCTCACTAATGACCCCTCTCGGAAGCACCATTGGACCGGTAGAAGCTGATTAAATAAAACAAATTTACAAAAAATAAAAAAAACTGTATGGGGACCGCCTTAACAGTTAATGATAGAGGGTAGATGTGTTCAGAGAAAATGTTTGGACTAAAAAAATATTGTTGGTCGGTTATACATTTTGTTGCTCTAAGGGCACTATTAGGGCAGTTAGAGTGGTTGGAGCAAATTTTAAAAAATGTTGTTTTGTGTGGGAGCCCCCTTAGAAATTGGAGATAGGGTATTAGTTTGTTCCAAAGAAATGTTAAGACGTCTATGACGCACCATTGGAGCAGTAGAAATGATTTTAAGATTGGAAAATTACAAAAAAAAATTTCTAAAAAATTTCAAAAAATAGTAATAATCGTTATCCCACGATCCTCCTGGGCAAAAAATTTGTAGAATCGATAGAAGTTTTACACAAAAAAATTTCAAAAAAATCGAAGAGTACAAACATTTTCAAAAATGAGATTTAAATTTTAAAACTTAAAAATCGCATACTAGAGCGCTTTTAAGAATTTTTTGGGATTTTTTTTTTAAAGTACGTAAAAAAACAAAAATTTTGAAAAAAAAAAAAATTGAAATTTGGATCATTGTTGAGGAAGTTATGAGTAAAAGAAGTTTGAGTACAGGAACAAACTACCAATTTTTAAAAATTCGATATCTTTTGAACAGGTCATCGAAAGAATCTGAAAATTTACCACGAAGGACTTTTCGAAGGGTACTAAAAACTGTTAACAAATTGGGAAAATCTAAAAAAAAAATTTTCAATGTGTCCGATTTGACATGGAATGCCCCGTCTGTGAAAATGGTGATCACGGCCAAAGTATTAAACAGATATGACCAAGACTTCGCATATTTACTTGTTGTTGCCCTGAACTGTTTGGTGTTGGATTTGAGCAAAATCGGTTCAGCGGCTTTAAAGTTATGAAAAAAAATGTAAGGACACCTCGAAAATTTTTGTACATTCAACATAACCTAAAAATACAAAATGCTTTTATTCGGCTGCTGGTTGACACATGTGTACAAAATTTATCTCCGAATGGTATTTAAACAAGTACAAACATATTTAAAAAAAAAAAAAAAAATAACCGAATTCTTTTTTCACCAAACATTTTTTGTCGCGGAATTTTTTTTTCAAATTTTTTTTTTTTACAAATAAACTTTTTTTACATTGTGGAGGGAATCAATACATTCGGCAAGGTCGAATTTAACTTTTTTTACTTCTTTTTTATACTTTTGTTAAACCAATGAAGAAAATTTATGCCAAAAGAAGTCAAAATCCCTGCACTAAGATTCGGGGGACTAAAATGCATTTGTTATGCCCCTTTTGTGGGCGTGGATATATAAAAAATATTTTATTATAATCTAATTTTATTACTTAAGTGCAAAAATTATATAAATTAGTTTTGTCGGCTTAATAACAAAGGAGGAAACTATTCTCTAACGGTTCCCGCCGAACCCGAAAAAAGGCTTCGATCTTTTTTTACAATTTGAAGAGCTTAAATACTCGGCACAGCTTAATTTAATCTCTCACTTGTTAATGTCTCTCAAATCAAAAGACTTAAGAAACGAACTTTGTTTTCTGCATAACCTTGCAAATAATTTCCACTTTTAAAATATGTTTAACTCAAATAAAATTTCAAGAATTAAATAATAAAAGTAGATCAAAAAGCAACAGAAAATATCCAGTTCTTCATCATTACAAACCACAAACTGACATTGAAAGTTTTTTTTTTTTTTTGCGTAAATATGCCATTTATTTCCCATTTGCCATTTTTCTCCCATTTAAAAATGATGTAACTTTAATTTATTTATAAATATCTTTAATTTACCTCCTTGTAACTCTTTTTGCTAAAATTTTTTTTTAAAAAACTAACTTTTACGTATTTGTTTTATACTTTTATTTAAAATGATTTTAACCTTGAGAAACAGGTTCAAACTGAAAATACAAAAACGAAAAGAAAAAACTTACGCAAAACTTATACACACAAAAACGGCAAAAATCATCAACAACATGTTACTTGTGCTCTTTTCATCTTCAGTTTCAAATCAAATCAAGCAACAAATGACGATGATGGTAAAGACTAAAACGACAACCGCATCATAATAGTCATCAACCTAAAAAAAAACACAAAAACCGACTCACAACCAACAATATTAACTAACACATCAAATTACAAATTTGGTCAAAAATTCCAAAACAAACCATTAAGAGGAAGTTTAAATGATGTTTGGGATATTTCAAAAAAAAAAAAAAATGCATGAGGAAAAAATTTTAAGATGAATGTTATTAAAAGTTAAAATTTTGTAATAAAGTTATCAAACTAACATATAATTTTGGTGCGTGCATTCGTTATTTGGGCAGACAAAACAAAAAATTTAAGGAAAAACGGTAGTAAATTGTTGAAGATCTCAATAAATATTTATGTGAGTAAAACAAATTAGCGATAAGTTTTCGATAATTAAGATTTTATAGCAAACTTTGTGATCGATAACTAAGTTTTTATAGAAAACTTTGTTATCGACAACTAAGTTTTTATAGAAAACTTTGTTATCGATAGATAAGTTTTTATTGAAAACTAAATTTAAATAGAAAACTTCGTTATCGATAACTAAGTTTAAATAGAAAACTTTGTTATAGATAACTATTTTTTTCTAGAAAACTTTGTTATTCATAACTAAGCTTTTGCTAAAAACTTTGTTATTGATAATCAAGTTTTTATAGAAAACTTTGTTTTTTTGTTTTTGCTGAAAACTTTGTTATTGATAACCAAGTTTTTATAGAACACTTTGTTATCGATAACAAAGTTGTTATATAAAACTTTGTTATCGATAACTAAGTTTTTATAGAAAACTTTGCTATCAATAACTTAGTTTTTATAGAAAACTTTTTTTTGTCGATAACTTAGTTTTTATAGATTGATAACTTATATATCGATAACTAAGTTTTTTTAGAAAGTTTTGTGATCGGTAACTAAGTTTTTATAGAAAACTTTTTTGCCGATAACTAAGTTTTTATAGATAACTTTGTTATCGATAACTAAGTTTTTATAGAAAACTTTGTTATCGATAACCAAGTTTTTATAGAAATCTTTGTTATCGACAACTAAGTTTTTATAGAAAACTTTGTTATCGATAACTTAGTTTTTATAGAAAACTTTGTTATCGATAACTAAGTTTTTATAGAAAACTTTGTTATCGATAACTAAGTTTTTATAGAAAACTTTGTTATCGATAACTAAGTTTTTATAGAAAACTTTGTTATCGATAACTAAGTTTTTATAGAAAACTTTGTTATCGATAATTAAGTTTTTATAGAAAACTTTGTTATCTATAACTAAGTTTTTATAGAAAACTTTGTTATCGATAACTAAATTTTTAAAGAAAACTTTGTTGTCGATAATGAAGTTTAAACTGTTATCGACAACTAATTTTCTATAGAAAAATTTGTTATAGATCACTAAGTTTTTATAAAAACTTTGTTAATATAACTAAGTTTTTATAAAAACTTTGTTTTTCTAGAAAACTAAGTTTTTTTAGAAAACATTGTTATCGATAACTAAGTTTTTATAGAAAGCTTTGTTATCGATAACTAAGTTTTAATATAAAACTTTGTTATCGATAGCTAAGTTTTTTTTTATAAAGCTTTGTTATCGATAACAAAATTTTTTTAGAAATCTTTGTCATCGATAACTAAGTTTTTATTGAAAACTTTGTTATCGATATAAAAGTGTTCTATTAAAACATAGATATCGATAACTAAGTTTTTATTGAAAACTTTGTTATCGATAACTAAGTTTTTTAGAAAACTTTGTTATCGATAACTAAGTTTTTATAGAAAACTTTGTTATCGATAACTAAGTTTTTCTAGAAAACTTTGTTCTCATTAACTAAGTTTTTCTAGAAAACTTTGTTATCAATAACTAAGTTTTTATAGAAAACTTTGTTATCAATAACAAAGTTTTAATGGAAAACTTAGTTATCGATAACTAAGGCTTAGTAAAAATCTTCTTTATTGATTACTAAGTCTTTATAGAAAATTGTTTTACCGATAGAAAAGTTTTATATATAACTTTGTTATCGATATCTAAGTTTTTAAAGAAAACTTTATTATAGTTTTTACCGTAAACTTTGTAATCCATTACTAAGTTTTTATAGAAAACTTTGATATCGATAACTAAGTTTTTATCGAAAACTTTGTTATGGATAACTAAGTTTTAATAGAAAACTTTGTTATGGATAGCTAGGTTTTAATAGAAAACTTTGTTATCCATAATTAAGTTTTTACTGAAGACTTTGTTATCAATAACTAAGTTTTATAGAGAAAACATTCCTTAGTTATCGATAACAAAGTTTTCTATAAAAGCTTAGTTATCGATAACAAAGTTTTTTTATAAAAGCTTAGTTATCGACCGTCCGACAAAAATTAAAAAAAGTCGTTAAACACGAACTGGATAATATATGTTTTAAACTAGAGACTAAATGTAGTTAAATTGCATTTATAGTTTTTCATTTCATGATCCGGTTTCCTTTTAAAAGCACATCAATTTTTATACCCTCCACTCTACACCATTTACAGATGTAATTCGAAAAAGATCAATTGTAATTCGAAGATTCTATTTTAATTCGAAGATTCCATTTGTAATTCGAAGATTCCATTTGTAATTCGAATACTCCAATTGTAATTCGAAGATTCCATTTGTAATTCGAAGATTCCATTTGTAATTCGAATACTCCAATTGTAATTCGAAGATTCCATTTGTAATTCGAAGATTCCAATTGTAATTCGTAAAAGATCAATTGTAATTCGTAAAAGATCAATTGGAATTCGAAAAAGATCAATTGTAATTCGTAAAAGATCAATTGTAATTCGAAAAAGATCAATTGTAATTCGTAAAAGATCAATTGTAATTCGTAAAAGACCAATTGTAATTCGTAAAAGATCAATTGTAATTCGAAAAAGATCAATTGTAATTCGTAAAAGATCAATTGTAATTCGAAAAAGATCAATTGTAATTCGTAAAAGATCAATTGTAATTCGAAAAAGATCAATTGTAATTCGTAAAATATCAATTGTAATTCGTAAAAGATCAATTGTAATTCGAAGATTCCAATTGTAATTCGTAAATTATCAATGTAAATTCAGTTGATATTTTTCGAATTTCAATTGGAATCTTCGAATTACAATTGATCTTTTACGAATTACAATTGATCTTTTTCCTATCTTATTATTTTTACATATCAGGAAAAAGGAGGTAAGTTACGTCCTTTCAAAACTTTATCCTACAATATCATTCAAAATTTTCAACAAAATATTTTAATAAGGTTTTCAAATGACTTTATTCGCATACTTTTATCCTGATATGGCAAAATAAAATAATTAAAAATCTAGGGGAGATCCTCCTCTTTCATTTGCCGTCACCAGTGGTATCCTAGGACAAGTACAAATATTTCAGAAATATTTAGAAAACTAAGTTTTTTTAGAAAACATTGTTATCGATAACTAAGTTTTTATAGAAAGCTTTGTTATCGATAACTAAGTTTTAATATAAAACTTTGTTATCGATAGCTAAGTTTTTTTTTATAAAGCTTTGTTATCGATAACAAAATTTTTTTAGAAATCTTTGTCATCGATAACTAAGTTTTTATTGAAAACTTTGTTATCGATATAAAAGTGTTCTATTAAAACATAGATATCGATAACTAAGTTTTTATTGAAAACTTTGTTATCGATAACTAAGTTTTTTAGAAAACTTTGTTATCGATAACTAAGTTTTTATAGAAAACTTTGTTATCGATAACTAAGTTTTTCTAGAAAACTTTGTTCTCATTAACTAAGTTTTTCTAGAAAACTTTGTTATCAATAACTAAGTTTTTATAGAAAACTTTGTTATCAATAACAAAGTTTTAATGGAAAACTTAGTTATCGATAACTAAGGCTTAGTAAAAATCTTCTTTATTGATTACTAAGTCTTTATAGAAAATTGTTTTACCGATAGAAAAGTTTTATATATAACTTTGTTATCGATATCTAAGTTTTTAAAGAAAACTTTATTATAGTTTTTACCGTAAACTTTGTAATCCATTACTAAGTTTTTATAGAAAACTTTGATATCGATAACTAAGTTTTTATCGAAAACTTTGTTATGGATAACTAAGTTTTAATAGAAAACTTTGTTATGGATAGCTAGGTTTTAATAGAAAACTTTGTTATCCATAATTAAGTTTTTACTGAAGACTTTGTTATCAATAACTAAGTTTTATAGAGAAAACATTCCTTAGTTATCGATAACAAAGTTTTCTATAAAAGCTTAGTTATCGATAACAAAGTTTATTTATAAAAGCTTAGTTATCGATAACAAAGTTTTCTATAAAAGCTTAGTTATCGATAACAAAGTTTTCTATAAAATATGGATACGATTTTTTTATACAAAAATTTTTTATACTTTAGTTTAGTTTTTATATAAAACTTAGTTATAGATAAAAATGTTTTTATAAAAAACCTTGTTATCGATAACTATGGATAACAAAACTTTCTATAAAATAACAAATTTCTACACTCAAAATAATAACTCTGTAAAATGACTGTAATATCAATTCAACAGATATTTGACAGAGTTTTCCGTCAAAATACAGATTTTAAGAAAATACTTTGTATTTTTTTGTGAAAAAAACCAAGTTTCCTCTGTTATATTACTTTTTACTTTGCAATCTTAATTTTACAGATAATTTACAGAAATTTCTGCTAAAATACAGGTCTAAGCAAAATACTTCGTATTTTTTTATAACCAAAAAAATTTTCTGTTTTGAATAGTTTTTGTTACCAAACATCAAAATTTTATCTGTACATTTTTTTTTGAGAAAAAGTAGCAAAAAAAAGTTATACAATTTTTTTTTCAGAAATCTTATAAAAATTTTATAAAATAACATGCATTTAACTAAACTCTGTAAATTTACAGAGTTTTTTCTGTAAATTTTATTTTGCATCAAATATATTTTACAAATATATGTAAATTTACATACTTTTCTTTGCTAAATGGTGGTTTATTTAACCAATATTTTACTAGAAACTCTGTAAATTAACAGTTTTTTTTTGTCCAAATCATTTTACAGAGTTTTATAGTAAAATTACAGAGTTTCCTCTATAAAAAAGCTTTCATATTTAACCAATATTTTACTATAAACTCTGTAACTATACAGTTTTTTCTGTCAAAATCATTTTACAGAGTTTTTTAGTAAAATTACCAAGAAATCTTGTTAGCTGGAAAAGTATGGTGTACTCTGTTAAATTAGCAGAGTTTTCTGTAATTTAACAGAGTTATTATTTGAAGTGTAAATAAAACTTTGGTGAGAAATTTTTGGAGGTATCCTTACATTTTTGCTCATAACCAAGGTTGGCAATCGATACCCACCCAGAATAACGGTATTTGGCTATTGTGCCGCAACTAAAAAAGATATGGACGTTTTTAAAAGCGATTATGAAAGTCGATGAAATTTCTAGTATTTTTGATGTGTTACTTCGTGTTTGTACCGGTTCATTTTCGTTATATACCCCAATACCTTTAAAATACCGTTTCAAACGGTATTATAAAGGTATTGGCCTATATTTCGAAAAGCAACCGGTATAAACACGAAGTAATATACTAGATATTTCATCGACGTTCATAATCGCTTTTAAAAATGGCCATATTTTTATTGGTTGCGGTACAATAGCCAAATACCGTTATTCTGGGTGGGTATCGATTGCCAACCTTGCTCATAACACTTTAACCGCTGAACTGATTTAACTGAAACGAAATACCAATCTGACGAGGACTATGACAAATATATAAGCTAAGTATCAGCTGGCTCCAACTTGTATTTCGCTAGTAAGCGTGTTTTCAACAGACATACACATATCGCTAGATCGTCTTTTTTTAGTTTTAATCGAAGTTTTGTCTTTTTTTTTATTAAGTCATAAGTAGTTCAATGTTTTAATTCTTTTTTTTTTTTGTTATTATTAACACTTTTGACTTACCACTTTTGTTTACATTTGTAATCTAACAAAAGCTGAGATCTTCTAATCAATCATTTTTACAATCATCCCATGGATAAAACCCTTTTTTTTAATGCTGGTAATCTGTAGTCTTCTTACAAGATTGATGTCTATGATCTCATGATATTCAAGATAAAGGTCAGTTAATTTGTTGTTAAGAGGTGTTACACCAACAATATTGTTGAAAAACAGAACTTTCTATCTCATAGATGTGGTTAACCACTCAAACTAACAAAAGATTAAGAAAATAAATCTGACAAAAAAAAACAAGTCTTAATAAAGTTGGGGTGTGTATAAAGAAATGAATATTAATACAAAAAAAAGAAGACAAATTGTTGTTTTGATTGCTATAATAATTACATTTGAAAAAATAAGAAGAAGAAATATATACAAAACTCCCTTTTATTTACAAAAAAAAAAACACTTGGAAATCATAGAACAAAATTTTTAGTTGGGTAACAAATATTGCACCGTCCGACAAAAATTAAAAAAAGTCGTTAAACACGAACTGGATAATATATGTTTTAAACTAGAGACTAAATGTAGTTAAATTGCATTTATAGTTTTTCATTTCATGATCCTGTTTCCTTTTAAAAGCACATCAATTTTTATACCCTCCACTCTACACCATTTACAGATGTAATTCGAAAAAGATCAATTGTAATTCGAAGATTCTATTTTAATTCGAAGATTCCATTTGTAATTCGAAGATTCCATTTGTAATTCGAAGATTCCATTTGTAATTCGAATACTCCAATTGTAATTCGAAGATTCCATTTGTAATTCGAAGATTCCAATTGTAATTCGTAAAAGATCAATTGTAATTCGTAAAAGATCAATTGGAATTCGAAAAAGATCAATTGTAATTCGTAAAAGATCAATTGTAATTCGAAAAAGATCAATTGTAATTCGTAAAAGATCAATTGTAATTCGTAAGAGATCAATTGTAATTCGAAGATTCCATTTGTAATTCGTAAAAGATCAATTGTAATTCGTAAAAGATCAATTGTAATTCGTAAAAGATCAATTGTAATTCGAAAAAGATCAATTGTAATTCGTAAAAGATCAATTGTAATTCGTAAAAGACCAATTGTAATTCGTAAAAGATCAATTGTAATTCGAAAAAGATCAATTGTAATTCGTAAAAGATCAATTGTAATTCGAAAAAGATCAATTGTAATTCGTAAAAGATCAATTGTAATTCGAAAAAGATCAATTGTAATTCGTAAAATATCAATTGTAATTCGTAAAAGATCAATTGTAATTCGAAGATTCCAATTGTAATTCGTAAATTATCAATGTAAATTCAGTTGATATTTTTCGAATTTCAATTGGAATCTTCGAATTACAATTGATCTTTTACGAATTACAATTGATCTTTTTCCTATCTTATTATTTTTACATATCAGGAAAAAGGAGGTAAGTTACGTCCTTTCAAAACTTTATCCTACAATATCATTCAAAATTTTCAACAAAATATTTTAATAAGGTTTTCAAATGACTTTATTCGCATACTTTTATCCTGATATGGCAAAATAAAATAATTAAAAATCTAGGGGAGATCCTCCTCTTTCATTTGCCGTCACCAGTGGTATCCTAGGACAAGTACAAATATTTCAGAAATATTTAAAAAAATGTATCCTTTAGAACTTTGAAGTGCTTTTAAAAGGAAACAGGATCACGAAATGAAAAACTGTAAATGCAGTTTTACGCCATTTGAACTCTACTTTCAGACATATATCATCCGGTTCATGTTTAATATTTGCTGTTGGACAGTGTCATAATATACAAACTGCAATTTTTTTTAAAAATTTTGTTTTAAAGTTAAGTTTGTAATAGTTATTTTCAAGTGTTTTGTTTTTAAGTAGGAGTTTTTTGGATAATTATTTAAAAAAAAAACACTTCTAGTAGAAATGTGTTTTCAAATAAACGCCCTTTTTATCTAAAAATTTCTATATTTATTTTCTAAACAAAACCTCTTTTTTGAAAACAAATTCTTTTTAAATTGTAGCAAATTAGTAAAAACATAAAAAAAAAATAAATTAAGGTAATTTTTCTAGCGCATAATTAGTTACCAAATAGGTTGCTGCTCTTTGGTTTGAAAAAAATTAATGATTAATTATATGTTTCAAATATGAGGGTACCTTAACGGATATTTTTTTTTTGGTTTTAGACAAATACTTGAAAATATGTAAAAAAAGTACTTTTTCTCTTATTATCTTGATGGTAGTTGTAAAAGTTTTTTTTTTGTTAATAAGGTGTGTGTTTTGTGGTAGAGTTTAAAATTTACTTTATCAAACGGATTTCCGTTTTTGGTCACGTTTTTATTTTTTTTTAAAAAACACAATTTTACGTGTTGAACATAATATTCATTTTTAAATCAAAAACAAAAAATCTAGGGTTAAAGAAAATCATTAAAAGAATAAAAAAGGCGTTTCAAAGAAAGTTAAAAAAAAAACTTAAAAACAGAAGTGACTCTTTATAATCCTTTCGAAAAATTTTTAAGCATATAAAAAAATTTTTCTAAAAACAATTTAAAAAAATTTTTCTAAAATATTTTCAAAAGAAGATTCTACTTGTCGGTAGAAGATTCTACTTCTAATTCAAATATTTCATTTGTAATTCGAAGATGCAAATTGTAATTCGGAAAAGATCAACTGTAGGAGATCAATTTTAATTCGAAAAACATCAATTCAAATTTGAAAAAGATAAATTGTACTTCGAAGATTTCAATTGTAATTCGTAAATAATCAATCGTTATTTGAATAATATCAATTGTTATTCGTAAAATATCAATTATAATTCGCAAAAGATCAACTATAATTCGAAAAAGATTAATTGAATTATAGTATTGTACTAGCTTACCATCCCGGTACTTCGTTACCGGTAGTATTGAATACCGGATAATAGAAGTATCAGGTTTACTCAATCGATTTAAAAAAAAATTCCCCTACGTAGTCTTTGTTTTATTTACTTGTGGACGTTTAAGTCTTTCATAAAGTAATATTTCAATGAATAAATTAAACAATAAAATTTGAATAACTTCGCTGGTACGTCTCATGTTCGTTCCGATGAAAAAAGATATTGACAATTTTCGAGACCTTATATCGGATTTTTGGATTTTGAGTAAATAAATATTTCAGTGAAAAAAGAAATTGGAATAAAAATAATTATGAATAAAAAACATATAGAAAGAAAACAACTGGAGTAAAAAAAGTTAAATATGAAAAATTTGAGTAAAAATAGCATTCCACATTGTTCCCTGCTTCAGCGATGTATCCAGGAATTTGAAAAGGGGGGCGGGCACAACTCCCAAAATTGTTTGCCATCGCCTATTTTTATTTAGTTTTAACTAGAAGTACTTGAAAAGTAATTGAAAAGGGGGGGGGGGGGCACGTGCCCACCCCCTGTATACGTCCATGCCCTGCTTTATTCCATTTCGTTCCCCGTTCTACTCCATTTCATATCCAGTTCAACCTCCTTCTTCTAAGGTCATTATTATAGGAACAAAAAAAGTACCAAAAGTACACTTCAGTTCCCCCATTGGAAACGGAATTTCCAAAAAGTACCTCTTCCAGAATGTTTTTTCTTCACCGAAGGATCCTATAATCCATATTTCAATTATCTAGGATCATTGTTTCAGCAAATATTAAGAGTACAAAAAGTATAATTTTTATCCCCGTTAAGAAATCGAATTTCCAAAAAGTACTTTTCCTAATCTTTTTTTTTCACCAAAGGCTTTTACATTCCAAATTTCAAGTTTCTGTTTTTTAACCCTTTTAACCCCTTTATTTTCCGAGAGGCCAACCTTTTCCAATTTCAAGTTTCAACTTTTTATACGGTACTTTTTATAAGAGGTACTTTTTATAAAAAGTACTTTTTATAAATGGTACTTTTTATAAATGGTACTTTTATAAAATGTACTTTTTGTAAAAGGTACTTTTTATGAAAGGTACTTTTTTTATAAAAGGTACTTTTTTATAAAAGGTACATTTTGTAAAAAGGTACTTTTTATAAACGGTACTTTTTATAAACGGTACTTTTTATAAAAGGTACTTTTTATAAAAGGTACTTTTTGTAAAAGGTACTTTTTATAAAAGGTGCTTTTTATAAAAGGTACTTTTTATAAAAGGTACTTTTTATAAAAGGTACTTTTTATGAAAGGTACTTTTTATAAAAGGTACTTTTTATAAAAGGTACTTTTTATAAAAGGTACTTTTTATAAAAGGTACTTTTTATAAAAGGTACTTTTTATAAAAGGTACTTTTTATAAAAGGTACTTTTTATAAAAGGTACTTTTTACAAAAGGTGCTTTTTATAAAAGGTACATTTTATAAAAGGTACTTTTTATAAAAGGTACTTTTAATAAAAGGTACTTTTTATAAAAGGTACTTTTTATAAAAGGTACTTTTTATAAAAGGTACTTTTTATAAAAGGAACTTTTTATAAAAGGTACTTTTTATAAAAGGTACTTTTTATAAAAGGTACTTTTTATAAAAGGTACTTTTTATAAAAGGTACTTTTTATAAAAGGTGCTTTTTGTAAAAGGTACTTTTTATAAAAGGTACTTTTTATAAAAGGTACTTTTTATAAAAGGTACTTTTTATAAAAGGTGCTTTTTTTAAAATGTACTTTTTATAAAAGGTACTTTTTATAAAAGGTACTTTTTATAAAAGGTACTTTTTATAAAAGGTACTTTTTATAAAAGGTACTTTTTATAAAAGGTACTTTTTATAAAAGGTACTTTTTATAAAAGGTACTTTTTATAAAAGGTACTTTTTATAAAAGGTACTTTTTATAAAAGGTACTTTTTATAAAAGGTACTTTTTATAAAAGGTACTTTTCATAAAAGGTACTTTTTATAAAAGGTACTTTTTATAAAAGGTACTTTTTATAAAAGGTACTTTTTATAAAAGGTACTTTTTATAAAAGGTACATTTTGTAAAAAGGTACTTTTTATAAACGGTACTTTTTATAAACGGTAAAAAAAAGGTACTTTTTATAAAAGGTACTTTTTGTAAAAGGTACTTTTTACAAAAGGTGCTTTTTATAAAAGGTACTTTTTATAAAAGGTACTTTTTATAAAAGGTACTTTTTATAAAAAGTACTTTTTATAAAAGGTACTTTTTACAAAAGGTACTTTTACAAAAGGTACTTTTATAAAAGGTACTTTTTATAAAAGGTACTTTTATAGAACGTACTTTTTAAGAAAGGTAAACAGTACCATTATTTCAGTCAATAAAAAAAGTACCAAAAGTACTCTTTTTTACCCATTTTAGCCCCGTAGAATCAGCATTGGCAAAAACCCAGCCTTGGTGAATATTTTTTCCGGGAGGTGAACCTAAATTGCAAATTTTAAGTTTCTAGGACCATTGTTTAAGAAAACATAAAAGGTACCAAAAGTACAGTTTTTCACCCTTTTTACCCCCTTAGAATCAACATTGGCAAAGCTCCAGCCTTAGTGGATCTGTATTCCTGAAGCTGAGCATACATTCCAAATTTCAAGTGTCTAGGACCATTATTTAAGGAAATATAAAAGGTACCAAAGGTACAGTTTTTTGCCCCCTTAGAATCAGCTTTGGCAAATATCCAGTCTTAATGGAAATATATTCCGGGAAGTGAACATACAGTTCAAATTTTAAGTCTCTATGACCATTATTTTAGGAGATATAAAAAGTACCAAAAGTACAGTTTTTTACACTTTTTACCCCATTAGAATCAACACTGGCGAAAATACAGCCTTAGTGGATCTATATTCCGGGAGGTGAACATACAGTCCAAATTTCACGTCTCTATGACCATTATATCAGGGAAGTCCAAAAATGGTCTGATTATAATCAAATTTGATTCGGCATGACATTATGAGAATTTTGTGAATATCGAGAAGGTGGCTTGTATGTGGGCTACAAGAGAACTGGTCCGATTTCTTTAAAATTTGAAATGGTGGTTTGTGAATACAAAATATGTTTACCTGCCAAATTTCGAAAGGATATTTATTATAATACGGTTATTAAAATCAATTGTGCCAAAATTAATATGGACCTTTGTATGGGGGCTAGGTTTAAACATGAACCGACTTTTCCAATTTCAATAGGCTTCGTCCTTTGGCCAGGAGAGGCTTAAGTTTAAAATTTCAAGTAAAATGTTAAAAATTTCGACCTGTATCGTGCTTACATCGTTTACATAGATGGACAGACGGACGGACATAGCTAGATCCACTCAAAAAGTGATTTTGAGTCGATCGGTATACTTAAAAGTGGGTCTAGGACCAATATTTCGGGTAGTTACAAACATTAGCAAAAATCCAGTATACCCTGTACAACAGTGTAGTGTAGGGTATAAATATTTGTATTGAATCAATTTTTTCACGAAAATAAAGATTTTTCGCGAAAAAAATTCGCGGTTTGTTAAGTTAATTGTTGGAGAGCCAAATATTATTCTTTTTCAAAATTTTGGTAAAAAAATTAAATAATTGGCTTAAGATTTGTGCTTTTTTTACTCGGAAACCGTAAGTTGTACGAAAGAACTTTCTGTGACAATATTGTTGATAAAGTTATGGAGATTAAAAATTTAGAAAAAAAAATTTTCCAAAAAAAAAATATTTTTTTTTTAACTATATTAGAATGTCCTTTAACTGTCAAGGGCACCATGGATTTTTAAAACCAAAATATTTTATTTAAGTTTAGAATATTCTTAAAATGCTGTTAAAATTTCAGGGAGGTGTTTTATCGCGTTGTCGAGCAATAAATTTTCAAAGTTGCTAAATTTTTGATTTTTTGACAAAATTTTGAAAAAAAATCAAATATTTGACTATCTAACAAACTTTGAAAATTTATTGCTCAACAATACGTAAAAACACCTCTCTGAAATTTTAAAAGCATTAAAAGGACTTTCTAAACTTTAATACAAAATTTTATTTTTAGAAATCTATGGTGTCTTTCTCAGGAAAAAAGGACATTCAAATATGGTTTTCAAAATTTTTTGTTGAAATTTAAAAAAAAAAAATTTATAAATTTTTAATCTTCATGATTTTATAAACAATATTGATTTTATAAGCTTTTTCATACGACTTACGGTTTCCGAGCACAAAAATGTTAAAAAAAGTGTAAAAGTCAATATTGTCAAAAAACCGCTTTTTTTAAACGCCCATATCTTCCAAAGTATTGATAAAAAATATGGTTTTTAAACATTTACGAAGAAAAAATAAACAAAATCGGTGATCCGGCAATTAAATTTCCCATGCATTTGCTCATATCTTTTTATAGGGCTGTAAAGTACAATTAGCTAAAAAAAATACTTTAAGGGTCATATTCCCCTTACCTTAACACCGCTTATTTATGAGTTTCTCATTGCCAATATATAATCACCGATTTGCTGAAAATCAACTTAATTGGTAGCTGTTTATTTTAAATTAAAATAAATACTCCCACATTCAGTTTAATGCTTAAAGTTTAGTTTTTTTTTCTTAAAGCTTAAGTTTTTTTTTGCAATTTATTAAAATTTTAACTTAACAAAGTCATCAACTTTATCTTAAGTATTTTTGCTTTATTTCTTGTTATTGTTGTTATAAGTGTTTTTTGTTTTGTTTATTATTTCAGTTTAAACAATAACCTGAACAAAAGTGACCTTCAATTTTGCTCGAAAACTCGACAATCAGTAAGAAAAAAAAAAAAAATACAAGTATAACACTAAAAGTAAATAAAAGACGTTTTAACAAGAAAAAAAAATATAATGAAAACAATTGTTGTTAAGAAGTGTCATAAAACACAATTTTTTTAGACGTAATAATTTTTGTTGTTGTTAAATGTTATAAAGTCTTTAAAAAAAGACAAAGAAAGAAGAATATTTTGAACAAGGTTTGTGGCTTAAGTCTTTTGTTTTGATTGCTAAGAAATAATGAGAAATACATAGTTTTTCAACTATTTGAAGAGTTAAGCAGACTTATTTAATATTTTACTAAAGAATTTGGTGGGAGTTTGTTAAGTATTTATTTAAGAATTTATTGTAGTTTATTTATCAAGCTGAAAATTAAACATTTTTTGAATTTTATAAATATGCATTGCGCTTATGTGTTAAAGAGTTTGGTGAGTACGTGACTGACATACTCTTTCATAATTTTAATTGTTGATTCACCTCCCGGAAAATAGGTACACTGAGGTAAATTTTTTAGAAACTCCGATTCCATATGGGTAAAAGGCGTTAAACAAGTGGACTTTTGGTACCTTTTATATTTCCTTAAATAATGGTCCAAGAAAATTGAAATTTGAAATTTGAAATCAAAAATTTTTCAAAAAAACAAAAAAAAAAAAAACAACTGAGAGTGTTAAATTCGGCTGTGCCCTCCAAAATGTAAAAAAAAATTGTCAGGGGCGTTTTTTTGGGGGGGGGGGGGGGGTGATGAGGGTCAGTGGAGGACTTTGAGAGCACCTTCCCATCGCGATAAATATACCAAATGTTTCATTTATTTAACAAAAATACAAAAAACATGTAAAACAAGTGTATTTTTTTCAGATGTTGGTTCAGTTCTTCAAGGGGGAACTTTTTTCCCCCTTGCCCGATTTTGCCCATTCACGAGCTTAACCTGCCTATGAACATGAGATATATTTGTGCCAAACTTCAGGAGTCTAGCTTTTTTATTTTGGACTGCATTGTGTTATCTACATATAGACGGACGGACGGAATGTCTTAGAATCGATCGTAGATCAATAATATATGGGGCATTCCATGTCAAATCGGACACTTTGAATTTTTTTTTTTTTAGATTTTCCCAATTTGTTTACAGTTTTTAGTACCCTTCGAAAACTCCTTCGTGGTAAGTTTTCAGATTTTTTTGATGACCCGTTCAAAAGATATCGAATTTTTAAAAATTGGTAGTTTGTTCCATTACTCAAACTTCTTTTACTCATAACTTCTTCAATAATGGTCCAAATTTCAATTTTTTTTTCAAAATTTTTGTTTTTTTACGTACTTTTAAAAAAAAATCTCAAAAAATTCTTAAAAGCGCTCTAGTATGCGATTTTTAAGTTTTAAAATTTAAATCTCATTTTTAAAAATGTTTGTACTCTTCGATTGTTTTGCAATTTTTTTGTGTAAGACATCTATCGATTCTACAAATTTTTTGCCCAGGAGGATCGTGGGATAACGATTATTACTATTTTTAAAAATTTTTTTAAAAAATTTTATTGTAATTTTCCAATCTTAAAATCATTTCTACTGCTCCAATGGTGCGTCATAGAGGGGTCCTTTATAAGACCGACCCCCACTAGTTTTTTCGTCTTAACATTTCTTTGGAACAAACTAATACCCTATCTCCAATTTCTAAGGGGGCTCCCACACAAAACGACATTTTTTAAAATTTGCTCCAACCGCTCTAACTGCCCTAATAGTGCCCTTAGAGCAACAAAATGTATGACCGACCCACAATATGTTTTTATTCCAAACATTTTGTGTAAACACATGTACCCTCTATCTTTAACTGTTAAGGCGGTCCCCATAGAATTTTTTTTATTTTTTGTTTGTTCCAAAGAAATGTTAAGACGTAAAAATTAATGGGGGTCGGTCTTATAAAGGACCCCTCTATGACGCACCGTTGGAGCGGTAGAAATGATTTTAAGATTGGAAAATTACAATAAAATTTTTTCAAAAAATTTTAAAAAATAGTAATAATCGTTATCCCACGATCCTCCTGGGCAAAAAATTTGTAGAATTGATAGAAGTTTTACACAAAAAAATTTCAAAAAAATCGAAGAGTACAAACATTTTCAAAAATGAGATTTAAATTTTAAAACTTAAAAATCGCAGACTAGAGCGCTTTTAAGAATTTTGAACAAAAATTTTAAAAAAAAAATTGAAATTTGGACCATTATTGAAGAAGTTATGATTAAAAGAAGTTTGAGTAAAGGAACAAACTACCAATGTTTAAAAATTCGATATCTTTTAAACGGGTCATCAAAAAAATCTGAAAATTTACCACGAAGCAGTTTTCGAAGGGTACTAAAAACTGTAAACAAACTGGGAAAATCTAAAAAAAAAAGTTTTGCAAAGTGTCCGATTTCACATGGAATGTCCTATATATTCATGATGCCCGATCGATTTTAAGACATTCTAACTATGTCCTTCTGTCCGTCTGTCTGTCTGTGGAAAATGCTGTCACGGACAAAATATTGCGCAGAAATGACTGAAACTTTACAAATTTATTGGAAGTTCTCCCGAGAAGTTTGGTATTGCATTAGAGCGATATCGTTTCAGCGGTTCAAAAGTTATGAACGAAAATGTAAGCACACCTTAAAAATTTCAGTACATTCAACATAACCTAAAAATACAAAATGCTTTAATTCTTCTTCTGGTTGACATATGTGAACATAATTGAACACCAAATGGTATTTAAACAAGTACGAACATATTTTTTGGACAAAAAAAGAAAAAAATCACGGATTTTTTTTACCAATTTTTTTTTAGCGGAAATTTTTTTTCAAAAAAATTTTATTTTTTAAAAGTAAGTTCCTTTTAAATAAAGTTTTTTACAATAATCTTTTTGAAATTGTGGAGGGTATCACTACATTCGGCAATGCCGAATTTAACTTTTTTACTTGTTTTTTTTTTCATAAATTTTTTTTTTTTTTCATAAATTGTGTTTATCATATTTTTTTATCAATTTTTTTTTCATCAAATTTTTTATTATCAATTTTTTTTTCACCAAAATTTTTTTTTTTCATATTTTTTTTCATCAATTTTTTTTTACATCAAAAAATTTTTCTTTTCATCAAAAAATTTCATCAAGAATTTTTTATATCAATTTTTTTTTTCACCAAAAATTTTGGTCTAAGCTTTTTTCATAAAAATGTTCCATTTGTTTATCAAATGTACTTTAAACAAGTGAGTGTGGTATATTCTTTGGTGCCGAATCTTTTATACTCTCCAAAATGTAAAAACACTTTTTTGTACTTATTTTTGCACTCACTTACGAAATGTACAGCTCTTTTGGTTTTTAAATAGGGTACTCGACTGATATTTCAATTCGTTTTGCATGGAATAGCAAAGTAGTATAACATTATTTTTTCTAAAAAAAAAACTTTGCTTTGGCAAGTACACCCAAATCTTCCGCAAAACATTATCATGATTTAATGTTTTGGGCAAGAGTAAAAAATTCGCAGGCATTTTTTTAATTATCTTGAAAATTTGTAAAATTGCAAAAAAAAATTGTAAAATTACAAAAAAAAAAATGTAAATTTGGATCAAAATTTGTTTGTTAAAAAACAAGAAAAACTGTCAAATATTGGTAAAATGGAATTACGAGACTTTTCCTAGTAATTTGACAAAGATTTTTTTTGTGTGTATTTATTAGTAAATTGCAAATATGACAACTAACTCCCCTTTTTCCCCTCTCAATTAATATTTGCCATGATCATAAAAAAAATTTTGTCAATAAAGTTTCTTTCCTAAGTCTTTTGTTTTGTTAATTTTCAATTCCGCCTTATTTATATTACAAAATCGTTTGTTTAACTTTTTTTTACCATTGAATTAATTTAATTGTGTCTCATAGTAATAAAAAAAAACAGTTAAATTAATTCTTCAAGTTTTTTAGTATTCTGTTAATTTAATTTGACAATTTATAAGCTTCTGTCAATGCTAAATATTAAATAGCACACAATAAAAAAACCCAATACATTGTTAAATATTTGCACTGTAAATAAAGAATAAAAACCGACCACTAAAACTATTTTAATAACATTAAACTGTAAATTAAATTGATTGTAAAAAACTAAAAAAAAAAACAGCAAAAACTTTGAAATAAATGATACCAATTATAGTTTCGTTCCAAAAGTTCATTTCTAAAGGTTTTGTAAATGCGAAAATGTTTAATAAAAGTAGACGGAAAAGAAGACAAATTAAGCGGGTACCTTATGTTATATAAAATAAAAAAATAAAGTTGTTAACAACAATTAAGTTGAATGAACTCTTTTTGTGTACATGTCTGTACACATCTGTACATATGTTTTAGCAATCTTTTTTTTTTAAACTATTATTAAATTATGATTTCTATTTTTTCAAAAGATTTATAATTGGTTTTACTAAAATTTGTTTTATTATATTTGCTAAAATCTTATGGTTGCTATTAAAAATTAATGGGCGATTTATATTTTGTAAATTAAATTTAATAGATTTGCCAAAAATTTGTTATTTTATCATTTATTTCTAATTTTATATTAAAATTAATGGGCGATTTATATTTTGTAAATTAATTTTTAAAAGATTTGCCGAAAATTTTTTTATACTATCATTTGTTGTAGTAAAAAACCCCATTTGGGGTTTTAATCGGATTTGTCTGTTTAGAAACTCCTACTGTTTTATTTTATTCAATGAAAGAGTGCAAAAGTCACTGAACGACCTTTGTATATCAATAAGGAAATTATTGATATATTCAAATCAATTAAATAATTTCATAGTTTTCAGATTTGTTAATGATAGTGGGATGTTCAATTTCATCTTCACACAATTCCCAATAAAACAAGACTTTATTAAAAAAAAAAAAATAATTATGATTTTTACATTTAAGTAATACAATTTTATCAATATTAAAACAATTTTTTTTAAATACAGTTTTTTAGTCCAAGTTTACATAGAAAAAAATAAATTTAATTAAAAAATTCGTAGATTTAATTTAAAAAATAATTAAATCTTGACCAATCACAAAAATGCGCGTATAAATTAATTATATTTGTATGTCGTTAATTTAAAATAAATGGATATTTATATATGGTTTTGAATTGAGAAAAGTGTGAAAGAAAAATTTTAATTTTTCTAAAAATTTAGACATCCTGGTTTGTTTCTTACTAGTTTCATATTATCCAGTTATAATAATCTTCAGAAAAACTTTTAATTTCAAGTTTATTTAGTTAATAGTCAATAAAACTCTATATGTGAAAATTATTGACAGATCGCAGCCGACAAGGATTGAACTCATCATCATCTGTAATACTTTACTACTAACTGCTTGTAACGTACAATCACTCTAGACCGATACGCCAAGTAGGCTGTTAAGCAAGTATCAACTAAATCTGATTTTTTTAATTCGAGTGTGGTTGTTGCTGTTGTTTTTTTCTTACAGAAGAGTTTGTTATTGTAATTATATGTAAACAAACTTATTTTTAGTAATCATTATTCTTCTTCCTCTCCTTCATCAATTCTGATCTAAGTACTTATTTTTGCAAACATTGCCAGACATGGTCTATATTTTAGACACAAATGTTAGGTGTTGCCATTTTTCCAAAGATACTGATTGCCACTTAGGGCGACTTATAGTCGTTATTTTTAAATTATTGTTTTTCTGTAAAGACAGTCGAGCTCAGGCTCTAATTATAATTATGTATTACATTTTTTGATTTGTTATATATGGTTTTGAATTGAGAAAAGTGTGAAAGAAAAATTTTAATTTTTCTAAAAATTTAGACATCCTGGTTTGTTTCTTACTAGTTTCATATTATCCAGTTATAATAATCTTCAGAAAAACTTTTAATGTCAAGTTTATTTAGTTAATAGTCAATAAAACTCTATATGTGAAAATTATTAACAGATCGCAGCCGACAAGGATTAAACTCATCATCATCTGTAATACTTTGCTACTAACTGATATTTAATTAATTAAAAACTTAATACTATTGATTAAAAAATGTAATAAAAGTAAAAACAAAAAACAGAGATAAAACACCTCAATTCAACCGAAAAAAGTAGCATTTTTGACCTTACCCCTTTCGAATTTGATGAAACTTGGAATATAGTTGGGCTCTTACAAAAAAATCATAGTGCCAAAATTTTGGACTTCTGGTAGTTTTTCTTCCCGCGATATGGGGTCTTGAAAGTTGGCAAAATCGTATATATTTGACAAAAGTGTTCTGAGATAAATAAAGATAACTCGAAAACTAATAACAATACAGGTCTCAGTCAGGTTGCAAATAATAGCTAATGAGACAAGCCTGTAAAATGGCGTTCCCCAAGATTTTTTTTAAAAAGGTCAAAGGTCATTGGTTTTAGACTTAATTTTTGGAGAGCTATATCTCAAAAAACGCTATTTTTAAAGTCTTGGAAAAAATATATGTTATTAAGGGTCATCTGTACTACTTAAGTTTAAATTTTCAGGATGGAGACTTCATTGGAACTTTTTATATTAATAAAAACATAGTGACCGGAAAGAAAAAATTTTTTTTTGTCTCTGAGATTCTGGTACCAAAGTTCACTTTTCTGAATGTTTTTGACGTGCTGAGTCCATATATGACCTGAACTTTGAATCGCTATTAGTTTTCGAGATATCTGCACATAAATGTGTGAAAATTGCTAAAATGCTATTGCTGTGTTTTTTTAACATTTAGGTGCATATCGTCGAACTATATTCAATAAATGCCAACTCGAAAAAGCTTACTGTTCAGGAGAGCTAAAAAACTAGTTATTTCGCATATTATTGCAAAAATAAATAATGTACCTTCCACAAGATGGTTTAAATATTCTAAACAATTTTTACCTATGCAAAAATTTTCATATTTTGCTCTTGTTTGCGTATTTTTCAGAGATGGCATTTATTACTATATCAAAAAACAAATATTTTTTTAGAGTTGGCATATTTTGTCGGAAAATAAAAATACATTTTTTTTGGAAAAATTTTTAAATTTTTTTTCTTTTTGGTTTTTGTTATCCTCAGTACGGTAATTGCAAAAACTGAACAAAAAATTAAAAATCTTTGCATATTTTTAAAAGTTACTAGCTCCGAAAGCCTTTTAATCTCAGGGTGGTCAACTTTGGCACTCTGTAACTCACGCTGTATTGCAATAGGGTCACTCCAAACCAGCTATTTTGAAAGCTTATATCATTGACTTTATTTGCCCCATTCATAATGTTTCAATCTGATAAATAGTTTGAAAGTTACATAAATATAAGCAATTTTTTTTTTGCAAACACTATTTACCGATATTTTTAAAATGGCAAAATCTCGAGAACCAGTCATTAGATATCAAAATCTTTACAAGATTCGTTTTTAGCATGGCAAATGCAATAAGATATGGGTCTCATTTTTTTAAAAAAATTTTTTGAAAAATTTTTGGAAATTTACAATGGGAGTTGGCATTTATTTCCACCAAAAAAATATGTACTTTGAGTTAACAGAATAACAAAAATGGATGTAAAACGACAACAAATTATTTTTTTGCTCTGAAATTTTTATGGCAGATAGGTATTACATAGGGGAGCTATTTGCCATCGGAAACTCATTTCCGTCAAATTTGAGTTGGCATATTTTGAATATAGGTTCACTATTGAAAGTAATAGCGATAGGTCAGTTCAAAGGTCATATTTGGACTCAGCATGTCAAAAACATTCAGAAAAATGAATTTTAGTACTAGAATTTCAAAGACAAAAAAAAATATTTAATTTTTCTTAGGGAAATTACAATGTTTAGGGAAATTACAATGTGTCACAATGTTTCTATTAATATAAAAAGTTCCAATGAAGTCTCCATCCTGAAAATTTAAACTTAAGTAGGATAGGTGATTCGTAACATTATATTTTTTTTCCAAAATTTTCAAAATATCGTTTTTTGCGATATAGCTCTCCAAAAATTAAGGTTTAAACCAATGACCTTTAACCTTTTTCCAAAAAATATTGGGGAATGCAGTTTTAAAGGCTGTCTCATTACCTATTATTTGAAACCTGAATGAGACCTGAATTGTTATTTCTTTTCGAGATATCTTTATTTATGTTAGAACACTTTTGTCAAATATATACGATTTTGTCAATTTTCAAGACCGCATATCTCGAATACTGGAATGACCAGAAGCCTGAAAAATTGGCAAAATCTCTTTTTTGTTAAAGTAAACCCCAGTACTAAATTTCATTAAATTTATAGGGGGTGTGGTCAACTCCTCGGTTGAATTGAGGTGTTTTAGCTCAACAATTAAAATTTTATTTATATAAATTAAAAATTTAATTAAAAATAATTTGGAAACCAATTAAAGTTTTAAGTATACAAATTAAAAAAATGAATTAAAATAATAAAATTTAACAAAAAATTAATACTTTAAAAAACATTTTGTTAATAAAAAGGATTAAACAAATTTTTCTTCAAACTTTACCAAATATATATAAGTTGGTTATAAACTTTTTATATACAAAAAATTATAAACAAAATGAGAATTTAAAAAACTATTTGAGAAATAAAAAACTTTCAACAAACTGTTTATACTTATGTTTTTGTTTTTATATGTAAATCAATGCAAGACAAAAACACGTACTCACACACAAACTGAAAACAAAACAAAACAAAAAAAACATGTAAGAAAGTTATAGTGGGTCAAGACCGAACATATGATACCCTACAACATTGTTTTCCGAAAAATGGGTCCCAAGTCCAAACATGGACCGATTGGGTCTGTCTTTTGTTAGATCTTTATTTAGTGTAGAAAACACCCACAGATCAAATTTCAGTGGAATTGGTTTATTTATTTTTTGTCAATAGACCGATTTAACTGAATATCGATCGAAATTTTTATATGGGGGACTAAGTCCAAAAATGGTCCAATTATATTCCGATTTGATAAGGTTACTAAAGTACACGTTTAACACCTAAAAATAAAATTTTTATCAAATATTTCCAGTTTTATGAATTTTTGGGGAACTATTTCAATACCGGGAGGGTGGTTTGTATGGGGGCTATCAGAAGGACTGCCCGATTCCCTTGAAATTTAAAATGATAATTCGAGCATACAAACGGTTACTACATGCTAAATTTCAAAGCGATATATAGTATAATACGGTTATTAGAGTCATTTAAGCCGAATCCAAAGGGGGCGTTTGTATGGGGGCTAGGTCTTAACATGGACCGATTTTCTCCAATTTCAATAGGCTTCGTCCTTGGGCCAAAAGATGTTAAGTTTCAAATTTCAAGTCAATTGATTGAAAATTGCGACCTGTATCGTGCTTAAACCGATAGATGGACAGACGGACTAAATCGACTCAAAAAGTAATTCTGAGTCGATCGGTATACTTAAAGGTAGGTCTTGGACCAATATTTCGACTCAATACCACAGAGTGGTGTAGGGTATAAAAATAAGTAATGTCGCACTTTCTGCTCTTTTTTTTAATGACTCGTTGTGCACAGTAATGAACAGTAAGTTTAGATATGTTTGGTACCAAAAGAAATCTATTGTCGAGTTCTATCTGTTTATAACTGTTTATAAAAAATGTCGAAACACGCTTATTTTATTCAATAAAATATAAAAAAACCCATAAATTTTTACATTTATGGATCAGCTCAAAAACTGAATATTGTTTTAAAATGCTTGGTACACTCAAAATAATTCTACAGTAAAAAGTTTAGTAAGTGATTTTGTACTTAAATCTACTAATAAGTTACTAATTACCAGTAGTACAGTAGTTTTTTAGTATCTTCAAAGTACTAAAATTAGTAATTTTAACTGGTTTTGAATAATATTAGCCTGCACAAGATCATTTTGGACTAAAAAATTGCTACTTTAGTTAAATTTTTAGTAATGAATACCCACGTTTTTTTTTTTGGTGTATAACATTAGATATGCCTTGATAATACCTTTCTTTTGGTACTAAACATGTCTTTATTTACTGTGCCTAACTGTGCACACAGAGTCATTAAAAACAAAAAGTGCAGAAAGAGCGTCAGTTTTTTTTTCAGAAAGAAAACGCCATTAATTATATTAATTAAATATTTAATTTATATTAAATTTAAAAACAATTAAAATTTTAATTGAAGTTAACTTTAACATTTAATTAAAAAAATAATTATATTAATTACAAATTTAATTGATATTAGATTAAACAAGTAAAAAAGTTAAATTCGGCCTTGTAGTGATACCCTCCACAATTTCAAAAAGATTATTGCAAAAAACTTTATTTAAAAGGAAATTACTTTTGAAAAAAAAATTTTTTTTTGCAAAAAAAATTTCCGCAAAAAAAAAATTGGTAAAAAAAAATCCACGATTTTTTTCTTTTTTTGTCAAAAAATATGTTCGTACTTGTTTAAATACCATTTGGTGTTCAATTATGTTCACATATGTCAACCAGAAGCCGAATTAAAGCATTTTGTATTTTTTGGTTATGTTGAATGTACTGAAATTTTTGAGGTGTGCTTTCATTTTCGTTTATAACTTTTGAACCGCTGAACCGATATCGTTTCAAAATTTGAATTTAAATAAAAAACTTGGAAAATTTTATTTTTAAACAAGTGAGAGTGTTAAATTCGGCTGTGCCGAATCTTGCATACCCTCCAACGTTAAAAAAAAATCCAGAGGCGTTTTATTTAGGGGGGGATTGTCGGGGGTCCTTGGAAACACCTTCTTTCTGGTCAAAAATGTTTACAAATTTAATTACTATGCTTTTTGTACAAAAGATATACAATTTCATCAACAATTTCATATAAATTATCCACGCCCACAAAAGGGGGCGGACCAAAAAAAAAGCAATTTTCCCCTGGGTTCCAGTCCAAGACTTTGAACTTTTTCAAGCATAAAAATGTTTCATTTGTTTGACAAAAATACAAAAAAAATCTATAAAAAGTTACCTTTTTTCATTGGTTGGTTTACTTCGTCAAGGGGGAACTTTTTCCCCCTTGGTCCGATTTTGCCCATCTCCGAACTTAACTAGCCTATGAAAATAGCACATATATATGCCAAATTTCAGGAGTCTATTTTGGCATGTATCGTGTCTTCCACAGACGGACGGACCGGCGGACATCGCTAGAACGTCTTAGAATCGATCATTGATCAATACTTTATGGGGTCCTAGACCGATATTTCGATGCGTTACACACGGAATGACAAAGTGAGTTTACCAACATACTGTAGTTGGAGGGTATAAAAATGGTTTAACTTAAAAAAATTAACACATAAAAAAAATTATTGTTACACTCAAAATAATAACTCTGTTAAATTACAGAAAAACTCTGCTAATTTAACAGAGTACACCATACTTTTCCAGCTAACAACATTTCTTGGTAATTTTACTAGAAAACTCTGTAAAATGATTTTGACAGAAAAAAACTGTTAATTAACAGAGTTTATAGTAAAATATTTGTTAAATATGAAAGCTTTTTTAAAGATAAAACTCTGTAATTTTACTATAAAACTCTGTAAAATGATTTGGACAAAATAAAACTGTTAATTTACAGAGTTTCTAGTAAAATATTGGTTAAATAAACCACCATTTAGCAAAGAAAACTACACTCAAAATAAAAACTCTGTCCAATCAGCAGAAAAATCTGCTGTAAATACACCCATTTTGAGCCATATGAGAAATCTGCTGATTTTAGCAGACGAGGTTTGCTAAATTTCTGTAGTAATAACCTAGGTCAGATCAGCAGATAAATCTGTCAAGACAGCAGAAAAATCTGCTGATTTCAGCAGAAAAACTGCTGATTTCAGCAGAAAAATCTGCTAATTTCGGCGGAGAAAATTTTTGATTTAAGCAGAAAAATTTTTAATTATACTTAGTTTGAGCCAAATAATATGTTTTCTGTAAAAATATCTTTTTTCAAAAACATTTTATTTTATAAAATTGGAAAAATATATTTATATTGGTATATATAAAAACTTTATAAAAATCTCAATACGAACGAACAAAAACAAGCGGCATGTCGTGACAGGCACACATGAAAGAATATAACGCAAAAATAACACAACACTCACACTTATAATAAGACACAAAATAACAAAACAAATTTAAAAACTACAAAAATCGACAGACATGTCTTAACAAGCACACACACATGAAGCAAATGCAAACAAACGTAAATACACACTTAAAATAAAAAAAAAATTAAACTTGTCATTCCAAGGGTGGTTTTGAATTTTGTATTGTTGCGTTTGCGTGCATAAACGGCAAGCCGACAAAATTATATTTGTGTAACATATTTAGTGACGCATTTAAGCGGGAGCTATTTATATTCGTCCACTTTAATTTTCAGATAGTGACATCTGATTTTCATTTTTGCGAGGCCGACATTTTAAAAATACTTAAAA
The DNA here is from genome assembly GCA_963921195.1 of Pegoplata infirma. Classification (NCBI taxonomy): domain Eukaryota; kingdom Metazoa; phylum Arthropoda; class Insecta; order Diptera; family Anthomyiidae; genus Pegoplata; species Pegoplata infirma. Next base: position 44,948,122 of record OY992538.1, read on the forward strand.
AAAATAACAAAAAATATCTGTTAAATTAGCAAAATAATCTGCAGAAAATCTGCACAAAAACTTTTTAAAACTTTGCAAACAGGATCAGTAAATGTTCTGTAAAATTTCGGTTGTTTTTAGAAATTGAATGGCAGAGAATTCTGCTCAAATATTCAGTTCAGCAGAAAAATCTGCTAAAAATTTGCTAAAAATTCTTAATTGAAAGTCATTTTACAGATTTTTTTACAGAGTTGTTTTTTTGAGTGTATATATTTGTAAAATACATTTGATGCAAAAAAAAAAAAAAAAATTACAGAAAAAACTCTGTAAATTTACGGAGTTTAGTTAAATGCATGTTATTTTGTAAAATTTTCATAAGATTTCTAAAAAAAAAAATTTTATAACTTTTTTTTGGTACTTTTTCAACTTTTTCTCAAAAAAAAAAATATTTAGATAAAATTTTGATGTTTGGTAACAAAAACAAAAACTACTCAAAACAGAAAACTTTTTTGGTTATAAAAAAATACGAAGTATTTTGCTTAGATCTGTATTTTAGCAGAAAACTCTGTTAATTATCTGTAAAATTAAGATTACAAAGTAAAAAGTAATAAAACAGAGGAAACTTTGTTTTTTTTTGTCACAACAAAATACAAAGTATTTTCTTTAAATCTGTATTTTGACAGAAAACTCTGTCAAATATCTGTTGAATTGAGATTACAGTCATTTTACAGATTATTTTACAGGGTTATTATTTTGATTGTAGAAAATTTTCTTAAGTTTTTTCATACAAACTTGTATGACAAAAACTCAATGTAATCTCATTACTCAGATTTTTCTGCTGTCTCGACAGATTTCTTTGCGGATTAGATAATCAAGACAGAAATTTAGCAAACCGCGTCTGATAGAATCAGCAGATTTCTCATATGGTTTTAAATGGGAGTATTTTCAGCAGATTTTTCTGCTGCTTGGACAAAGAATTTGTTTTGAGTGTACTTTTATAAGTTAATTTTTTAGAACTGTTTTAGTTATCATTATCATTAAATTAAATTTACAGTGTATCACAAAAGTATTTTGCCTATGCAAAATATAATGAAATTTCATAAAAAACGCTATAAAAAATATTTATTTTTAAAAATAAAAATATGTTTTATTGCATATTAAATAAGGGAATATTAAACTTTAATTCTGTATTTTAAAACACTTCATTTTAATTTTTCATACATGAGATTTTTAAGAAAATATCAAATTGTCACTGATTTTTCAGCTCACAAAAGTATTTTGCTTTTTTAATTTTACTATATCATTTTTTTAATTGAATAAAAAAATACAATTTTAACATTTTGAATGGTATTTATTGTTAGCCAGAACTAATTCCAGACATCTGGGCATTGATTCCACTAAATTCAAAATATTTTTAATAGGTATTTTGTATCATTCTAGTACCGATGCTTGTTTTTATTAAAATGTTGTGCTACAGAATTTTTTCGTCCAAATGAGCCCAAAAATTTTCAAAAGGATTCATGTCGGGACTTTGGGGTGGTGTTGCCAGATGTTTGGTGTTGCATAAAACCTTTTATTAACGTCAAAAGCTGTGTGCTTTTGCTCATTATTGCATTGAAAGTAAAACCCATTTTGCGATAGCCTCGTTTATACAGCACTGGTATGTTAAATTTTCCTTAAAAAGGGTAAATCTCTATATGGCTATCCATGGTTTTATCAATAAACACTAACTGGCCCATTTCAAGGCCGACATAAAGTCCTAAACCATCAGAGAACCACCACCATGTTTTACCGTTAATTTTATATTATTTATATTTAACGATTAATTTGACTTTCGCAAGACCATACGTCCTTCTTTACACCCAAAAATGTTGAATTTGGTTTCGCCACTGCACATTTGAGTTTTCCAAAACTTTATTGGGTCAGATGGACGACGTATGGTCTTGCGAAAGCCAAATAAATCCTTAAATATCAAAAATATTAGATTAACTGTAAAACTTGATGATGGTTCTCTGGTGGTGTACGGCTGTATGTCGGGCTTGAAATGGGCCAGTTGGTGTTTATTGATGAAACCATGAGTAGTAATGTAGAGATTTATCCTTTTTAAGGAAAAATTAACATGACAGTGCTGAATAAATGGGGCTATTGCGAAATGGGTTTTACTTTCAACGTGATAATGAGCCAAAACACACAGCTTTTGACATTAAAAATTGATTTTTATACAACACCAAACATCTGGCAACACCACCATTTAGTCCAGACATGAATCCTTTCGAAAATCTTTGGGCTCATTTGGAAGAAAAAATCATGTAACACAACATTTCAATAAAAAACTACTTTTAAACAAGCATCGGAAATAGAATGGTACAAAATACCTATTCAAAATATTTTGAATTTAATGGAATCAATGCCCAGATGTCTGGAATTAGTTTTGGCTAACAATAAATACCATTCAAAATATTAAAATTGCAATTTTTTTATTAAATTAAAAAAATGATATAGTAAAATTAAAAAAGCAAAATACTTTTGTGAGCTGAAAAATCAGTGACAATTTGATATTTTTTTAAAAATCTCATGTATGAAAAATTAAAATGAAGTGTTTAAGAATACAGAACTAAAGTTTAATATTCCCTTATTTAATATGCAATAAAACATATATTTATTTTAAAAAATAAATATTTTTTTATAGCGTTTTTTAATGAAATTTCATTATATTTTTCATAGGCAAAATACTTTTGTGATACACTGTAAGTGTATTAAAAAAGTCCAGTTCTTAAAAACTTAGCACGTTTTTCATGTTTTATTTGTTTGCTTTTAATACTGTATAAAAACCCGCTTTTCATTTTTTTTGTTAAAAAAAAAAATAAAAAATTAAAACTTTATTTTTTAAAATTAAATTTTTGTTAGCCATTTACTTTTTTGTGTGTTTGTCTAAATAACGACTTTTATTGTTTGGTGGCGTTTTAACTGTAATGCACTAGACAATGTTTAGCCAAAAAATAAAAAAAATATAAAATAATAAAATAACAGACCAAACTAGTTTAGATTGTTATTGTTTATAAATATATATTTTTTTGTTCAGTTCCGTTTATTGCTGTAAAGTTAAATAATAATTTTTTATTTTTTATTTTTTTGTTTTAGTAATTTTTTGCAATATATCATTGAGACAAACAATGAGACATATTTTCTGTTGTTAACATATTTTTTTTTTTCTTTTGTTTAGTATGTTGTGTTGTTTTAAACTTAAAAATGACCAACATTTAGTGACTGGCTTAAATAACGTTTTTTTTTTTGTATTTATAAGATTAAGTTAGTGAGATCCCAGCAAAAAAGTGCGGAGTACTTCTATTTGGAGTGCTTTAAAACTATAACAAATGTAATGAAATACAACAAAAATAACAAAAAACACAAGAAAAAAACACACAAACAGTTTTTTCTACTCCATAAAAAGTTGTTGTTCAGCACTTAACTCATTACCTTCCGCGACACTCCCATACAAAAGTAAGTAGATATTCAGTAGATAAGAAGTACTCCGAGCTTTCAAACAACTTCCAACTACTTCCACGGAGTAGTTCTTATCTACTGAATATCTACTTACATTTGTATGGAGGTGTCGCGATAGGTAATGAGTTAAGTGCTGAATATCTATGTATTCTGGAGTAGAAAAAACTGTTTGTGTGTTTTTGTCTTGTGTTTTTTGTTATTTTTGTTGTATTTCATTACATTTGTTATAGTTTTAAAGCACTCCACTGAGAAGTGGTAATGACTTTTTTTGCAGGGATATGTAGACTACTATGTTTAAAGACACAAAAAAAAAAATACAAGACTGAATCATGAATTTAGTTCAAGAGTCAAAAACGGGGGGTTTTTGAAAGTGAATAACCACACCTTTGGGTACGAGTATTTTAGTCGCATTAAAATAGTAATATGTAGTGCTGCTAGATTACCTTTGTTTTGAAAGTTAATTATAAATGGGTGGGAGTTTTATTTGTATATAAATTTGTTAAAACATAAAAAAATAAAACAATTAAAATTTTTTGCTACTCATTACATTAAACTTTAACTAAAATGAATTATAAGTAATTTATTTCAAATGTCCATGATTTACATTTGGATAATAACGATTGCCAATTTGCTATATACTCTTGACAATGGAATTTGACGAATTTCGACCGTACCAATAAATTTAAAACAAACAAAATTTATAAATAGTTTCTTGAAATGTGTTACTCACAATATCATCGTAATAATTAGCAAAGAAACGTGAACTCGAGCTGGAGTAATCTTTCTCAAAAAAAAAAAAAAATTAAAAAAATTTCTCTTAATTTTTTTATCACCAAAATTTTTTATTTTCACAAAAAAAATTTTTTTTAAATAACTTTTTTGTCTGGTACTTTTTTCCCTTGGTCTGGGGGGACTTAATCTGCCTAGGAATATAAGGTTGGAACCAGAATCAAATTGCGTGGCGCAAGACGTAAAAAAAAACAAAAACAAACACATCAAATTTTAAATATTTACGTCCGTTTGATTTAGGTACCTCATATTTAAATATTAGAAACGAAAAATTATTGGGCGTTACGCCTTACGCGACGTAATTTGATTTAGGTTGGAGGCTAACAAGGGAAGTATCTAAACAATTATGAACCGATTTACCTGAAACTTAAAATATATATCAAAGAGACAATTCTAAGGTTGGGTGTCTCGGCTTATCGGCCATATCGGGGATTTAGAGATTCAAAACATGGGTCAAAAAATGGCGAAAAAAACGTTTTTTGGATTTTTTACCCATTTCTTTTTAAGAAACTATAGGATGTTTTCATATGAGAAGAAAGGTTTTTTAATGTCTATCCAATGGTGGCATAACCTTGTAAGAATTCGGCTTCTTTAAATATTTTTTTCAGGAAAATGTGTAAATTTTGGGGGGTATTTATGTGAAGACATACCTACGATATCCATATGGATACGAAATAATCTTTGTTAAATTTAAGTCGACCAGTATTTTTGCCCTAGATGATATTCCTGTTAGTTCGGAAGTTATCAAAATTTTCCCGAAGGTCCACATGGTTTCATAAGGGGACAACGAAATTTTTAAACACCGATATGGCCGATAAGCCGAGAAACCCCAACCTTAAAATCGTCTCTTTAATATATATTTTAAGTTTCAGGCAAATTGGTTCATAAGGGTTGAAATACTTCCCTTGTAAGACATATTCGTGCCAAACTTCGGAAGTCTAGCTCTTTTCTTCTGGACTGTATCGTGTCCTCTACAGACGGACAGACGGACGGACATTGCTAGAATGTCTTAGAATTGATCACTGATCAATAAAATATATACTTTATAGGGTCCTAGCAACGGCGTATGCAGGACTGTTTTTCAGGGCCCAACAATACATATAAAAAAAATATTTTTTTGTTGTTGTTGTTGGGCCCCCCTCTGTATACGCCGATGGGTCCTAGAATGATATTTCAATGCGTTACACACGGAATGACAGTGTGTATACCCCCATACTGTGGTTGGCGGGTGTAAAAAGAAATAAATAAATTATCGGTACACACAAAAAAAAAATCCAATGAACGACTTTCATAGTATTTATGAACAAATTCATAAAATTGATTAACTTTTTCATAATATTTATAAACTTTTTCATAGTATTTATGAATAAATCATAATATGTGAAATATAGAACTATTCAAAATTTTTTCAAAAATATGAAAATAATTTTTATGTATTTCTTCATAAGTTCTATGAATTTCGTTCATTAGCAAATATTTTTTTTCTGTGTTTTAATCATTAATGAAGCTCTAACAAATTACTAAAAATTAACAAAATCAGTGATCAGTTAGTTAAATTTTGCATGGATTTACTCATATATGTTTGTAAGTTTCCTGGTCAGGTCGATTTTGATTTTCAGCGAAATCGGTTTAGTGTTAATTAATTAATTCAGTTACAATGGAAGTTTTCAAATTACATCTGTAAATAGTGTACACAGAAAGAATTGAAAACGAATTTCAATCCACAAAAACGCGGTTTCAATTAATTTTTTAATTAAAACTTCTCCGATAACGGAAATTGTTATATCAATCATCAAATTGTAGGTGATTAATTGACTTTTTTATACCTTCCACTCTAGTGATAGAGGGTATATATAAGTTTGTCATTCCGTTTGTAACACATCGAAATATTGGTCTAGGACCCCATAAAGTATATAAATTCATGATCCTCGATCGATTTTAAGTCGATCTGGCGATATCCGTCCGTCTGTCTCTCTGTCTGTCTGTCCGTTGAAAACACGCTAACTTTTAAAAGATTTTACAGAGGCTGCTGAAGTTTATGTTGGTCATTTACCGGGTCAGGTTGGTATTGCAATCCAGCCAAATAGGTCCAGTGGTTCAAAAGTTATGAGCAAAAGAGTAAATTTCGGCAAGGATGTTTCGCGAATTTTTGAGATAAAAAACACGATAACTTTCGAAAGACAATAACGAGACTGCTGAAGCTTGACAAGTATCTTTGACGTTCCCTAGGTATGTTTGATATTAAATTTCAGCTCAATCGGTCTAGTGGTTCAAAAGTTATAAGCAAAACCCTGAATTTCAGATTAGTTTCATCTTAAATGCCACGTGTTTAAACAAGTTTTAAAAGCATTGGTGGTAACTTAACAATGCTTTTCAAACTTGTTTAGTTTTAAAGCAATGCTTTTTAAACTTGTTTAGTTTTAAAAGGATTGGTAACTTAAAAATTACACTCGAAAAAAATTTTACACTCAAAAAAAATTTTACACTCAAAAAAATTTTACAGTAAAAAAAAAATATTTTTTTTTTACAAAAATGACAATATTTTGTGTACACACGTACGTGCATTCGCTCAGAAAAATTTTTACAATAAAAAAACATTACACCCGAAAAAAAATTTACACTCAAAAAATAAAATTAGTAATTATTTTTTTAAATGACAAAAAAAAAAATAGCTTTTTACTCAAAATAAAATATTTCTAATCAAAATTGTTAACTTTTTCACGTTAAAAAATGTACTATCCTTTAAAAAAAATGCATTGTGGAGGGTATTCATAGATTCGGCAAAGTCGAATTTAACTTTTCTACTTGTTTTCAATTAAACACTATTTCGATTTTGATCACAAATTTAATAAATTTTTTATTTAAAGTCAATTAAAATAATAATTGATTTAACAAATGAATTGTAAGCTTATAAGAAAACTATGAAGAAATTTATATTTTTAGCTTTCCAATATGTTGCTAACAATAAAAAAACAGTAAAACTCAATTATATTTTATATTTTTGAATTAATGTATTCAAATAAATTAAAGCGAACAAAATGCGGTATGTTGAAAATTTGTAATTTAACAGTTAAAGAAAATAAAAAAAGAGTTGATCAACACAATAATTGACTCATTAAAATTTTGTTGATCAATAGATTTAATTGACATTTTTAGCCAATAATTTCTTGTGTGTAGTTTCCTAACTTATTGTCACAGACTAATGCAGACTCGACATAAGTGACAGGTGTCAAAAAAGTAGTTCTTAACCATATGGATAATTTTTTCAAATTATTCTACGAATTAGGTTTGAAAGAGAAAGCTAATATAACGCGCCATTAGAAAAATGGATGCCAGATCGGTTTTTGCTGTTTCACTCACTCCTAAGTCGTAGAAAGTGTTGTCATGTTAGCGTAAAACGGACTAAAAACCGCTGTGTTTTCTCCTAAAATCGCTTAGTTTTTTTCCCATTTTTTCTTATAAAACTCTACACTCAAAATAATAACTCTGTTAAATTACAGAAAAACTCTGCTAATTTAACAGAGTACACCATACTTTTCCAGCTAACAACATTTCTTGGTAATTTTACTAAAAAACTCTGTAAAATGATTTTGACAAAAAAAAACTGTTAATTTACAGAGTTTATAGTAAAATATTGGTTAAATATGAAAGCTTTTTTACAGAGAAATCTCTGTAATTTTACTATAAAACTCTGTAAAATGATTTGGACAAAAAAAAAAACTGTTAATTTACAGAGTTTCCAGTAAAATATTGGTTAAATAAACCTCCATTAAGCAAATAAAACTATGTAAATTTACATATGTTTGTAAAATACATTTGATGCAAAAAAAAAAATTTACAGAAAAAACTCTGTAAATTTACAGACTTTAGTCAAATGCATGTTTTTTTTTTAAATTTTTATAAGATTTCTGAAAAAAAAAATTTTGATAACTTTTTTTGCTACTTTTTCTCAAAAAAAAAATATACAGATAAAATTTTGATGTTTGGTAACAAAAACAAAAACTACTCAAAACAGAAAATTTTTTTGGTTATAAAAAAATACGAAGTATTTTGCTTAGATTTGTATTTTAGCAGAAAACTCTGTTAATTATATGTAAAATTAAGATTACAAAGTAAAAAGTAATATAACAGAGGAAACTTTGTTTTTTTATCACAAAAAAATACAAAGTATTTTCTTTAAATCTGTATTTTGACAAAAAACTCTGTCAAATATCTGTCGAATTGAGATTACAGTCATTTTACAGAGTATTTTACAGAGTTATTATTTTGAGTGTACTGTCGAGTTTGTATATAGTCTGTGTTAGTGTCCTTCATTATATTAACAAAAATTTTAAATAATTTCAGGATTAAAAAATATGACTAAAACCAAATTTTGCTAAATTTTAAGAGTATTTTTTAAAGCAAAAGACCTTGTTAAAATTTATGTATTTATATTTTAAAAGATTTTTTAAAAATCGTATTTTCATGCTAATTTAATCTATACCTTTAGAATTGGGCTGGGCTTGACAAATTGACATATTAATTTCCAGCAGAATGTTATTGCCGCGAGATGACACTATATTTCAGAGTCATGTTTCCAAATTTTTCCCCTTTTGGCCCTTCTTAAAACCAAAATTTTCAAAAAAGTACATTTTTCAAAAAGTTATTTCCACGAGAGGGTCCTATTATCAAAATTTCAACTTTGTAGAAGATACAAAATGTACCACATTGCCCTATTACCCACCTTCAACCCCTCCTTTTAAAGGGAATTTTTAAGATATTACATTTTCAAAATATTATTTCCGCGAGAAGATCCTAGAGTTCAAATTTCAAGTCAAATGTACTAATCTGGCCTATTTCCCCACTTTCCCCCCTTGGAGGCGGAATTTTTAAAAAAATATTTTTTCGGAATGTTATTTCTGCGAGTATCCTGGAATCCAAATTTCAAGTTTATGTGACCATTTGTTCAGAAGATAAAAAAATGTACCAATTGCCCTATTTTCCTCTTTTCCCCACCTTGGAGGCGGAATTTTCAAATAATATTTTTTCCGAATGTTATTTCCATGATTGATTCATTGGGGGGGGGGGGGGGGGTGTTATTCATGGAATCAGCGAAGTCGAATTAAATTTTTTAACTTGTTCGAATTACAATTAATCATTTTCAAAGTACAGTTGATATTTTTTTTCGAGTTGAAATTGATCTTTTTCGAATTTCAATCTTGGAATTACAATTGGAGTTTTCGAATTACAAATGAAATATTCGAATTAAAAACAGAATCTTTGAATTACAAGTTATCTTTTTCGAATAACATATTGCCCTTTATTATATTAACAAAATTTTAAATAATTTCTGGATTTAAAAATATGAATATAACCAAACTTTGCAATATTTTTAGAGTACTTTATAAAGCAAAAGGCCTTGTTAAGATTTATTTATATTTTAAAAGATTTTTTAAAAATTGTATTTTCATGCTAATTTAATCTATACCTTTAGAATTGGGCTGGGCTTGACAAATTGACATATTAATTTCCAGCAAAAACTACCGTTTCTTGTTTTTTTTTTAACAGATTTAAATTTTATTTGTTTATAAACGACCTTGTATGCGTATTTTAAGTTTAAAAAAAATTAAAACCAAGTACAACACAAACAAATAACTTTATGCATGAGTTGGAAATAACAACAATATACAAATGAATTACAAATTAAATTAAAAATAAAATAAATTCTTTTTTATATTAATAAAATCAACAGCATAAAATGTTTTAAATACAATCAAAACAAAAATCGTGACATACATGGGTATTGTATTATACTAAACACCCAATTTAGACGCCAAAAACATTAAATGATGGTTTAAAATTAAACAAATAAACACAGAAGTTAAATGAAATTAACTGCATGGAAAATTGGTAAAATAAACAACAAAAAAAAATATTTATAATTAGGTGTTAATTTTAATTTAAAGATAATAGATATTTAAATGATTAAAATGATATTGTTATGCTAGAAGTTACCTAATGACCTATATAAATTAATTTAAAATTTAACTGTTCATTTCTATTGTCCAATAAAAAGTAAAAGTTTTTTTAATTTTTTCTGAAAGAAATCTATTTTCAACAATTCAATCTTTAAAGTTAAACATTAATAAAGAAACAATTCCGGTTTTAGGTCTGTGGTTTCCTTTCAACAAAATCATAAAATCATAAAATCTTTAAATAATCAGATGCCCTAATTACCATAATTTAGAACCTGCATAGAAATCTGGAAAGAAATTTACACTCATAAAAAAAATCGTAACTCAACATCTTTAACAAAACCTTTACGTATAAATTAATTTTATAGAAAAAAAAGGTTTGAAAAACTAACAACAACTTCAAAAAACAAAAAAGCATACCAAACTAAAACCAGCATAAAGTTAATGAAGATTGATTAAAGTTTTATAGCCCTAGTGATTTCAAACACCACACATTAGGAGGTTTTTTCTTTTTCTAAACATGTACAGATGAAGCCGCTTTGTAGGAAGAATATTGTAAAAAAATTAGAGAAAAAAAAAGAAAATAAACATTAACATACTTGTATTCAAATTGTCTATATTTGTGGTAATTACTATTTTATAACAAAATATTATAGAATCAACCAGCAACAACTAAAAAAAAAATTGAATACAAAGTGTTGAAAGAAAAAGTTCAATTGCTAAGCACAAAACAAAAGACTTAAGGCACAAACTCGATTTGCTTGTACAACTATTCATTTGAAATTACCTTAACTTGAAATTAGGTCAAGTTAAAGTTCCTTTTGTAAATAAACATCTGTATGTTTTTTTTTTCAATTTTTATTGGTAGAAGTTGTTGTAGTGTTGTACTATATTGATGCCAAAACAATTTACATAAAGGTATTGTTTTTCGTTGTTGCTGTGTGTAGCGATTAATGGCCACTGATATGATTTGTGCTAAATAAAAGAGGTTAGAAAAAGTTTTGTATTGATGATTGTGGATAAACAAAGTAAGAAAATTAATAAATTAAAAACTAAATTGAATGAATAATGAACAAATTGGGAGTATACATGCGTAGAAGCGTTTAATGGGGTTTGAGAACAAAACCCAACACGGCTCGGCCGAAACAACTTTAAACTCAAGTTGCGAACACTGTAAATGTATCTCTTGATTATAAATCTGTGGTGCCCCACTAATATATTTCGACGACCATCAAAATCTTCGCCAGAGCGGTTTTAGAAAAAATCGTGACCAAATGTCAAAAAATTTACATTTTAAGATTATCTCGAAAATGATGAGAGTTATAAAAAATTACTTAAGTCAAAAATTCTTCCTCGGGAAAAATGAAATAAAACTGCAATTTTTATATTTGACAGTTTTCCTTGCTTTTTAACAAAAAAATTTGGTTCGAAATTTACATTTTTTTTGAACACTCAAAAAAATAACTTAGTCAAAATATTAGTAACTTAGTCAAAATATTAGTAACTTAGTCAAAATATTAGTAAAAATATTAGTAATTTACAAAACTAAACTTTGGAAAAAAAAATTGTAAAAATTTAATTTTTACAGAACTTTTTGGTACTTTACTATTTGTAAAATACAACAATTTTTTGGTATTTTTACTATAGTTTTTTGTTAGTTTTTTTTTTTTTTTATTTTACAGTAATTTTAGCAGAAATGTTAGTATTTTCGTTAAAGATATGGTAACACTTTTTATTTATTTTTTCTTACTTTTAAGAAAAAAAAAAATTGCACTCAGAAAATTATGTAAGTTATTACATGTTAGTTGTTTGTATATTTTACAGTAATTAGTTGTTTTCAACTACAAAGTCAGTTGTTTTTGTATAAAAAATATCAAACAACTATTTCTGTTAGTTATTTCAAGTAGTTTTTTTGAATAACTAACAAAAAAGTACTGTGATGTAGTAACAGTTATTTAAAGTAGTTAAATTTATTTTTTTTATCTCTGAAAAATTTCCAAAGTTTTTTTTTCCAAAAAATAAAAATTAATTTTCGTTTTTTTGTATATTTCACAACTTTTTTTTTTTTTTTTAAAAACTTTGAAAAAATTTGGTCTTCAATTTTTTTTCTGAAAAATTAAAAAAAAAAAATATATTTATTGATTATTTTATTTTTACTACATTTTAGTTGTTTTGACTACAAAAGTAAGTAGTTTTTACTATATAAGTCAGTTGTTTTTTGTCAGTTAAAATAACTAACTTTGTTAGTTGATTTAACTGAAAAAGTAGTTGACCCCAAAACAACTTACAAAGTAGTTATTTTATCTGACATTTTCAGTTGATTTTACTAACATAATTTTTTGAGTGTGTTTTAAGTGTTCTAGTGTGAAGAACGCCGAAAAGAACGCAGAAGAAGATGCTGCCAATACCACAGCAAAGTAGCCATCCAACGACTGGATTATTGGTTGATGCTGCTATTACTACCTTTAAAGAATTTGATGCTCAAAAATAGGCTACAAAATTTTTAGTATTTTTTTTATCGTTTTTATACCCCACACCACTCTACACTCAAAAAAATACGTTTTTTTTTGCTAATGCTAGTTAGCTAACTTTTAGCAAATTTTTAGTTGAGATTAGCATGTTAGGAAAAAATTCTTGTAAACTTCATTTAGCACATTAGCAATTTTAAACAAACTTTGAACAAATTTCTTTTGCTAAATTTGAAATTGAGTTGACTACATTTTTACAAGATTTTTTGCTAATATTAGCAAAATAAATGGTAATTTTTTTTTTATTTTCAGAAAACTTAAAATGGCGCTATCTCGGAAACTAAGCCAGATAGAGCAAAATGGAGGCCATTTTTGGTTCTTAGAATCTCCACAGTATCGCCGGTCCTCTTCACATGTGTGGACCCTAATGGGCCCTAACTTTGGATCCAAAAAAGTTAGCATTCCCGAAAATTTTAAAATGATCATATCTCGGTAAATATTGCCGACACAACAAAAAGTCCAAAAGTGTTTTTGTAGCTCTCAACACGTAGAACAAGACCGCTCTCCGAGTAATATTTTTGAAGTTATCGAGTTTTTTAATTCTCAAGACCCCAGTGGTCCCCTGTAATCACGTATCTCAAAAACTAAGCAAGGTAGAGCGAAACGGACACAAATTTTGGATCAAAAACTATGACGATTTTTAAGGAACCCAACTAGGTCTAGGCCCATCGGGGTCTGGACCTATTGGGTCCGAACTCAATGGGGTCCTCAGATGTGTATAAACTAAGTTCAAAAAAAAAAAATATTTAGTTATCTAATTATTGGCAAAACATTTTTGCTAACTTTAGCAAAAAAATTGTGGGTTCAAAATCAGCAAATTTTCTTGTAGGTTTACAAGCTTTTTTTGCTAACATTACAGTTTTTTTTTTGAGTGTATGGTACAGGGTATAATGAGTTTGTGCTGATGTTTGTAACTACCCGAAATATTGGTCCTAGACCTACCTTAAAGTAAACCGATCGACTCAGAATTACTTTTTGAGTCGATTAAGCGATGTCCGTCCGTCCATCCGTCTGTCCATCTATTGGTTTATACACGATACAGGTCGCAATTTTGAAACAATTGACTTGAAATTTGAAACTTAAGCTCCTTTTGACCCAATCACGAAGCCTGTTGAAACTGGAAAAAATCGGTCCATGTTAAGACCTAGCCCCCATACAAACGCCCCCTTTGAATTTCGCTTAAATGCCACTAATAGCCGTATTAAAGTAGATATCGTTTTGAAATTTAACAGGTAATAACATTTTATGTGCACAAACCACCATACCAAATTTCAAAGGAATTGGTTCAGTCCTTCTGGTAGTCCCCATACAAACCACCCTCTCGATATTCACATAATTTCCTCAAAATTCATAAAAATTAAAATATTTGATTAAAATTTTATTTGTAGGTGTTAAACATGTACTTTGGTAACCAAATCAAATCGGAATACATTTGGACCATTTTTAGACTTAGTCCCCCATATACAAATTTCGACCGATATTCAGTTAATTCGGTCTATTGGCAAAAAAAATATACCAATTCCACCAAAATTTGGTCTGTGTGTGTTTTCTACACTAAATAAAGATCTAACAAAAGATAGGTCCAATCGGTCCATGTTTGGACATGGGGCCCATTTTCCGGAAAACACTGGTGTAGGGTATCATATGGTCGGTCTTAACCGACTATAACTTTCTTACTTGTTTTCTATTGTCTATCACGTGGTGATAGGTAAAAATTTTGTCAAAAATGTGTCATAAGTGGGTATGTCGCTCAGTTAGTCGCGTTACTCTTTTATACATACCGATTTTATATCCACGACCACAAAGGGAGCAGGCGTCAAAAAAGTGATTTACTTCTCGTCTTGACCCGGACTTTGAACTTTTTCTGACATAAAAATATTTTATTTCTTAAACAAAAGCACAAAAATCCTAGGAAATTTCGCAGGTAGATTTGGATTTGGATTCAAAATACATCATTATAAAACTTAAAGAAATCGGAGCAGTTGTACTTGTAGCCCCCATACAAATCATCCTCCCGATATTAACAAAAATCTCTAAAAATTCATGAAATAATTTGTTATATGATTGAAATTTGGTTTGTTGGAATTAAACGTGTACGTTGGTAACATTATAAAATCTGATTATAGTGGGACCATTTTTGGACATATAAAAATGTTGACCGATATTCAGTTAAATCGGTCAATAACAACAAAAATAAGTAAATTTCGTTGAAATTTGGTTAGTGTGTTTGATACCCACACTAAATAAAGATGTTACAAAAGAGACATTCAATCGGTCCATGTTTGGACTTGGAATCCATTTTCGGAAAACACTGGTGTACACTCAAAAAAGAAAAACTGTAATGTTAGCAAAAAAAGCTTGTAAACCTACAAGAAAATTTGCTGATTTTGAACCCACAATTTTTTTGCTAAAGTTAGCAAAAATTTTTTGTCAATAATTAGTTAACTAAATATTATTTTTTTAACTTAGTTTATACACATCTGAGGACCCCATTAGGTTCGGACCCGATAGGTCCAGACCCCGATGGGCCTAGACCTAGTTGGGTTCCTTAAAAATCGTCATAGTTTTTGATCCAAAATTTGTGTCCGTTTCGCTCTACCTTGCTTAGTTTTTGAGATACGTGATTATAGGGGACCACTGGGGTCTTGAGAATTAAAAAACTCGATAACTTAAAAAATATTACTCGGAGAGCTTTTGACTATTTTGCGGCCTTGTTCTACGTGTTGCTACAAAAACGCTTTTGGACTTTTTGTTGTGTCGGCAATATTTACCAAGATATGAGCATTTTAAAATTTTCCGGAATGCTAACTTTTTTGGATCCAAAGTTAGGGCCCATTAGGGTCCACACATGTGAAGGGGACCGGCGATACTATGGAGATTCTAAGAACCAAAAATGGCCTCCATTTTGCTCTATCTGGCTTAGTTTCCGAGATAGCGCTATTTTAAGTTTTCTGAAAATAAAAAAAAAGTTACTATTTATTTTGCTAATATTAGCAAAAAATCTTGTAAAAATGTAGTCAACTCAATTTCAAATTTAGCAAAAGAAATTAGTTCAAAGTTTGTTTAAAATTGCTAATGTGCTAAATGAAGTTTACAAGAATTTTTTGCTAACACGCTAATCTCAACTAAAAATTTGCTAAAAGTTAGCTAACTAGCGTTAGCAAAACAAAATTAGTAAATCTACTAACGTATTTTTTTTGAGTGTAGTGTATTAAGTATTCGGTCTCGTTGGCTATTTCTCTTAGGTTTTGAAAAGTTTTTGTGTAAAACAGCTGTATACAATTAAGAACCAGTAGTTCGTTTTTAAAACATAAATTGTTACACCTACTATCGTTAATATACGTTACATATTTATTTTTCAAAAAACTCATGAAACCAGTTGTTTTTTTAAAAAAGTCCAAAAAAGTCCTTGTACAGTAGCTTAAATTTTACCACATAAATGTGGTGCATTAATTCATGTATTGTAGAGTTTTTTTTGGCTAAAACGACTCACTTACATATTCATGTTGCAAAATATTTCTTGTTGAATTTTAATTCTTTTGGTGCACAATACATGTTGTACTTATGTTGTCTACATGAAATTGTAGCAATATCTTTTGTTTTCAAAGAAACCACAACAAAAACATGAGATATTGTTATGGTTTGTTAAAAAAAATGGACACAAGCATAAATAAAATGCTATATTAAAGCCTTAAACTGAATAACTGCGGTACGGTTTTTTTTCTAAAAAATTGACAAAACTGCGAAAAAAAATTGAATTTATTTTTTATATTGGTTTAAGTTAAAAAATGTAGAAGAAAATTTTAATTTCTTAAAATAATAGATTTCTGGTATTCTCATACCGGTTTCAAACATTCCAGTTATACACTCAAGACTGTAATCTTATTTCAACAGATATTTGACAGAGTTTACTGTCAAAATACAGATTTAAAGAAAATACTTTGTATTTTGTTGTGACAAAAAAACAAAGTTTTCTCTGTTATATTACTTTTTACTTTGTAATCTTAATTTTACAGAGTTTTCTGTTAAAATACATATCTAAGCTTTTTTATAACCAAAAAAGTTTTCTGTTTTGAGTAGTTTTTGTTTTTGTTACCAATCATCAAAATTTTATCTGAATATTTTTTTTTTTTTTTGAGAAAAAGTTGAAAAAGTAGCAAAAAAAGTTAGCAACAATTTTTTTTCAGAAATCTTATAAAAATTTTACAAAATAACATACATTTAACTAAACTCTGTAAATTTACAGAATTTTTTCTGTAAATTTCTTTTTTGCATTAAATGCATTTTACAAATATATGTAAATTTACATAGTTTTCTTTGCTAAATGGTGGTTTATTTAACAAATATTTTACTAGAAACTCTGTAAATTAACAGTTTTTTTGTCCAAATCAATTTAAAGAGTTTTATAGTAAAATTACAGAGTTTTCTCTGTAAAAAAGCTTTCATATTTAACTAATATTTTACTATAAACTCTGTAAATTAACAGATTTTTTCTGTCAAAATCATTTTACAGATTTTTTTAGTAAAATTACCAAGAAATGTTGTTAGCTGGAAAAGTATGGTGTACTCTGTTAAATTAGCAGAGTTTTTCTGTAATTTAACAGAGTTTTTATTTTGAGTGTAGTGTTAATAGGTTATGTTTTCCATATATGAATATCTCTACCCCAGTCTGAAAGCAACCCAGGGATATTTTTGTCAAATACATACCATTAACAACATAAGCTTGTCGTCACCTTAGATGTCACAACCACCACAATGTTAGGATATAGTTAGACAAATACTCGTTTTGTGTTCTATTACTGCTGTGGTTTACATATTAATACTATAAACAGATGTTTTATTTTATTTTATTTTATTTTATTTTATTTTTTTTTTAATTTTATTTTTTTTTTAATTTTATTTTATTTTATTTTATTTTATTTTTTTTTTAATTTAATTTTATTTTATTTTATTTTATTTTATTTTATTTTATTTTATTTTATTTTATTTTATTTTATTTTATTTTATTTTATTTTATTTTATTTTATTTTATTTTATTTTATTTTATTTTATTTTATTTTATTTTATTTTATTTTATTTTATTTTATTTTATTTTATTTTATTTTATTTTATTTTATTTTATTTTATTTTATTTTATTTTATTTTATTTTATTTTATTTTATTTTATTTTATTTTATTTTATTTTATTTTATTTTATTTTATTTTATTTTATTTTATTTTATTTTATTTTATTTTATTTTATTTTATTTTATTTTATTTTATTTTATTTTATTTTATTTTATTTTATTTTATTTTATTTTATTTTATTTTATTTTATTTTATTTTATTTTATTTTATTTTATTTTATTTTATTTTATTTTATTTTATTTTATTTTATTTTATTTTATTTTATTTTATTTTATTTTATTTTATTTTATTTTATTTTATTTTATTTTATTTTATTTTATTTTATTTTATTTTATTTTATTTTATTTTATTTTATTTTATTTTATTTTATTTTATTTTATTTTATTTTATTTATTTCCATGGCAGTTTCTCTAACTTTTCCTCTATCTCTTTCATTCACAACAACCGATTTGGTCCTATTTTCTCTTACAACGGTAACCGGTGACAGAACATAATCCCCACGGACATCACCCCCATAACGGAAATGGGGATTATGACCGAATTCATTTCGGTCATAATCCCCATAATAGTTGTGGGGACTATGACCGTTTCCAAAACGGTCACAATCCCAATGGGGGTTATGTCCGTTTCTTGTTGGGATTACGACCGAACTTTTTTCGGTCATAACCCCCATTCACATTATGGGGAGTAAGTCCGAAGCAATTTTGGTCATAATCCCCGTTTTCTGCAGATAGGGTGGGTTTAATGCATGGAGTATGTAATCCCTAAGCCCGGCCGAAGGCCGGCTACGCAAAAAAACTTTTAAGTAAAAAAAAAATTATTTTAATTTTGGGGATTATGATCAACTAGTATAGAAGACTTAATACCCATAATGGGGATTATGGCCATTTGTAACGTGGTCATTATCTCTATAAATCTGGGAATTATTTATGTCCGTTTTTTATTGGGATTATGTCCAAATAATTTTCGGTCATTGTCCCCACTACCATTATAGGAATTATGACCAAAATAAATTTGGTCACAATCCCCATAACGGAAATGGGAATTATGTCCGTGGGGATTATGTCATGTCACCACGGTAACCGTTCACCGTAACTTACTCACCGTGCTTATTCTGTTTAAACACTCAAAGTGGAACAGTGACTGTTGTCTAAAAACTATTACAAACACTTTGCCATATTTAAAAGATATTAATTTTAATTAATATGACAAATTATTTATAACATATTTAAGATAATTAATTATATTTTTAGTAGTCATTACAATTATCTATTGAAAATTTATTGCATGCTATAATTTTTCATATTCCCCTTTTACTATTCGTTCCTTTCGCAAAAATATTTATAATAAAACAAGTTTATTAACTAACTTTAAACATAGATTTTAAGTTATATTTTTATAATTTTTTTTATTTTTAATACTAATATTATATACTAAATACTTACAAAAAAAAATATATTTAAACTCATTCGAGCGCATCATTTTTTTATTTGAAGGCATTAAATTGTATAAATTCAAGGTTGTTTCTATAAATAATGACATTAAGTGCTAATAAACAACATAATCATAATTATAGACGGCTTTAAGCGGGAGGGATAAATTAATGATTATAAATAAGTTTTGTTTAAGATGAACATCTTCGTTTGTATTTTATTTAAAATTTTACAAATTGAAATTTAAAAATTTTGTTAAAACTTTGGCGGATTAAAGACTTTGTCATAGACTAAACAGACGCGACATTTATGACAGGTTTAAAAAAAGTAATTTGAAACATATGTTTAATTTTTATATCCTCCTGGAAAAAAGTTTTGAGAGTTTTGTTTTTAAATTTCTGAAATTATGAAAAAACCGTAATTTTCAGAAATTTCTTAACAAATTTCAAACGGCGATATCTCGAAAACCGCTTAACCGATTGTAAAATTTTTTTATTTTTGAATTCAGCATGCCAGAATTAATATAATGTATTGCAAGACATTTTGGTGAAAATTTTCGAAAAAACAAAACTTTGATCAAAGACATTATGGTGAAAATTTTCGAAAAAACAAAACTTTGATCAAAGGGCGCCACGGGTTAAAATTTGTCGTATATGTCTGAAATTAAGTTTAAATGAAAGACTCTCTCAAATTCTATGAAAGGGTCAAAGGAATAAAGTTTTGAGATTTTTTTTTAAATTTCTTGAACTTAGGCAAAAACGTGCCAAATTTCAAATAGCGAAATCTCGAAAACCGTTCGACTGGGTTTTATTTTTTTTAAATATTTGTGTTCAGCGCATCAAAATTAATTAATATAATGAGTCTCAAGACATATTTTTGGTAATTTTTTTTTAATTTTCAGCGCACGATCAAAATCGAAGGGGGGATTCCATTCCAAATTGGAAACGGTGATATTTTTATACCCTCCAACTACAGTATGGGGGTATACTCACTTTGACATTCCGTGTGTAACGCATTGAAATATCGGTTGGGTACCCTTATAAAGTACATATATTATTGATCAGTGATCGATTCTAAGACATTCTAGCGATGTCCGTCCGTCTGTCTGTAGTTAACACGATACACCATAATAAAAGTGCTAGACTCCTCAAGTTTGGCACGAATATGTCTTACGAATATGTCATAGGCAGGTTAAGTTCGGAAATGGGCAAAATCGGACCAGGGGGAAAAAGTTCTCCCTTGAAGAACTAAAGCAACCTCTGAAAAATATAATTTTTTTACATGATTTTTTGTCTTTTTGTTTAACAAATGCAACATTTTTATGCTACATGAAGTTCAAAGTCCTGCATTTGGACCCTGAAAATTAGAAAATGTCGTTTTTTAGGTCCGTTCCCTTTTATGGGCGTAGAATAAAAAAAATAAATTATTATAAACTTGCATTTCTTTAGTGCAAAAAGCATAAGAATGAATTTTTATACACATATTCGAGATGAAATTTACCCCCCCCCCCTGTCACCACGACCCCCGCCAAAAATAAAACGTCCCTGCATTTTTCTGCATGTTGGAGGGTATAAAAGATTCGGCACAGCCAAATTTAACACTTTTACTTGTTTTAATTTCTTTTTTCTCATTTTGTTATAGAAGTTTTTAAAAAAAAAAAATGTCTCTGATTTTGAAACACCTATCGTATGTAAAGTCTCAGTTTCTGAGATGTATTTCGTATAAAAAAAATCTCACAATCTGCGACATTTTTCTTGTAGAAAAAGTCTCAGACATTTTTTGTAAAGAAAAAGTCTCAGTATTGGATGCATTTTTCGTATAGAAAAAGTCTCAGATTTTTAGACATTTTTCGTACAGAAAAAGTCTCACATACTGAGACATTTTTTGTGTAGAAAAAGTCTCAGATTCTGAGACATTTTTCGTATTAAAAAAGTCGCAGATTCTGAGAGATTTTTCGTATAAAAAAATTCTCAAATTTTAAGAAATTTTTCGTATAAAAAAGTCCCAGATTCAGACATTTTTTGTATAGAAAAGACTTAGATTCTGAGATTTTCGTTTAAAAAAGTTTTAGATTCTATGGCATTTTTTTTTGTATAGAAATAGTTTCAGACCCTGAGACATTTTTCGTATAGAAAATGTCTCAGATTCCGAGACATTTGTCGTATACAAAAAAGTCTGAGACATGCTTCGTATTGAAAAAGTTTTATATTCTGAGAAACTTTTCGTGTAGATAAAGTCTTAGATTCCGAGACATTTTTTATTGAACAAGTCTCAGTTCTAAGACGTTCTTCGTATTAAAAGAAATCTCAAATACTGAGACATTTTTCGAACAAAAATATTCTTAGATTCTGAGATATTTTTTGTATAGAACAAATTTTAGATTCTGAGACATTTTTCGTATGGAAAATGTTTCAGATTTTGAGACATTTCGAAAAAGTCTTAGATTCTTAAACATTTTTCGTATAGGAAAACTCTCCGATTCTGAGAGAGAAAAGGTCGCATTTAAACCAAATTATTTACATGAATATCATGGTTTTAATTTGTAAAGAAAAATGACCTCGAGCTTAAATATCTCTACTTAAAATATTTTTATACCCTCCACTCTAGTGATAGAGGGTATATATAAGTTTGTCATTCCGTTTGTAACACCTCGAAATATTGGTCTAAGACCCCATAAAGTATATATATTCATGATCCTCATTTGATTCTAAGACGATCTAGCGATGTCCATCCGTCCGTCCGTCTGTCCGTTTGTCTGTTGAAAACACGCTAACTTTTGAAAGGCTTTACAGAAGCTCCTGAAGTTTGGCATATATGTTGGGCATTTACCTGGTCAGTTTGGTATTGCAAACCAGTGAAATCGGTCCAGTGGTTCAAAAGTTATGAGCAAAAGAGTGAATTTAGGCAAGGGTTTTTCACGAATTTACGAGATAAAAAACACGTTAACTTTCTAAAGGCAATTCTGAGGATGCTGAAGCTTAGCATATATATTTGCCGTTTCCCTGGGCTGGTTCGTGTTGAATTTCCGCCAAATCGGTCCAGTGGTTCAAAAGTTATTAGCAAAACCGTAAATTTCAGATTCGCCTCACCTTAAATTCACGTGTTGAAAACCCGTTAAACATATTTTAAAAATATTGGTAAGTCGCAAAAATATTTTACCACGCATTTTTGTCAGTCAAAAATATTTTTACACTAAAAGAAAAAAAAAATACACTTGAAAAAAATTTTACACTCCAAAAAAATTTTACACTCAAAAAAAAATTTAGTAAATTATTATTTTTTTTTTTAAATTAGTTAAAAAAAAAAGTTTTTTCACACAAAATAAAATATTTCTAATCAAAAATGTTATTTTTCACTTTAGAAAATTTACTATAACTTAAAAAGGTTATTGTGGAGGGTATTCATAGATTCGGCCAAGTCGAATTTAACTTTTCTACTTGTTTTTAGTTTCTTTTTCTTTTTCTTAAGCAGGTAAAAACATGAATTTAATTTTTTTTTGTCTTGCGGGGCCCCAAATTCATGTTTGCCCAGGGGTCCCGCTATACCTTAAAGCGGCTCTGAAATGTACCTTAAAATGGCATCAATTTGTATTTGCATATTTTTTTATATATTTTTTCTTTTTAAAATGCATGTTTTGTTTTAAATGCATATTTTGTGCATATTTCTAACTTTTAAGTGCATATTTTGGCATAAATTACCAGAAATGCAAATTTAAATTTATTTGTTTTTGGCAATTTTGGCAATACAAAAAATATATTTTTTTTTCCTATTTTTTGTCTTTATTTCTTAACAAAATAATGCAGTTTGTATAAAGTTTTAACTTTTAATACTTAAACTCTGACAATGAGTTATTTTTGCTTTTTAAAGAGTTTTTCGTATAAAAACAAGATGTTTATTGCACTAATTTAATGTTTTCAGTGCATATTTTTGATTTTTAATTGCATATTTTGAAATTTTGAGTGCATTAAAATCGCAGCCCTTATCATTAGCATCACTCAGAAAACTATAACCCACTTTGCAAAAAAAAAATATTTTGAATTTAAATAGAATTCTTAATATTTTACAATGTGCCATAAAATATTTTTCATCTAATAATGCAAACAGTTTTGTAAATACTGGGGGAACATTTTTAAGTTTTAAACTCATGTTTTAGCTATAAACAATATTAGTTAACTAACAATAAGTAGTCGGTTTATCACTTTCATTCATTTCAATTTGTATTAAATGAGTTGGCGTTAATATTGGAAGCTTACGTCATTATTTTAGTAGCTGACTGTGCTGCTATTTAGAGTTAATTTATTGCAATTTATTGTTTAAAAATTTTTTTTTTTCGTGTTTTTGTATTTGAAATGCGATTTTGTGAACATCATTACGAGGTATAGAGTATTTGTTTTTAAATACTCTTAAACACATGTTAACGGATACACTGAAAGAAATTAATTAGACATTCTAGCGATGTCCGTCCGTCTGTCCTTCTGTCCGTCTGTCCTTCTGTCCGTCTGTAGAGGACACGATACAGTCCAAAATAAAAGAGCTAGACTTCCGAAGATTGGCACGAATATGTCTTATGGCCATAGGCTGGTTAAGTTCGGGAATATGCAAAATCGGACCAAGGGGAAAAAGTTCCCCCTTGGAGAACTATACATTTTTTATATCCGTGTGCGTGGGTATACAAAATGTATTTTAATAATGATTAATTGGATTAAGTAATTGCAAGAATCATAATAAATCCATTTTAAAAAACCTACGGCAAATGGGAAGGTGTCCCCAAACGTCTCCCACCAAACCCTCCCCCCCCCCCCCCCCACCAAAAAAAACGCCCCTTATTTTTTTTATTTTTTTTACGTTTGGGAGGATTCGGCACAGCCGAATTTCACGCTCTCACTTTTTAATCATCAAAAATTTTGTTTAGCAATTTTTTTTTTCCATCAAATACTATTTTTTTCATAATTTGTTTGTTTTTCATCAATATTTTTTTTCACAATTTCTTTTTTTCATCAAAAACTTTTTTTTCGTCAATTTTTTTTTTTTTTCATCAAAAACGATTTTTTCATAATTTGTTTATACCCTCCACTCTAGTGATAGAGGGATATATAAGTTTGTCATTCCATTTGTAACACCTCGAAACATTGGTCTAAGACCCCATAAAGTATAAATATTCATGACGGTTCTAAGACGGTCTAGCGATGTCCGTCCGTCCGTTTGTCCTTCTGTCTGTCTGTCTGTTGAAAACACGCTAACTTTTGAAAGACTTTACAGAAGCTCCTAAAGTTTGGCATATATGTTTGGCATTTACCTGGTCAGATTGATATTGCAATCTAGCGAAATCGGTCCAGTGGTTCAAAAGTAATGAGCAAAAGAGTGAATTAAAAAAAAAAACACGATAACTTTCTAAAGGTAATTCTGAGAATGCTGAAGCTTGGCATATATATTTGTCGATGCCTTGGGCTGGTTCGTATTGAATTTCCGCCAAAGCGGTCTAGTAGTTCAAAAGTTATTAGCAAAACCGTAAATTTCAGATTCGCCTCACCTGTAATTCATGTGTTGAAAACCCGTTGAACATATTTTAAAAATATTGGCAAGTCACAAAAATATTTTACAACTCATTTTTGTCAGTTAAAAATATTTTTACACTAAATGAAAACAAAAATACACTCGAAAAAAAATTTTACACTCAAAAAAAATTTTTGTAAATTATTTGTTTTTTTTTTCAAAAATTAGTTAAAAAAAAAGTTTTTTACACAAAATAAAATATTTCTAATCAAAAATGTTATTTTTTCACCTTAGAAAATTTACTAACTCTGCAAAAAAAGTCATTACCACTTCTCAGTGGAGTGCTTTAAAACTATAACAAATGTAACGAAATACAACAAAAATAACAAAAAACACAAGACAAAAACACACAGTTTTTTCTACTCCAGAATACATAGATATTCAGCTCTTAACTCATTACCTATCGCGACACCTCCATACAAATGTAAGTAGATATTCAGTAGATAAGAACTACTCCAGGGAAGTAGTTGGAAGTTGTTTGAAAGCTCGGAGTACTTCTTATCTACTGAATATCTAATTACTTTTGTATGGGAGTGTCGCGGAAGGTAATGAGTTAAGTACTGAATAACAACTTTTTGTGGAGTAGAAAAAACTGTTTGTGTGTTTTTTTCTTGTGTTTTTTGTTATTTTTGTTGTATTTCATTACATTTGTTATAGTTTTAAAGCACTCCAAATAGAAGTACTCCGCACTTTTTTTTTGCTTGGAACTTAAAAACGGCATTGTGGAGAGTATTCATAGATTCGGCCAAGTCGAATTTAACTTTTCTACTTGTTTTTCATCAAAAACGTTTTTTCATAAATTTTTTTTCTCAACATTTTTTGTTAACAAAAAAATTTTCTTTGTATTTTTTCTTATTTTTATCACCAAAACTACTCTTTTACTAACAAGGGAAGTCTCCCAAACTAATTTTTAAGAGGGGTTGATTTGTATGGGGGGAAATTGATCTTTTTCAGTTTTTTACGATTTACGCCTATTTAAACAAAATTAATATGGGCATGTGTGGTACCAGATTAAAGGTATTAAAAATCTCGTGGTGCTAACAACGCGCCAAAGAAGTTAATATTTTTCGACTTATTAACAATAATGTCCTAAAATTTTGGTATTTTACTCAATATGACGAAAAGTTGGGCATGTTTGTACACGTTCTTAGCACACTTTCATAGGTTTTCAAAAGGCCTTTCGTTTGGTATGTAATATGACTAGGTTTCTTTGCATAATATAGGAGATAAACGAAAAAAACTGAAAAATTATCTTGTCTTCCCCCCTCCTTTTTAACCCCTAAATATGAATTTGGGCCGCTAAAAAAAAATACGTGTCCCTTTATTTTTTCTGCTCTACAAAATAAAACCAATTCCATAAAGATCCGCGGGTGACAATAGGAAGACTTCCCTTGTTAGTCTAAAATTCTAACATAAAAATGTTCCATTTGTTTAACAAATGTACAAAAAACAAGTAAGTGTTAAATTCATTTATCCTCTTCAAAACGTAGAAAACCCGTTTTTGCACTTAAGTACATAATGCATTCATTTACAGCTCCTTTGGCTTACAATTAGACTGCATCTTGCTTTCCACAATTTTTTTTTATCAAATTTTAAATATCATCAAATTTTTGTTCATCAATTTTTTTTCTTCAATTTTTTTATTTCATAAATTTTTTTCACCAAAATTTGTTTGTTTCATCAATTTTTTTTCACATTAAACATTTTTTTGTTTCATTAAAAAAAATGTTTTTTTTATCAAAAATTTTTTTTTTCATCAAAAATTTTTTTTCTTCATCAAAAATCTTTTTTTAAACAAAAAATTTTTTTCACCAAAAATTAATTAATTTTTACCAAATCCACTTTTTCAGTCTAAAC
The DNA here is from genome assembly GCA_963921195.1 of Pegoplata infirma. Taxonomy (NCBI): domain Eukaryota; kingdom Metazoa; phylum Arthropoda; class Insecta; order Diptera; family Anthomyiidae; genus Pegoplata; species Pegoplata infirma. Next base: position 44,974,846 of record OY992538.1, read on the forward strand.
TTTTGACATAAAAATGTTCCATTTGTTTAACAAATGTACACAAAACAAAAGAGAGTGTTAAATTCTTCGGTGCCGAATCTTTTATACTCTCCAAAATGTAAAAACACTTTTTTGCACTTAAGTAAACTCATATACAAAATTTACAGCTCTTTTTGTTTGGACTGCCACAGATAGATGGACGGATGTATATAGCTAGATTGTCTTAGAAATGGATCAATAGTAGGTATATAAACTTAATAAGGTCCTCGACCGATATTTCAATTCGTTTTGCATGGAATGGCAAAAAAAAAACAGTCAAACTCGGTTATAACGAACTCGGTTATAACGAATTTTCGGTTATAACGAACTAATTCTAAGGTCCCGAAGTTTTGGCATCAATTTTCACACAAAATGCTTCTTTTATAACGAACTCGGTTATAACGAATCCTCGGTTAAAGCGAACTTATGGTCCCACGAATACAATTTCATGTTTATTTACCTTTTTATAACGAACTCCCATAAATATTTTTTAATGTGCGGCAATCATGTTTATCAAACTCACAAAAGGTTGGAAATTTTTGGTTTATATTACAATTTTGATAAAATTTATTTATATTTTTATGTGGTTATTCATAAAACCTAAAATATATTTAAAGTAGGTTTATTTGACAGATATTGCAGGAACAATTGTCAAATAAACCTACAATAAGTCTGTTATAAGTATTATGAATAAGAGCCTTAATGTTTTCTTCTCAATTAGTAGTTTATTTAGCAAAAAAACATCAAATAAAAAAAAATACAGATTAATTTTTATTAAAAAATAAAAATTGTTTTATTCGACCTTTAAAATATTATATTTTGAGAATGTTTATTCTGGCTCGAGGTCATTATTTTCTTTACTAATTAAAACCATAATATTCTCATATCATAATTTTCAAGAAAATTATTTTTTTGTTTTAAATTTATTTATGTTGGTCATTTTTGCAAGACTTAATCGACACGTGTTTCGGAATTTGTCAAGATTTCATTGTCAAGATTATTTAGCAAAAATAGAAACGATTTACTAAAAAGTAGCAAACGAGTCTAATGACAAATCGTTTGTGCACAAACTAACTTCGACTCTATCCACAATGTGAATTAGAAAGACGAAGAAATTGTACTATACTAGTAAGGCAACGATTGTCAATAACCAAAAAAAATATTTAAAACATTTTACATATGATAGTCCAATGGACTACAACAATATGTTATTTGTTGTTGTGAATGTAATAACCACATTAGGGTTATTCATCACTATGGCGTGCCAACCATTATGTTCAAATTCTGATTAATTTTTATTAAAAAATAAAAATTGTTTTATTCGACCTTTAAAATATTATATTCTGAGGATGTTTATTCTGGCTCGAGGTCATTATATTCTTTACTAATTAAAACCATGATATTCTCATAGCATAATTTTCAAGAAAATTATTTTTTTTAATTTATTTTTTTTGGAAATAAAACTAGGTTGATCAAAAAAATACCCCGCTTATAGCGAACTTCGCTTATAACGAACTATTTTGACTGGTCCCTCGGAGTGCGTTATAACCGGGTTTGACTGTAACATTATTTTTTCTAAAAAAATCTGCTTTGGCAAGTACGCCCAAATCTTCAGCATAACATTATCATGATTTAATGTTTTGGACTAGAGTACAAAATTCGCAGGCATTTTGTACATATTGAAGGGTATAAAATATTTGGCACAACCGAATTCAAAACTTTTTTTGTTTTTACTTTTTCTGAATTTTAAGGTTTTTTTTTTTAATTTGTCTAATTTTCTTAAATTTCTATGAATTTAGTTGTTATTTAGGTTTTTTGTGAATTTTTAAAATTTTCTTGAATTTTTTAATTGTTTTCAAAATTATTCAACAATTTTATGTATTGTTCAAATTTTTATTAGTTTTTCTAAATTTTTTTTTTAATTTTCGTAATTTGTTCTTTTTTTGTAAGCAACATTGTAAATTTTTGACAAATTTGAATATATTTTTCATTATCTTATAATTAAAATATATTTCTGACATAACAAGCTTATTAAGCTATTTTTTCTAACTTTTTTTTTGCTAAGTGTATTAAAACTAAAACCGCACATTATAAAACACAAAAAGCTTCAAAGTGAGAGACTTTTAAATAAAATTTATTTGATTTTTTGCAATATTTTAAAATTTTATTTGCAATTTAGTTGAATTTGTGTAGAGTTAAGTAAATGTTAGATATTTTTTAAGTTAAGTTTAAATAAGTTTTTAAAACATTTTTGTTAAGTAAAGGGGGTGGGTAAGTAAAAAAAAATTATTTTTCAAATACGAAAAATAAAAAAATTCCAGTTATTTTTACCTAAATTCCTTTAACGATTCATATCAATTGTTAAAACATAAAATTCATTGACAAAACAATTGTATCAATAAATTGTATTGAAAAAATATGAGAATTTTTTATTTTATTGTGTTCATAAGAAGACCTTCTAACAATTTTGACCCAAATTTTTGAGTATAATGTTGAATGTATTACAATCTTTTGATACAAACTACATTACACGTATTTATTGTAAAGTATAACGATGATGATGAAGATGATAATGATGTTTACGTTCATTATGTTTACTTCAATAATAATAATAATGATGATTATTATGTTCTTAATGATGTTTTTGTCTGTATTTCTCATTGTGTTCCACATGTTTGCTTCAATTATAACGCATTCTAATGACAATACATTATAGAATATACAATACATAAGCTACCGTTACACCTTCTTAACAATTGTTATGTTATATCAATTGATGTAACACTTATTTTGTTGTTATTTTTATCTGCTTCTTCTTATTCGTCTACTAAATCATCCAATACTTGCTCACATCATTGATAGAGGTGATGATAATTATGATAATGATGTTTTTAATGTTACGGTGGCCACAATATTGTGTCATTCGATATGAGTAATACAACAATAATATAGATAAAATGACTTTATTTCGAGTTCATAATAATTTTTTTTCCTACATAATCGTATTTTTGATTTATCTTAAGATACAAAATGAAATGGCGTAGTTGAAAATTATTTTTAAAGGGAATCAACAACATTTGCTATTTTTCGATACCAATGCCGTTATTGTCTCGGTAAACACAGTCTTGATTTTTTTCTAAATATTCTAAATTTTTGTTTTACAATTTTCTGCTTTATCAGATTTTTTTCTGAAATTTTCAAAATTTTCCGGAGTTCTTCTGATTTTGTCAAAATTTCCTTGATTTTTTTTTCCAAATTTCCTGAACATTTTTCTAAATTTCCTGCACTGAATTTTTCTAGATCTTTTCTAAATTTTCCTAATTTTTTTTTTAAACTTTCCAATTTTTTATTTTTTCTATTTCTTTCTGAATTTTACAGATTTTTATACCCTATACCACTCCATGGTACAGGGTATAATGAATTTGTGTTAATGTTTGTAACTACCCGAAATATTGGTCCTAGATCCACTTTCAAGTATACCGATCGAATCAGAATAACTTTTTAAGTCATTCTAGCGATGTCCGTCTGTCTGTCCGTCCATATAAACTATAGTTTGCAAATAATCGAGATATTTCATAATCGCGATTACGATTAAAAAAAATGCCGTTAATCGCGATTATCGATTAATTGAATTTTTTAAATAATTTGAATTGCAATAGCTTTATTGAAAAACTATTTTAAAATTTACATTTCAGAAAGTACATAATTACACAAATTAATATTTTACAGAAATAAAATTTTTAACTTTATAATTTCCCCCGCAATTAATCGAGAGTTTGACAATACATCTTCTTTTTATAGCATATCATAGCGCATTTAAAGAGCTCTCTTGAGAATGCAGTAAAAGTAAGTGAGAAACATTTTAATTTTTTGGTGAGATTTTTTTTTTTTTTTTAAAACTTATAATTTAAAATTCTTTGTTGATCAAATTTTAGAAATGCACTTAGAAAATAATTGCAGTTACTCCATGACGGTCACTTGTATAGTAAGTAGTAGTTGTTGTTTTTAACTACAATTTGAGTTGCTTTTGTATATAAATCTCAAACAACTCTTTTTTTGTAGTCGTTTTAAAAAAACAAATACAAAAAATTACAACATTGTAGTAACAGTTGTTTATGTAGTTATTTTTAGGCTATAAAAAACTTAAAATTTTCTAGAAATTTTTAGAAAAACGGATGTGCAGGAATTTTTTCAAAAAATTTTAACCGTTTTTGGCGTTTAGAAATTTGTTTGTTAATAAAAAAAATACAGACAATTTGAGTTACAGTAAAAACAACTGTATTTTGAAGTAGTTTTTACAGATTTTTGTAGTTGTTAATCAATAGTTAAAAACAACAACAATTTTTGGTTAATTTTACCGTAAAATATAGTGGACGCCTAAAAAATAACAAATGTAGTATATGGTTTTGAATTGAGAAAAGTGTGAAAGAAAAATTTTAATTTTTCTAAAAATTTAAGACATCCTGGTTTGTTTCTTACTAGTTTCATATTATCCAGTTATAATAATCTTCAGAAAAACTTTTAATGTCAAATTTATTTAGTTAATAGTCAATAAAACTCTATATGTAGTAGTTTCAAATCACACTCATAATTTTTTGAGTGTGATTTCCTTTTTACCATCTTAAACACTTTTTGAATGATAAATTATGATTTTACTAACCAACTCTACAAAGAGTGTTTGAATTAGCGCTGAAAAGATACTTGATATCACTGTGTCTTAATAGCGCTTTATCTGTGCTACCAAAGACTAATCTTAACTGTTCCATTGCCAACAGACATCATGCCTGAATTCATGTGGTTTGGACGCGGTCTTTGACTCGTGATTCCTTTCCAAAAGCTGCTTCCAGTTCAGCAATATTTATGCTGAATTGTATTCGAATACCTGCCTATGGCAATTAAAGAGCTGATTATGAGAAAATTTATTAAACCAGCGGTTAAAGTTTTGAAAAAAATTAAATTTTTCGACAAAATTTCACGTTCGAATTTTTTGACCGAATTCGGCCTAAGCCTTTAATATATATATTTAAAATAAAATTGGTGGGTTTCCCAATTAGAACTTAAATTTTACTTTAAATTTGAATGACATTTACAAGAAAAAAATAAAGAAAAATTGCAACCCAGTTAAATTAATCATGAACCCAGATTTTAAAATTTAAAATTCGTTATAAAAAGCGTATATTTCATAGAAAATGATTAATCGTAATACCATGATATTTTTGCCGATTACGATTAATTGGTGCGATTAATCGCGATTACGATTACGATTTTAATCGTTTTGCAAACTCTAATATAAACGTTGTAAACACGATACAGGTCCCAATTATCAATAGATTTGACCTTTTGAAGTTTGGCAGGTAAACGTATTTTGTTATCAGTAATCACCATCCCGAATTTAAAGAAATCGGGCCTGTTCTTTTTCTAGCCCCAGTCCAAACCACCTTCCCGATATTCACATAAATCTTTCAAATTTCATAAAAATAGAAAATATTTTATTAATTTTTTTTGTGCGTGTGTTTAACGCAAACTTTAATAACCTATCAAATCTTATTATAATAGATCTTTTTTGGGCTTAGGCCCTATATGAAAATTTCGCCCGATATTCAGTTAAAGCGATTTATTGGCAACAAATAGCAGCCTATTTCACTCAAATTTGGGTTGTGAGTGTTTTTTACACTTAAAAAAGATTTGACAAAAGATAAATCCAATCGGTCCATGTTTGAACTTGAGCCCCATTTTCTGAGAAAAACTGGTGTAGGGTATTATATGGCTGGACTTGACCGACTATAATTTTCTGACTTGTTTTGGTTGAATTTATTGCTTTTTGTATTAATTTTTCTGAGTTTTTGAATTTTTCCTGTTTTTATGATTTTTTTTAAACATTTAACAAATTGTGTTCATTTAATAATGAAAATGTTTCTACAATCTATGAAAAACTCATTAAAGGCATTTAATGATATTTTTCAGTTGCTAAAAGAAATTTTTCCAACAATTGATGAAAATATCATTGTAATAATGAAAATGTTCATACATTTGTTAAAAAAAAAAATTATACAAATTTCGATACCCAACCCTGATTTTTTTTAAATGTTACTGATTTTTGTTTTAAAATTTCCTGATTTTTTTTTTTTTAATTTTCAAATTTTTCATATTTGGTCAAAATTTTTCAGTTGAGCGATATCGGTTCAGCAGTTCAAAAGTTATGAACGAAAATGTACGGACACCTCAAAAATTTTAGTACATTCAACATAACCTAAATATTAGAGTGTCCCTTATTTTGGAAATGTTGGAAATCTTGAGACGGTACCCGCTCATTTTTTTCCTTTTGACTTAAAAATAACTCAGGAAAAATTTTACGCCCCTAGGACCACGCCTTCCCTACGCGACGGGGCCTTAAAGAGCGGGGCCTAAAAAATCATTTTTCCATACAAACCAAAAAAATTTTTTTTTTATTTTTAATTTTTTTGTTATTAATTATTATATTACTTGGTTTGCTTATTCACGACAAAAAATTTGATTTTGGAGGGATAAGTCTTTCAGCGCTAAAAAATTTTTCGCAAAAAAAAAATTTGGGCGGCCGGGGTCCTACAGTAAAAAATTTTTAAAAAATATTTTTTTTTAGTTTTGACCAGCAACGGTTTTAGTTGCTATGTTGCTTTAAATGATATATATTCCAAAAAAAAAAATATTCATATCTGTGACATCTTTATCTTTTTCGAAAAAAAAAATTTTGAGCCGTAGGAATCCTACGGTAAAAAATTTTTAAAAAATATTTTTTTTTAGTTTTGAAAAGCAATGGTTTTAGTTTTTATGTTGTTTTTAATGATATATATTCCAAAAAAAATATTATTCATATTTGTGACATTTTTATCGTGTATCGAAAAAAATCATCAATGCATTTTTTACCCTTTTTTAGAACACGATTAAGATGTCACAGATACAAAAAATATTTTTTTATGAATATATATCATTTAAAGCAACATAGCAGCTAAAACCGTTGCTGGTCAAAACTAAAAAAAAATATTTTTTAAAAATTTTTTACTGTAGGACCCCGGCGGCTCAAAATTTTTTTTTGCGAAAAATTTTTTAGCGCTGAAAGACTTATCCCACCAAAATCAAATTTTTTGTTGTGAATAAGCAAACCAAGTAATATAATAAATAATAACAAAAAAATTAAAAATCAAAAAAAAAATTTTTTGGTTTGTATGGAAAAATGATTTTTTAGGCCCCGCTCTTTAAGGGCCCGTCGCGTAGGGAAGGCGTGGTCCTAGGGGCGTAAAATTTTTCCTGAGTTATTTTTAAGTCAAAAGGAAAAAAATGAGCGGGTACCGTCTCAAGATTTCCAACATTTCCAAAATAAGGGACACTCTACTAAATATACAAAATGCTTTAATTCGGCTGCTGGTTGACTTATGTGAACATACTTGAACACCAAATGGTATTTTAACAAGTACGAATAGATTTTTTGACAAAAAATGAAAAAAATCGGGGATTTTTTTTTTACCAAATTTTTTTTTGCGCGGAAATTTTTTTTCCAAAAATTTTTTTTTTTCATAAATAATTTAAATAAAGTTTTTTTTTTTAATAGTCTTTTAGAAATTGTGGAGGGTATCACTACATTCGGCAAGGCCGAATTTAACGTTTTTACTTGGTGTTCATAAAATTGATGAAAAATTTCATTGCAAAAATTAAAATTTAACACCAAACAATTTTTTTTTTAATTTTCTAAATGAATTTTTTCATAAAATTTATGAACATTTTCATTGAAATATAGAAATATTCATACATTAAATAAAAAGTTTTCATAGGAAGATTTGTCAAAGGATTTTTTAATTAATGCACTAACATTTTTCATAAATTTTATGAAAAAATTGTTTCGGGAATTTTTTTAATTCCCCACTTTCGCCCATTAAAATTATTGTTACCTACCGCTCTGCCAACACCCCACATATAATACATAATTCGATCGTCATGATTGTTTTGCCTAAGCTCTAGTTACTGTAACCATGATATTGTTGTTCTTATTGTTCATCACGTTTGAAAATGATAAGGCATTATACACATATTTTTTTCTTCTTACCAATAAGTACAATTTTTTAACACGTTTATACAATAATTTTTTTGAGTTATTTTCTCATCTCTTAGAGGAAATCACAGTGATTTTTTTAGAATATTTTTTTTTAAGTTTTCAAATCATAATGAACTTTAGTTTTAAAGTATTTGTTCGATTATTGCAATGAGTAGTCAATAATTTGGTGGGAGATTAAAGATATGTTTGTTGGCGGACATGGTGGTTTCTATTCATGTTTTTTTTTTTTTTACGGGAAAATTAACTGTGAAGGTTAAAGAAGGAAATGAATTGAAGAAAAAATTGTAATGATAAGAAAACATAAAAGAAAAAATTTGGAAAAAAATATATTTACAAGTTATGAATTAAGAAAAAAGTAAGAAACAAAAAATCAGAAAAAAAGTTTGGTAAGTTTGGTAATAGGGAGATTATCCAGCAAAACTTTGGTAATGGGTAGTGATTATATAACACATTACCAGGTAATGTATATAACCTATTTGTAGCATTATTTTATGATGTCTTACACTAAAAAAAAAAGTTTGTAAAATTACAAGTAAAAGGTCTTGTAATTCTATTTTACTAATATTTGTGTCTTTTTACAAAAATTGTTGTATATTTAATAAAACAAAAACTACAGTTTGCTTTGTAATTTTACTATTAAGTATATGTTGGTAAATTTATTTTACAAATTTTTTAGGTCAATTTACAAAAAAGTAAATTATTTTACAAATTAAAAAAATAATACAAGGTGTTTAGTTTTTTTACACAAGAAAACTGTAATTGTACAACAAAGTTTTACTTGATGTTATTTAGTCTTTCTACCAAAAAAATGTTTTATTACAAGATTTTTTTTTAATATCGTTTACAAGGTTTTCAGTTTGAAAAAGTACAAAATTCCAATGTAATTTTACACTTATTTTATTACTAGAATTAATGTTGTTTTACAAAAAAATTTAATTATTCAACAATAGGACACGCAAAATTTTCTAAGTTCAGAATTTTTTTGCGTTTTGGAGTAAAAAATTTAGTTAAAAATCATTTTTTATAAATAAAAAATTTCATGAAAAAATTTTTTGGAAATTTTTTAAGTTCCGGGCACAAAAATTTTTCAATTAATTGTAAACTTTAGAAAAAAATTAAAAGTTAAGTAAAATACCAAAATTTTTATGTGTTTGTACTATATAATTGTTCTTGTTTTTTTTTTGTATTTTTACCATTTTTTTGGTAATTTTACAATATTTTTTTGGTAGTTTTTTTTGTTAAATTTGGCACTTAAAATGTCAATAAAAAGCTTTCAATTAAGAAAAATTAAGTTTTTCTTATTTTAACAGGTACTTAATTATCCAATCTACAATATCCAATTTTTTTTTTCGATTTTTGAAAAATACTTGTGAAAAAAATTAAAAATTAAAAAAAAAATCAATGTTGGCAATCGATACCTTTTCAATACCGTTATCCGTTTCAAAACCCTTTAATTTGAATACCGGTACCAATACCAATACCGAAACTCAGTTTTGGTATCGGATACCGGTATCTAAAAACCTTTTCCATCGGTACCGGTACGTACCGGTATTGAAACGGGTTTTCCTAAAAAAACATGTTTTTTTACAAAAAAAAAATTAATAGAAAATTTGTTATTTTTTTGGTTTTTGTAAATGAAAAATCGTACTCCAAATGCCTCCCCGAAGTCTCATAAAAATCAAAAAAATCTTTGGGCACCCACATCGTGGATTAAGTAAAAATTTTTTAAAAAAAATCATACTTCAACCGCTATGCGGGAGCAGAAGAAAATTATTGATTTTCATGATTTTTTTTTGAAATCATTTAGACTCTCAATATAAACTTTCTGAACCCCTTAGTATGGTTTAGTTTTTTGGAGATTTTTCTTTAATCCGCAATATGGGTGCCCAAGTTTTTTTTTTTGATATTTATAGGACTTGTGGTTCAAAAATTATCCCAGCAAAATTTTCTGTTCCAAATTATCGGTTCCAGAACGCATCAAACTACCCTGCAACCGGTTCTACTTAACATTCCAGAATCAATGATTTTCGTTTGAAATTGTCCCGAAAGCAATCGTTTTTTAGAGCAAGTAGTTTTTTTGAAAAATAATTTTACATAGAAAATTTTGTTGTGATTACCGTATTATATTATAACTTAGATTACCAAATAAGGTATAAAATAAGGTATAGGATCTCTTATTTTATACATTGCAGCATTGATGATTTTAACAGGCGATGAGACTCAAAGTAATGCATCCACATTATCACAAAGAATACCAGTAAGGTATAAAATAAGTCATAAATTTATAACGAAGAATACGAGTAAGGTGTAAAATATATGATATCTTATAGGTTACGAGAAATGAAATAATATAGCATACCAGAAGATAATATATAAGGAAGGTGTTACGAGTAGTAAAAAAGTAATTTTGTATTAAATTTACTCACGTGATTGTAAGTGAGTGTAAGTATATAAAATATGCTCGTGAATGTCTGTCGTTAGAAATTTCCTGTCGTGAGCCCATCTCTAGTTTAAACTTATGATTTTTTTATAAAATTATTATTTTTTATGTTATTGTAATGCATTATGCATCCAATTATAAATAATGCATTATTTCAAACTTTCAAATAATACATAATGTAACCAAATATAAGTCATCCATGATTTAATGTTTAGAAATAATAAATATGAAATACATTTTTTCCAATAATCATGCATTACGTAGCAAATTATTAGTAATGCATTATTTTTTCACTTGAAAATAATACGTTGTGGAACAAATGTTTGGTAAGACACCATAAAATAATGCTACAAATAAGTTATATGCATTACCTGGTAATGTGTTATATGTGTTATATAATCACTACCAAAGTTTTGCTGGGGTGTTCCCCAGATGTATTTCGTCTATTTTTTTTATTTAAAAAGATAATTGTAAAAAAAAGATTTTAAGAAAAATTTTATACAAAAATGGAGTTTTTTAAAATTTTTGATGGTGATCCCAAGATTTCATCTATTTTGCTCTAAATCTTTTATTTAAGTAAATAATGACAAATAAAAATTTTCATACAAAATTACAATTTTCGATTTTTTATATTATTTTTCTCTAACTCTTTAAATACTAACAAATATTTAAATAGATAATTGGAAAAATTTCATACAATTTCATATTTAAAAGTTTTGATAATGATCCCCTAATCTATTTTGCTCTGTCTTATTTATAAGATAATAATAATAATTGAAAATAAAGTTTTTTAAAAAATTTTCAAACAAAAATTTATTTTTTTAAATTTTAGATGGTAATCTCCATTTTATTACTTCTATTTTATTTATCTCTTTTATTTAAGTAGATAATCTCTAAGACTGTAATGTTAGCAAAAAAAGCTTGTAAACCTACAGGAAAATTTGCTGATTTTGAACCCACAATTTTTTTGGTAAAGTTAGCAAAAATGTTTTGCCAAAAATTAGTTAACTGAATTTTTTTTTATTTCAACTTAGTTCATACACATTTGAGGACCCCATTGGGTTCGGAGCCGATATGTCCCAGACCCCGATGGGCCCAGACCTAGTTGGGTTCCTTTAAAATGGTCATAGTTTTTGATCCAAAATTTGTGCCAGTTTCGCTCTACCTTGCTTAGTTTTTGAGATACGTGATTTTAGACGACCACCGGGGTTTTGAGAATTACAAAACTCGTTAACTTCAAAAATATTACTCGGATAGCTTTTGATTATTTTAAAATGCTTTTGGACTTTTTGTTGTGTAGGCAATATTTACCGAGATATGAGCATTTAAATTTTTTTTTTTTTAATTTTCGGGAATGCTAACTTTTTTGGATCCAAAGTTAGGACCCGTTAGGGTTCGTCCACACATGTGAAGAGGACCGGCGATACTATGGAGAGCCTGAGAACCAAAAATGGCCTCTATTTTGCTCTATCTGGCTTTGTTTCTGAGATACCGCCATTTAAAGTTTTCTGAAAAAAAAAAAATTACCATTTATTTTTGATAATACTTGTTAGCAAAAAAGCTTGTAAAAATTTGGTCAACTCAATTTTAAATTAAGCAAAAAAAAAATAGTTCAAATATTGTTTAAAATTGCTAATGCGCTAAGTAAATGAAGTTTACAAGATATTTTTACTAACATGCGAATCTCAACTAAAAATTTGCTAAAAGTTAGCATACTAGCATTAGCAAAAAAAAATTAGTTAATCTACTGATGTATTATTTTGAGTGTATCTCTTTTATATAAGTAAATACATAATTGCAAATAAAGATTTTAAGAAAAATTTCGTAGAAAAAAAGAGTTTTAAAATTTTATTTAAGGAGATAATTGCAATTAAATGTTTTAAAAACAATTTTATACAAAACTGGAGTTTTTGAAATTTTTGATGGTGGTTTCCAGATTTTGTCTATTTTACTTTAAATCTATAAATTAAGGAGACTTTGGCAAATATTGATTTCAAGAGAAATTTCGTACAAAAATAAAGTTTTTGAAATTTTTTTATGGTGATTTCCAGATTTGGTATATTTTATTCTATCTCTTTTATTTTAGGTGATAATTGCATAGTAAGATTTAACGAGAAATTTCATACAAAATTGCAGTTTCTAAAAGTTTTGCTATTTTACTCTAACTCTTTTAATTAAGGAGATAATGGCAAATAAATATTTTAGCAAAAGTTTCGTACAAAAACGGAGTTTTTGCTCTAACTATATTAATTAATGAGGTAATTGCAAATTAAGATTTTAAGAGATGGTGATCTCTCGATTTTGTCTATTTTACTCTATCTCTATTATTTCAGAGGATAATTGCAAATAAATATTTTAAGAAAAGTTCTAGATTTTGTCTATTTAGCTCTATCTCTGTTATTTAAGCAGATAATAGCAAATAAAAAATGTTAGAAAAATTCCATTAAAATTTAGTTTTTCGAAAATTTTGGTGTTGATAATGATTTTATTAAAAATTTCAAACAAAATTTTTTTTTTTGAAAATTGTTGACGGTGATCCTCAAAGGTCGTGTATTTTGCTCCAGTTCTTTCATGTAAAGTTTTTGAGGAGATAAATGCATATAAAGATTTACACAAATGGAGTATTTAAAATTTTTAATGCTGATTTAAAATTTTTGATTCCTAGATTTCGCCTGTTTTGCTCTAACTTTTTTAATTAAGGAGATAATTGGCAAATCCAGGTCAAACCGCACAGCATTCGGATTTGTCATTTCCGATTTTAATGAAATTCGCCAAAAATATTGTAAATGGGTAGTGTGCTTAAAATCATATATCTTTCGACACCAAAACCATTCGGCTTTCGAAATATGACGTCATAATTTCAAAAAAGTGACCACACAAAGTCGCTCATAACTTTTAAAGTGTACAACATAAAATTTTCATATTGGTACCATTTTAAAGGTGAGAATATTTCTATTAATGATTTTATGACCACTACCCATTTACAATATGTATGGCGAATTTAATTAAAATCTGAGATGACCAATCCGAAAATGATAGTTTTCTGTGCGGTTTGACATCGAATGGCCCCAATGGCAAATAAAAATTTTATGAACAATTTCTTACAAAAAAAAAAACAAAGATTTATAAAAATTTTTGTCTTTGATCCCAAAGATTCGTCTATTTTGCTCTGACTCTTTCAATTAAAGAGATAATGACAAATATTGAAGTAGATAATTGCAAATAAAGATTTTTCAAAAAAACTTATATAAAAATGGGATTTTGCAATGTTTGATGGTTATCCTCTATATTGCTCTATATCTTTTATTTAAAGAGATAATTGCAAATGAAGATTTCCATACAAAATTTGAGTTCTTAAAATTTTTGATAGTAATCCCAGATTTCGTCAATTTTTCTCTATACCGCTTAATTAAGGATATAATAGCAAAAACAGATTTGAAGAAAAAGTTCGTTAAATAGAGTTTTCGAATTTTTGATGAAGTTTTCGATTTATGAAATATTTATAAAAAGATAGATTTTTAAAATTTTTTAGGTGATCCTCAGATTTCGTCTATTTTGCTCTTTCTTTTCTTTAAGAAGATAATTGATAAAACATAATTGAAAAAATATCAGATACATAGTTCTGCAACCGCTTTTATAGAAGTTGTGTTATAAAATCTTATTCTATATGCAAAAACTGATTCCAAAAAAAAGTTTTCGGTATTAGTTGTTTTACAACCGGTTTAAAGCAACCGAAATTTTTTGCTGGGATGGTGCTTCCTCTTTCTCTCTATTTAAAGAGATATTTACTTATATATGTATCTAACAAAAACAACTATAAACCATCATTTAACAAACACAAAACCTCATGATTGTGATTAATGTCCACATTAATAACAATCACTGTTGATCAATTGTAACACCTAAGGCAAAAGAGATTTTTATATTATTTGTGCTTAATATTCCAAAGATAATAACAACAATAACAACAAAAACTAGTTAAAATATGCAAATTTTCCAATTTTAGGGTTAAGAAAATCTTATCAAAAAGAAAATTTTTACAAAAAAAAAAGAAGAAAATTGAGTCTTTGGGCTACTAAAATATCTAACAAATAAGGAACATTATTCACAAGACGACGTCTTTTAAAGATTTGTTTTCTTCAGATTTCTTTTTTTAAAGATTTTATAGAAAATTAGTTTTTCTTTTAAGACAATTGTTAAGATTTTTTTGTTTTCCTTTAATAAAGAAAAAAATGTCTTTTCATGTTTTTTTTTATTTTGTGTTAGTATGTTTGAATATTTGTTCGGTTATTCAAAAATAAAGACGTAACCATGAGATCTTAATTTGACTTTATATGTTGGGTCAAAATCGTGCTGTATTATCCTCAACCAACTATAAAAAAATACAATATGAATAAAACAAGTTTTTAATAACAATATCTAAACATTTTTGTTGGTAAAAAAATAAAATTGGAGAAATTTCTTTCTTCTTAGTTTTTCGTCTATCTTAAGCCATATTAACATAATTTTTTGTTGTTAAAGTATGTTAAGTTTTACTACGATTATGTTCTAATAAAACTAATAAAAGAAAAAGTATAATAAAATAACAAAAAAAAAAAAAAAGATATTTATCAGCTACTATAGACAAAATAGCAGTAATTTACTACTATTATACATATGGAAATTTATTAATAGAAACTACTAAAAAACTGAAAATATAATAAACTGAAATTAAAAATTAAAAAAAAGTTAGATTTAGAGATAAGATGAAATTCTCTTTGATGTTTGTTTATAAACATTAAAAAAATTGTTGAAAGATATTTACAAAAAAGTGGAATTTTTCATAACAAACAAAAAACTTTCAACGATTTAAATAAAATTTGAAAAATTGGTGATGACCAAGGAGAGGATTTTTATGCAAATGCACACAGAAAAAAATATGGCGGAAACTAATTTGAGTAATCACTTGTTTAAATTTAAAAACAAAAATTGAGTAATTTTTTAATTGACGCAATTTTAAATTTACTTAAAAATTTTAAAAACAAAAATAATTTAATAAAAATTTAATATTTTTATATATTTGATTAGAGTTTTATTCTAGTTCGAGGCCCAAAAATATTTCTATATATGATATTGTCATAATAGAGTATTTTTAATTTATTGCTTTAAAAAAGTTACTCATCTCATAGTATATCTGTACTGATCAGTTTCATCCCCACTAAAGGAATCATCAGCAGACTTTAGAGAATCATCGTTGGTCAATCAAACATCAAACCAGACATAATATTTGATATATTTCACAAGTTATTTAAGAAATATTATTATGAAGGTCCGAAATCTGTTTTCCAACAAAAATAACTCTTTTAAAGCAAAAATTGTATATACTAAATCACCGTCGGTAATTATAAGTATACGTGTTGCTGTTACGTGTTGGGAAAAAAATAAACCAATTCCACAAAAAATTGATCTGTATGTTTTCTACACTAAATAAAGATCTAAAAAAAGGCAGATCCAATCGGTCCATGTTTGGACTTGGGACCCATTTTCGGGAAAACACATATGGTCGGTCTTGACCGACTATAACTTTCTTACTTGTTTTTTGTATATGTATATTAGGGTGGATCGAATTTGGCTTTTTGGCGAATTTCGTTCCGGCTCACCGACAGATGTGTTGGAATAGACCTAAAAACAATGTGGTTAAATTTTCATGCAGATCGGTGGTCATCTTCCGCTGCCGAAATGACGTTGAAAATCCGCGATTTCTTAAAAAATAGTATTTATTTCAAAATATTGCCAAAATTACAAAAATCACTTAATCTTCTTTTTTATTTCAGTCAATCTTTTCAATTCGATCATATTTTCTTAGAAAAAAATTTCAGCTTATTAGGACATTGTTAACCCCTCTAAAACGGTAGCCGAAAATTACCCATTCATTTTGCCCTAAACTCAAAACCACCAAATTTAAAAAAAAAAATTTTTTTGATTTTAAGTTTCACAATCTAAAGTTTTTATTGCATTTATATCAAGTATATATAAGTTCGTTTGACAAAAAAATTTTTTGAAAAAATACGAGATTCTTAAACAGCGCGTGTAACGGTCTGTTTCCAGGATTTTTTGGGAAAATTGCACTTTTTTTTTAAACTCAACATTTTTAGTTAAGAACTTTTCATTTTACACCAGATTTATTATAAATTATAAAACTTAATATAGAAATGTTGGATTTTAAGAAACACCTTAACCCTAAACAGCTTTGGGCCCTAAATGACCCATGATGAACATGCATCTAGCAATAAACCGCTTTTGGCGGTCGACAAACCATTGGAAACATATTTTTCAATTAAAAATGGGAGCGTGAGTAAGGATGGGAGCGTGAGTAGAGATGGGAGCGTGAGTGAATTCGACCACCTCACGCTTACGAAGAAAAAAAAATTTCTCACGCAAGAAATTTTTTAATTTTGCATACATTTTACGCAGGATTACATGAGTGTCACATGTTAATCTCACTCAAGCTGAATTTTGACGTGTTTCATTTTTCCGTCACCATAAAAATCATGCAAACTCACGAAATTTTACTCACGCTTAACAGTGCAATTTTAAAAATAATATTTTTAATGCAAATGAAACAAAAAAGTTCAAATATCATTCAAATAGTATCCCGCTTAACTGCACCCACCCTTTAAGCATTTTTCGTACCCACCATTAACCATTTATTTATATCTGACAAAAAAAGTAATTCACATTTAAATAAGAATATTGCTGAATAAATTCAATAGACTATTTACTTGCTGTATTCTGGCATTTAAGGGGATAATGCTTTCGGGGTGGGAGCATTTAAATGGGAAATAATATTTAAACTTGTTTAAAAAAAATATATGAATCACTTTTTTATTTTGCATTAAAAATATAATTTGTACAAATGCACACGTGACACAAATTTCACGTGATTCACTCGTAAGCGTGAATGAAATTGCGAGAGATTGCATGATTTTTTATGGTGACAGAAAAATAAAACACGTCAAAATATAGTTATGTTGAGTTTTCGTAAGCGTGATTATAGCGTGAACGAGTTTAATATGTTGCAATCACGTGATCCTGCGTAAAATGTATGCAAACTTAAAAAATTTCCTGAGCGAATTTTTTTTTCTTCGTGAGCGTGAGTTGCTCAAATTCACTCACGCTCTCATCTCCACTCACGCTCCCATCTTTACTCACGCTCCCATTTTTAATGGAAAAAATATGTTCCCAATGGTTAGTCGCCCGCCAAAAGCGGTTTATTGCTAGATGCATTTGTTCATCATGGGTCATTTAGGGCCCAAAGCTGTTTAGGGTTAAAGAATTTCTTAAAATCCAACATTTCTATATTAAGTTTTATAATTTATAATAAATCTAGTGTAAAATGAAAAGTTTTTAACTAAAAATGTTGAGTTTTAAAAAAAAGTGCAATTTTCCCAAAATGTCCTGGAAGCAGACCGTTACACGCGCTGTTTAAGAATCTCGTATTTTTTCAAAAAAATTTTTTGTTAAACGAACTTATATATACTTGAAATAAATGCAATAAAAACTTTATATTGTGCAACTTAAAATCAAAAAAAAAAATCTTTTTTAAATTTGGTGCTTTTGAGTTTAGGGCAAAATGAATGGGTCATTTTCGGCAACCGTTTTAGAGGGGTTAACAATGTCCTATTAAGCTGAAATTTTTTTCTAAGAAAATATGATCGAATTGAAAAGATTGACTGAAATAAAAAAGAAGATTAAGTGATTTTTGTAATTTTGGCAATTTTTTGAAATAAATACTATTTTTTAAGAAATCGCGGATTTTCAACGTCATTTCGGCAGCGGAAGATGACCACCGATCTGCATGAAAATTTAACCACATTGTTTTTAGGTCTATTCCAACACATCTGTCGGTGAGCCGGAACGATATTCGCCCAAAAGCCAAATTCGATCCACCCTAATGTATATTAGGGATATAACCAAAATAGGAACCTATCATAATCGTATGGGCAATTTTATACTGATAAGAAAAAACGTTTTCACATACACCGGTTTCACATACATTTTGGTCCAAAAACCTTCGGCACCGATTGCAATTTCTAAAACACCATAAATTTACATTTTTTTATGTTTTATGGTGGGATTCCTTCCGATCCACCGTTTTTTGGCTTTTTGTCGTTTTACAACAAAAATAAAACAATAGCAAATTTATAAAATGGTTTTCGACACTAGAAATACGGGATTTCCGAATAATAAAAAAAAATATTAGCGAAAACTTCATCGCGATCGGTGCCGAACCTTTTTGAACATTCGCGAAAAAAAGAACACACATTTCTTCTTGATTTTTCATGTACTTTCTAAATATGATAGGTCCTTTTTGATATTTGCAAAAAAACGCAAATGGTTATATCCCTAATGTATATGCAAGTTTGTAATCGAATTTATAAAATTTTCCTATGTTTGGTAAAGTTTGAAAAAACAAGTTTATTGTTTTTTTTCGTAAAAAAATTTAAAACTTTTTTAAACTTTAAAAAAAATAAATATGTATATAAATTTTGAGTAAATTTTTAATTGTGTCAATTAAACATTTACTAATTTTTTTTTAACATTTAATAAATTTTTATTAAAAATTTACTCAATACTAATAAATCGTTTACTGGTGCAAAATTAAGTACTTTTTTACTCAATAGTATAAAAATTTACTTAAATATTTTTTTTATTTTTTTCTGTGCATGTTTTTTCCTATAAATCTTAGAACAGCATATACCAAATATATTTTCATAAGGGTTTAAGTTAAAAAAATGCAGAAGAAAAATTGAATTTCTAAAAATTATAGACATTTCCGGTATTCCCACACCGGTTTCACATACTCCAGTTAGTGTTATCATCAGTAGTATTTTAAATGTCGGTTTGTTAATGGAAATTATTTTTTTTATACTATGTAAATATTTATTGTTTCTACAGAATAAATTTTAACAGTTTCCAACACTACAATTCTAACTCCAGCAACCTCAACCTCACTTCATACTTTCTTTCAACTTTTTGTCTCTTACATTATTTTGCAAGGGTTACCAACATGATCTGAAATTGCAGACACAAGCGAAGGAGTTTGCATTTTCTGTTTTGGAGACGTGCCTAATGGCGACATGTTTTGTCAGTAATTTGATTAGTGGTTTTTCTGACCACACAAGAAAAAACTTTGTCAAATTACTAGGAAAAGTCTCGTAATCCAATTTTTCCAACATTTGACAGATTTCCTTTTTTTTTAACAAATCAAAATTTACATTTTTTTGTAATTTTACAATTTTTTTTTGTAATTTTACAAATTTTCAAGATAATTTTACAAAAAAAATTTAGTTAATTCACGAGAATTCCTTGTTATATGAATTGCGCCAAAAAACTATAAATTTACAATTTTATTGGTAAAAAGCTAGTAAAATTACAAAATTATTGGTAAAAAGCTTGTAAAATTACTACACTCAAAATATTTTGTAGGCAAAAACAAATGAAAAACACACTTAAAACCAGTGAATAAATAATTGAAAAGCATCCCAGTAATTATTCATTTGTTAAAAATTTTAACAAACACCAACATTTATTTTTTACTGTTGACAAAATTTTCTAAAATAAATAACATTAAAAAATCACGTTTTTTTCATTCATTTTTACCAACAAATTCGAAAAAAATAACCTACGAAAACATTAAAAATTAATGATAGTTCTGTTATTAAAAATTAATGATAGTTCTGTTATTTTTACCAACAAAATCCAAAAAAAACAAGTAAGAAAATTATAGTCGGTCAAGACCGACCATATAATACCCTACACCAGAGTTTCCCGGACCATGGGTCCCAAGTTCAAACATGGACTGATTAGATCTATATTTTGTCAAATCTTTAATAAGTGTAAAAAGCAATCACTAATCAAATTTGAGTGGAATAGGCTTCTTTTTGTTGACAATAAATCGCTTCAACTGAATATCGGGCGAAATTTCTACATGGGACCTAAGTCCAAAATGGTCCGATGATAATTAGATTTGATAAGGTTATTAAAGTACGCGTTTAACATACAGAAACAGAATTTTAATTAAATATTTTCTATTTTCATGAAAATTGAGAGATTTATGTGAAAATCGGGAAGGTGGTTTGTATGGGGGCTACTAGAAGAACTGGTTCGATTTCTTTAAAATTCGGAATGGTGATTTGTGTGTATAAAACATTAATTCCTGCCAAATTTTGAAAAGATACCTATTAAAATGCGACTATTAGAGTCATTTGAGCCAAAACTAAAGAGGACCTTTGTATGGGGGCTAGGTCTAAATATGGACCGATTTTTTCCAATTTCAATAGGCTTCGTCCTTGGGCCAAAAGAGGCTTAAGTTTTAAATTTCAAGTCAATTGATCGAGAATTGCGACCTGTATCGTGTTTACACCGTTTACATGGACAGACAGACGGACGGACGGACGGACGGACATCGCTAAATCGACTCAAAAAGTGATTCTAAGTCGATCGGTATACTTAAAAGTGGGTCTAGGACCAATATTTCGGGTAGTTACAAACATCAGCACAAACTCATTATACCCTGTACCACAGTGTGGTGTAGGGTATAATAACCTACCAAAACATTAAAAATTAATGATTTCGTAGGTTATTTTTTACAATTTTCTATAGAAATATTTTTTTAAAAATTTTTAATAAAATTCTGATTAATTTTTATTAAAAAATAAAAATTGTTTTATTCTGCCTTTAAAATATTATATTTTGTGAGGATGTTTATTCTGGCTCGAGGTCATTATTTTCTTTACTAATTAAAACCATGATATTCTCATAGCATAATTTTCAAGAAAATTATTTTTTATTTTAAATTTATTTATGTTGGTCATTTTTGCAAGACTTAATTGACACGTGTTTCGGAATTTGTCAGACTCCATTATCAAGATTATTTAGCAAAAATAGAAACGATTTACTACAAAGTAGCAAACGAGTCTAATGACAAATAGTTTGTGCACAAACTAGAGTATTAATACATATTCGACTCTATCCACAATGTGAATTAGAAAGACGAAGAAATTGTACTATACTAGTAAACCAACGATTGTCAATAACCAACAAAAATTTTTAAAACATTTTACATACGGCTTTATTAGAAGCCTGAATATTTAGGGCACCCTTTCTAGGCTGCACAATAGATTTTTTTGGTCGCAGTGCATAGGGCCTCTTTAATCTAATCTAATCTAAAAGTCTTTATATTTTAGAGTCTTATTTTTGAAACAAAGGACGGAAGTAGTCATTAATAAAAACTGAACATCAAATAAATATTTTTATACCCTCCAACTACAGTATGGGGGTATACTCACTTTGTCATTCCGTGTGTAACGCATCAAAATATCGGTCTTGGACCCCATAAAGTATATATATTTATGATCAGTGATCGATTCTAAGACATTCTAGCGATGTCCGTCCGTCCGTCCGTCTGTCCGTCTGTCCGTCCGTCTGTCCGTCCGTCTGTCCGTCTGTCCGTCTGTAGTTAACACGATGCAGTCCAAAATAAAAGAGCTAGACTCCCGACATTTGGCACAAATATGTCTTATGTTAATAGGCAGGTTAAGTTCGCAAATGAGCAAAATCGGACCAGGGGGAAAAAGTTCCCCCTTGAAGAACTAAACCAACCTCTGAAAAAATACACTTTTTTTACATGTTTTTTGTATTTTTGTTAAATAAATGAAACATTTGTTATATTTATCGGGATGGGAAGGTGCTGTCAACGTCCCCCACTGACCCCCATCGCCCCCCCCCCAAAAAAAAACACACGCCCCTGACAATTTTTTTTTTTTACATTTTGGAGGGTATAAAAGATTCGGCACAGCCGAATTTAACACTCTCACTTGTTTCTTTTAAAAACGACTAACGTAAATTTTTTTTAAATAAACTACACACAGTCAATGATATAATTTTTTGAGTGTAGTAATTTGACAAGGTTTTTTTTGTGTAGTGCTACCAAATAGTACTCTAAACTGTTACACTGCCCGCAGGAATCATGCAAAAATTCAGTTGGCTTGGATGCGCTCTTTGAACCTTGATTCCTTTCCAAAATCTGTTTTCAGTACAGCAAAATTTCTACTGAGAAGTGTCCTTAATTATTAAATATTAAATCCGACACGAAGTTTTAGTGAAAACTTTGCAGAAATGAGAATCTGTTATTTAATTATGGCTCTGTAATTAATTAAATTAAATATGGGGCATTTCATGTCAAAGCGGACACTTTGAAATTTTTTATTTTTTTAATTTCCCAATTTGTTTACAGTTTTTAGTACCCTTCGAAAACTCCTTCGTGGTAAATTTTCAGATTTTTTTGATGACCCGTTTAAAAGCAAACAAATTGGGAAAATCTAAACAAAAAATTTTCAAAGTGTCCGATTTGACATGGAATGCCCCATATGTATGTAAAATTAGTGAAATATATCAGCTGCCATTCTGTTTAATTTTGACAATTATTCGTTTTATCGTTTGTTTCTTACCCAATCCTTTTAATTTCACATAAATCTACAATTACCAAAAAAAATCGACAAGTTATACAAAAAACTTGGAAATTTTATTTGAAAATATTATAACATACTATGTCTGTAACATTTGCAAAATAATCTACTGAAATCAACAAAAAAATATTTTTTTAACCCACTTTTTTTTTCTTGCGTTTTTATAGTCTTTGTTCTAATTTTAAAGTTAATTTATTTTTTTTTATCTTGTTCTATTTATGTATCTAATTTGTTAGTAATTTCGTTATACTCATCTGTAAAAATTCTTTTAATCAAATTTTGCACATTAAAAAAAAGAAATGTGTTTTTTCGTGCTAGCGGGTATAGATAATCAAAAAGTCATTAAAGCTTGTCTATCAAGAGATGATTTGATTTTAAGTGTAATTTGGCATGGTATGATCAGTTTTTATTAGGGGTATTCAAAATTAATGCGTTAAACAAAATATGTATTAAGAAAAAAATGAAAGCTACTTATTAAAATTAGAATTTTAATAACCCGAGTAAATTGAGTGATCATGAGGGTAATTTATTTGGAAAAGTTAATTTTATGAGATGAATTTTTTTTTTTTTTTAATACCAATTTAATTTTAAATACCCATTATGGATGTGATTTACCCTTATGGGCGCACCGCTATGGTCATCATATATGACAGTGGAAACTTTTTAAATTAAAATCTAACCAAGGTGATTACCCCTAATATTTAATTATTATAAAATTTTAAAAGTCACACATAATGCGAATTTGTGTGGGTCATAAAAAAACACATTAATTTTTAGTTATTAGAAAAAATTGTTGTTGCTTATAATTTTTTATTAAAAGAAACAACTTTACACTTGAAAAGAAATTATAAAATTTTATATAATTTTTTCTAATTTTTTTCTTCTCTTTTTATATTTTTAGGCAACATGGGCTCTTCCACATTAAAATTATACACATCTTTACACATATTTGTAAGTATTCAAAATAAGATTACAATTTCAAAATATTGCTATTAAATTTGTATTAATTATAAATTTTATATATTTTTTACAGTTAATAGTTTCATTAACAGCAAATGGTGCCCAAATACCCACAACAAGTAAGTGAAATATATTTTAAGAAGTTTTATAAAACAAATTTGACTTTTGCAGTAGTTTGTTATTATAAAGTTTGTTTCGTAAGTCTTTTGTTATTTGTAAACAAAATTTTAAGTTAAAGTAAACAAAGTTTGTTTCCCAAGTCTTTCGTTTAAAATGCAATGAAATACGAAACAGTTTGGTAAAGTTTGTGGGTTAGTTTTTTTGTATATGGGGCATTTCATGCCAATTGACACAAAGCATTTTATTTCAAGTTACCCAGACAGAAACTGCCAACCGTACAAAAAAGAAAGGTCACGGCAAATCACTTTATTTTTGTGTTTAAAGTGGTATGAAATAAGGGTTCAAGTTGAAAAAATGCAGAAGAAAAATTGAATTTCTAAAAATTATAGACATTTCTGGTATTTCCCATACCGGTTTCAAACACCCCAGTTAGTGTCATCATCAGTAGGATTTTAAATGTCGGTTTGTCTTGTTAATGAAAACTGTTTTTTATATATGTGAATATTTATAGTTTCTACAGAATAAATTTTGACAGTTTCCAACACAACAATTCTATTTCTAGCAATCTCAACATTATTTCGCAAGGGTTACCAACATGATCTGGAATTGCAGACACAAATGAAGGAATTTGCATTTTCAATTTCGGAGACGTGCCTAATGGCGACATATTTTGTCAGTAATTTTATTTTATTTTTTCTGTAAGTACAGATCGAGCACGGGCTCTAACTATATTTGTTATAAGGGTTCAAGTTGAAAAAATGCAGATGAAAAATTGAGTTGA
The DNA here is from genome assembly GCA_963921195.1 of Pegoplata infirma. Lineage (NCBI taxonomy): Eukaryota > Metazoa > Arthropoda > Insecta > Diptera > Anthomyiidae > Pegoplata > Pegoplata infirma. The sequence continues at coordinate 44,999,760 of OY992538.1, forward strand.
AGTATGAAACTTTAAATATGGAAGCCTACTTAGGGATAGGGCGTAGGTATGTTTTGAAAAAATGTTGTAGTGTAAAAATAAATGGGGGTCGGTCTCACTAATGACCCCTCTCGGACGCACCATTGGACCGGTAGAAGCTGATTAAATAAAACAAATTTACAAAAAATAAAAATAATTGTATGGGGACCTCCTTAACAGTTAAAGATAGAGGGTAGGTGTGTTCAGAGAAAATGTTTGGACTAAAAAAATATTGTGGGTCGGTCATACATTTTGTTGCTCTAAGGGCACTATTAGGGCAGTTAGAGCGGTTGGAACAAATTTTAAAAAATGTCGTTTTGTGTGGGAGCCCCCTTAGAAATTGGAGATAGGGTATTAGTTTGGTCCAAAGAAATGTTAAGACGCAAAAATTAATGGGGGTCGGTCTTATAAAGGACCCCTCTATGACGCACCATTGGAGCAGTAGTAATGATTTTAAGATTGAAAAATTACTATAAAATTTTTTCAAAAAATTTCAAAAAATAGTAATAATCGTTATCCCACGATCTTCCTGGGCAAAAAATTTGTAGAATTGATTGTAGAAGTTTTACATAAAAAAATTTCAAAAAAATCGAAGAGTACAAACATTTTCAAAAATGAGATATAAATTTTAAAACTTAAAAATCGCATACTAGAGCGCTTTTAAGAATTTTTTGGGATTTTTTTTTAGAAAGTACGTAAAAAAACAAAAATTTTGAAAAAAAAAGAAATTGAAATTTGGACCATTATTGAAGAAGTTATGATTAAAAGAAGTTTGAGTAAAGGAACAAACTACCAATTTTTAATAATTCGATATCTTTTGAACGGGTCATCAAAAAAATCTGAAAATTTACCACGAAGGATTTTTCGAAGGGTACTAAAAACTGTAAGCAAATTGGGAAAATCTAAAAAAAAGTTTTTCAAAGTGTCCGATTTCACATGGAATGCCCCATATACTTTATGGGGTCTCAGACCGATATTTCGATGAGTTACAAACGGAATGACAAACTTATATATACCCTCTATCACTAAGTGGAGGGTATAAAAATATAGTTTTTAATCATTTATGAAGGTCTATCAAATAACGAAAAATAAACAAAATCGGAAATCCGTCAGTTAAATTTCCCATGGATTTGCTCATATAAAAAAAAGTAGTTGTAGCAAATTTGCTTAACAAGGTTTGTTGTTTAAGTCTTTCGTTTTTAAAAGAAATAAAAATAGAAACAGTTTAATAAAGTATGCGTCTTTAAGCTTTTGTATACAAAATTAAAGTTACACCAAACAAAGTTTGTTTCTTAAGTCTTTCGTTTTTAAAGTTGGAAAAAAATATCAGTTTAATGTTTAGTGTACTTTTAAAAACATTTCGCTTAATTGTTGCAAAAAAAAAAATATCAGTCATGAATCATAAAAAGGTTTCTTTAAAATTCAATTCATTTTCAATTATTTCAATCATTTTTTTTTTTCCTAACAATTTTTATGTTGTATGTTTTTTGTACTACAAAGTAAAATCTCTAAACAATGGTCTTCAACGTCTTCATTCTGTTGAAAAATATATTGCCTCCGGCATGTCCATTATTAAGAGATTTGTCTTTATATATATTTTTAATTTTTTTGTTGGTTTTTTAAAAAAAAGTGAACGGTTTTTGGTGTGGTCTTTTTGAAATAGTTTTTTTTTTTTCATTTTTTGTTTGTTAAAAATTATACTTAACTTGCATATATGCTGTGAATTTGTTATTCAGGTTTTTTTTTTTAATTTTTTAGTAAACTTTGCAAGAAATGTAACAATTACCTGTATATGGTCACAAATAGTTATATTTTGCCAATATGTTTTCTATGTTATTTTTTTTTCTATCTCTCTATATTTGTCTGATTTTTTTTTTGTTACCGATTTTGCAATATTAAAGTTGCTAAAGAGTAAATCAGTTTTTATTATGTATTTGAAAAGCATTTCAAATTTATTTGCCATATAGAGAGTGTGGCGGGAATTTAACTATTGCAACAGTTGTAAACTAATATATTTTTAATGTGCAATTTCAAAGTATTTCCATTTGTAGATTAAATGAAGATGTAGGTATGATGATGTGAATGTGTTTAAATAGTCAATAAAACTAGTTAAAACTAGTTAAAATAGCAACACAAAATTCAAGGTTATTTATTATGCAGGAGAGCTTGGGTTGAACATGGTTTCAAGATTGCCAGACCTTTGCAATGTTTCTTAGGCAGAGATGTTGGAAATAGGAGAGGTACTGACGCAACTGAAGACAATTATAATGCTGAAATTAAGATCTGACCTTAACTATGTTTCACCCCTTTATGAGATGGTCAAGCAATTTTACATTCAACTTATATGGGTCTTAGAGCTAGCCACGTATCCCAGGTCCAACGCGATTTTTTTTTTTTTTTAAAGGTAATAATTTTATTTTCTAGGACTATTTCCCTAACCTTGTACAAAAAATGTCTACAAACACCTGAATTTTTCCACCCCAACAATGTTTAAAAATCTTAGAATTTGAGAATTTTTATTTTATAAAAAAATTCCTTAGAACACCGTCCGACAAATCTCAAATTTTGGCTGTACACATGAACCGGACCATAAAATTCTGAGAGTAAGACCGAAAATAAAATACCCGTTTCTCTAGTTTTTCTAGATCAATTCGCGTTTTCGCGAAAAATGCAAAAAAAATGTTTTGCACTATAAAAAAAATTTGTGATAAAAAAACCCAGTCATCAAAATCAAATTATATAAACTTTCAAATATTTTAATCGTTAAAAATTTTTCTGAAATTTGTGTTTGAAAATTCTAAACCACTAATTTAGTTGTGTTTGTGGTCCTTCTGTTACGTATTCTTATGATTTTCGAGATATTAACATTTTGAAATTTTCAAAAAAGTCTTTTTGAATGCTCACTGCTATTACCACGCAAGAGCCATAATAAAGGACCTGATTCCAAATCAGCCATCAACATTTTTGTAGAAAATTCCGTTTTCCAGATATTTCGACATGAAAAATTAATTAATTCTTTAGCGCATTTTATAGCTCTACTATTACATATTATTACGTTGGGGCAACATTTTAGTTCTGGATTTTTTATAAAATGGACCTCTAGATTCCAAATTCGTTATTAAATTTTTTTAAGGTCATTCTTTAAATTCGTTTATGAAAATTTATCTATTTTTATTCACATAAAAAATAATTAAAATTATTTATTTTTTATTTTTTGGCAGTTTAAATATTGTCCCATATGGTTTTTATACCCTTCAACCACAGTATATACTCACTTTGTCATTCCGTTTGTAACGCATCGAAATAAATAAAAGAGCTATCATCCTGAAATTTGGCATGAGTATGGTCCTAGGCCTAAGTTCGGAAATGGGCAAAATCGGACAAGTGGGGAAAAAGTTCCCCCTTAAGCAACTGAACCAACCTCAGAAAAAATACACTTTTTTTACATGTTTTTTTGAATTTTTGATAGATAAATAAATGAAACATTTGGTATATTTACCGCGATGGGAAGGTGCTCTCATCGTACCCCACTGACCCCATCACCCCCTCCCCCCAAAAAACGCCCCTGACGTGTTTTTTTATATTTTGGAGGGTATAAAAGATTCGCCACATCCGAATTTAACACTCTCTCTTGTTTAATACTCAAAAATGCAGCTTTTTAATTGAATTCAAACACGATTTAAAAAAAATACTAATATCAAACCTAAAAAGAAAATATGAACATTTTTTCTTTACAAAAAAAAAAATTTCAGAATCTGAAATTTTTTTTTTTTAGAAATAATGTCTCGGGAGAGAAATTTTGTTAGTTACGTTAAAAAAAATTAATTTTCTATTCCCCTGGGTCCGAGTGCAGGATTTTGAACTTATTCGGACATAAAAATGTTTAATTTTTTTTAGCAGAAGAGCAAAAACACGAAAAATTAGATTTTTCAGAGGTAACTCTTTTATTTTGAAATGCATCATGCCTTCCAAAGATGAACGGTCAGACGGACATCGCTAGAATGTATTTGAAAAAGACTTAAAAGGAAGGCCTTTCACAGGTCACTAGAGTTTTTCACGGGAATTCCCGGGACGGGATTTCAAGAGAGACCTTCTAACTAAAAAATGTCATAAAATCTTAGACTTACGAAATGAAAAAAGTCTGACAATATCTAAATCTTCGATAGGATACAATTATCAGAACCTGATACCTTTTCCAAAAGCTGAAAAATTTTCTTTCTGAGACTTGTATTAAAAAAATTTGCAGTATGATTATTTGTTTATATAGAAAATATTTATGCCTCTGGACATGATTCTTTTTAAATCGATAAATTAATATAAAATCTGTGTAAGCAATGATTTTTCTTTTAGATACCAGAATTATTATTTTTTTTTAAATTTTTTTAAATAATTTTTTGGTGTAAATTTTCTTATAATTTCAATTTCTCTGAAACAGTTACATTCAGTGTCAGAGACATAATTGAGAAATTCCTCTGAATCAGCTGAATTGTGTTTTAGAGACAAAGAGTTGAGAACCAATTGTAAAAATGAGCTGAGGTGAATTAGAATAAATGACGAATTTTTATTATTAAAACAGAAAAAGCGATGTGAAATAACATATTCCCTTAAAAATACTTTTAAAAGACTTCGACATATTTGGGCCGTTTTTTTTTTTTTCATAAAAACTGGGTAAGAAAAGTTGTACTTTTTTTCGCGAAACTTATTTTTTTGTTTGTTTTAAAGGTCCTATATAAGATTTTTATGGTTTTAATAAAAATTATAAATAGTGTAATCGCATTTATAAGGTTTTTATATATATTTTTATACAAAAAATTTGGGTTTTTAGTTTTTGTGGGAATTCCCGGGATCCCGGGAAATTCAAAAATGAATCCCGCTTTCCCGGGAAATGAAAAAGTCCGGGAAAAGAAAAACTCTACAGGTTACCCACCGAGTGTCCTGAAACTTGCATATAAGCAAATCCATGGGAAAGTTATTTGACAGATCACCGATTTTGTTAATTTTTGGTTATTTGATATAGCTTTGTAAATGATTAAAAACCATACTTTTTTTTATTTTTTTGATCAATACTTTGGAAGTTATGGGCGTTTAAAAAAAACGCTTTTTTGACAATATTGACTTTTAGACAGTTTTTTAACATTTTTTTATAAAATTTTGTTTTTGGAAATCCATGGTGCCCTATCCAGGAAAAAAGGACACTCAAATATGGTTTTGAAAATTTTTAGTTGAAATAAAAAAAAAAAAAATCTTTTATAAATCTTCATAATTTTATAAACAATATTGTGTTTATAAGTTTTTTCGTACGACTTACGGATTCCGAGCACAAAAATGTTCAAAATCTGTCTAAAAGTCAATATTGCCAAAAAACGCTTTTTTAAAAGCTTTATACGCCAATATCTTCCAAAGTATTGATCCAAAAAAAAATTAAAACAAATAAAGTTTTTAATCATTTAAGAAGCTCTCTCAAATACCTAAAAATAAACTAAATCGGTGATCCGTCAGTTAAATTTCCCATGGATTTCCCATTATTTTCATTATTAATATAAATCATAAAAAACATTTAAATTTGACGCAACTTTTTATTAAAAACAGTTTTATTAGCGATAATAAATTAATTAAAACATAAAAAATCAAAAAATAAAAGATAAAAATTCTGAAATACAATAATACGGCGTTCACATTGCTGTTTTGAAGTGTTTAAGAGTGAGATGTTTAAAAAAGTCTTTGTTCTGTGTGCATTACGTTTTTATTCTGCTACTGGTGTTTTGTTGAACATCTTGTTTAAGGTCGCTAGTATGAACTCCATATAAAACAAAACAAGAAAAATATTGCAACTTTTTTCCAACAAAAAATCGCAAAAAATTGCTAAAAATCGCAAAAAAAACAAATATAGTTGGCAGCACTTTTAATATTTTGTTCTGGAAATGTCAATTCTAGGCATCGAAAAAAATAGAAATGAAACAGAGTCGTATTTCGCTTGAATAAGTATTAGTGACAGCACATTATGTAACTTTTGACGTTTAATAAAAACAATGCAACATAAAGGAGAACAACAACAAAGCAAACAACAAAAGAGAAAAACAAAGTTTTTAAACTCAATAGTGCGTATTATCTTTAAAAAAACGCTGAATAAAGCAAAATAAATAATAAAATTAATTAAATGAAAGACAAATTCCATTTTTTATAAACAAAGAATCTAATTTGATATTAAATACGTGTGAGATGAGGAAGAACAAGCATTTTGCCACCATATTGGAAAATACATCAAATACAACACTGCGTACCTTCTAATCTTTTCTATGATTCTAGGTTTAAAATTTCTATATTTTTTTGACAGTCTTAGCAAAATTATCATTAACCGACGTTTATTTTTTGACTTTTTAAGTTTTTTTCATGATATTGTCATACTTTTTACACTTGGCCAGTTTTCCTATGAATATATATTTGCACTGTTCTTCCAAATAGAAAAAATACAAAAATAATAAATGTAATTATGCCTGTATGTAAAAAAAAAATATTAAAAATTAAATTAAAATAAAATAAACGTTTTTAATGTAAAATGGTTTATTTTATAAAATTCCCGGGTTTCCCGGGAAAAATAAAAAAAGTTCCCGGGAATTCCCGGGAAAACACTTACAATCCGACCCGGGAATTTCCGGACCCCAAACACTAACTGCAATACAACGTTTTAATTCATTTTGGCGTGCTAATACAAATATCAAAAAATTTATGGAATCGGTCAAAAGGTTTTCAAGACATCGCCATTTCATATTTACCAACAAATTTTTAAGAATTTTTTTAAAAACCTTTTCGTAGAGTTTGAGACAAAATTTAAGCTGAATTAAGCCGACAAAGTTTTGAATTTTAAAATAGTTTTTCAAAAACTACAAATTTTAATCGGATTTCAAATTTAGCTTAAATGAATGTTCATTCGGAAGAGAAATTTTAAACATTTAAAATAAGAAACAAGTAGGAAAATTATAGTCGGTCAAGACCGTCCACATATATTTTCTATTTTCATGAAATTTGAGTGATTTATGTGAAAATCGGGAAGGTGGTTTGTATGGGGGCTACAAGAAGAACTGGTCCGATTTCTTTAAAATTCGGAATGATGATTTGTGAAAAAACGTTTACCTGCTAAATTTCGAAAATATACATAAATCGACTCAAAAAGTGATTCTGAGGCGATCGGTATACTTAAGGACCAATATTTCGGGTAGTTTCAAACATCAGCACAAACTCATTATACCCTGTACCACAGTGTGGTGTAGGGTATAAAAATCAGATAGAGAATTCAAGAAAATCGTTGATTCATTGGAAAATAAAAATATTAGAAGAACTCTAAAAAACTAAAACCGTTGCTTGTCAAAACTAAAAAAAAATATTTTTAAAAATTTTTTACCGTAGGACCCCAACGGCTCAAATTTTTTTTCGAAAAATTTTTTAGAGCTAAAAGCCTTATCCCACCAAAATTAAATTTTTTTTTTCGTGAATAAGCTAAAAAAAAGTTATATAATAATTAATAACAAAAAAATTAAAAATAAAAAAAAAAAAATTGGTTTGTATGGAAAAATGAATTTTTAGGCCCCGCTCTTTAAGGCCCCGTCGAGTAGGGAAGGCGTGGTCGTAGGGCGGTTACCGTCTCAACATTTCAAACATTTCCAAAATAAGTTACACTCTAAGTATATTAAGAAAAATTTGGAAAAATAAGATATTTTTTTGTATTTTTGTTAATCTAAAAAAGCCGATTATAACTTTATTACTTGTTTTAATTAAAATCTATAAAAAAAATCTAGATTTATTTTATATTTTCCCAACATCTAATATATTAGTTCAGTTTTTTTTTTCTAATTTATATACAAAATCCGACATACAAATCAAGGAAGTTGTTGTTGTTGGTTGCATGATTTCTATAAAGACAATCTGTAAAAAATACATAACTAATTTTATAGCAACCAACAGCTACATGCAACAGTAACAACATCAGAATCGACAGCATCTGCATCAGTAACTGCCTCATCTTAATAACTAACCAAACAGCAATTTTTAACAACCTTCTATGGGCTTCTGTGTTTTTATTACCTTGCTAGGCAGAAAACCTCGTCTTCCATCGTCTTGACGCTAAGAACCTTTTGCATAAAAACAGTCAGTTAAGAAATGAAATGAATAAAACAAAAAAAGAAAAAGAAAAAAGAAATCACCTCAAAAATGTTGTCTAACCAGGAAATGTTGCAAAAATGCAATAAGAGTCTATCAGCAAAATGTAGACATGAAAAATATATATAAAAAAAAAAACAGAAGATACTAAAATGAAACCTTAGGCTTAACATTGTCATGGCTGCAGTGTCTGCCTGCATTGGCTGCCTGCCTTACAGCTTGTATTTGTTACTTTAAAGCCCAATTGCATTTTTCTGTTTTTTTTTTTATATGCAGTTTTAGTGCAGTTAGTTTGTGGCACAAAAGGTTCTTAACGAAATGCAACAGAATAAGAAAAAAAAATTAAAAAAAAACGTTGTTCAAAAAGGTTCAAGAAACTCTAGTGGCCCAAAACCGTTTGATCATACATATGTATACAATTCAAAATAAACAAAGATTTTCTTTAACCCCTTAGGGAAAAAGTTTCTTTTTTTTAAACTCATTAGAGATATTTTAAACTTTGCCATATTGTATTTTTTTATAGAAACTACTTAACTTTTACAGAAACTACTAAACAGATCTTTCAAAAAATGAATTTTAAAATTATTACACTTAAAATAAAACCGGGGTCGGAACAGTTGCCTTTTAAGGTCAATATTACCACAAAAAGAAACGTTGTTGTATTAACAAACAATTTAATTGTATTGGCAAACTGTGTTGTTAAATAAAATATCAGTTATTATTTTAGTTGTCAATACAAATAATTTGTTTGTTAAATAACACAACAACGATTTAATTGAAAAAAGCCAACAATACATTTTTTTTATACCCTCCACTCTAGCGATAGAGGATATATATAAGTTTATCATCCCTAGTAAAAATATTATGCTAATTTTACTAAATAGATCTAATTTGATCCGTAAAATGGTTGTATCAAATAATATCTAATTGTATTACTTTAGATCAAAAAATATAAAAATTGATACAATTTGATCCTGAATTTGGTCAAATCTAATTAGATCAAATTGATCTTATAATATCTATTTTTATATAATTTGATGAGCAAAACCAAAATACGAATCTAATCATATATGGAGCAATGTCTAACCATATAAAGTGGATCAACCGTATCAAAGTGATAGATAAAATTTTATATAAATTTATACGGAAGCATATTAACTGATATAAGATTGTATCAAATTATATATGATTAGACCAGAAAATTTTTACTCGGGATTCCGGTTGTAACACATCGAAATATTGGTCTAGGACCCCATAAAGTATATATCATAGATGGGACTAGTTAATTTATGGGACCAATTAATTGATGGTTTAATTACCATCTAATTGATGTCAATGGTAATGAAATTTTTTTCATTACCATTGGTTGTATCAATTGTACCAATTAAATTATTTATCAATTTAATTACTAATGAAAATTAAAAAAAAAATAATTACCATTGGTATGGCATCACTTAAAAAAAATAATTACCATTAGTAAAAGTCGTCACAATATTGTCAAAATCGTTAATATTTGGAAATATCTGTTGTTTTTTGTTACATGGTGTTTTAGTTTTTCACATTTTATAACCCAAACACACGTTGATTGCCTTTGTATAACACAATATTTGAAATTTTTATTTGCGTTTTGTTTTTTGTCTTTAACATTTTCATATTTTTTTTGAAAAACATACTTTGATGTTTAAATTTTTAACTTTTCAAAAAAACAAAAATGTGCAAACCAATGGTTTTGAAACCAATTATAATTGGTGTTTTTCAACAATTGGTGCATTTCATTACCATTAGTAATTATTTTTTCAATTAAAAAAATTTAATTACCATTAAATGGTAATGAAAATTTTTTCATTACCATTGATATCAACCAATGGTAATTAAATTTCAATGGTAATGAAAAATTCCCATCTATGGTATATATATTCATGATCCTCGATCGATTTTAAGTTGATCTAGCAATGTCCGTCCGTCCGTAGAAAACACGCTAACTTTTGAAAGGCTTTACAGAGGCTACTGAAGTTTGGCACATATGTTGATCATTTACCTGGTCAGGTTGGTATTGCAATCCAGCCAAATCGGTCCAGTGGTTCAAAAGTTATAGGCAAAAAAAAATTTCGGCAAGGTTTTTTCGCGAATTTACGAGATAAAAAACACGGTAACTTTTGAAAGACAATAGTGAGACTACTGAAACTTGGCATGTATCTTTGCCGATCCCCAAGTATGTTTGGTATTAAATTTCAGCTCAAGCGGTCCAGTGGTTCAAAAGTTATAAGAAAAACCCTAAATTTCAGATTAGTTTCATTTAAAATGCCACGTGTTAAACAAGTTTGAAAATCATTGGTGGTAACTTAACAATGCTTTTCAAACTTGTTGAGTTTTAAAGCAATGCTTTTTAAACTTGTTTAGTTTTAAAAGCATTGGTAACTTAAAAATTACACTCGAAAAAAATTTTAGACTCAAAAAAATTTTACACTCAAAAAAAATTAGTTTTCCTTTTTTACATAAATTACAATATTTTGTGTACGTACGTACGTACGTGCATTCACTCTAAAATATTTTTACAGTAAAAAAACATTACACTCGAAAAAAGTTTTACACTCAAAAAAAATTAGTAATTTTTCCTTTTTTTTAAATGACAAAATGACAAAAAACAAGTGAGAGTGTTAAATTCGGCTGTGCCGAATCTTGAATACCCTCCAACGTTAAAAAAAATTGCAGGGGCGTTTTTTTTTTTGGGGGGGGGGGGCTTGTCGGGGGTCCTTGGGAACACCTTCTCTCTGGTTAAAAATGTTTACAAATTTAATTACTTTTTGTACAAAAGACATACACTTTCATCATTATATGAATAATTTGCTAATATCCACGCACACAAAAGGGGGCGGACCAAAAAACAGTAATTTTCAAATCCCTTAGGTCCAAGTCCAAGACTTTGAACTTTTTCAAACATAAAAATGTTTCATTTGCTTAACACAAATACAAAAAAACGAATTAAAAGTTACCTTTTTTCATTGGTTGGTTTACTTCTTCAAGGAGGAACTTTTCCCCCCTGGTCCGATTTTGCCCATCTCCGAACTTAACCAGCCTATGAACATAAGACATATATGCCAAATGCCAAATTTCAGGAGTCTAGCACTTTTATTTTGGACTGTATCGTGTCTTCCACAGACGGACAAACAGACGGACAGACGGACGGACGGACGGACGGACGGACGGACGGACGGACATCGCTAGAATGTCTTAGAATCGATCACTGATCAATAATATATATACTTTATGGGCTCCTAGACCAATATTTCGATGCGTTACACACGGAATGACAAAGTGAGTATACCCCCATACACTCAAAAAAATACGTTAGTAGATTTACTAATTTTTTTTTGCTAATGCTAGTTAGCTAACTTTTAGCAAATTTTTAGTTGAGATTAGCATGTTAGCAAAAAATTCTTGTAAACTTCATTTAGCACATTAGCAATTTTAAACAAACTTTGAACTAATTTCTTTTGCTAAATTTGAAATTGAGTTGACAACATTTTTACAAGAACAAACTACCAATTTTTAAAAATTCGATATCTTTTGAACGGGTCAACAAAAAAATCTGGAAATTTACCACGAAGGTAAACTGTAAAGAAATTGGGAAAATCTAAAAAAATAAATTTCCAAAGTGTCCGATTTGACATGGAATGCCCCATATATATTACTGATCCATGATCGATTCTAAGACATTCTATGAATATCCGTCCGTCCGTCCGTCCGCCCGTCCGTCCGTCCGTCTGTCTGTAGATAACACAATGCAGTCCAAAATAAAATAGACTCCTAAAGTTTGGCACAAATATGTTTCATGTTCATAGGCAGGTTAAGTTCGTGAATGGGCAAAATCAGGCCAGGGGGAAAAAAGTTCCCCCTTGAAAAACTGAACCAACAACTAAAAAAATACACATTTTTTAATTTTTTTTTGTATTTCAGTTAAATAAATGAAACATTTGGTATATTTATCGCTATAGGAAGGTGGTCTCAACGTCTCCCACTGACCACATAACCCCCCCCCCCCCCCCCAAAAAACAAAAAAACGCCACTAAACAATTTTTTTTTGTTTTTTTTTTACATTTTGGAGGGTATAAAAGATTCGGCACAACCGAATTTAACACTCTCACTTGCTTAAAGGATAAAATTGGCTGCAGTTGTACTGAACCGATTTGATGATTTTTTGTTGATTTGTAGATCATTACATTCTCTAGTACTTATTGTGGCAATTTTTTGAATAACATTGATTTTTATTAAAAAATTTACTTTTCTTCATTCATTAAGAACAAAATTTGGTGAACATTTCAAAAACAGGCCACGGTTAGTACTAGAGAATTTAATGAACTACAAATCAAATTTCATCAAAATCGGTCCAGTAGTTTTTGCTATACAACTGCAGCCGATTTTGTCCTTTAAGAAAAGCATTCTACAATAGGGTGGCTCGTTTTTGAGCTTTTCTCTCTGATCAAATTCTAATACCCGCCAAAAGTGTCGGTCCCCTAAGGGTAACTCACTTGCAAAATATCACCCCGATCGGAGTTTATCTTCTGTCTCCACTTTGAGCCTCAAAATTGGGGTTTTTGGAAAAAAGGACTTTTTTAAAAAAAAAATAAATAAAAATTTAAGATTTTTTATTAAAATATTGAAAAATTTTTTTTTGTATAATATTTGATCATAAATACCTAAATATGAAATTTAAAGATTTTACGGTATCATTAACCCGTTCAAACTTGATACCAAAAAAATGTCATGATTTTGGGGGCGTTCTCAAAACACCTTTTTTCAAAATTTGAAAATTTTATTAAAAAAAAATTTTAAATATACCATTTTTTCTTTCTGAATTCATTAAGAACACCTTGGAGAAAAAAATGTGAAATATGGCGGATATCCGTCTAACCACTTTTGGGAATCGCGGGGGGAAGTTAGCGGATTTCAAGGAAATGTTGGTTTTATCAATAATTTGGATTAATAATATCTTATAAATTTCATTTTTGGGCAAATTAACTATTTTTTTGGTGTCGTGGCATTCTATTAGATAACTTTAAGTCTGTCATGAAATTATACCGATCTAGGACGTTTTTAACCCACATTGGCTGGGGGTCAAAAATGACCCCCGCTAGAAATTTGAAGTTTAGAGCTTAAATGTTGTGCTATAAACAAGTAAAAAACGGCTTTTGTGTGTTTTACCTCAACTATTATTTCGTATTAATATATTATCTTTAAAAAATCATTAACCCTTCTTGGTAGGGGGTCAAAAATGACCCATTCAATAAAAAATATAAATTTTGATAATTTCAAAAAATTCAAGCACTATGCCGAAAAGTTTTTGCCGGGGTCATTTTTGACCCCTGACCAATGTGGGTTAAAGATATCTTAAACAGGTGAAATTTTAGGGCTGATTTAAAGTTTTCTAAAAGACTGCCACAAATTAATTTTCTATAAAAAATATATACTTTTAATTGAATGGGTCATTTTTGACCCCCTACCAAGAGGGGTTAACGATTTTTTTAAAGATAATTTATTAATACGAAATAATAGTTGAGGTAAAACACACAAAAGCCGTTTTATACTTGTTTATAGCACAAAATTTAAGCTCTAAACTTCAAATTTCTTGCGGGGGTCATTTTTGACCCCCAGCCAATGTGGGTTAAAGACGTCCTAGATCGGTAAGATTTTATGACAGACTTAAAGTTATCTAATAGAATCCACGACACAAAAAAACAATTTTTTTGCCCAAAAATGAAATTTATAAGATTTTATTAATCCAAATTATTGATAAAACCAACATTTCCTTGAAATCCGCTAACTTCCCCCCGCGATTCCCAAAAAGTGGCTCGACGGATATCCGTCATATTTCACTTTTTTCTTCTCCAAGGTGTTTTTAATGAATTCAGAAAGAAAAAATGGTATATTTAAAATTTTTTTTTAATAAAATTTTCAAATTTTGAAAAAAGGTGTTTTGAGAACGCCCCCAAAATCATGACATTTTTTGGTATCAAGTTTGAACGGGTTAATGATACCGTAAAATCTTTAAATTTCATATTTAAGTATTTATGATCAAATATTATACAAAAAATTTTTTTTCATTATTTTAATAAAAAAACTTAAATTTTTATTTATTTTTTTTTTAAAAGTCCTTTTTTCCAAAAACCCCAATTTTGAGGCTCAAAGTGGAGACAGGAGATAAACTCCGATCGGGGTGATATTTTGCATGTAAGTTACCCTTAGGGGACCGACACTTTTGGCGGGTATTAGAATTTGATCAGAGAGAAAAGCCCAAAAACGAGCCACCCTATTCTACAATTGAGTGGCAATTTCAGTGGACAAAATTTTGTGTTACAAAATTTTAAAAATATTTTAATAATTTATCTTTCAAATAAAACAAAAGCAATTAAAAAATATTACGTATTTATTGTTTATAGCTGTTTAAAAATTGCTCACATGAAGGCCTTTTTTTCTTTAAACCCCCCTTAAAGAAACATTTTGGTTTTAAAGAGTTAATTTAAACAAATATATTTTTTTCGGAACATAAGTTTTTCCTTCTATAACTTCAAACTTAATCTTAAAGATCTTTTTTCTTTTTGCCATAAATGTACATTTCTTTCTTAGTCTTCTTAAAACAATGATGACGACGATCATGATGATCTTGGGACATTTTATTATGTATCTTTTTTATACCCTCCAACCACAGTATGGGGGTATACTCACTTTGTCATTCCGTGTGTAACGCATCGAAATATCGGTCTAGGACCCCATAAAGTATATATATTATTGATCAGTGATCCATTCTAAGACATTCTAGCGATGTCCGTCTGTCCGTCCGTCCGTCCGTCCGTCCGTCCGTCCGTCCGTCTGTGGAAGACACGATACAGTCCAAAGTAAAAGAGCTAGACTCCTGAAATTTGGCACGAATATGTCTTATGGTATTGGGCTGGTTAAGTTCGAACATGGGCACAATCGGTTCAGGGGGAAAAAAATTCCCCTCTTAAGAACTAAAAAAACCTCTAAAAAAAAATCCATTTTTTATAGGTTTTTCGTACTTTTGCTTAGCAAACGAAACATTGTTATGTCAAAAGAAGTTCAAAGTCTTGCAGTTGGATCCAGGAATGTTGTCTCCAACCGACTTTACCCCCCCCCCCCCCCCAAAAAAAAAAGACGCCCCTGTTTTTTTTTTTTTTTTTTAAGTGTTGGAGGGTATAAAAGATTCGGCACAGCCGAATTTAACACTCTCACTTGTTTTTTTTATTATCTTGCAGTAACAGTGGCTGTTTTATGTTTTTAGCAGGGCTTTATATGGCTTATAAAGAGTAAATACAGAGTTGCAATACATGATTTTATTTTGTTGCATTCGTGTGTATGTGTATTTACCATTTTTGTTACTCTGGTTGCTGAGGTTTTTTTTTTCATCTTCTTCTGTTGTCTTGCGATTCAATGTCATTAACGTTGCATGTTGTTAAATATTACTTGCAACTTTTTATTTGATTTAACAATTTCAAACTTTTGAAAATCCCATATGAGTAATTCTTCCGCATACATAAATGTATGTAATATCTAAGCCGCCGCACCTCATTGTGGTACTACTACGGAAAAAGGTAGTCATAATGTACAATTGTCGAGTTGTGGCTTTTTATTTTGTGACGACAATATGATTTATAGGATTTTCTATATGATTTAATAAGTTATGAAAGGATAATTTTATGTGCCACCATTGTATATGGAAAAATAAAGTAACAGTTGTTATGAAATTTTTAGGTATATTTTAACAATAACTGTTGAATTTGGATAACGAAGCATTAGTCGATAAAATAAAAATGTGTTATAAGGCTAAATTTTGCAGATAGCAATTATCTTTCAATTTAGAAAAAAAACTTTTTAAGTAATTTTTGCGTACTGGCTAATGATAAACACTCTCTTTTGATTAACAAATGTGAGTGTTTATCAGTCAGCACTTAAGTGCTGACTGAAAATTCGAACTAAGTTTTGATTTCTACTTAAAAAAGGTTTTTAAATCAATTTAAAACATCTATAAAATCTCATAAAGCTCCAAATCCAATTTATAATTTTTTACAACCTATTAATCTTCTTCCATACCATTGAACCCTTTCTTTGTACATAACTGAAAAATACGGCCTTAGTTTGTTATTCTTAAGGCTTCTATTTACATTTTACAGCAAGTAGGAACTTATGTGAACTTAAAACATGTATTTATTAGTTAAAAGCTAAATTTTGAGATCACCCATTTTTTACAAAACACGTTTTATATATTTATGTTAAATCTAAAAATCCAAGCTGTACAAATTAAATGTTGTAAAATAAAAAAAGGTAGCAAAATTCTTAAATCTCATAAATCTTCAAATCCAATTTATATTTTTTTCACAACCTATTAATCTTATTCCAGATCATTGAACCCTTTCTTTGAACATAATTGATAATAAATTCTAAAGTGGTCTTGTGGATGCAATTTTTATAACTGCATTTTTTATAGTTTCTGTTTTTTTATGGCATAACATAGACCAGAGCTTCTCACTAACTTTTGCGTTGCGACCCCTTTTCAATATTTAAAATTTTTCGCGACCCCCCAATATAAAAAAAAAATTAACGTGAACTTTGACCTCAGTTTTTTTCAAAAACCTGAAGTAATGAAAAAAAATTGGAAACCAAATTCAGAAGCAGCATTGAAAGATTAATCGAAACCGTGTGGTCAGATCCCAGACGCACACCAAAAACTTCAAGTAAAAAACTTCTAAATAATAGAAAAAAACACAATTTTTGTGAACTTTGACTTCAATTTTCTCAAAAATATGTAAACCAGGTCCCGAACTACGATATTTTATATCGAAACTTACTATCTGCATTGATTTTTTATTTCCGAAAATAAAAGAAAAACACCAGTTAAACCTGATCAGAAATGAATGTTTGGTATTGATCGAAATTTTATTCGATCACGAATCTAGATCCGTTATTCAGATCCAGATTTGGAATCAGCATTAAAAAAGAAAATCGAAAAAAGTGGTCAGATCCAGACGCATCCGAAAATTTCGCAAACAAAGCTCATCGAAATGCACAAGAATACGTTTTTGTGAACTTTGCCTTTAATTTTCTCAAAAACCTAACGTACTAGAAAAATTTGGAACCCATATTCGGAATCAGCATTGAAAAGTTAATAGAATACGAACTGACAGATCCCAGACTCAGCCAAAACACTTTAAAAATAAGTGTTGGGCATCCCGATAAATTAACAACTGCACAGTAATTACGGGAGTATCTTAAGTTATGGAAAAAATATTTTTCTTTAATAAAAGTATTTGTATATTTTTACAACACAAAAATTAAAAAATGTGTTTTAAATTTACCAAAATTTAAGGTTTTAACAAATTTGTTCGTGACCCCCCTGAAACTCTTCCGCGACCCCCTAGGGGGTCGCGACCCACCGTTTGAGAACCATTGACATAGACTAATATATAATGCTACAAAACATTTTAATTAAAAGTAGAAATTGAAAAAAAAAATCCAATTTAAGTCTACACTTAAGTGCTGACTAAAAAATCTGGTATTGCTTTGTTATGCTTAAAGCTTCTTTTTACTTTATACAACAAGTAGGTACTTATTCCAACTTAATACATGTATAAACTCGTTAAAAGCAAAAATTTGAGACCACCCATTTTTTACAAAAACGACAAATTAAATGTGGTAAAATAAAAAAAAAAAACAAGTAGCAAAATTCTTAAATCTCATAAAGCTCCAAATCTAATTTATATTTTTTCTTCTTACAGACCATTGAAACCTTTCTTTTTAAATTGTAAAGTGGTCTTGTAGTTGCACTTTTTATAACTGCATTTTTTTAGTATCTGTTTTTAATATATGGCATAACATAGACTAAATTATAATGCTATAAAACATTATAAATAAATGAAGGAATTGTAATATACGGAAAAAAAATC
The DNA here is from genome assembly GCA_963921195.1 of Pegoplata infirma. Lineage (NCBI taxonomy): Eukaryota > Metazoa > Arthropoda > Insecta > Diptera > Anthomyiidae > Pegoplata > Pegoplata infirma. Next base: position 45,017,888 of record OY992538.1, read on the forward strand.
CAATTTATGTGTACACTTAAGTGCTGACTAAAAAATTCGGCCTTAGTATGTTATTCTTAAAGATTCTATTTACTTTTTGCAAAAAGTAGGTACTTATATCAATTAAATACACGTATAAATTAGTTAAAAGCAAAAATTTGAGATCACCCATTTTTTACAAAACACGTTTTATATGTTTATGTTAAATCTAAAAATCCAAGTAAGACAAATTAAAATCGAAAGCAAAAAAATTAGCAAAATATACAAAAAAAAATAGCAAAGTAGCACCATAAAATCGAATTTAGGTCTACACTTAAGTGCCGACTGAAAAATACGACCTTAGTTTGTTATTCTTAAAGCTTCTATTTACTTTATACAACAAGTAGGTACTTATTTCAACTAAATACATAAATTAGTTAAAAGCTAAAATTTGAGATCACCCATGTTTTACAAAACACGTTTTATTTGTTTATGTTAAATATGAAAATTTAAGCTGGACAAATTAATTGTTATAAAATTAAAACAAAAAGTAGCAAAATTCTTAAATTTCACAAAGCTCGAAAACCAATTTAAATATTTTTTACAACCTATCAATCTTCTTCCAGATCATTGAACCTTTTCTTTGTACATAATTGCTAATAAATTCTAAAGTGGTCTTGTCAATGCAATTTTTATAACTGCATTTTTTCTAGTTTCTGTTTTTTTATGGCATAACATAAACTAATTTATGATGCTATAAAACATTTTAATTAAAAGTAGAAATTGTTATATACGTTTACTAGTTTTATTCTGCTTAGCTACCAAAGATAAGGAAAGAGTGGTAGTAAACTTGATTTTGAAAGCGAAATTTTTGTTTAACGATGGATGCAGTTCAAAAAATAAATTTACAGACCGGTAGGATATAAACGCAATATATGTATGTTTGCTAAATAAGGTAAACAATTAAAAAAAAAACCTTAAAAAATTCTCAAAAGTCAAGTATGAATTGCATAAGCATTATGAAACCAGGATTGCGCAGATCTTTTTTTATACAAAAAATACAATATCTAAATTTTTGGAAAATCTTTACTCGTTTTGGACATATTAAAACCGATAGCACTGTGGAACAAATTCAGGTTAGCAAAAGTTAGGTCGATTATAAGAGTGAGGGGTGAAAATAGAGGCTAAATTATAAGCTAAATTGTAAGACCCATATCGCGGCTAAATTATAAGACCCATATCGCGGCGTTTGACTTTGCAGTCAAATGCCGATTTGACTTTGCAGTCAAATGCCGATTTGACTTTGCAGTCAAATGCCGATTGTCAGCATATTGATTATATGGTTTTTTGACTATAACTCGTCGACTAATTAATATTTTTTCAATCTATAACAGTCAAATTATTGCTAGAGACCTGTCCAATAATTATATTTTTTAAAAAAATTGATTTAGAAAATTTTTGTGGTGCTTATGAACAGTGTTGCCATTTTAGCCATTTTCCGGCTAGATTTAGCTCCTTTTGAACTCGTTTAGCCGGAGAAAAATGCATTTAGCTCTTAGCCGTTTTTTTAGCCATTTTCGAAATTATTTTAGCAGTTTTTTAGCCATTTTTGAGTTTTTTAATTTAAAAGTAATTTTTAGTGTTTTTTATACTAAAAGAATAAATAAATTGGTTGTTTTTTTAGTACAGATCAAGCACAGGCTCCAATTTAATTTAGTTAAAAGGTTTAAGTTAAAAAATGTGGAAGAAATTTTAATTTATAAAAATTACAGACATTTCTGGTATTCCCATACCGGTTTCAAACACTCCAGTTATAGTGTTATCATAAGTAGGATTTTTAATATCGGTTTGTTTTGTTAGTAGGTATTTGTTTTTCACAAATGTATATGAATTTTAATTAGTTCCAGTCTGGAATCGAACAACGGATATTTTTGTCATATTCATACCATTAACATTATACTAAATCTTCGACGATCTAGCGATGCCAGTTTCTCTGTTAAAAATACACTAACGTTCGAAACTCAACTTAAAGACTGTAGCTGAATCTTGGCATATATATTTTTGTCTTTCTTCACGTCAGGTTTCAGCGAAAGCGGTTCCTGGAGTAAAAAGTTTTACCTAGAATTCACGTGTTGCAAATGCGCCAACTTCCAAAAGAAAGCCAAAAATAAATATACGCAGTGCAGTGTTTTTTTACTATAAAAAATTAAATAAAAAATTTTTTCGCACTCAAAAAAAAAAAAAATTATAATTTGCATCAAAAAATTTTACCACATTTTTTTTTAAACAAAAATAACTAAAAAAAAATTGTTTTTTGTTTTTGCATTTAAAAAATGGTTAATCATTGGAAAACTGTTTTGAACTCTAGTTTTTATCTAGAATAAGTCAAAACCGTTCCAAATATATAACATAAGATCTTTTTATTTAATTTTATGTGTAAAACTTAAACAAAAATTTTAGCCATTTTTAGCTATTTATTAGCCGTTTTTTAGCCGTTTTTTCGAATGAATTTAGCCGTTTTTGACTACCAAGTTCTGGCAACACTGCTTATGAAGCAAAATGTTGGAAAAAAACATTTTTTTTCATGCTTTTTGAAAATATGTTGCTTTATAAGCACCACAAACATTTCCTAAATCAAATTTTTTTAAAAAATTTAATTGTTAGACAGGTCTCTAGCAATAATTTGGCTTTTACAAATTAAAAAAATTTCAATTAGTCGACGAGTTATAGACAAAAAACCATATAAACAATATGCTGAAAATCGGCATTTGACTGCAAAGTTCTAAGGTCGATTAAAAAAAAATTCGAACTAACATAAACAAACGCCGCGATACGGGTCATCTAATTTAGCCTCTATTTCCACCCCTCACTCTCAGAATCGACCTAACTTTTTCTAACCTGAATTTGTTTCACAGTGTAGTGAAAGTGGTAAAATATTAACTGTTTCCCCTGTCAAATGATGCTTACATTTTTATTCAAAATTGATCAAGTACATCAAAATTATAAGGGAAACAATCATTTCACTTTAGTGTTTAACATAACCTTAAAAATATCTGTTAAATAGAAAATTTTGAAATAAAATTTTTGCTTAACAAAAAACTAAGAAATAAAAAAAAGATTTTTAAATAAAATTTTTTAAAAAAAAAAGTTTTTTTTTTGCCAAAAAAAAAGTTTAATGACGCTTTTTTTTGGCAAAGTTCTAGTGCTAGTTCAGATTTTATTCGGATCTTCCCGAAAACCTATATTTTTTCATAAGGTGGCAACTTTTTTTTGTAAATGTGGGATTGGGCAGTTACCCAGTTGGCAAAATAAAATCTCCCCTGACATACTGCTGTCTCTCCCCTAATGAAATCGCTGTCATCTTCATACAATTTTTCAAAATGCCCTAAATGATATGTCAGCAGTTGGGCAGCAGTCCTTTAGTATCGGTGGCGAAAAACAATTCGTTTAAGCAACCACTGACCAACTGCTGGCATGTCATTGGGGACATTTTTAAAAATTGTATGAAGATGTCACAATTTTATAAAAGGGAGAGTCAGCAGTATGTCAGGGGTGATTTTTTTTGCCGACTGGGTGAAAATAGGTAGGTCGATTAACTTAAAAAATGTTATTTTTTATTGAGAGCTGCCAGATCACTATAAAAAAAATCTGGCAACCATGAACTTTCACCATTTTTTAGAGGATTTTGTATGCTACAAAATGGCACCAGATTACATTTAAAAAAAAATATTTTTTTAAAATGTAATCTGGTGCCCTTATAGTCTGGACTTTGACTATGGCATTGGTACCGAGAGTTTTGACCCTTTTTAGGCATTCTATGAATGTCCGTCTGTCCGTCCGTCTGTCTGTAGATGACACCATGCTGTGCAAATAAAATAGCTAACCTCCTGAAATTACGCACGAATATGTCTTATGGTTCTATGCAGGCTAAGTTCTTAAATGGGCAAAATCGGACCAGGGGGGAAAAATCCCCCCTTAAATAACTAAACCAACCTCTGAAAAATACCTTTTTTATACCCTACACCACACTGTGGTACAGGGTATAATGAGTTTGTGCTGATGTTTGTAACTACCCGAAATATTGGTCCTAGACCCACCTTTCAGTATACTCAGAATCACTTTTGAGTCGATTTAGCAAATTTTAATCAATTGACTTGAAATTTGAAACTTAAACCTCCCTTGGCCTAAGGACGAAGCCTATTGAAATTGGAAAAAATCGGTCCATATTTACGCCTAGCCCCAATACAAATGTCGTCTTTAGTTTTGGCTCAAATGACTCTAATAACCGTATTATAATAGGTATCTTTTTGAAATTTGGAAGGTAAACATTTTTTGTCTTCACAAATCACTGTTCCGAATTTCAAAGAAATCGGACCAGTTCTTCTTGTAGCCCCCATACAAACCACCTTCCCGATTTTCACATAAATGTCTCAAATTTCATGAAAATAGAAAATATTTAATTAAAATTTTATTTGTGGATGTTAAACGCGTAACCTTATCAAACCTGATAATCATCGGACCAGTTTTGGACTCAGGCCCCTTTTAAAAATTTCGCCCGATATTTAGTTAAAGCGGTTTATTGTCAACAAATAGAAGCCTATTTTACTTAAATTTGATTTGTGAGTGTTTTTTACACTTATTAAAGATTTTACAACATATAGATCTAATCGGTCCGTGACCCATTTTCCGGGAAACTCTGGTGTAGGGTATTATATGGTCGGTCTTGACCGACTATAATTTTCTTACTTGTTTTACGTGTTTTTTGTATTTTTGTTAAACAAATGAAACATTTTTGTGCTAAAAGAAGTTCAAAGTCCTGTACTTGGACCTAGGATATTAAAATTAGCAAACATTTTTCCAGAGGGGGAGGTCTCCATCACAGCCATCCACAAAAAAACCGCCCCTATTCATTTTTTTTTTTATTTTTTAACAAAAAAATTTCGAATCGCGGTATTAACAATTCGTTCTTTTTCTACAGAAAACGCTAAGTTTTGAGTTCGGAATTTAAAAGTGCAATCTTTGGCAATAAAAACATTGCAATTGCAAAATTTGAATAAGCAGCTTTATTGCGTTTTTCACGAGGAATAATTTTTGTCTCCAATCATTCTTTCATATCTCTAATCGTTTTCAAGATAAGGTCGAAATGTCAGTTTTTCGACGTTTGAGCGGAATTTTTTCAAAAACGGCTTTTGCGAAGATTTTGATTTTTTGTTGAAATAAAGCAGTGGGGCACCACAAACTTATAATCAAGAGAGATATTCATACACTCAAAATAATAACTCTGTTAAATTACAGAAAAACTCTGCTTATTTAATTGAGTACACCATACTTTTCCAGATAACAACATTTCTTGGTAATTTTACTAAAATACTCGGTAAAATGATTTTGACCAAAAAAACTGTTAATTTACAGAGTTTATAGTAAAATATTGGTTTAATATGAAAGCTTTTTGACAGAGAAAACTCTGTAATTTTACTTTAAAACTTTGTAAAATGATTTAGACAAAAAAAAACTGTTAATTTACAGAGTTTCTAGTACAATATTGGTTAAATAAACCACCATTTAGCAAAGAAAACTATGTAAATTTGCATATATTTGTAAGATGCATTTGATGCAAAAAAAAATTTAAAGAAAAAACTATATAAATTTACTGATATTAGTTAACCCTTTCACTCCCCTTGTACACTACAGTGTACGCATCCATAAAAAATCATTAAAAATAAACCGTACAACATTTTTGTTATACACTCAAAAAATTATGTTAGTAAAATCAACTGAAAATGTCAGTTAAAATAACTACTTTGTAAGTTGTTTTGGGGTCAACTACTTTTTCAGTTAAATCAACTAACAATGTTAGTTATTTTAACTGACAAAAACAACTGACTTATGTAGTAAAAACTACTTACATTTGTAGTCAAAAACACTAAAATGTAGTAAAAATAAAATAATCAATATATAAATTTTTGTTTTCAAAAATTTTTTAGAAAAAAAACTGAAGACCAAATTTTTCAAAGTTTTTTTTTTTAAAAAAAAATCAAAATTTATTTTATTTTGAATTTTTTGGAAAAAACTTAAAAAATTTTTCAGAGATAAAAAAATAAAATTTACTACTTTAAATAACTGTTACTACATTACAGTACTTTTTTGTAAGTTATTCAAAAAAAAGACTTAAAATAACTAACAGAAATAGTTGTTTGATATTTTTCATACAAAAACAACTGACTTTGTAATTGAAAACAACTAATTACTGTAAAATATGCAAACAACTAACATGTAGTAACTTACATAATTTTCTGAGTGTATATATATAGAGTTTTATTGACTATTAACTAAATAAACTTGACATTAAAAGTTTTTATTTGGAGGATTATTATAACTGGATAATATGAAACTAGTTAGAAACAAACCAGGATGTCTAAATTTTTAGAAAAATTAAAAATTTTTCTTTCACACTTTTCTCAATTCAAAACCATATATAACAAATCAAAAAATTATAATACATAATTATAATTAGAGTCTGAGCACGACTGTCTTTACAGAAACAATAATTTTTGTTTTTTGTTTGGACAAAATTGATCATTGAAGGGTTATCTTTACGATAGATGTGTTCGGAAAAACAAATTTTCAATCCGGTGGACTCTACACGCTATATTTGTTGGCAAAATGGAAATTTTTCAAATAACGTAAAAAAATTGCAAAACAAAATAAACGTTAAAAAATTCTCAAAAATCGAATAATAATCGTACAAGCTTTCTTAAAAGCGTATTTTGTAGATTTTTTCGGTACAAAAAAATACAAAATTCGAATTTCGGAAAAATGAATAAATGCATGTTATTTTGTAAAATTTTTATAAGACCTCTGAAAAAAAAATTGTATAACTTTTTTTGCTACTTTTTCTAAAAAAAAATATAAATACAGATAAAATTTTGATGTTTGGTAACAAAAACAAAAACTACTCAAAACGGAAAACTTTTTTGGTTATAAAATACGAAGTATTTTGCTTAAATCTGTATTTTAGCAGAAAACTCTATTAATTACACTGTGCAACACCCAAAATCGGAATGGGATGAAACCAAAAGCAAATGAAAGATGACATATTCCAAAACAAACCCCTCAAGGCCTTTTTCCAGTTCAGAGCTAGATTTTTAAAGTTAGTGCACTTTTATTATAATTATAATAATAAATGCTTGAAAATTGTATTAGTGGCGAATGATTAATATTGTAATTGCCTTTAAATAACAATCATACGCAACGGTGTCCAGTGTTTTATGTTAATAATTGCCTTTAAATAACAATCATACGCAACGGTGTTTTGTGGTTTATTTGAATAATTTGGCTATTCAGTAAATAGGTAGAGTTGTCAAAACCGATTTTCGAAGTATTCGAAAAATCGATTTTTTTCTATTTTTCCGGTTTTTTAAAACCGGTTTTTTGAAAAGGCCGGTTTTCGAAGTATTCGAGAAATCGATTTTTTGGTCTCGAATAATCGGCTTTTTTATGTTTAATTTTTTTTTATTATTTTGCATTCAATGTCGTTTTTTAGTAGCCATCTCAAAACTTTGAAGAACATTTTAATTATACCTTAAAAGAAAATCAAAATCCTGTATTGAAAGATGGTTTTGACTAGATACTACATAGATAAATTATCTAAAAGATCTTCCAAATTAGATCTGCTTTACAAGGCATTACTGAAAAGAAATGGGCGTAATGATTGTTGTTTTTTTTTCTTTTTTCAAATAACTACACTCAAAAAAAAAACTTGTAAAACGGCAAGAAAAGTTTGTAACTTTTTTTTGCTACCTCCTATTTGTCAACAATTCCTTGTAATTTTACAAGCTTTTTAACAATAATTTTGTAATCTTACAAGCTTTTTACCAATAAAATCCTAAATTTACAAAGTTTTTGACGTGATACAACTTACAAGGAGGTTTCCTGTTTTTACTAGATTTTTTTACCTCCTTTTTTACGAGAATTCCTATACAAAATTACAAGGCTTCGTAATTTTACAGAATTTTTACGAACAAAATTGCAAATTTACAACTTTTTTGGCGCAGAAAAATTTACTAGAAGGAAATCTCGTAAATTTACAATTTTTTTGTAAAAAAACCTTAGAAATTTGTAAAATTACAAATAAAAATTGTAAAATTACAAAAATGTTTCTTTTGTTTTACAAAAATACAAAAAAAAAACTGTTAAAAAGTGTCGTTTCTCAGATATTGGTTTAGTTTTTCAAAGGGAAACTTTTTTCTCCCTGGTCCGATTTTGTCCATTTGTGAACGCAGCCGGCCTATAACCATGAGACATATATATGCCAAATTTCAGGGTTATAGCTTTATTTTGGACTGAATTGTGTTTTATGCAGACGGACATGCTAGTTTTGTTTAACTTTATTATTAAATAAACAATTTAAAAAAAAATCGAAAAACCGAATTTTCGAAACCGGTTTTTAGTTACAAAACCGAAAAGGGCACAACCAGGGGCTTTTTAAGTAGGATATGTTTAGTACACACAAACTTTAAATGCTTTAAAATCACCAACTTTAAATACGTGTAAAATAAAATCTAGCTCTGACCTAACAAAAAGGCCTTGTGGGTTTTGTTATGGAAAACGTCAGCTTTCATTTGCTTTTGGTTTCATCCCATTCCGATTCCGAAAGTTAGATTTTGTATCACTGTGTTATCTGTAAAATTAAGATTACAAAGTAAAAATTAATGTACCAGAGGAAAGTTTGTTTTTTTGTCAAAACAAAATACAAAGTATTTTCTTTAAATCTGTATTTTGACAGAAAACTCTGTCTAATATCAGTTAAATTGAGATAATAGTCATTTTACAGAGTATTTTTCAGAGTTATTATTTTGAGTGTAGTGTTCGCAACTTGAGGCTTAAGATTCTGAAAATTTTATCTTATATTCATTTTTGAATACAAATACTTCTATAAATTTCTGTTTATAAGCTAACTTCTTTATTGTTTTTTTTTTATATTTTTTTTTTTAAATCGAATTATATATTCTTAACTAGCTATACCCGGTCCGCGTTGCTGGCCCTAAGAAAAAAAAAAAAAATGCTTTATATTGCGTCTTAATTTAATATAGTGTCGGACAAAATTAAAGCACGGGTCCGGGTCCAGCTATTCATCTTTGGTTCCACCCTCGGTTAGCATTATCTATAGGAAATCTGAAGAAAATCGGTTCAGCCGTTTTTGCGTGATTTTGAAACAGACAGACATAACGTTAAGTATAGCACAAAGGGGCGTCATTTAACGCATTTTTATCGAATCATGATAGTCTAAAGTTCCATGCTGCATCCTCGATTAGTACTATCTGTGCTGTAAATTTCATTGACATCAGTTTTGCCGTTTTTGCGTAATTACGAAAGAGGAGCAAATAACTTTTTATTTATGAAAAACGGGAGTGACATTTTATACACTTTTGCTGAATCGCGCTCTACATATGACCAACTGTTCCCGCTCGGTTAGTAGTGACAGATTAGGCTTATCCGTTTTTACGTGATTTCAAAACAGGCAGATATAACGGTTAGTATAAAACAAAGGGGCGTGGCAATTTACGCCTCTTTGTTCAATCGTGGTCAGTATAGTACAAAGTGCGTTGCAATTTTGATCCCTTTTTCCAATAACGATCTTATATGGCCTACATATGCACTTGATTAGCACTGTATGTATTTAAAATGTCAAGAGAATCGGTTCAGCTGTTTTTGCGTGATTGCGAAACAGGCAGGCAACGTCCAGTATAGTACAAAGGGGCGTGGCATTTTACGCCCCTTTTTCCAATCGTAGTATAACATGGCCTATAGTTCCGCACCCGGTTAATACTATCAGTGCTGAAAATTTCTTTAAAATAAAATCAACAGTTTTTGCGTTATTGCGGAGCATGCAGAAATAAAATTCAATTCAATACAAAGGGGCATGGTATTTTACGCCCATTTGTCCGATCGCGATCTAATTTGGCACACAGTTAGTACTTGGTTAGTTTTATCGTTGGTTTAAATTTCATCAAAATTGGTCCAGCCGTTTTTTATATATAGATGTCATTAGTGGTGCAATGTAAAAATTCGATTTTGCCACGCCCATCCTCCCACACACAAAAACTTAAAAATCTGACTGCACAGTGTTACTCCCTAGGCTATTCTGAATATTCCCTGAAAATTTCATCAAGATCGGTCCAGCCATTTTCGCGTCCAAATGGAACATAGATATAGCCGTTTTTTGCATTATTGAAATAACTTTCAATTCAATACAAAGTTGCCCACCCCTCCGCCCACTGGCAATAACGCATGGCATTTTACGCCCATTTGTCCGATCACGCTCTAATTTGGCACACAGTTAGTACTTGGTTAGTACTATCTCTGGTTTAAATTTCATCAAAATCATTTCATCCGTTTTTTATATAAAGATGTCATTAGTGGTGCAATGTAAAAATTCGATTTTGCCACGCCCATCCGCCCACACACAAAAAAAATTCAATTCAATACAAAGGGGCATGGTATTTTACGCCCATTTGTCCGATCACGCTCTAATTTGGCACACAGTTAGTACTTGGTTAGTACTATCTCTGGTTTAAATTTCATCAAAATCATTTCATCCGTTTTTTATATAAAGATGTCATTAGTGGTGCAATGTAAAAATTCGATTTTGCCACGCCCATCCGCCCACACACAAAAACTTAAAAATCTGACTGCACAGTGTTACTCCCTAGGCTATTCCCTGAAAATTTCATCAAGATCGGTCCAGCCATTTTCGCGTCCATATGGAACATAGATATAGCCGTTTTTTGCATTATTGAAATAACTTTCAATTCAATACAAAGTTGCATGGCATTTTACGCTACTTTGTCCGATAACGCTCAAATTTGGCACATAGTGAGTACTCAGTTAGTACTATCTTTGATATAAATTTCATCAAAATCGGTCCATCCGTTTTTTATATATAGATGTCATTAATGGTGGGATGCAAAAATTGGATTTTGCCACGCCCCTCCGCCCACAGACGGAAAATCAGAAATCCGACTTGACAGTGTTACTCGCCAGGCTATTCTGAATATTCCCTGAAAATTTCATCAAGATCGGTCCAGCCGTTTTCGAGTCCATACGGAACATACATACATACATACATACACACATCCATTTTTATATATATAGATAATTTTTTTAATAATTTCTAACAAATTGTGTTTTTTACATTTTTGTCAAAAACTTCATCAAGAAACTCAATTATTAACAAGATATTTGATTGGTCACTTGCAATTTTAATAAAGAAATGTTATTGCTTTTCAAAACTGAAACAGCCTTTTCAATGTCACTGGGTTGGGGTAATTGTTCACGGGTTAAAATCCAAACAATGGCTAAAAGTTACAAAAAAAAAATATTTTTATTATAAGGAAATCACATAAATTCCCCTTAATCTACTTACTAGCAGAGGAAGTATCCGATACAGGAGTACAAGAATATACTACGGCATAGTTGTTATAATCAGTATCCAAAACCCAATAGTTACTGGAAACAGTATAAGCCGGAGATACAGGGAATTTAACCATCAATTTACCAGTTGAAACTATAGTAGCGGTACCCAAAATATCAGATAAAGTATTATTTCTATAAAAAGGAAAGAAAGTAAATTTTTAGAATTCAAATTTTTTGGTATTTTTTCCAAAAAAAAGTCCTACTTACTGTTCATTAACTAAACTATTTTTAACATTAACATTGCCATCTTCATTGAGAGTATATTCAGCAGTTACACATTTTCCATCAGCTTCAAAATATACAGGATATTTAGCATATTCAAACCATTTACCCAAATACTTTTCAACATCAAAACTATCGACCACTTTAATATTTTCTGGGCAGGCACCCTGGGACATAACTTGAGCAGTCGTCAAAGCCAATAGGGCTGATAATACTGTGAAGGCTAATACTCTATAACAAATAAAAGCAAAATTAAAATTTATTTTGAAATTATGTGAAATTATAACTAACTTATTATTCATAATGATAATTTGGCTTAATTTTATAGAATTTTGTTTCCCCCAATAGTGTTCACTAGTTAAAGTTTGAATTTATATTGGTGAAATTAGTAATAATTTCACAACATTTTATAGTAGTGTCCAGAATATATTTTGAATAGACTAATTAACTTAAATTATTACAAACAAATAAAAAAAAAAACTTGTTTTATCATTTTGTTTTTTTATTATACTATCTACTCATTTGTTTAAATAAAACATAGCACAGTGGGACAATTTCGAAAAATTCTTTATTTATTTTAACAGAAATATAAATGAAATCAGCTATATTGAATGTCACACTACACCATTTCCAATTGTATTTTAAAAATTTCCTAATGTATTTTAAAATTGTCCAAATGTATTTTATTGGTGAAATTAGTAATAATTTCAAATGAATTTCAAAATTGTCCAAATATATTTTAAAATTTTCCAAATACATTTTAAAATTGTAAAAATGTATTTTAAAATTGTCCAAATGTAGTATAAAATTTCCAAATGTATTTGGGGCATTCCATGTCAAATCGTACACTTTAAAAAATTTTTTTTTAGATTTTCCCAATTTGTTAACAGTTTTTAGTACCCTTCGAAAACTCCTTCGTGGTAAATTTTTTAGATTTTTTTTGATGACCCGTTCAAAAGATATATATATATATTTTAAAAATAGTTAGTTTGTTCCTTTACTCAAACTTCTTTTACTCATAACTTCTTCAATAATGGTCTAAATTTCAATTTTTATACCCTCCACTCTAGTGATAGAGGGTATATATAAGTTTGTCATTCCGTTTGTAACACCTCGAAATATTGGTCTAGGACCCCATAAAGTATATATATTCATGATCCTCGATGTCCGTCCGTCCGTCCGTCCGTCCGTCCGTCCGTCCGTCTGTCCGTCTGTCTGTCTGTTGAAAACACGCTAACTTTTGAAAGACTTTACGGAGGCTCCTGAAGTTTGGCATGTATGTTGGGCATTTACCTGGTCAGGTTGGTATTGCAGTCCAGCAAAATCGGTCCAGTGGTTCAAAAGTTATAAGCAAATGAGTGAATTTCGGCAAGGGTTTTTTTGGAATTTACGAGATAAAACACACGGTAACTTTCGAACGGCAATTCTGAGGGTGCTGAAGTGTGGCATATATATTTGTCGTTCTTCAGGTCCGGTTCGTTTTAAATTTCAGCCAAATCGGTTTAGCGGTTCAAAAGTTATTAGCAAAGCCGTAAATTTCAGATTCGCCTCACCTTAAATTCACGTGTTGAAAACCCGTTAAACATCCCAGCCAGAAATTGCCAGCCGTTCCAAAAAAAAAGTACTGGCAAAGTAATTTATTTTTTGTATAGCAAGCTCTTTTTAGTAAAGTACTTGGTTTTACCGAATTTAGTACTTTGCCAGTACTTTTTTACCAAACTAAACACGGTTTCTTTATTTGAAATATTTTTTTTAATAATTTAATTAAATTTTAACATTTTAAAAGGATATAGCAATAAATTCGCGAATTTCTCCATTTTTTTGATGTTTTTGCGAGATTAGCCCATAAGACTTTGCTTTTACCATTATGTTGAAAATCGCGAAAAACTTTTTTTTATATGCCAGCATCATTTTACGAGATAATTCAAGGGTAAAAAAAAGATAACCTTTTTCAAAATATTTTTAAATATTTGTACGTGTTTTATAGTGTCACTATTGATGGCAAATGAAATAGGAGAATATTAGCTAATTTTTTCATTTTTTTATTTGTCCATATCAGCAAAAATAATGTAAAAAATGTCCCTTCAAATATTATTAAAATATTTTGTTAAAAATTGTAAATGATATTTTAGGAAAAAATATGAAGGGACATTACCGCAATTTTTCCTGATATATAAAAATGGGAAAATTGGCGGAGATCCACTCTTTTATTTGCTATCACTAGTGGCATCCCAGGAAATGTACAATGTACATATATTTAAAAAATATTTTATAAAAATTTAATCCTCTACAACTTTGAAGTCCTTTTAAAAGGAAACAGGATCACGAAATGAAAAACTGTAAATGCAGTTTTACTACGTTTAGTCGTAGTTTTTGTTAAGATAACTTTTGCAAATGAAAACTTTTTTGGACAAATTTTTGGTCAGTTAATTGCTTAAGGTTCCCCCCATTATATACTTAAAAATGGACCCTCATCATTAAAATGATTTTGCTATAAAAAAAATTAAAAAAAGACTTCTAATGTACAAATTATTAAATAAAAAAATAATTTTATTCATACATTTTTAATTTTGTAATGGATTATTTTAGTTAAAAAGCTATTTAAAAAAATCTCCGATAATACTTTTCAAAGTACAGGGAAAGCGCGTTTAAAAGTAATTTGCCACTACTAAATGGTGTTATCATTTAGCATCTTAGCAAGTACTAAAAACCCAAACAAAAGGTACTTTGCCAGTATTAATACCACCTTATTAGGTACTTTGCCAGATCTGGCCCGTATGTATTTTTCTGCCTGGGATGTTTTAAAAACATTGGTAAGTCACAAAAATATTTTACATCGCATTTTTGTCACTCAAAAATATTTTTACACTAAAAGAAAAAAAAATACACTCGAAAAAAATTTTACACTCAAAAAAAATTTTACACTCAAAGAAAAATTTAGGTAATTTATTTTTTTTTTTTTTTTTTAAATTAGTTAAAATAAAAAGTTTTTTTACACGAAATAAAATAAAAAGTTTTTTTACACGAAATAAAATATTTAAAAAATATTATTTTTTCACTTTAGAAAATTTACTATAACTTAAAAAGGGCGTTGTGGAGGGTATTCATAGATTCGGCCAAGTCGAATTTAATTTTTCTACTTGTTTTTTTTTTTTTTTTTTCAAAATTGTTGTTTTTTTACGTACTTTTTTAAAAAAAAATCCCAAAAAATTCTTAAAAGCGCTCTAGTATGCGATTTTCAAATTTTAAAATTTAAATTTAATTTTTGAAAATGTTTGTACTCTTTGATTTTTTTAAATTTTTTTGTGTAAAACTTCTATCGATTCTGCAAACTTTTTGCCCAGGAGGATCGTGGGATAACGATTATTACTATTTTTTTAAATTTTTTGAAAAAATTTTATTGTAATTTTCCAATCTTAAAAGCATTTCTGCTGCTGCAATGGTGCTTCATAGAGGGGTCCTTCATAAGACCGACCCCATTAATTTTTACGTCTAAACATTGCTTTGGAACAAACTAATACCCTATCTCCAATTTCTAAGGGGGCTCCCACACAAAACGACATTTTTTAAAATTTGCTACAACCGCTCTAACTGCCCTAATAGTGCCCTTAGAGCAACAAAATGTATGACCGACCCACAATATTTTTTTAGTCCAAACATTTTCTCTGAAAACACCTACCCTCTATCTCTAATTTTTAAGGCGGTCCCCATACATTTTTTTTATTTTTTATTTTTTGTAAATTTGTTTTATTTAATCAGCTTCTACCGGTCCAATGGTGCTCCCGAGAGAGGTCATTTGTGAGATGACCCCCATTTATTTTTACCCTACAAAATTTTTTTAAAATATACCTACGCCTTATCTCCACTCCCTAAGTAGACTCCCATACAAAATTACATTTTTATAAAATTTGCTCCAACTGTTATTTGTATGGGAGCCTACTTAGGGAGTGGAGATAGGGCATAGGTATGTTTTAGAAAAATGTTGTCGGGTGAAAATAAATAGCGGTCGGTCTCACTAATGACCCCTTTCGGACACACCATTGGACCGGTAGAAGCTGATTTAATAAAACAAATTTACAAAAAATAAAAAAAATGTATGGGGACCGCCTTAACAGTTAAAGATAGAGGGTAGGTGTGTCCAGAGAAAATGTTTGGACTAAAAAAATATTGTGGGTCGGTCACACATTTTGTTGCTCTATTTTAATTTTAAAAAATGTCGTTTTGTGTGGGAGCCCCCTTAGAAATTGGAGATAGGGTATTAGTTTGTTCCAAAGAAATGTTAAGACGTAAAAATTAATGGGGGTCGGTCTTATAAAGGACCCCTCTATGACGCACCATTGGAGTAGTAAAAATGATTTTAAGATTGGAAAATTACAATAAAATTTTTTTCAAAAAGTTTAAAAAAATAGTAATAATCGTTATCCCACGATCTTCCTGGGCAAAAAATTTGTAGAATCGATAGAAGTTTTACACAAAAAAATTTCAAAAAAAATCGAAGAGTACAAACTTTTTCAAAAATGAGATTTAAATTTTAAAACTTAAAAATCTTAATTTGGGATTTTTTTTAGAAAGTACGTAAAAAAACAAAAATTTTGAAAAAAAAAAAAATTTAAATTTGGACCATTATTGAAGAAGTTATGATTAAAAGAAGTTTAAGTAAAGGAACAAACTACCAATTTTTAAAAATTCGATATCTTTTGAACGGGTCATCAAAAAAATCTGAAAATTTACCACGAAGGAGTTTTCGAAGGGTACTAAAAACTGTGAACAAATTGGGAAAATCTAAAAAAAAAGTTTTTCAAAGTGTCCGATTTCACATGGAATGCCCCATATATACTCATGATCCTCAATCGATTTTAAGACGATGTCCATCAGTCTGTCTGTCTGTTGAAAACACGCTAACTTTTGAAAGACTTTACGAAGGCTCCTGAAGTTTGGCATATATGTTAGGCATTTACCTGGTCAAGTTGGTATTGCAATCCAGCGAAATCAATCCAGTGATTCAAAAGTTATGAGCAAAAGAGTGAATTTCGGCAAGGGGTTTTTTTGAATTTACGAGATAAAAAACAACCAAACTTTTGAAAGGCAAATCTAAGGATGCTGAAGCTTGGCACATATATTTGTTGTTCCATTAGCATGATTCGTATTGAATTTCAGCGAAATCGTTCCAGTGGTTCAAAAGTCAATAGCAAAACCGTGAATTTCAGTTTACCCGTGTAAAAATGTATTAGATCTTATCTGATCTGTTCATATATGTTTATATATGATCGTATCTGATTGCATATAATTATATCTGAAATGTCCAAAATCGAGATCTAATTATATCTCGGATTTGGTCAACATTGCTAAATCCGAGATATAATTAGATCTGTATTTTGGTCATTTTAGATATATTTATATCTAATCAGACATGATCATATATGAATAGATATAAACAGATTAAATAAGATCTAATCCATTTTTACACGGGTAGTTTCACCTTAAATTAACGTGTCGAAAACCACACACAAAATATTTTACAACGAATTTTTGTCACTAAAAATATTTTTACACAAAAAAAAAATAAACTCGAAAAAAAAATTTACACTCAAAAAAAATTTACACTCAAAAAAAATTTTGTAAATTATTTTTTATTTTGAGTAGGTTTTTGTTCTAGCTCGAGGTCATTATTACCTTTACTAATTAAAATATTTTTGTTTTTTAAATTACTTCAAAAAAAAGTTTTTACACAAACTAAAATATTTCTAATTAAAAATGTTATTTTTCACGTTAAAAAATGTACTATCACTTAAAAAGGGCACTGTGGAGGGTATTCATAGATTCGGCCAAGTCGAATTTATTTTTTCTACTGGTTCAATTTGATTTTCAAGTCTGATCTTATACCAAAACAAGTGAGAGTGTTACATTCGGCTGTGCCGAATCTTTTATACCCTCCAATATGTAAAAAAAAATATAAAAAAAAATTCCAGGGGCGTCTTTTTTTTTGGGGGGGGGTTTAGGGGGGACGTGGGGGTTTGGTGGGAGACGTTGGGGGCACCTTCTTCTGACATAAAAATGTTGAATTTGCTTAAGAAAAGTACAAAAAACACTGCAAAAAATCCGGTTTTTCTTAGGTTAGTTTAGTTCTCTAAGGGGGAACTTTTTGCCCCTTGGTCCGATTTTGCCCATTTCCGAACTTAACCTGCCTAGAAATAAAAGGCATATTCGTGCAAAACTTCGGAAGTCTAGCTCTTTTATTTTGGACTGTATCGTGTCCTCTACAGACGGACAGACGGACAGACGGACGGACGGACGGACGGACGGACATCGCTAGAATGTATCAGAATCGATCACTGATCAATAAAATATATACTTTATAGGGTCCTAGACCGATATTTCGATGCGTTACACACGGAATGACAAAGTGAGTATACCCCCATACTGTGGTTGGAGGGTATAAATGTGAAGGGTAAGAGAGGTACAAATTGTACTATTGGTACTTTTTATATTTCCTGAATCATTTAGTGAAAAAAAAATATTCTGGAAAATGTACTTTTAAGAAATTCCGTTTATTAGGGTCGTAAAAGGGGTAAAAAAGTGTACTTTTGGTACTTTTTATATTTCTTGAAATAATTATCCTACCCACTTGAAACTTTGAATGGTTTTTTGGGGGGTAAATGGGTAAAAAGAGTACTTTTGGTACATATTATTATTTTATAGACTTAAACAAATTAAAATATCTCAGAAAATTAAGAAAAAAATTAAACTTTTTGGAAAAACCTTGCACATTTAAGCAAATTCTGAAGAATTTTGAAGAAAATTTTTTATTTTGCATAACTACTTAAATATAGCATTATTTCATGTGTCTACACTCAAAATAAATTCTCCGTCCAATCAGCGGAAAAATCTGCTGAAAATACACCCATTTTGAGCCATATGAGAAATCAGCTAGTTTTAGCACACACGGTTTGCTGAAAATCTGTTATGATTATCTAGATGAAATCAGCAGAGAAATCTGCCAAAACAGCAGAGAAATCTGCTAAGAAATTTTCATGAAAACTTTAATAGTTTTCTTTTTTTAAATTTTAACTTAAAAAAAAAATATAAAAAATAATGTTTCTGTAAAATTATCTACTTATTATCTACTGATTATTTTTATTTTTAGTTTTTGTTTGTAGTCAATCGTTGTAATACAAAAAACGAAAAAACTAACACTTTAAAAAAAAAAAACTTAAAAAAGTTTCTTGAAAATGGATGACAGCAAACTATTTCGGTAAAAATACAAAATAATCTGCTAAAAATATGTTTAAAAATATCGTTTTTATTGCAAGGAAACAATAACACGTGTAGTACTTTGAAAAAAATTCTTGAAAAGATGACTTTTTCTGTATAATTAAAAAAAAAAATCGCTAAAAATATGTTAAAAATATTTTGAAATTCAGCAAACAGAATCAGTAAAAATTCAGTAAAGTTTCTGCTATTTTGTAAAACTGAATGACAGAGATTTTAGTAAAAATATTCATTTTAGCAGAAAAATCTGCTAAAAGTTTGCTAAATCAAATTGAAAGTCGTTTTACAGATTTTTTGACAGAGTTTTTCTTTTGAGTGTAGTTACAAAATACAGTTTTATTTCCCCACTGTTCCTATTCTCATAATACTCAAAATTATTATTGACACTCTTTTGTGAAGTTTTTAGTATTAATATATAGTGGTTATCTAACAATTATAGAACTTACAAAGTGTAACGCGTGTGGTATACAATTCAGTAAAATACAAATTATATTTACAATTCATAACAAAAAATATATTCAAATTTATTGATAAGTAGGGGGCTAGACTACTAGTCACCCTTTTTTAAAATTCGTATACAAATATATGAATCATTAACAAAAAGTGAAGTATTTACTAATTTTGTCTATATTTTTTTTTTTGTAATTTTCAGAAGATGTTGATTTGGAAGAAGCCGCCAGCACATCATCAAAACCCACAATAGAACCTACAGTCAGGATAAAATGTTTATCGGGTTCTATGTTAATAACCATCAAAGATGCACCATTACAACATGAGAATGGTCTATTTAGTGGCATGATATATCCAAAGGGTTTATCAAAAAATTCAACATGTCTAACAGAATATAGGTGAGTGAAAAAAGTTTTTATAACTGGTTTTCATAAAAAAGTTTATCTTTCCTAAAGATTTTATTTGCGAAATATTGTTAAAATATATTTCACTCTTGTTTTAAGTGAAAACAAGTAAGAAAATTATAGACCAAGAGTTATAAGTTATACACCAGAGTTTAAGTTATACACCAGAGTTTTCCGAAAATTGGCCCCGGAAAATGGGTTATATATATATATAATATATATATGGGGCATTCCAAGTCAAATCGGACACTTTGAAAAACATTTTTTTTTAGATTTTCCCAATTTGTTTGCAGTTTTTATTACCCTTCGAAAACTCCTTCGTGGTAAATTTTCAGATTTTTTTGATGACCCGTTCAAAAGATATCGATTTTTTAAAAATTGATAGTTTGTTCCTTTACTCAAACTTCTTTTACTCATAACTTCTTCAATAATGGTCCAAATTTAAATTTTTTTTCTTCAAAATTTTTGTTTTTTACGTACTTTTTAAAAAAATCCCAAAAAATTCTTAAAAGCGCTATAGTATGCGATTTTTAAGTTTTAAAATTTAAATCTCATTTTTGAAAACGTTTGTACTCTCCTATTTTTTTTAACTTTTTTTGTGTTAAACTGATATCGATTCTACAAATTTTTTGCCCAGGAGGATTGTGGGATAACGATTATTACTATTTTTTAAAATTTTGTGAAAAAATTTTATTGTAATTTTCAAATCTTAAAATCATTTCTATTGCTCCAATCGTGCGTCATAGAGGGGTCATTTATAAGACCGACCCCCATTAATTTTTACGTCTTAACATTTCTTTGGAACAAACTAATACCCTATCTCCAATTTCTAAGGGGGCTCCCACAAAAAAAGACATTTTTTAAAATTTGTTCCAACCGCTCTAACTGCCCTAAAAGTGCCCTTAAGAGCAACAAAATGTATGACCGACCCACAATATTTTTTTAGTCCAAACATTTTCTCTGAACACATCTACCCTCTATCTTTAATTGTTAAGGCGGTCCCAATACAATTTTTTTATTTTTTGTAAATTTGTTTTATTTAATCAGCTTCTACCGGTCCAGTGGTGCGTACGAGAGGGGTCATTAATGAGACCGACCCCCATTTATTTTTACCCTACAACAATTTTTTAAAATATACCTACGCCCTATCTCCACTCCCTAAGTAGGAAAACAATTTTTAAAAATTTAAAAAAATAGTAATAATCGTTATACCACAATCCTCCTGGGCAAAAAAATTGTAGAATCGATAGAAATTTTACACAAAAAAATTTTTCAAAGTGTCCGATTTGACATGGAATGCCCCATATATAATCTTTAATAAGTGTAAAAAACACTCACAAACCAAATTTGAGTGAAATGGGCTTCTATTTGTTGACAATAAACCGCTTTAACTGAATATCGGGCGAAATTTTCAAAAGGGGCCTAAGTCCAAAACTGGTCCGATGACTATCAGAATTTATAAGGTTATTTAAGTAAGCGTTTAACATACAGAAGCAGAATTTTAATTAAATATTTTCTGTTTTCATGAAATTTGAGAGATTTATGTGAAAATCGGGAAGGTGGTTTGTATGGGGGCTACAAGAAGAACTGGTCCGATTTCTTTAAAATGATGATTTATGACGACAAAACACGTTTACCTGCCAAATTTCGAAAATATACCTACTATAATACGGTTATTACAGTCATTTGAGGCAAAACAAAAAAGAACCTTTGTATGGGGGATAGGTCTAAATATGGATATAAATATGGACCTGTATCGTGTTTACACCGTTTATATGGACAGACAGACGGACGGACGGACATCAATAACTCGACTCAAAAAGTGATTCTGAGTCGATCAGTATACTTAAAGGTGGGTCTAGGACCAATATTTCGGGTAGTTACAAACATCAGCACAAACTTATTATACACTGTACCACAGTGTGGTGAAGGGTATAAAAATGTATTAAAAAAATTTGAGTGGGAAAATATTTCAGTCACAAAAAGAAGTTGGAATGAAAACACAAATTTTTAAGTGAAAAAAAATGTTGTAAAAACAATTTGAGTGAAAATAAATTTTGAGTAAAAAAAAATTTTTGAGCAAAAAAAATGTTGAGTCCAAAAAAATATTGAGTGAAGAAATATTGTTTCGAATTTTTGAAAATTTAAAAAACAAAAAATAAATAAGTCTTGCGATATATCGAATTTATTTTTTAAATTTTAATTTTTAATTAAATTTTTTAAATTAATTTTTACAAAAATATTAGGACAAATCTATTGCAAAAGTATGAAATTTAAAAAAATTACACTGTGCTCGTAAAAATTAT
Source organism: Pegoplata infirma (assembly GCA_963921195.1). NCBI lineage: Eukaryota > Metazoa > Arthropoda > Insecta > Diptera > Anthomyiidae > Pegoplata > Pegoplata infirma. The sequence goes on from OY992538.1 coordinate 45,039,972, forward strand.
ACGCTGAATTCAATGGTGCTAGCCGTTTTTCGAAGTTAGAGATATTTGCGATTTAAAATTGTAAAGCCTATGTACTACAAAAATTAAGTTTTTATGCTTTTGGGATAGTTTTTAAATATAAATTTAGAAAATGCATTGTTTCTTTTCGCGAAAAAAAAATTTTCCGAAAAAAAAAAAACTCCACGAAAAAAAAAATCCGCGAAATTTTTTTTTTTTTTTTAAATTTTGGGTCTGTAATGTATCGTTTTTTACTCATTTTCAAAAATTAATAGCAAAATAAAAAAAATTGGGAAAAAAATTTCGCGAATAAATTTTTTTTTGTATATTCAACAGAGATGATAAAAATTCCGCAATTTTCTAAATAATATAAAAAAATATTTTTTTTACTTAAAAATAAAAAGAATTAAACGCTAATATCGCTTATATATGAGGAGTTCCGGGTAAGACTTAAATTTTGAGGTAAAAAAGATGTGATTTTTGTTTTGATGGCACATCGATGAAAGTTGGCATAAATATTAGAAGCTATTTAAGAATAAGAAATTCGTGCGCGTCAATTAAATCGCGCAAGGGGGTCAAAAGTTATGGCGGTTTTAAGATTTAGCGGTTTTCAAAAATCTTAAAAATATTTTAAATATTTTTTTTCTACACATTTGTTGCATGCGTTATTAAAACATGCCAGGATATATCATTTCTTCTAAAATATATGATATAAATTTAACCCTTTAATGACCAAACGCTTTAAAAAAAATGTATCTAAGTACCTAAAATCGCGATTAATTCGCGGTAAAAGAAAAGTTTCACAACTTTTTATAACATATTAAGGCAATGCGCGTTGGTTTTACTGAAAAAAAAAAATCACGGAAAATCGTATTGTACCAGTGTTAAAAAAATCGGTGATGCTTTTTTATAACAAGAAAATTTAATATGGTCCAAAAAATCTATAATCATCAAAATTTTTTAACCCGCCTCTGATTTTATGATGACACATCAAGTGGGCTTTCATTTAAAAAAAAATTCATCCGATTTCGTGTAAAGCCTTGGATGTGCCAGATCAAAACAGGTTTAGATAAAATCATCGCGCTTTGCGCTCAGAATGGCTTAAAGTAAAAAGTCAAAAAGCAAATCATTTCTACTCGTTAAGGCACGTCTTTTGGTGTATTAAAATGAACATGATGCATTAATTGCTACTAAAAAAAATTGGAAACAGATTTGCAAATTTAGCTCAATTTTCAAAAATGCCACAAAATTTTTGCAATTTATTTTTTATAAACCCGCCAGTGATTTTTTTATGTAAACTCCTAAAAAACTCGGTTTACGCAAGAGTCCACCAAATTTCGAATGAAACCGCGAATGTGCCTCGCGAAAAACTGGTATTTTAAAAAAATTACGTTTTTTCTTTTGAACTTTGATCTGCTGAAACTCCTTAACTATTCGTGGCACATTAACGGGATTAATTCCAAAATGTTAAGAATTACAACAGCTACCAACTCTTTATGAACTTTTTTCATTTTATAGAGGGGGCCGAAATCCCTGATCAAAAAACCTCGAAAATTTAAAAACTCTTAATTTTTGGTTTCAAAACTTAACCGTCTTATAACTTCTTACCAAGCGATGAGGCATCTATCAAGTCAACATTAAAATAATCTTTTATATGTACTGCCTTCGTGTTATATCGGAAAAGATTGAAATATATGGAGAACTGAAAAAAAAAATGCGAAAGAAGGTAAAAACTATGGATTATTTCAAGCCATTTTTATCGATTTTTCAACTTTAACCCTCTGTAACTTTTACGGATAAAATGGGGTAATCCTTAAACATTGCTCAGTGATGGTTCAAGGTCTTGTTTACACAACTGCATTTACAGTTTTTCTAAATTCCAAAAACTGACGGTTTTTTAAAACATTTATTTCAGTTTCACTGAGTTGAAACTTAAAAAAGATTTCATGATATAAGATAACTTTAAAAAAAAACTAATATTACAATGGGATTTCTTTAAGCAAATAGAACCTTGTTGTTCTAAGGTCTCGAGATGGCTGTCGTAAATTCCAGTCAAGCTAAAAATATTTGTAATATTTCACGAAAATAAAGGTTTTTCGCGCAAAAAAATCCACGGTATTATGGTTTGTTTTTATTATTTTCTAAGGGAAATTATATCACTTTTTCTTTCCTGTCTCAATGTTTTTATTAATATTAAAAGTTCCAATGAAGTCTCCATCCTGAAAATTTAAACTAAAGTAGCAAAGGTGACCCTTAATAACATATATTTTTTCCAAAATTTTAAAAATATCGTTTTTTGAGATATAGTTCTCCAAAAATTATGATTAAAACCAATGACCTTTGACCTTTTTCAAAAAAAATCTTGGGAAAAGCCATTTTAAAGGCTGTCTTATTACCTATTATTTGAAACCTGAATGAGACCTGTATTTGAGTTATATTTCAGGTTGGAGGATACAAATTTTTAACAAAAATTAGGCAAAGTGGGCGTGGTCTATTTCTTTTTTCGTAAAAAACCAAAGTTGGAATTGATGAAAATTCATTTAAAAAAAAAATTAGTCAAATCGGTCCAGCCATTTTCAGATTTTAGATAAATTGAAAAAAATGGGCGTAAAAGTGGGGGTGGTCAATTTTTCTTTACGTAAAAACCTAAGTTAGGTAAAAGTGGGCGTGGTCAATTTTTCTTTACGTAAAAACCTAAGTTAGACTATGACGAACATTTAAAAAAACAAGTAAGAGTGTTAAATTCGGCTGTGCCGAATCTTTTATACCCTCCAACATGCCAAAAAAAAATCCAGGGTCGTTTTCTTCTTTTTGGGGGGGGGAGGTCGGCAGTGGTCTATGGGGGGACAAATTTCCCCTCAAAATATATGTTTAAAAATTAAATTTTATGCTTTTCGCACTAAATAAATACAAGTTTATCATTATTTTACAACTTTTTTTTTTAATCCACGCCCACAAAAGGGGGGCGGGACGAAAAAAAACTACATTTTCTAATCCCACGGGTCCAAATGCAAAACTTTAAGCTTCTTGAGGCATAAAAATTTTGCATTTGTTAAACAAAATCACAAAAAATCATGTGAAAAAATGGTGTTTTTTAGAGACTGGTTTAGTTCCTCAAGGGGGAACTTTTTTCCCCCTGGTCCGATTTTGCCCATCTCCGAACTTAACCAGCCTATGAACATAAGACATATTTCTGCCAAACTTCAGGAGTCTAGCACTTTTATTTTGGACTGTATCGTGTCTTCCACAGATGGACGGACAGACAGACAGACAGACAGACAGACAGACAGACAGACAGACAGACAGACAGACAGACAGACAGACAGACAGACAGACAGACAGACAGACAGACGGACGGACGGACGGACAGACGGACATCGCTAGAATGTTTTAGAATCGATCACTGACCAATAATATATATACTTTATGGGGTCATAGACCGATATTTCGATGCGTTACACACGGAATGACAATGAGTATACCCCCATACTGTAGTTGGAGGGTATAAAAAAATTTTCAAAATCGGTCCAGCCGTTCTCAACTGATGCGGTTACCGATGAACGACAATTGATTTTTATTTATATAGAACATTTTGTTTGAATAAAATAGGGAATTGACATCTAAACAAATTCTTGGACATCATGGGAGGGCACTCATGAATTTGACAAATTCAAATATAATTTTTTTTACTAGTTAAAAAATTTTATTAAAAATAATTAAATTTATATTTCTTTTCTTTCCTTTTTACAGAGATCATGACGGCCCCTTACGTTATAAACTACCACTACGTAGTTGTAATACCATGCCTCAAGAAACGGTAAGTGTTTTGTTTTTTTTTTTTTTGCCCCCCAGACAGTCATTCATATTTTTGACTCAATTTTGAGATTGTATAATTGCAAGTCATTTTGATGACCCACTCATAATTTAATTAAACAATTTGCGATTATAAATTTTAAGTTACACAAAGATAAGATTTTGTAATAAAATTTAATACTTATTAAGTTTTAAGTGCCTACCTATCAATTCAAATGTAAACAAGTGTTTGGATGTGACATAGTGTTTGCACAGTGGTTAGTAGAATTAAAAATGAAAGAGCAGACACAACTTACTATATTTAAAAGAGCACTTAAACAACCTTGTAGGTAAAATCTGAAATGCTGTAAATGGCAGCTGAAACAGCTTAAAATTCAATAGTTTTAAGGTTAACAAAATGTCTTCTAACATGTAAAGTAAATTTATTAATATGCCCTTCAATCACAGTATGGGGGTTAGAGTGCCCAAAAAAAAAAATGTGTTCTTTTCGGTGAAAAATATATTTGTTTTGAAAATTTTTTACTAAAGTCTAATATTTATTTTTTTTACATTTTTTTACCCTCCACTTATTGTTAGTAATAGAGGGCCATAAGTTTGTCATTCTATTTGTAACCTCATTTTGTTTTCTTCGTTTTTCGATCACTGTTAACTAGGCCAACCAAAAAAAGCAAATGCTTTTTTATACCCTCCAACCACAGTATGGGGGTATACTCACTTTGTCATTCCGTGTGTAACGCATTGAAATATCGGTCTAGGACCCCACAAAGTATATATTTTATTGATCAGTGATCGATTCTAAGACATTCTAGCGATGTCCGTCCGTCTGTGAGCAAAATCGGACCGAGGGGGAAAAAGTTCCCTCTTAGAGAACTAAACCAACCCATGAAAAATATTACTTTTTTAGATGATTTTTTGTGTTTTTGTTTAACAAATGCAACATTTAAATGCTACAGGAAGTTCAAAGTCCTGCATTTGGACCCAGAGAATTAGATAATGCCATTTTTTCGGTCCGCCCCCCTTTTAATGGGCGTGGAATAGTGTTTTTTTTTTAAATAATGATAATTTTTTATTTCTTTAGTGCATAAAGCATAAGAATGAATTTTTAAACACATATTCGAGAGGAAATTGATGATCGGAACCATAGTGCAATGTAAATATTAAATAAAAAACAAGTAAAAAAGTTAAATTCGGCCTTGCCGAATGTAGTGATACCCTCCACGATTTCAAAAAGATTATTGCAAAAAACTATATTTAAAAGGAAATTACTTTTGAAAAAAAAAAATTTTGAAAAAAAATTTCCGCAAAACAAAATTTTGATAAAAAAAAAAATCCGCGATTTTTTTCTTTTTTTGTCAAAAAATATGTTCGTACTTGTTTAAATACCATTTGGTGTTCAATTATGTTCACATATGTCAACCAGAAGCCGAATTAGAGCATTTTGTATTTTTAGGTTATGTTGAATGTACTGAAATTTTTGAGGTGTGCTCACATTTTCGTTCATAACTTTTTAACCGCTGAACCGATATCGCTCAAATGCAATACCAAACTTCTTGGGAGAACTTCCAATATATATTTTAAGTTTCAGTCATCTCTGTGCAATATTTTGTCCGCGAGAGCATTTTCCACAGACAGACGGACAGACGGACAGACGGACAGACGGACATCGCTAGAATGTCTTAAAATCGATCGGGCATCATGAATATATATACTTTATGGGGTCCCAGATCGATATTTCGATGAGTTACAAACGGAATGACAAACTTATATATACCCTCTATCACTAAGTGGAGGGTATAACAAAAAAAAAAATAGTAGTATATTTTATAAGTATGTATGAAAATTATATAAAAATTTTGAAAATTTTATAAAAGCAACCACGTGTATGACATATACTACGTGTTTTTTACTTCTATTGATACAAATAACAACTAACAAGCCAACAAGCCAAAAAAATATCAACAACTACAAAATGGCGCGCTGCCACGCCATATCTAGGAGGTTTATATTGAAACTCACCTCAATTGCTCATAGTTTCTTAACCCCTTGACCGATTTTGCCATAATTGGTACTAAAATAACCAGAAAAACTTTGAGAGCAATAAAATATGAACCCATTTAAAATTTTATTTGAATGTGTCAACCATGAGTCAAGATAAATCATTTTAAAATTTTGGGTAAAATTTCTGGTGCCTCGCCCCATTGTGCGATTCCGCCTAAATTTTTCGTGAGTGTTAGAACTGATAACATTACATTAAAGTCCAAGTTTCGTTCACATTCATTCAACAGGTGTCAAGTTATAGCATTTTTTTGTGTAAAATTCGCCATAACTTTAGAGGTACCTTTACATTTTCACTCATAACTTTTAAAATACATAATACTTAATACTTACTTAGGAGAATTCGGGGTACGGTACAATGGACTATTTTAAGTCTGAGCGCCATGGACTTGCTCAAAATTTACCTATTTTTAGGCTTGTACAACCCACCCTCAACTCAACTCAACAAGGAGAATTACGCAACTTTTGGTACACCAAACGTTTAAATCGGTTCCGGATTATTGCCAAAAACATGATTTCAACAGACAGACGGACGGACGAACAGACAGACAAGAATCGCTAGATCGACTTAAAATCGATCAAGGATCATGAATATATATACTTCAATGTGTTACATACGGAATGACAAACTTATATATACCCTCTATCACTAGAGTGGAGGGTATAATAAAATAAAAAAAAATTTAAAAAAAATTAAATAAAATAAAATAATTCTATATTAATTTATAGACAAGCTCAAGGCCACAGTTGTTTTTTAAAAATATTAATTTTTATTTTTTTATTATTTTCAATATTTCTCCATCCTTTGGATGGCATATTCAGGAACAACAACGAGTAACAATAACCAAATACAACGACTGCTCGTGTTTAGATTTAATATTGCACACTGCTCGTGTTTACAATATTGTAAACACGAGCAGTTATTGTTACTTGTTATTATTCCTGAAGATGCCATCCGAAGGATGGAGAAATATTGAAAATAAAAATAAAAATTAATATTTTTAAAAAACAACTGTGGCCTCGAGCTTGTCTATTAATTAATATAGAATTGAATAAAAAAGGTCGAATAAATATAATAATATTAAAATAAAATAAAATAATATATTTTGAGGATGTTTATTCTGGCTCGAGGTCATTATTTTCTTTACTAATTAAAACCATGATATTCTCATAGCATAATTTTCAAGAAAATTATTTTTTTGTTTTAAATTTATTTATGTTGGTCATTTTTGCAAGACTTAATCGACACGTGTTTCGGAATTTGTCAAAATTCCATTGTCAAGATTATTTAGCAAAAATAGAAACGATTTACTACAAAGTAGCAAACGAGTCTAATGACAAATCGTTTGTGCACAAACTAAAATATTAATACACATTCGCCTCTATTCACAATGAGAATTAGAAAGACAAAGAAATTGTTCCATACTAATAAGGCAACGATTGTCAATAACCAACAAAAATATTTAAAACAATTTTACATCCGATAGTCCATTGGACTACAACAATATGTTATTTGTGTTGTTGTTGTGAGAAAAACTCCATATTAGGGTTATTCATCGCAAGGCGTGCCAACCATTATGTTCAAATTAAATTTATTAAAAACTAGCAGGCCCGCCCGGAACTTTGTCACCGGTAATAATAAATACGGAATTAAAGAAGCATCAGTATTAGAGTCCCCATTTCTAAAATTGTCCCCTGCAGAATCTTTATTTTATTAAATTTTTATCGTTGAAGTCTTAAATAAAAACTATTTAAAACAAACAATAAAATTCAAACAGCCCCGTTAGCACGGAATCATGTTCGTTCCGGTAAAACAATTTCTTGAACATTTTCGAGCTCTTATATCGTTATTATTGATATCCTTTCATTTTCCGTATCATTCCATTTCGTTCCCCGTTCTATTCCATTTCGTTCCCTGTTCTATTCGTTTCAATTCTTTGAATTCAAATTCATTGCGTTCCATAACATGCGTTGAAGGAATAATGATTTTTTGGACAGGAGGATCCCACATTTCAAGAAAAGGTTACAGAGTTCACTTCTTTGCAACTGTTTGCTCCATTAAAATCGGAATTTCCAAAAAGGGCGTTTTCGGAATGTTTTGAAATCGGATGAGTAGTCTTAAAGGTTTTTAAATTTGAAGTCTTTTGACCCAAAGTGATCTTTAAAATGGGTGCGGTCAACGAAACCTACCCTAACTTACCCTGAAGGAGATTTATAAATATTAGTGAAATCAGTGTTTAAACATCATAAAAGGTTTCGTCTATTTTAAAGTTTTACGTCGATAAACCCTAGGACCATTCTTAATATTTGAGAAAAAAAAATTTTAAACCGAATTAGTAGTTTCAGAGATTTTGAAATTTTACGTTTATTTTTAACCAAAACTGGGCGTAGAAAGGGTGTGGTTGATGAAAGCTAGCCCATGTCCAACCTGAATGACCATTCAAAATGTATATTGGTGATGAAATTTTTTAAATCGGATGAGTAGATTCATAATATTAAAATTTTACGTTTTTCGTGCCAAAAGTGGCCGTATAAATGGGCGTGGTCAATGAAACTCAGCATATTTCCACACTTAAGAACCATACTAAGCATTGGTGGACAAATTTTGGAAATCGTATGAGTAATTTAGGAGATTTTTAAATTTTAGGTTTTTTGGCCAAAAAGTAGGCGAAGAAGTGGGCGTGGTCGATGATTCCTAACCTATGTCCACCCTGGAGGAATACTCTAAATATTATTGAAAAAATGTTTGAAATTGAATGAGTAGTCTCATAGATATTTAAATTTTAAGTTGTTAGCCAAAAGTGGGCGTTGAAGTGGGCGTGGTCGAAAAATCCTACACTATGCCCACTCTGGAGGACCACTCTAAATATTGGTAAAAGCATTTTTTAAATCGGTTGAGTAGTTTCAAAGATATTTAAATTTTAAGTTTTTTGCCAAAAGTGGGCGTAGAAGTGGGCGTGGTCGATGAAACCCAGCATATGTCCATCATGAAGGACCATTCCAAGTATGTATTGGTTAAAAAAAATTTGAAATTGGTTTAGTAGTTTTGAAGATTTTTAAATTTTACGTTTTTTGTCAAAAAGTGGGCGTAGAAGTGGGCGTGGACGATGAAACCTAGCCTATGTCCGTCCGGGAGGAACACTCTAAATATTGCTGAAAACTTTTTTGAAATCGGATGAGTAGTTCCGGAGATTACTTTCTACAAACAAACAAACAAAAAAACATACAAACATTACCTCTTTATAATATTAGTATAGAAGTATAGATATAGATTTATATTAAAAAATAAAAATTGTTTTATTCGACCTTTAAAATATTATATTTTGAGGATGTTTATTCTGGCTCGAATTCATTATTTTCTTTACTAATTAAAACCATGATATTCTCATAGCATAATTTTCAAGAAAATTATTTTTTTGTTTTAAATTTATTTATGTTGGTCATTTTTGCAAGACTTAATCGACACGTGTTTCGGAATTTGTTAAGATTCCATTGTCAACATAATTTAGCAAATGTAAATTTCGATCAAAACTTTTTTGTTACAAAGCAAGGTAAACCGTCAAATATTGGTAAAAAGTTTTTTTTTTTGTGTACAAAAGTGTCAAAATTGTTATGTGTGAACACTTAAAATAATACATTAGTAGATTTACTATTTTTTATTTTGCTATATGCTGGTTAGCTAACTTTTAGCAAATTTTTAGTTGAGATTAGCATGTTAGCAAAAACATCTTGTAAGCTTCATTTAGCGCATTAGCAATTTTAAACAAAGTTTGAACTAATTTTTTTTGCTAAATTTAAAATTGAGTTGACCAAATTTTTACAAGCTTTTTTGCTAATATTAGCAAAAATAAATTGTAATTTTTTTTTAAATTTCAGAAAATTTAAAATGGCGCTATCTGGGAAACTAAGCCAGATAGAGCAAAATGGAGGCCATTTTTGGTTCTCGGGTATCGGCGGTCCTCTTCACATGCGTGGACCATAGTGGATCCTAATTTTGGATCCAAAAAATTTTGAATTCCCGAATATTTTAAAATGCTCATATCTCGGTAAATATTGCCGACACAACAAAAAGTCCAAAAGCATTTTTGTAGCTCTCAACATGTGGAACAATGCCACAAAATAATCAAAAGCTCTCCGAGTAATATTTTTAAAGTTATGTAGTTTTGTAATTCTCAAAACCCCTGTAGTCCCCTAAAATCACGTACCTCAAAAACTAAGCAAGGTAGAGAGAAACGGACACAAATTTTGGATCAAAATCTGGGTCTGGACCTTACGGGTCCGAAACCAATGGGGTCCTCAAATGTGTATGAACTAAGTTGAAATAAAAAAAATTTCAGTTAACTAATTTTTGGCAAAACATTTTTGCAAACTTTACCAAAAAAATTGTGGGTTCCAAATCAGCAAATTTTCTTGTAGGTTTACAAGTTTTTTTTGCTAACATTACAGATTTGTTTTTTGAGTGTAGGAGGGCAGCATACTCAATCATACTTTTCCTAAAATAATAGTAGTACGTTTTAAATCTCAGCATGCAGCTCAAAATCCAAAGTTTATTATTTTGTCACGCTATTTATATTAATTGTAAATTTATTTCCAAAATCTAATTTCCATCAAAAACAATGCCTACCTTAATTTTGAAATTCTTTGAGAATTAGTTTAACCAATTTTTTTTTTTTTTTTTTTGTTTATTCATAAACCAACTTTCGCCTACTTTAAAAATACTTTTTCTCTTAACATTATTTGCAATTCTTAACACTTAATACCAAAAACACATTTACGTGTTTGATTTCAATAAGAAGTTTTTAATGAATTTCGAATTAGCCGCTTTAAGACGTTGAAAATAAGTAATACAACAACAAAACCAAATGTTTTGAGCGCACAAATCACAAACTCAAACGAAAAAAAAAATAAAACGCGGTTAATACAATACTTAAACCGGGAATTAAAAATGAATAAATACAATTTGTTGTGGTTACAACTATATATTTTCAAATAAAAATACAGCTATTTGGGTTAATTCTAAAATAAAAAGAGTACAAAAAAATATTTGAAAGTGTTTTAAAATTAAATGAAGAGATTATAAATGGATTAAAACAGACAAATCATAAAAAATTAAACACAAAAAGTAAGAAAATCTAAAAATTAAACAGAAAAATAAGTAAAAACATTTCGAATTAACAAGACAATTATCAAAAAATTTATTTTAGGTCTCCCCAATTAACGGTAGTAAGAGCAATAAAATTTCTTTAAATTTGAATCGGAAATAAACAAAAGATTTTAATGACTTTGTTTTCTTTAGTATAATAATAAAATGTTCTAATGATAATCATAATAATGTTAATAAAATAACGTGAGAATATTATCAAAAGAATCATAACATTCCCATATTTTCTTTGACATTTGCTCTTCTACTTTTGTTCTGTTTTGAACAAAAGATGTTAAGAATGATACTGTTTAACTATTCAAAACATGAAAATATTTATTTTTTCTTTAACAAAAGACATAAGAAATAAACTTTTTTTCTTTCATATACTTCTAAAGCATTTTCTTTAACAAACAAAAGACTTAAGAAACAAACTTTTTTTCTATTATTATGAAATATTTTTCGTTTCGAGACGTTAGATTTTAAACAAAAAGTACTATTACGTGCATTTGCCTTTAGTTAACAAACAAAAGAGTTTGAAACCAAACTTTTTTTTTGGTATAACATAAACGTCTTAAGCAAACAAAAGACTTAAGAACCGAACTTAGTTCTACACATACCTAAGTAAAAGTGTTGATTTAACAAATTAGCTGTCTAAATATTGAGATTATTTTCAGATAAGAAAATATATTTTTAAGAGTCCATTAGTGTATGATGTTAAAGATCACATTTGACCTTTGTTTAATGAAGTTCAAGAAAAATTTCGAACAAACATTGATTTAAAACTCGAAAGGAAACTTAAGTAGAAAAAGCTTCACTAACAAAACAAAAATTATGGAATTTTAGTTAAAACAAATTTTCATAAGGCCCCGACTTCAAATAATTTAATTTCTAGATATAAAAATTAAAAAGGACAAATAAAATAATGAAATTATATTTATAACTGAAATTTTTTTTTAACAAAAAACCTTTTAGAAACTAAGAATTTTTATCAAAAAACAAGTATAAAAGTTAAATTCGACTTGGCCGAATCTATGAATACCCTCCACAGCGCCCCTTTTAAAGGAAAGTAAATTTTTTAATGTAAAAAAAATAACAATGTTGATTAGAAATATTTTATTTTGAGTAAAAAACTTTTTTTTGGCCATTTTTATAAAAAAAAAATAATTTACTATTTTTTTTTTTTTTTTGAGTGTAAAATTTTTTCGAGTGTAAATTTTTTTTTAGTGTAAAAATATTTCTGAGTGACAAAAATACTCTGTAAAGTAATTTTGTGGCTAATAATTGTTTTTAAAGTTTGTTTTTTAAAACTCGGGGTTTTAAACACGTGAATTTTAGGTGAAACCAATCTGAAATTCAGGGTTTTGCTTATAACTTTGGAACCCCTGGACCGATTTGGCTGAGATTTGAAACGAATCGGGGCAGAGAAACGACAAATAAATGTGCCACACTTCAGCACTCTCGGGTTTGTCGTTCGAAAGTTACCGTGTGTTTTATCCCGTAAATTCATGAAAATCCCTTGCCGAAATTCAGTCTTTTGCTCATAACTTTTGAATCACTGGACCGATTTCGCTGGATTGCAATACCAACCTGACCAGGTAAATGCCTAACATATATGCCAAACTTCAGGAGCCTCCGTAAAGTCTTTCAAAAGTTAGCGTGTTTTCAACAGACAGACAGACGGACGGACGGACATAGCTAGATCGTCTTAAAATCGATCGAGGATCATGAATATATATACTTTATGGGGTCTTAGACCAAAATTTCGAGGTGTTTCAAACGGAATGACAAACTTGTATATACCCTCTATCACTAGAGTGGAGGGTATAAAAAAAAGGCCTAAGAGTCTGAGAATTTTTTTATATGAAAATTGTCTTATACACTCATAGAAATCCTACAGTAAAAAATACAGTAAATGTGTTATAACTTTAAATTTACTACATTTTTACTAATTTACAGTATAATTTTAGTTTTTAGTACGTTTTTTTTATAAGTGACCATTACTAAATACTGATTTTTTACCGGTTTTCTACTAATTTTTGTTATTAAAAATTGAGAAAAAAATATATATACAATTTTGTTTAAAAATCTAAGAAAAGACCCTTTTGGTACAAAATTTATCAAAAAATGAAAAGATTTAAAAAAAAATTGGGTTATAAAAAGCTTAGGTTGAGACCATTATTTTATTGTTTTTTTCGCAAGAATTTTTATATCTAAATCAATTTCTTTAAAATTGTATTATTTTTTTAAAATTAAAACGAGACCTTAAAATGTTTTCTTTAATATAATATTCTTATTCTACAATGTAGAATCTACATCATCTTAGAAAGACCATTTGTATAACAATAAAATAATACGATCATAAAATATCCTTGTGTTGTAAAATACATGTGTTTGAGAATATGGATTTTCCGTTTTTTAAAACCAAAAAAAAGGAGAAAAAGAGAGAGTAGGAGAGTATTTATATTGAGAATACATTTTTAAAGACTGTTGTCAACAAAGAGTTTTCTTGCTAAAAGTAGCGATTTTAGTTACGTATGTAGCAAGCAATAGAGCGGATTTTATCTAAGTCACACACATTTATTACCAACTTGTTATTTTAAATGCCAATTTTAATCTTCTCAAATGAAGAGCTTATTGTAAAAACTCGATAAGCAACATTTCATTTATGGTGGTCTTTGCCTTAAAACTTTTAAAATAATGTAGAAAATATAACTTTTGCAGAACTTTTATTCTCAATATACTTGTACGAAGGGTTAAAGCAAGACTTCTGCAAAAAATCTGTCAATGGAACATCAGCAGAAGGCGAAAAACAGGAAAAAATAAAATGTTGCTTATCAAGTTCTTGCAGTAAGCCCTTCAAATGTAAAAATTTCAATGTAAACGGTACATATTACAAAGTAGAATAAAATCGCATTTTACAAGATTAAAATTCCAATGTAAACGCACTATTAGTCAATTTTCAAAACAAAAAAAAAAATGTCAATCAATTTTTATGTCCGAAAATTAAAAAAAAATGTATGAAAAATTTTTTTTCTTAAATCATTTTTAATGAATTTTTTTACTATAAAACTCAAAAAAATGTAAATGGGACTACGAAAGTTTTTATTTTTTGTAAAAGTTTGGAAATTTGGTTTTGTCCTATTGTCCCGGCTTAGGGATAGTTTTTTTTGAGACAGTTTAATTATAAGTCCAATTTTTATCTGTCACGTAATAGGCATTTTAGTGATATGTGCTGTTTTCATCAGTCACGGGATAAATGATTTCGGATCGAGAAACACCCTTTTCCTGCAGGAAAATTCAATCAAAATTAATAATTCAATTAAAATTAAAAAAAAATGTGTAAACAACAAAGTAGTGTTTTTTAAGCAATTAATAAAAAAACAATATATTTTATGTGTCTAATACTGCATACAGACTAGCGTGATTTTAAAATCACCATGTGATTTTCCTTTTGATTGAATTTGAGAGTTTTTTAGTAGATTCTGATAGATTCTGATTGAATTTTCAAATTGAATTCAAGATATTTTTCTACACAAAGAGGAATTCATTAAAAAATCTCCATGAAAATATTTTTCCAGTAGTTTCATCCACTTTCCCTTATCATACGTTTTCTGTGGTAATCTTTGATATTGTATTTATTTCAATACAATTTATTGATCTCTATCATAAAAAATTCGATTTTTTTTTTGGTAATTGACTCAATTTCATGAATCACCGTTTCTTTGTTAAACAATTTAAAGCCAAAGCCTTTATTGTGATTACTCTAAAAAAAATCTCTATTTTTTGCGGAAAACCAACAAATTGGTAACATTGTTATTCTCAAGGCTCTCTTTATTTAGTTAAAAAAAAATCTTCAATCATGTAAACGTGAAGCGGAATTGTTTTTTTTTCCAAATACAAAAAAAAAATAGAAAAATAATCGTGAAAACTCTAATACTTTTTTAAAACAAATTCGAATACAGCACTGATGTAACATCAGGTAATACACAAAGTTCTTTAAATACTGCTATATTTATAACACAACAAATATATATTTTTTTCATTTATAACATTAGGTAAAAAATCTGGAAATATATTTTAAATTTACAACAACAGCGCAACACAATCATAAAACCTTTTAAATGGCGTCATCATGTGTGCAATTTTTGTTTAGCAAGCGTAAGTTTTTTGCATTTTCTTACCCACGTATACACATTTTATATGTACATTTTTTTTCAATTTGTTTTCAGATGCAAGCGGTGTCTAAATAATTGAAGAACTCAACAATAAACAAACACTCATCTCAAAATTATTATTTTTAAACTGAGTGTGTTCTTCAAGTGAATTTTGTGTTCAATTTGATATTTTTATTAATTTATTTATACAATAAAAATAAAATTTTTATTTATTTTAAATTTCATTTTGAAATTTATTTCACCACAATACTAACAATTTTACTGTAAAACTGAAAATTTTCTAATTTTTTCAGTTACTCTAACTTTACCATTTTTTTATAACCGCGTTAGTAAAATTTGACTAACGCGTTGTAGGGCCCTTTAATACTAACGTGTCAGCATTAATAACAGACTTTTTAGTAAGGAATACTGTAGGATTTCTATGAGTGTATCACACTCACACCTGAGGTGAAATCTCGTTCGAACGCGATTTCGATCATATGGTTGTGTATAAAATGATACAGACAATATGATCGAAATCTCGTTCGAACGAGATCTAGCGGCGCTTAAGTCAAAATTAAAAATTAAGATCGATAAACGTTTTTACACTGTATCGTTTACCTATACTTTACAGAAAAAATTAATGTTTTTACTTTTGTTTTGCTTTCAATATTCGCACAGTGTATTAAAGGAATTTGGGGCCTAATTACTCAGTGAGTTTTTCTTGACACTTTTAAGTCAATTGTTCATACATTTTGAGCCAAAATGTTTTAATTGAAAGTAAAAGGTATGTTTTAACTAAAACAAGTGAGAGTGTCACATTCGGCTGTGCCGAATCTTTTATACCCTCCAAAATATAAAAAAAAAATTTAAAAAAA
The DNA here is from genome assembly GCA_963921195.1 of Pegoplata infirma. Lineage (NCBI taxonomy): Eukaryota > Metazoa > Arthropoda > Insecta > Diptera > Anthomyiidae > Pegoplata > Pegoplata infirma. Next base: position 45,056,012 of record OY992538.1, read on the forward strand.
ATCCAGGGGCGTCTTTTTTTTTTGGGGGGGCGGGGTTGGTGGGAGACGTTAGAGGGGCACCTTCCCCTTGCGATTTTGAACGTCTTCTGAGATAAGAATGTTGCATTTGCTTTCCAAAAGTACAAAATACTCTGCCAAAAATGCGGTTTTTCTTGAGTTGGTTTAGTTCTCCAAGGGGGAACTTTTTTCCCCTTAGTCCGATTTTGCCCATTTCCGAACTTAACCTGCCTAGGAATATAAGACATATTCGTGCCAAACTTCGGAAGTCTAGCTCTTTTATTTTGGACTGTATCGTGTCCTCTACAGACGGACAGACGGACAGACGGACGGACGGACGGACGGACGGACATCGCTAGAATGTCTTAGAATCGATCACTGATCAATAAAATATATACTTTATGGGGTCCTAGACCGATATTTCGATGCGTTACACACGGAATTCGGACCGATCGTATTCGGTCCAATTCCTGCTTTGTTTATTATTTTGGGTTGTTTTTGTTGTGACGTTTCAGTATGGCGTGCTAGTTCGCGCAAGTTGTTCGGTTTTTTAGGACCCATCTGCCTGTCCAAATAAACAGTATAAACGCGATACAGACCACAATTTTCAATCGATTTGGCTAAAATTTGAAATTTAAGATTTTTTATCGAAAGAACAAATCCTATTTAATTTTTGACAAAATCGGTCCATGTTATCCCATAGCCACCATGTTAATTTCTCCTTCCAGTTTTACTAAAAAGCCCTAACAATGGCATTTTAACAAATATCCTCTTGAAACTCGACTGGTAAATGTTTTTTGTAGCCATAAATAATCACACTAAATTTTAACGGAATCGGAACATTTTAACTTCTAGTCCTCATACAGACCACCCTACCGATATTCACATAAATTTACCAAAATACATAAAAACACTGAAATAAATAAATATGGTTAAAAATTAAGTTCTATATAAGTTTTATAATCACAAATATGCATTGGGCTTTACTATTTTACATTTCCGAATTAAGCGCCGCTAGATTGGATGTTTCGGCCACTGTGCTCAGGTGTGAATAAGCCTTAAGAATCTGTGAATATTTTCTATACAAAAACTGTCCTGAATCTGTGAATTTTTCTATACAAAAAATGTCTCAAAATCTAAGAACTTTTCTATACGAAAACCATTTAAGAATCTGAAACGAAAAATTTTTTAGAATCATAAAAAAAATTACACTGTGCAACAAATTTGGGGTCTTCGAGTGTATTTTGAACGGGACAAAAAAAATTAAAGTATGCCTATCGAAGACCAAGACTGCTATATGGTTTTGAAAACTGAAGTTTTTAAATTTTTTTTAAAAGGCGTTTTGAGTAAGTCAAAACAAGTATAAAATCTAATTCTGAGGAACATAATGTTAAGACATGTCTTTATTAAAATACTATGGCGGTTCTGTTCTTAGAATTTATAAACTCGTTTATAAATTCGTTTTTTTTTTCAAATATCCTCATAAAACACCAATACAACGTTCTACAAAAATTTTTTTGCGTCAAATTTTACTAGGGGTTGTCAAGAACCAAAAGTTCGTACGAATAGTGCAAAATGCTTAAAAAAGTAAAATTGTAAATTAACACATACTGTTAAATTGTTTTTCACAAAAGTCGCTTGAATTAAGTCGAAAAAATGTTATAAATCTGTTTCTGACCTAAATAATGTTAAGGGTTGTCTTTAGTAAAATTTGATGGCGGTTCTTTTCTTAAAACATATTTTCTTAGAATATATTAGCCCTCTACACAGACCATATAGACATGCAACACGAGTGCTTATTTTGGTACTTTCAATATGGACGCATACAAAATACTACTAAATTTACTTCTCTGCCTAGAATACGTGTACCTGTACGTGTGAGCTTTTGCATCTGTATTTTCGTTGTTTGTTTATGTTTTGTATGAAACGTCAAAAGTTACACGCGCGTGCCGTCACTAATACATACACATGTGCGAAACTTATTCGTTTCACCCCTATGGCCCTCTATCTTCCATTGTAAGGGGTCATTTTGGTCCTTTATTCAAATACTCTCAAAGAACACCACTAAAACGTGCGTTTAAAGGGTAAAATTGTTTAACAAACATTTTTTTTGCATTAAATTTCACTAGGGGTTGTCAAAGGCCAAAATTTCACCCATTTACTTTTTTCAGCATTTTGTACTTTTCTAGAAAATTTTTGCAGAACATTTTAACCCTTTAAACACACGTTTTAGTGGTATTCTATGACGATATTCGAAAAAGGACCAAAATGACCCCTTTAAATGGGAGATAGAGGGTTAGGATCTCGAGCTAAGTTTTCAATTTCTACTATTAGTATACTTTCATTTTTCCCCCCATTCAAGATCAGTGTTGCCAGAAAATATTTAGCTCTTGTCCCCAATTTGAAAAATGAAATCCCCAAAAATACCCTACAAATTATATAAAATCCCCAAAAAAAAATTTTTAATTAATTAATTTTAAGGTTAGACCTTTTTATGATATTTAAATATTAAATTTTAAATAAAAAAGTTATATTAAATCGCCTTCTCGAGATATGGGAATTTGAATTTTTTGTGAATCAAGCCCCCAAATCCAAGAATTCTGTTGATATTAAAAAAAGCGTTAATGTTGTCTTTTTTCCTTTTCCCAACAAAATTACATAACTTTTGAAAAAAATCCAGCCTCGATAAGATCAGGAATACCATCAGAACATTGTAAGAAAGTTTAAAATGTAATTTTTTTGGTTTTATCCTTATAACTATTCGAATTTTGAAAAAAAAAATTCTGTTCAAATTAGATATTTCACCCAGAAAAGTTTTAGAGTTACTATTTACGGTTATTCAAAAAGTTTTTAATTTAAGTTGTTTTAAACGTTTTATCGCTTGTTTTTCAAGGAAAATAATATATTGAATGATTTATACAGTTGTAAAAGCAATAAACTACAAAAGTTACGAAAAAATATTTTTATCACTTAAATTATTTGTGACTGATTATTCCATATAATTTTACAGAAGTACGGTTTTTGTAGTTTGTTATTCAAAAAATTTTATTTTTACTTCACAAAATAAAAATATACATATAAACAGTTAAAATAACTGAAATATCGTTTGTTTTTACGGAATGTCTAGTCATTTATTAAAGTTTAAAAATAACTGAAAAATAATGTTTGTATAACTTTAACACACACTTTTCTAATATTAAGAAATTTAATTTTTCGTATTCAGGAGGCAGGTATACTTAAGCAAATGTATTTTGAATTTTTTCTCTCAATATTACCAAAAAAACTATTAAAATTGGTACAAAAAAACGTATCTTTAAAAATAATTTTGATTTTTTTTGCAAATATTTTTGGATACAATCAATGGATTTTAAATTTTAACCTCAGGTTCTCTTTATTGGAGTGTCCACGTTACACACATATCTGGTTTGAACAGGAAATTTCTTGTAAAATTTGGATATTTTTTGCAAAAAGGACGTTGTCAACTTCCTTGACATTACCTGATGGTATCCCTGATCGTATCGAGCCCGGGTTTCTTAGATATGTTAGGATTTTTATAAGAAATTTGAATAAAAAAAAATATATTCCTTTAACAGACGCTTTTCCATTATTAAAAGAATTGTTGGTTTTGAAGGCTTGGTCCAAAAAATATTAAAATGCCTATGTCTCGAGAAGGCTAATTGATAAAACTTTTCTGATGACAGATTCGTGCTAGGAGGTAATACTCCAAAAGTTTCTATTCGGTTGTCAAATAATTTTTTAAACGACCCAGAAAAATACTAAAAGTCAATTAATGCAGTTAAAGACACCAGTACCTATTTTTTGGCCTCCAATACTTTTGACCACCAATTTTTTTGTAAACAAAGAAATTTTTTTTTTATTTTGATATCTCATTACTTTGCACTTAAGTAGATGTTTTAAAATAAATAAACAAAATATTTTTTTATTGTTCCCAAATAAATTGGTGGTCAAAAGTATTGGAGGTAAAAAAATAATGATTGACTTTTAGTATTTGTTTGTCGTAGAAAAATTATTTGACAACTGAATATAAACTATTCTGAGTTGGAAAATAAATAACTTTGTTCGACCCTCGTAAAACATTTTTTATTTACTAAAATTACTCCCGACCTACATTATTTTATCTTGACGTCAAAAAACGTCAAAAAATAATTAAAGCATTGTTATTCCAATTTAACTACTTTGACATTAACAAATGAATGCAGTTGTAATTTTTGACAGCATTCTGTACCAATGTCAATCTCATTGAATGGTAATAGTCTTAACAGTTTTAAAAATTTTAAAAATTAAATTTTTAATTTTTGAAATAAAAAAATCCCCAAATTTTAGAGAAAATCCCCAAAAAATATCGAAATCCCCAAATCCCTCCCATGGAAATCTTATCCCCAAACCAAACTTGAAATCCCCATTTTGGGGACAAATCCCCTTATCTGGCAACACTGTTCAAGATATACGCGATGACACCAAATTTGTTGCATAGTGTTATTTAAATGTCCGGGCAAGTTTTTATTCTCCTTGCGACACATCATATTCATTAATTTTTTGTGCTGAACACGAATCAAAAAAAAACAAAATCGTTCGAACGATATCGAGACATCCTATGTTCATTTTTTTTTTTTTTTTTAATAAAATCAAAATATTTTTGCCCTTGACCCTTTCAAAGAGCTTGAGATAGTCTTTCATTTACACTTTATTAGAGCCAAATCTAATAGTTTTTACCGAAAAATTTCCACCAATATTTTAAAATTTAAACAATGAAAAAACCAAAAAAAAAAAACAAGTAAGAAAGTTATAGTCAGTCAAGACCGACCATATGATATCCTACACCAGAGTTTTCCGTAAAATGGGTCCCAAGTCCAAACATGGACCGATTGGGTCTGTCTTTTGTTAGATCTTTATTTAGTGTAGAAAACAAACACAGATAAAATTTTAGTGGAATTGGTTTATTTTTTATCAATAGACCGATTTAACTGAATATCGGTCGAAATTTTTATAAGGGGGACTTAGTCCAAAAATGGTCCAATTATATTCCGATTTGATTAGGTTACTAAAGTACACGTTTAACACCTAAAAATAAAATTGTTATCAAATATTTCCATTTGTATGAATTTTGAGGGAATTATGTGAATATCGAGAGGGTGGTTTTGTATGGGGACTACCAGAAGGACTGACCCTATTCCTTTGAAATTTGAAATGGTGGTTTGTGCATGCAAAATTTGATTACCTGTTAAATTTCAAAGCGATATCTATTATACAAGTAAGAAAGTTATAGTCGGTCAATACCGACCATATGATACCCTACACCAGTCCTTTCCGATAAATGGGTCTCAGGTCCAAACATGGACCGATTGGATCTGCCTTTTGTTAGATCTTTATTTAGTGTAGAAAACACACTCAGATCAAATTTTAGTGGAATTAGTTTATTTTTTGTCAATAGACCGATTTAACTGAACATCGGTCGAAATTTTTATATGGGGGACTAGTCCAAAAATTGACCAATTATATTCTGATTTTATTATGTTACTAAAGTACACGTTTAACACCTAAAAATAAAATTTTTAACAAATATTTCCATTTTTATGAATTTTGAGGGAATTATGTGAATATCGGGAGGGCAGTTTGTATGGGGACTACCAGAAGGACTGATCCTATTCCTTTGAAATTTGGAAAAATTTGTTTATCTGCTAAATTTCAAAGCGATATCTGTTATAATACGGATATTAGAGTCATTTAAGCTGAATCCAAAGGGGGCGTTTGTATGGGGGCTAGGTCTTAACATGGACTGATTTTCTCCAATTGGCTTCGTCCTTGGGTTAAAATATGCTTACGTTTCAAATATCAATTCAATTGATTGACAATTGCGACCTGTATCGTGCTTAAACCGATAGATTGACAGACGGACGGACGGACGGACGGACATCGCTAAATCGACTCAAAAAGTAATTCTGAGTCGATCGGTATACTTGGAGGTATGTCTAGGACCAATATTTCGGGTAGTTACAAACATCAGCACAAACTCAATATACCCTGTACCACAGAGTGGTGTAGGGTATAAAAACAATATCCTAAGATACATTCTTTTTATTAATTTTGGCATGCTGAACATAAATACAAAAAAAAAATTGAAATCGGTCAAGCGGTTTTCGTGATATTGCCATTTGAAATTGTAGAAAAATTTCTAAAAAAAAGTCGGACTTAAAAAAAAATCTTCAAATTTTTTTTTCCATTGACTATTTCATAGAGATTGAGAAAAATTTTCATTTATACTTAATTTAAGTGAAACCAAAAATTCATTTTAAATGAGATTTTGTCTCAAGCTCTTTGAAAGGATCAAGGGCAAGGGATTTTGAGATTTTTTAAAAACAATATCCCTAAACCGACCGATTAATTTTTTTATATTCGTGTTCAGCGCATCGAAATCAATAAAAATCATCTATCGCAAGATATATTTGTTTTTTTTTTTTTTAATTTTCAAAAATCCAAAATTTTAATCGCAGGGAGCCACCGGTTAATTTAACTTGATTGACCTCAAATTTGTACCACATAATTTTCCGTCTAGTAGAATAAAAATGTTCCCTGACTTTTGGGAAAATTAAAAGTTAAAAAAATGCCACTTTAATGTGTCATATTTAAGAAGTGATCTCTCTTTCAAACGACAGACGGACATCGCCAGATCAACTTAAAATTGATCTACACTCAAAAAAATAACTGTAATGTTAGCAAAAAAAGCTTGTAAACCTACAAGAAAATTTGCTGATTTTGAACCCACAATTTTTTTGGGAAAGTTAGCAAAAATGGTTTGCCAAAAATTAGTTAACTGAATTTTTTTTATTTCAACTTAGTTCATAGACATTTGAGGACCCCATTGGGTTCGGACCCGATAGGTCCAGACCCCGATGGGCCTAGACCTAGTTGGGTTCCTTAAAAATCGTCATAGTTTTTGATCCAAAATATGTGTCTGTTTCGCTCTACCTTGCTTAGTTTTTGAGATACGTGATTTAAGGGGACCACCGGGGTTTTGAGAAATACAAAACTCTATAACTTCAAAAATATTACTCGGAATGCTTTTGATTATTTTGCGGTCTTGTTCTTCGTGTTGAGAGCTACAAAAATGCTGTTGGACTTTTTGTTATGTCGGCAATATTTACCGAGATATGAGCATTTTAAAATTTTCGGGAATGCTAACTTTTTTGGATCCATTTTGCTCTATCTGGCTTAGTTTCCGAGAAAGCGCCATTTTAAGTTTTCTGAAAATAAAAAAAATTTACCATTTATTTTTGCTAATATTAGCAAAAAAGTTTGTAAAAATTTGGTCAACTCAATTTTAAAGTTAGCAAAAACAAGTAAAAAAGTTAAATTCGGCCTTGCCGAATGTAGTGATACCCTCCACAATTTCAAAAAGATTATTGCAAACAACTTTTTTTAAAAGGAAATTACTTTTGAAAAAAAAAATTTTTTAAAAAAAAATTTCCGCGAAAAAAAATTTTGGTAAAAAAAATCCGCGATTTTTTCTTTTTTTGTAAAAAAATATGTTCGTACTTGTTTAAATACCATTTGGTGTTCATTTATGTTCATATATGACAACCAGAAGCCTAATTAAAGAATTTTGTATTTTTAGGTTATGTTGAATGTACTGAAATTTTTGAGGTGTGCTTACATTTTCGTTCATAACTTTTGAACCGCTGAACCGATATCGCTCAAATGCAATACCAAACTTCTCGGGAGAACTTCCAATATGTTAAGTTTCAGTCATCTCTGTGCAATATTTTGTCCGCGACAGCATTTTCCCCAGACAGACAGACAGACAGACGGACAGACGGACATCGCTAGAATGTCTTAAAATCGATCGGGCATCATGAATATATATACTTTATGGGGTCCCAGATCAATATTTCGATGAGTTACAAACAGAATGACAAACTTATATATACCCTCTATCACTAAGTGGAGGGTATAAAAAATTAGTTCAAATTTTGTTTAAAATTGCTAGTGCGCTAAATGAACTTTACAAGATATTTTTGCTAACATGCTAATCTCAACTAAAAATTTGCTAAAAGTTAGCTAACCAGCATTTGCAAAAATAAATGAGTAAATCTACTAATGTATTATTTTGAGTGTAAGAACACCGATATTTTAATGAGTTACAAATGGAATGACAATCTTAAATATAGTCTGCCAATCAATAGAGGGTTAAAGACCAAGTTCGATAGATTTTTGTTTCTTTAACAAATTGTCGACTAAACATTTTAATTATTTATTTAAATTTAAGACTAAACCAATTCAATTTGTTTTTTACCTATTCATTTTCAATCATAAGATTTAAGAAACATATGTTTGGTGTTATTATATTAATCAATTAAACATTTTCCTCCGAACAAACAAAAGACTTAAGAAACAAACTTTTATTTTTAATAAGTGTTGATTTAACAAATTGGTTGTCTAGCAATTGAGATTTTTAGTAGATAAAAATGAAGAATTAGTTTGAATATTTAAAAAAAATAAATACGACCTTTCTTTATAGATTCTTAACCACTTTATTAAGATTCTTAGACCTGAGTGTTTTGAAGATTCTGATTTATAACAAAAACATAACTAAATTAAAGTGTAGGTGTTTTTTGTTAAATTAAATAAGGCCTTCATCATTTATTATGATAACAAACCATTTTAAGAATTTTCACGGTCAATCAGGTAAAGCACACAGAAATATTAAACAGGTGCAATGAACGAATGAACGTACAAACAATATATTTAAATTAATTTTAAATAACACGTTTTTTTTTTTTAATTAAGTAGAAGAAATTTATGATTTTTAAAAATATTTTTTTTTTTTTATTATTAAAAAAATTTATTAAAGGTACATGCGAGTACATTTTTACATTAAAATGATGTCATTATATTTTTTTTTTATAAAAATAAAATATTCTTTGTTTTTTATAATTTTTTCACCTTAACTTTGACTTTGACCTTTAAAGTGTGTATGTTGTTTTTTTTTTCTCTATGACTTTGTAAAAATTCTAAAAATTTGTTTTTGTATAAAATTTTTTATTTTATTATTTATCTTAATCATGAACTTTGTTTGTGGCTTTTGTATGATCTTACATTGTTTAACTTATAATTAGTTTTTAAATTGAATAAACACGAAAAAAAAACACAAACCTACAACTCAACATCTCACCTTTTTCTCGCTTATAAACAAATACATGCTATCATGTCTGTACATGATCATCGTCATGATTATTTTAAAGATGAGTCTATAGACTCATCTTTGAAACAAGCAAAAACAGCAAAGACAAAATAGTTTTTTATAGATGTTTGGTAATTAAAATCTAATTAAATGAATGAATCAAGCTAATTTCTTGGTGTTACTTATTTTATTTTTATATTTTTTTTTTTTTGCATTAAACCATGAACTTTACATGCAAAAAGTCACAATTATGATCATAGCACTGTTAGGGATCATGTTAATTAATGTTTTTTAACAATAATTAATATGTTTTATTTATTTATATTTTTTTTAATTGTAACATTATAATAAGAAACAAATTAAAAGGTAATAGTTGACTTGGGTGAAATCATTAATACTTTAAACAATTTCTTAAATATTTTGAATACAAATGATTTTAAATAAAAAATCACTTTTTTAGTGATTAGAATTTTTTTTTTGCAACAAAAAATGTATACAAATTTTGAGTTTTGAAAATTTTTAGATTCTAAGAATTTTCTCGCAGGGAAAACTTAAAGATATTGCAACTTTTCTTGAATTTTTCTTCTGAGTTTTTTTTTTGTACCAATATTTTCGAATTCTAAACCAATTTTTGTAAAGGAAATTCTCATTTTCTGAGACATTTTTTGTATAGAAAAATTCTGAGATTTTTAAACATATTTCTTATAAAAAAAATTTACAAATTCTGAGAAATTGTCAGATTGTACAACATTTATCGTAAAAAAACTCTCCGATTTTAAAACAATTTTTTTATAAAATTCTTAGAAATTTTTATTGTAGAAAATTTTTTAATTTCTGAGGCTTCTTTTTTAAAAAATTCTGAAATATTTATCGACAAAAAATCCTTTATTTAAAAATTTTTCCGTATCAAAAAATTAAATAAAAACAAGTAAGAAAGTTATAGTCAGTCAAGAACGACCATATGATACCCTACACCAGTGTTTTCCGGAAAATGGGTCCCAAGTCCAAACATGGGTCCCAAGTCCAAACATGTACACTCAAAATAATCACTCTGTTAAATTACAGAGATACTCTGCTGAGCCAGCAGAAAATACCATAGATTTCCAACCAGCAAGATTTTTTGTTATTTTACGAAGAAAACTCTGTAAAATGATTTCAATAAAAAAACTGTAAATTTACAGAATTATCTGTAAAATATTTATAAAAGCGACCAGAACTTTACTATTTTATTTGATTCTTGTTCAATTTCTCTTTCCTTAATGTGCAAGTAGTATTGAAAATTTGGAAATGCCATCGAGTAAATTTGCCCGCTTTAATGCTTCCAAATTGTAAATTTACTTTTTTTCATTTTTGTGAAAATTACGAGTTTTTTACGAGTACCTCCAATTTTACACGACATCCTCGTAAAATTTACCAGGTTTTATTGTAATTTAAGACGTTTTTTAAAGAGGGGTTGAAAAATTTGGAAGTTTTATGACGAGATTTTTATTTGAAAACTGTATTACAGAGCACTAACAAGGGAAGTATCTCAACCCTTATGAGCCGATTTGCATGAAACTTGAAATATATATAAAGGCGACAATTCTAAGGTTGGGGTGTCTCGGCATATCGGCCATATCAGGGATTTAGGGGTTCAAAACATGGGTCAAAAAATGGCGAAAAAATCGTTTTTTGGATTTTTCAGCTATTTTAATCAAAGAAACTATATGATGTTTACATATGAGAAGGAAGGGTTTTTTAATGCCCATCCAACGGGGGTATAACCTTTTAAAAATTCGGCTTCGTTAAATAATTTTTTCTTAAAAATGTTTAATTGTTGGGGGGGTATTAATATGAAGACATAGAACCTACGATGTCCATATGAATACGAAATAATCTCTATTAAATTTAAGTCGACACGTATTTTTGCTCTAGACGATATTCCTGTCAGTTCATGAGTTATCGAAATTTTCCCGAAGGTCCATATTGTTTCATAAGGAGACAACGAAATTTGTAAAAGACTGATATAGCCGATAAGCCGAGAAACCCCAACCTTAAAGTCGTCTCTTTTATATATATTTCAAGTTTCGGGCAAATCGGTTCATAAGGGTTGAGATACTTCCCTTGTAAGTAAAATTATAGATAAAATTTAGTATTTTGGTTGCGAGAAAAAACAAAGTATTTTTCTAAAATCTGTATTTTAGCAAAAAACTCTGTATATTATCTGTAAAATAGAGATTACAAAGTATAAAGTAAAATTACAGATAGCATTTTGTTTTTCGGTTACAAGAAAATACAAAGTTTTTTCTTAAATTCTGTATTTCGACAAATAACTTTGTCAAATATCTGTCGAATGGAGATTACAGTCATTTTACAGAGTATTTAACAGAGTAATTATTATGAGTGTAGAAAACACACACAAATCAAATTTTAGTGGAATTTGTTTATTTTTTTTGCCAATAGACCGATTTAACTGAATATCGGTCGAAATTTGTGTATGGGGGAGTGAGTCCAAAAATGGTCCAATTATATTCCGATTAGATTACGTTATTAAAGTATATGTTTAACACCTAAAAATAAAATTTTCAAAATTCATACATTTTTATGAATTTTGAGTGAATTATTTAAATATCGGGAGGGTGGTTTGTTTGGGGACTACGAGAAGGACTAACCCGATTCTTTTGAAATTTAGAATGATAATTTGTACATACAAAATTTGATTACCTACTAAATTACAATAGGATATCTTTTTTAATACGGTTATTAAAGTCATTTAAGCCTTATCCAAAGGGGGCGTTTGTATGGGGGCTAGGTCTTAACATAGACGGATTTTTTTTCAATTTCAATAGGCTTTATCCTTGGGCCAAAATATGCTTAGGTTTCAAGTTAATTGATTGAAAATTGCGACCTGTATCGAGCTTAAACCGATAGATGGGCAGACGGACGGAGGGACTGACTGACGGACGGACGGACGGGCATCGATCTCAAAAAGTAATTCTGAGTCGATCGGTATACTTGAAGGTAGGTCTAGGACCAATATTTCGGGTAGTTACAAATATCAGCACAAACTCATTAAACCCACAAACTTAAATCATGTTATTAAAACAAAAGACTTAAGCAACAAACTTGATGTTCATCAGGAAAACTCTGATATTTTATAACATTTTTCTTATAAAACTATTCTTAGAGACTACTATGTCAAGAAAAATTCTGAGATTTTAAAAGGTTTTGCGTTAAAAAATCCTCTTATTTTAAAAGATTTCCCTTTGAAAAAATTAAAAAAAAATCAATAGATTTAAGACAAAAAATTTTAATTATGTCATTGAAACGAAAGACTTAAGCAACAAACTTGGTGTGCATATAACTTACAACACTTTAATTGTTATTTTGATAATTTTATAGCACCACTAAAATTTCTTGTTAAAAATTTGTTAAACATCAATATTTCATCATTTTGTTTAAATATCAAAATATTATTTTTTTTTTTTTCAAAAAAATATATAAAAAGTGTAACACTTAAAATCTAATTTTTAGGTTTCTTTACCTTATTTAAACTTAAAAGCTCTAAATACCATTTAAACAAAATTTAAACCTCCAGCATTCATTAAATTAATCATTAATTTAGCAATATTATTTGTATTTTGCTTTTTTCCACTCAAGTATGGATAATGTGTGGTGATGGTGGCGGTTGCTGCTGCTGCTGCTACATACTGCAATATGATGAAATAACTCAATTAACAAATAATTAAGACTAAAATGTTAAGAAAACAACTTTAAAAAACTTGTTTGAAAAAACAAATACCTTAAATGTGATTAAAAAACAATGTTAAGCAAAATCAAAGTTTAAGTATATATTTGTTTTTAATTTCAATAAGAATATTTTTTTAATTTTGTTTATTTTATGGTTAACATCATCCTTCAAGTGTCTAAATATTTATTTTTATATTTTTATGCCACTATTAACCTCCAGAATACTTAAACAGTCATTTACTCATTGAAGTTTCATCAATTTTTTTTTTTTTTTAAAGACCACACACATGTTTATGTCATTATTGTAGAGATCTGTAAATATTAACAAAATACTTAATAAATGTTTGAACAACCTTAATGTTTATTTTTTAAATAATCAAGAATTCAATTTTTTTACTTAAAGTCATTTAGTCACACTCAGAAAATTATGTAAGTTACTACATTTTAGTTATTTGTATATTTTACAGTAGTTAGTTGTTTTCAACTACAAAGTCAGTTGTTTTTGTATGAAAAATATCAAACAACTATTTCTGTTAGTTATTTTAAGTCGTTCTTTTGAACAACTAACAAAAAAGTACTGTGATGTAGTAACAGTTATTTATAGTAGTTATTTTTTTTATCTCTGAAAAATTTTCAAAGTTTTTTTCCAAAAAATAAAAATAAATTTTCTTTTTGTTTTATTTTTCACAACTTTAAAAAAAAAAAAAAATTAAATGAAATGAAATGAAATGAAATGAAATGAAAAAATTTGGTCTTCAATTTTTTTTCTTAACAATTTAAAAAAAAAAAATTGTTTATAGATTTTTTTATTTTTACTACATTTTAGTTGTTTTGACTACAAATATAAGTTGTTTTTACTACATAAGTCAGTTGTTTTTTGTCAGTTAAAATAACTAACATTGTTAGTTGATTTAACTGAAAAAGTAGTTGACCCCAAAACAACTCACAAAGTAGTTATTTTAACTGACATTTTCAGTTGATTTTACTAACATAATTTTTTGAGTGCAGTCAGCCCCAACATCCTGTCCTTTGTTCTATACTATTTTATTTATATTTACACTTGGATCATTAAATTTTTATTTTACGTTTTTTGTTAATTCTTAACATTGTTTAGTTAGCATTTTTTTGTAATTTTATTTATAAATGTTTTAGCATAAAGTAAGTGAAGGTATAACTAATATTTATTTATGTATTTTTAACTTATGTCAAAACCATATACTAATTATATGAATTTATATTTATGGATTTTTATGATGAGCTCATCTCTATTTACATTGACACATTTTCTTAAAATAAAATTTTTCTTAACTAAAATAACATCTATAAAAATATTTAATTTAATGAGATTTGAGTAATAAAAAATGTTATTGCAAATTAGAAAACTATTGTGGCTGCAATTTTACAAAAAATGTTTTAAATTTAAAAGTAATAATTTATATAAGTCTTTGAACATGAGATTAAGAATTCTTAAAAAAGGCGAATTCCAACCTTATAATTGTTAAATTGGTTATAATTTTTGAAGCGCACTTGTTGCACTAGTTTACTCTAAAAAATTTTTAAAAACATTTTTTTTATACCCTCCACTGCAGTGGTTCAAAAGTTAAAAGCAAAATAATGAATTTCGGCAAGGGTTGTTCGCGAATTTGTGAGATAATAAACACGCTTACTCTTGAAACGCAATCCTGAGGCTAATGAAGCTTGGCGTATATGTTTACCATTTCCCTAGTCTGTTTGGTATTAAATTTCAGCTATATCGGTCCAGTGCACAGAGGGCCAGACAGATCGATTTCCGGCCAAAAATCCTAATTTGTAAATTCTCAAAAAAATGTTTACCAGTTTGTTGGGCATATATAGAAGCAGGTTTTCTGAACTCATCTTTATGATCCAATTACACCCTTTCCTTTGACAGGTCTTCAAAGTTAAAAAAGTTGGTAAACATTTTGTAAAAGTTGAGATATATTTTTAATTTTTTTTCCAAACTTCTATTGCTAATGTTTAACTTTTTGTATGAGTGGTTCAACCTTATATATAAACCTTTTTAACGAAAATAATATGGAAAAATATAACTCATTTGCCTGGCAGCAATTCGCGTTTTTTGTGAAAAAAAGTTATAATTTTTTAGCTATTTACCTTGCGCCGAAGAAATCCTCAGCGATCCTCAGTTCGATACAACCGGTCTATATTTTTTTTGATGTAGAATGGATCCATATCTTTCGAAAAAAGTTGCCCAAACTTGCTCGAATTGATAAATGGCGAAATTACAGCTATATATGCAGTGGTCCGAGATTTGTTTTAAAAAAAAATAATTTAACCCAAAATAATGTTTTACGGCTTGAATAGTTTTTTTTTCCTGAGAGTGTCTTAAGTAAGTCATTTACACCATTTCCATATTTATATATAAAAAAAATATATATATAAAAATTATGTGCGTAGATTTAACTTCAGACACTCTTAATACTTTTAAAACTAATTTTTGATTAGATCAGACAAAGTTAAAAAATCTAGCCGCCATATTGTTTCCGCCATATTGAATTTTATCAGTTCGATTTTAAGATAACAGACCCGGAAATTTACTAGGCCACACTTTCAGCTAGCTTCAACAAAGAAAAGGAATATAACTGTTTTTTTAATTACTTGTAACAAACTTTACTAAGCATATTTAGTCCGCTATTTTGTTTTTCAAAATTCACGTCAGTAATTCAGATTCAGTAACTCCTAGACCCCCTTAAAAAAAAATTTGAGTTAAATCGGACAATTATTAAAAAAATTTGTCCGCCATATTGGATGCGCCATTTTGATTTTTTTCGTTTTTAGTTAAGTTTTGAAATCAGCGACCCCGAAATACTCTAGAAGCATATTTTCAGCCGGAGCCAACAACGATCAAGACTTTTGGTTGGATCATTCTTTAAGCTTTAAGAAGCATATTTAGTCGCCATTTTGTTTTTCAAAATTCGGAGTAACAATTCTTATTCAGTAACTCCAAGACCAGCATAAAACAAAATTTGAGTTCAATCGGACAATTTTTTAAAAAAAATTGTCCTCCATATTGGATCCGCCATTTTGATTTTTTTGGTTTTTAGCTAAATTTTGAAATCAGCGACCTCGAATTCCTCTAGAAGCATATTTTCAGACGGATCCAACAAGGATAAAGACTTTTGGCCGGAATTGAATCATGCTGGCCCTGTGTGCAGTGGTGAATTTCAGATTAGATTCACCTTAAATTTACGTGTTGAAAACCCGTTAAACACGTTTTAAAAATATTGGATACTCACAAATATATTTGTCACTGAAAAATATTTTTACACTAAAAAAAAAAAAATTCACTCGAAAAAAATTTTACACTCAAAAAAAATGTTACTCTAAAAATGTTTTCCTTAAAATAAAATATTTCTTATTAAAAATTTTTAATTTGGTTCACGTTAGAAAATTTTTCTATTTCATAAAAAGGCATTGTGGAGGGTATTCATAGATTCGGCCAAGTCGAATTTAACTTTTCCACTTGGTTTAGTTTTGCAAAGGATTTTTTTTGAAAGGATTTTAGCTGAGGTGTTGCTTTTAGTGATACATATCCACAAAAAAATATTCTTCCTATCTTTATCGTGTACTAAAATGTATCAAAAAACCGCAAAACAATGCACTTTTTATACCCTCCAACCACAGTATGAGGCTATACTCACTATGTCATTCCGTTGGTAGCGCATAAAAATACAGGTCGGGGACCCCATGAAGTATATAATATATGATCCCTGATCGTTTTTAAGTCATTCTATGAATGTTAGAGTATCCAAAACCGAAAACGAAAACCGGTTTTTATTTATAATCGGTTATTCGAAAAATCTGTGTTTTTAGGTCGGTTTAAATAAGTTTGCGTCTTATTTCCTTCTTTTTAATTAACAAATTTGGTTTTTTTTAATAAAAATCTAAAATTATCAAAAAACCGGTTGACCGGTTTTTTTATATAAAATCTGAAACCGAAACCGGAAATTTTTCGAATAAACCGAAACCCGGTTTTTGAAAATCGGTGGTTTTTTGGATACTCTAATGAATGTCCGTTCATCCGTCTGTATAAAACACGATTCAGTTCAAAATAAAAGTGCTCCTGAAAATTGGCACGAATACGTCTCATAGTCATTGGCCGGTTAAATTCGGAAATCCGATTACAGACAAAAAATCAACCTTAAAGAACTAAACCAACCTATAAAAACGCCATTTTTACAGTTTTTTTTTAAAGTTTTTTTTAAAGAAATGAAACCATTTTATTTTAGAAGGAGTTCAAAGTCCTCTACTAAGACCCAGGGGGCTAGAAAGTTTTTTTTTTTCGGCCGCCCGTTTTGTGGGCGTGGATCTTAAAAAAAATAATGAGAAAATTGTATTACTAAAGTTCAAAAAGCATAATAAAGTAAACATTTATCTCCCACCCCCTCTCCTTCAAAAAAAAACTTTTACCCCCCACGGGACAAGGGTTAGAATTGTCCGATTTGGCTATAAATTTTAAAAAAAGAGTTTTTAGACCAAAACGAACGAAAATTTGGCAGGCAATCTACAAAAGTAATTTTTTGTAATAATACATCAAATTTGAAAAAAAGGTAAAAAACGCACTTTTTGCTGGTTTTTTTATACATTTCAGAACACGATAATGATGTCATGGATAGGAATAATATTTGTGGATATGTATCATTAAAAGCACCATCTCAGCTCAAATCCTTTCAAGTCAAAAACTAAAAAAAAAAATTTTTATTTTTAGAGAAGAACCCCAACGGCCTTAATTTTTTTCCAAACTCAATTTTGAAGAGGAAGTGTTTTTTTTACGTTGAACCAACACTCAGGGGATACCCATTTTAATGCAGTGCAGTGAAAAAAATTTGGGACAAAACTTTAACCCCCAAAGGCACGGGTTAATTTTTTCCGATTTGGCTGAAAATTTAAACATAGAGCTTTTAGACCAAAACGAACCATAAATTTAAATCGAAAAAAGTCATTATTGGTGCCACACTATTCAACATACATCATTTTTCAATTTGATTATTGTCAAAAAAATCTATTAATCGGTTTATCTATCGACAATTTTGCTTCAATTTTGCCGAAATTTTTAAAAAAAAAGTAGTTTTTTTTTAATTTCAGAAAGAAATAAAGTTATAAATTTATGTCTTTCTGTGCACTTCAAATCTGATGTCACACCCCTTTTCAAGCTTGTTTAGGTTTTGTTAAAATGGTGACAAAATCTGGTAATGGCATTTTTATAGATTCTTCCAGAAACAGGACTTTATTTCATATAAAATGAGCCTCCTGATTCCAAAACTTCAATAAAAAATTTTCTAGCATGTTCCGTTTTCAAGATATTCGCGTTTGAAAATTTTGTATTCGCGTTTGAAAACTTTGTATTCGCGTTAGAAAATTTTGTCACGCGAAAATCTCGAAAACGGAACATGCTAGAAAATTTTTTATTGCAGTTTTGGAATCAGGTGGTCTAACTAATATGAAATCAGTTCCTATTTGTTTTAAGCAACGTAACAGTGGACTCCCAAAAGTGCTAAATTAATGGTTTTTTGACTTTTTAACAGCGAATTTCTCAAAACCCGTACGTGCTAGAAACATTTGGGTGGCAGATTTGGAAACAATGGAGCAAAGGAGGTTTTTGTTGTCAAACTGTGTAATTATATAGCAATAACTCGAAAATAGGATTCGCTAGGATTTTTGTGTTAACGATTTTTAAAGTTCTAAATAAAGATGAATGAAATTCCATTACTTGATTTTGTCACCATTTTAAAAACCCAAACTTTGCTTAAAGAGGAGTGTGATCTATTACGAAAAAAATAATAAATTTTTAAAAAAAAAGATCCATTAAAAATTGTAAAAGTTACTTGCATTTGAGCAAAAATGCAGAAATTCAGTTTTATACAAACACAAATTTTTTAAAGTAACATATTATACAAAAACGATGGTTTCTTCATTCTAAATAAAACTTTTTTCCATGAAAATATGATATCGTTTTCGCTATCAAAAATCCTGTCACAACGATTGTAAAACCGCCGTATTTCACATTATATAGAAAAACTATCGTTATTCCTGGCGATAACGATATTGATTCGGTATGAAATTCATTTTTGCTGTCGAAATTTTCAGTTGCCAATTGGTCGACAATAAAATCGCCAAAAACTTCGAAAATGGTATTAAAATTTTACTACCGAAACCCGGTTTTTAAAAATTACTGATTTTTTGAATACTCTAATCTGGTGTCAAATATAAAAATTAGGGATGTCGCGAATATTCGTCACTATTCGGTATTCGGCATATTCGGCATGTTTTTTTAATATTCGGTTAAATAAATATTCGGTAACAGTTTGCCGAATATTCGGCAAAATTTAAATTAGTTAAAAAACACTTTTTATTAACGTTTGACTCTTTTTCGTAGTAATTTCAGTTTGTTTTTTATACAAAAAAACTTGAGCACTTGATTAAAATTCGAATTGTTAAGGTACCAGAAAAAATTGTGTCAACAACAGCGTTGTTGTCTTTTAATCTGGTACTTTTTTTTAATATTTTACATAGGTAAAATACAGGCGTATGATTAATTAAATTATTCGGCAAATATTCGTATTCGGTTCCAACCGAATACCGAATAGTAAATATTCGGTAAAATGCCGAATACACTATTCGCGACATCCCTAATAAAAATCTTATTTTTAAAATTATTTCTAAAAAAAAAAATCTATAAAAAAGTTTGTTTCTTAAATCTTTTGTTTCATAAAACAAATTACGTTTGTTGCTTAAATCTTTTGTTTTAACAAACAAACAACGCAAAAAAAAAACTTTCATTAGTTTCTTTATAACTATTCTTATAAAAATTAGCTCATTTTATTGCGCCGGAAACATTAATGAGGGTAATATTCTTAAAAATATACAAAAAAAAAAACTTTGCAAAAAAAAAAAATATTAAATCATCTTTTGCCTTAAGAACTTTTTCTAAGAATTTTAACTTAATTCTATACCCTAAAAGCTAAAACTCGGTATACAAAAACAATTCGGTTTAAACTACGTTCTAGGTACAACAACATTTTGTTGTTGGTCACACTTAGTTAAGCATAAAATGTTAATGATGAAAATCATATTAATACTTTTGTATATGAAAAAAAAAAAAAAGTATAAATCTTCTTTAGTTTTCTAAACCTGGTGACCACCAAACAAGTTAGCTAAAGGTTCTTAGTTTTATATACGTTTTCTAATTTGTGCTGTAGTTGAAAAGATTGCTTGTCAGACCTTTAAGCGGATTTCGGACATGTAATGTTATTCTTACTTCCAGGAAGTGTAAATATGTTAAAAAGACTAAACATTTATGTATGGAGAAAACTTTACCTTAAGCTTTTTTTTTTTATTATTTTTTATTTTTGCTAATGATCTTTAGAATAATCAAGTTAAAGAACTTGAATTAATGTTTAAAGTTGTACACGCATACAATGTTCTATGCAGATGTTGTAGAGTTAGAAATTAAAAGAACAATGACGGCAGCGGCAATTTTCAAAAGCAACCAACCATTTAATATTAGAATTCAATTGTATAGATAATAATTTGTTATTTAATATTTAAATTATGGACTTTAAATAATGAAGAAGATCAAAAAAAAAAGAATATTTATTAATAAAAGTTGGTAGTTTAGGTTCTTAGAAGTTTTATTGGGTGTTTTTTTATGACATTAAATAATATGAAACACCATAAGAGCAAATCCATGTGAAATTTAACTGACGGATCACCAATTTTAATTATTTTTGGTTATTTGCAGTGTTGCCACAAACAAAATCGTAAATTACACATGGGGCATGCCAAAATTACACATGAAATCACGAATTACACATGGATCATACCAAAATTACACATGAAATTACACATGTTTTTTTTAATAACGTTTTTTTTGTAAATTTTCAAAATATAACGGTTAACCAAAGTCTGTTTTTTTGCGATATTTCTGTCTGGATGATCTAAGTCAAATAAGAAGAAAATCTGAAAAACAGCAAAAAAAAAATAATATTGATTTCAGCTGAAAATCTGCTCAAAAAATTTTAAGCATAAACATAAACGAAAATATTGCAAAATTTTAAAGACAAAAAACGGAAGAAAATGTTGCTTATTTCAAAGAAACAGTTTTTTGTATTTTTTTTTTTTTCAAATCGTCAATTTTTTTTTTAATAAAATTTAGAAAATACTATCGATAACTAAGTATTTTTGTAAAATTTGCAAAATAGTCAGCTATTTTTTAATTTTAACAATTTTTAATCGTTAAAAAAATTCTATAAAAAAAAAACTCAGAATCAGCAAAATAATTAAAAAACTTCTGTTATTTTTTAAAACTGAATGACAGAGATTTTCGTTAAAATATCCATTTCTGCAGAAAAATCTGCTTAAAGTTTTGTTAAAACAAATTATGAAAAAAAATTATCCAAAAAGTAAAAATTTCAAATTACACATGCAGACAATTATACATGGGCTACACATAAAAAAAAAATTACACATGATATGTGTAATTACACATGAGGTGGCAACACTGGTTATTTGATAAAGCTTCGTAAATGATTAAAATCCATATTTTCCTCTTTTTTTGGATTAATAGAAGATATGGGCGTTTAAAAAAGCGCTTGTTTAACAATATTGACTTTTAGACAGTTTTTTTAACATTTTTGAGCTCGGAAACCGTAAGTCGTACGAAAAAACGTGTATTGAATATAAAATTATGAAGATTTAAAATTTATAAACCAAACTTTTATACCCTACACCACACTGTGGTACAGGGTATAATGAGTTTGTGCTGATGTTTGTACCCGAAATATTGGTCCTTGACCCACTTTTAAGTATACCGATCGACTTAGAATCACTTTTTAAGTCGATTTAGCGATGTCCGTCCGTCCGTCCGTCCGTCTGTCCATGTAAACGGTGTAAACACGATAAAGGTCGCAATTTTTAATCAATTGACTTGAAATTTGAAACTTAAGCCTCTCTTGGCTTAAGGACGAAGCCTATTTAAATTGGTCCATATTTATTGAAATTGGTCCATATTTAGCCCCCATACAAAGGTCCTCTTTAGTTTTGGCTCAAATGATATTAATAGCCGCATTTTTAACAGGTATCTTTTCGAAATTTGGCAGGTAATCATGATTCCTCTACACAAATTACCATTCCAAATTTTAAAGAAATCGAACCAGTTCTTCTTGTAAACTGTATGGTTTTTCACATAAATCTCTCAAATTTCATGAAAATAGAAAATATTTAATTAAAATTTTGTTTGTGTATGTTAAACGCGTACTTTAATAACCTTATCAAATCTGATTATCATCGGACCATTTTTGGACTTACCCATGTGAAAATTTCGACCGATATTCAGTTAAAGTGCTTTATTGTCCACAAAAAGAAGCCTATTTCACTCAAATTTGATTAGTGAGTGCTTTTTACACTTATTAAATATTTGATAAAGTATAGATCTAATCAGTCCATGTTTGAACTTGGGACCCATTTTCCGGGTAACTCTGGTGTAGGGTATTATTATTGGTCGGTCTTGACCGACTATAATTTTCTTACTTGTTTTTTTTTTTAATTTCAACAAAAAACTGTTGAAAACAATTTTTAAATGTCCTTTTTTCCAGGGAAGGACACCATGCATTCCAAAATCAAAATTTTCTAATAAAGTTTAGAATGTCCTTTTAATGCTGTCAAATTTTCAGAGAGGTGTTTTTTCGTATTGCTGAGCAATTAATTTTTAAAGTTTGTTAGATAGCCAAATATTTGATTTTTTTAAAAATTTTGGCAAAAAATCTAAAATTTTGCTTTATCACCAACTTAAATTTATTGCTCGATAACACAAAAAAACACCTTCTTGAAATTTTTTCAGTGTTTAAAGATTATTCAAAACTTTAATAAAAAATTTTGGTTTTGGAAATCCATGGTGTCCTTAATAGGATAAAAGGACATTCTAATATTGTTTTCAAAAAATTTTGTTAAGTTTTTTTTATACCCTCCAACTACAGTATGGGGCTATACTGACTTTGTCATTCCGTTTGTAACGCATCCAAATATCAGACTGGGACCCCATAAAGTATATATATCTATGATCGATTCTAAGACTTTTCTGAATGT
Organism: Pegoplata infirma; assembly: GCA_963921195.1. NCBI lineage: Eukaryota > Metazoa > Arthropoda > Insecta > Diptera > Anthomyiidae > Pegoplata > Pegoplata infirma. The sequence continues at coordinate 45,079,056 of OY992538.1, forward strand.
CCGTATGTCCGTCCGTCCGTCTGTATAAGACACGATGCAGTCCAAAATAAAAAGGATATACTCCTTAAGTTTGGCAGGAATATGTCTTTTAGTCCTAGGCAGTTTAAGCTCGTAAATGGGCAAAATCGGACCAGGGGGAAAAAAGTTCCCCCTTGAAGAACTTAACTAACCTCTGAAAAACGCCAAATTTTCACAGTTTTTTTTTAATTTGGTTAAGCAAATGTCACAATTTGATGTCAAAAAAAGTACAAGACCCTGCACTTGGACTTAAGAAATAAAAAAAAAAATTTTTTTACTCCGCCCCCCCCCCCCTTTTGTGGGCGTGGATATTAAAAATGTTTTTAAATAGTGATCAAATTGTATTACTTAAGATCAAAAATCATAATAAAAGAATTTTAAAACATTAACCCTATGGGGTTATGTGTCCCTCAATGACCCCTACTGACCCCCCCAAAAAAACGCCCCTGTAATTTTTTTTATATGTTGGAAGGTATTATTGTTTCGGAGCCGAATTTAACACTCTCACTTGTTAAGTTTTTTTTTTTGGTTTCTAAATTTAAAATCTTCATAATTTTATTAACAATATTGTCACAGAAAGTTTTTTTGTACAACTAACGGTTTCCGGGTAAAAAGCACAAGAAAACTGTCTAGAGCCAACTATTTGATTTTTTTGCCAAAATTTTGGAAAAAAAAAAATCAAATATTTGGCTATGTAACAAATTTTGAAAATTTATTGCTCAACAATACGAAAAAACACCTCTCTGAAATTTTAATAGCGTTAAAAAGGCATTCTAAACTTTAAAACAAAATTTTGCTTTTAGAAATCCATGGTGTCCTTTCTAGAAAAAAAGGGCATTCAAATATTGTTTTCAAAATTTTTTGTTGAAATTTTTGAAATTTTTTTTTAATCTTTAATCTTCATAATTTTATCTACAATATTGTTTTTATAAGTTTTTTCGTACGACTTACGGTTTCCGAGTACAAAAATGTTAAATAACTGTCTTAAAGTCAATATTGTCAAAAGGTCAAAGCCCTTTTTTTTAACAATTTAAAACAAATATGGGTTTTAATTAGTGCCCCCCAATTTCCCGGTTCTCGGTATTTCCGGTTCTAGTACCGGTTCCCGGTTCTAGCTATATTCCTGGGAAACCCGGGAATATATTGAGAACCGGTACCGGTTCTTATTCTGGTACCGGTTCTCAAAAAACAAAAAAATACTATGCCGTAAAATATTTAAATTACACTATTTAATCACTACTTAATCAGTATTTTAGAAGTATTTAGCTGTGTTTGTAAAATTATTTAAAAATCATGTAACTATTATTTTCTTAAATTCAAAAAATAAAATGGAAATGGTGTTTTTTACATGTTTTGTATTTTTTTGGTAAAATCAAAGAAAAAATTTAAATTATACAAAATTTTACAAAATATACATACCGTTAGTCCCGAGAAAACCGGGAATGAATCAAGAACCAGGAAACCGGTACCATTTCCCGGAAATACCGAGAACCGGGAATACCGGTATTCCCGGTACTACGGTACTGACCGTAGGCACTAGTTTTAATCATTTACAAGATATAAGATTTTTATATAAATCATTTAACTACTTTTTGTTTCTTAAATTTCCGATATAAATAAATTTGGTTATGAAAATTTAATTTCATATAATTTTAGTTTTACCTTAAAAAAAAAAAAAAAACATTACATAAATTTCCTTTTATGTACATATGTAGACTAAAGTAAATGTAAAATAATATTATTATTTTACATTAACATTTAAAAAATAATAATATATGTATACAATATTCAAATGCTTAAACCATTCGCCCATTGTTATTACCTTAACTACATTGTGTGCATGTGTCTTAAGTCTTTTGTTTTCCATAATGGTCACAGCACATTTAAACGTATGTATACTGCAAGTTCATAATGCCTTGAGGGTTTTACCGTATTATAACTTAAAAAAAAATAACAGAAAGAAAAGAATAGAATTGTAAAGTAATGATAAGTTTAAAAAACACAAAAAAAAAATCAACAACTCTTTAGAAAACTGCATTATAATACAAGACAAACAAACGGTAAATGTAGGAAGTAGTTTTTATGTATAATTTATATTTATTATAAATTATGAAAATTAACTAAAGAATAAGTTTAAAAATAACGTTACTTTTAGCTTTTTGCATGAACTAAATTATGAATAGGAATAATATGTATATGATAGTCGAGATTTTCTTAGGTAAATAATAGAATTATATGTTAATAAGTATATGGGGCATTCCATGTCAAATCGGACACTTTGAAAATTTTTTTTTTAGATTTTCCCAATTTGTTTACTTCTTTTAGTACCCTTCGAAAACTCCTTCGTGGTAAAGTTTCAGATTTTTTTGATGACCCGTTCAAAAGATATCGAATTTCAAAAAATTGGTAGTTTGTTCCTTTACTCAAACTTCTTTTACTCATAACTTCTTCAATAATGGTCCAAATTTCAATTTTTTTTTCAAAATTTTTGTTTTTTTACGTACTTTTTAAAAAATAATTCCAAAAAATTCTTAAAAGCGCTCTAGTATGCGATTTTTAAGTTCTAAAATTTAAATCTCTAAAAATTTTTTGCCCAGAAGGATCGTGGGATAACGATTATTACTATTTTTTAAAATTTTTTGAAAAAATTTTATTGTAATTATCCAATCTTAAAATCATTTCTACTGCTCGAATGGTGCGTCATAGAGGGGTTCTTTTTAAGACCGACCCCCATTAATTTTTTCGCCTTAACATTTCTTTGGAACAAACTAATACCCTATCTCCAATTTCAAAGGGCGCTCCCACACAAAACGACATTTTTTAAAATTTGCTCCAACCGCTCTAAGTGCCCTAATAGGTGTGTTCAGAGAAAATGTTTGGACTAAAAAAATATTGTGGGTCAGTCATACATTTTGTTGCTCTAAGGGCACTATTAGGGCAGTTAGAGCGGTTGGAGCAAATTTTGAAAAATGTCGTTTTGTGTGGGAGCTCTCTTAGAAATTGGAGATAGGGTATTAGTTTGTTCCAAAGTAATGTTAAGACGTAATTAATGGGGTTATTAGTAATAATTAGGGATGAGATTTCCATGCAAGTGCATGTTTTTTGTCGATAGTCTAAAAACAATATCGAACCATTATCTTTCCGAACCAAGAAATTTGCTATAAAATGGCATTGATTTGTATTTGCATATTTTTGCATATTATTGTGAAAATGCATATTTTTGCATATTTTGATTTTAAATGCATATTTTGTGCATATTTCCAACTTTTAAGTGCATATTTTGGCATAAACTATCAAGAAACCAAATTCAAATTTATTTTTTTCAAAAACTATTTGAAATTTTAAAAATTTATTTGGAAAATAAGAAAAACATTTGTTTTTGTTTTTAACTTATTTATAGATTTTCTTATTTTCTAAAAAAACTCCTGCTTACATAAAGTTTTAAATGTTTTTTTTTGCCTTTTAGGAAGTTTTTCCTATGAAAACAAGATTTTTATTACACACATTTTATTTTTTAGTGCATATTTTAACGTTTTTTAGTGCATATTTTGAAATTTTTAGCGCATATTTTAAGCGCATATTTTCGATTTTTTAGTGCATTAAAATCTCATCCCTAGTAATAATAGTTATCCCACGTTCCTCCTGGGCAAAAAATTTGTAGAATCGATAAATGTTTTACACAAAAAATTTCAAAAAAAATCGAAACATTTTCAAAAATGAGATTTAAATTTTAAAACTTAAAAATCGTATACTAGTGCGCTTTAAAGAATTTTTTGGGATTTTTTTTTTAGTACGTAAAAAAACAAAAATTTTGAAAAAAAAATTTTAAATTTCGACCATTATTGAAGAAGTTATGAGTAAAACAAGTAAAGGAACAAACTACCAATTCTTAAAAAATCGATATCTTTTGAACGGGTCATCAAAAAAATCTGAAAAATTTACCACGAAGGAGTTTTCGAAGGGTACTAAAAATTGTTATCAAATTGGGAAAATCTAAAAAAAATGTTTGTAAAGTGTCCGATTTGACATGGAATGCCCCATATAGAGAAATCTATAAAAAAAATGGTTTAAATGTGTACAAATAGATTTAAAATGGCAAAGGTTTTAAAGTTGCTCGAATAATTATTATAATTGATCGCATTTTATATTATAATTGATCCCATTTTGATATTCTTAGATTCTGATATATTTTTTGTATAGAAAAATTATCAGATATTGAGACTTTTTCATACAGAAAATATTAGATACTGAGAAATTTTTTGTTTAGAAAACTTCTAAGATTTTGAGAAATTTTTCAATTCAAATTTTAGACATTTTTCGTATAAAAAATTGTCAGATTCGGAGATGTTTTTTGTATAGAAAATAAAAAAATTATAAAAAATATTTAAAAATTTAAAATCCACTATTCCACAGAGGGCCAGACAGATCGATTTCCGGCCAAAAGTCTTTATTTGTAAATTCTCAAAAAAATGTTTACCAGTTTATTGGGCATATATAGAAGCAGGTTTCCTTAAACTATCTTTATGATCAAATTACACCCTTTCCTTTGACAGGTCTTCAAAGTTAAAAAAGTTGGTAAAAATTTTTTAAAAGTTAAGATACTTTTTTAATTTTCTTCCAAACTTCTATTGCTAATTTTTAACTTTTTGTTTGCGTGGTTCAACCTTATATATAAGCCTTTGTAACGAAAATAACATTGACAAATATAACTCATTTGTCTGGCAGCGATTCGCGTTTTTTGTGAAAAAAGTTATAATTTTTTAGATATTTACCTCGCGCCGAAAAAATACTCAGCGATCCTCAGTTCGATTCAATCGGTCTATATTTTTTTTTGATATAGAATGGATCCATATCTTTAGAAAAAAGTTGCCCAAACTTGTTAGAAATGATAAATGGCGAAATTACAGCTATATATGCAGTGGTCCGAGATTTGTTTTTTAAAAAAGTAATTTAACTCAAAATAATGTTTAACGGCTTGAATAGGTTTTTTATCGTCAGAGAGTGCCTTAAGTGTAGGAAAAAAAAAATTATCTACATTTCTAATTTTTTTTTGTAGAATTATGGAAAATATCAGTTACACCATTTCCAATTAAATTCAAAGATTTTTTATTGAATTTCCAAAATAAAGAAAAAAAAGTGAATATTTTATCGTCACCATTTCCAAAACTCTTTTCTGAAACTAAGTAAGTCATTTACACCATTTCCATATTTATATCAAAAAAATATATATATATAAAAATTATGTGCGTAGATTTAACTGCAGACACTCTTAATACTCTTAAAACTAATTTTTAGTTAGATCAGACAAAGTTAAAAAATCTAGTGTTTCCGCCATATTGAATTTTATCAGTTCGATTTTAAGATAACAGACCCGGAAATTTACTACGTCACACTTTCAGCTAATTTCAACAAAGAAAAGGAATATAACGGTTTTTTAATTACTTGTAACAAACTTTACTAAGCATATTTAGTCCGCCATTTTGTTTTTCAAAATTCACGCCAGTAATTCAGATTCAGTAACTCCAAGACCCACTTAAAACAAAATTTGACTAAAATCGGACAATTATTAAAGAAATTGTCCGCCATATTGGATGTGCCATTTTGATTTTTTTTAGTTTTTAGTTAAATTTTGAAATCAGCGACCCCGAAATACTCTAGAAGCACATTTTCAGCCGGATCCAACAACGATAAAGACTTTTGGCCGGAGTTGGATTATTCTTTAAACATTAAGAAGCATATTTAGTCCGCCATTTTGTTTTTTTTTTTTTTAATTCAGAGTAACAATTCTTATTCAGTAACTCCAAGACACACACAAAACAAAATTTGAGTTCAATCGGACAATTTTGGATCCTCCATTTTATTTTTTTTTGGTTTTTAGCTAAATTTTGAAATCAGCGACCTCGAATTCCTCTAGAAGCACATTTTTAGACGGATCCAGCAACGATAAAGACTTTTGCCCGGAATTTGATCATGCTGGCCCTGTGTATATTGGTTTGAATAATTAAGTTTTATTAAAAAATCTGATTGTTTCGAATAATTCAGTTTGTTTATAAATCACTATTAATTCGAATAATTAAACTTCTTTAGAAAATCCACTATTGATTAGAATAAATTATTGTTTCGAATAATTTGTTGATTCGAATAATTTATTGATTCGATAATAAAAAACTACGAAAAATATTTAAAATCCACAATTGGATCGAATAATTTAGTTTGATTGTAAAATCCATGATTAATTCGCATAATTCAGTTTATTTATGAATCACAATTAATTCGAATAATTAAATTTCTTGATTCGAATAAATTATTGATTCGAATAATTTATTGATTCAGATAATTTATTGATTCGAAAAATTTATTGATAATTTATTGATTCGAATAACTTTTTGATTTGAATCTTTTATTTTGTTTATAAAATCCACAATTGATTTAAATAGTTTGGTTTGTTAAAAAAAAATCCCGTATTGATTCGAATAATTTACTGATTTAATTATAATAATTTAACCCGCAAATATGAAATGATGTCCTTAATTAAATCTCTTTAATAAGATTCAACTTAAATTTAGTTTGGCGCCCAGTACGGGGTATCAAATTTTCAATTTACATTAAAAAAATTTTGTAACAAAAGTTAATACAAAGCCGTAACAATTTTATTCCTTTTATTTCCATTTCAGGATGATGGTGGTATTGAATTTTTCAATACAATTGTTTTACAACCCCATTTAAAATTGATCACTGATGCCGGCCGCGGTTATCATGTGCGTTGTGCCTACAAATCTCGTGATGCTGCCATGAATATGAAAAAATCTCATCACAAAACCATTAAAGCCAGTGCTGGTAGTGGTGGTAAATATCCTCAAAAACCACAAGCCTTTAGAAGTTCAGAAGCCGATAGCACTGATAGAAGAAATCATGGTAGATCTTTAGATAAATATCGGGCAGCTGGTGATGATTTAGATGAAGATGATGTCTTGACGGAGGAAGATTTCATGAATACACCCGAAGAGACAGATTTAGATAATGAAATACCTATGCCTGGTTGTCATATGAAAATCTATAATGCTGAACATAAAATTGCCAATGATGTTAAAATTGGAGATCCCCTGACAATTGTTATTAGTATTGATAGTCAGGAAAATTATGGTCTACATGTTACCGATTGTATAGTACGTGACGGTTTGGGTTGGGGTGAACAAAGATTAGTGGGTGATGATGGGTGAGTATAAGAACACGAAAAAAAATGGTAAGATCGGGTCTGTTATACTTACTCCTATTTAATCTGATCAGTTTATATTATTGTATCTGATAAGATCTGCTAGATATCAAATTTTCTCAATTTGAGATCTACCACATCTGATCAGATACAATTGTATTTAAATAAATATATGCAGATCAGGCCAGATATGAGCTTATCAGACAAGATCTAAACCATTTTTTTCCACGTTAAGCCCAAATTAAATCGAAATTCTGAAACATTAAATTTTTTTTGTTTTTCTTTCAGATGTCCTATGGATAATGAAATTATGGGTCAATTCAATTATACCTTGGATAGATTGGCGGCAAATGTTACATTCCCGGCTCACAAATTCCCTTACACCACTTCGGTTTATTATCAATGTAATGTTAAATTATGTGCTTTAAAAGATCCCGAATGTCAACTGGTATGAATAGGAAGAGAGAAATTTATTAGGAAACGGGGGAGAGCAAACTAATTAAACTTATTCTGAATTTAACAAATTTTAAACAAATGTTTCGACTTTTTTCGGAATAAGTTTTGTTAGCTTGTTTTTTTTCCTCACAAGCATTTTATTAATTTTACTGTTTTCCATTTTTCCAGGCTCCTCTCTGCGGAGGCAAACGACCCAAACGGCAAACAAATAACGATAACAAAGACGAAGAAGGTTCTCCAGCCACCATTGAAGTATTTTCTGGTCTTTATGTTAACGAAAATGTTGATGTTACTGAGGGAGATGATGATTCAATAACTAAAGAAAAGGTAAGTTCAGTATGAGGGTTAAACATTAAAATTTTGACCAAATTTAAACTTCGAGACACGACAACAAAAGCTTTCTAAAGAAAGTGCTACACCATTTACAGTTGTTATTCGTAAAATATCAATTTTAATTCGGAGACTTTACTTGCAATTTGAAGATTCAATTTGTAATTCGAAGATTCCATTAGTAATTCGAAGATTCCATTTGTAATTCGTAGATTATACTTGTAACTCGAAGATTCTATTTGTAATTCGAAAATTCCATTTGTATATCGAAGATTCCAATTGTAATTCGAAAAATGTCAACTGAATTTCCATTGATATTTTACGAATAACAATTGGAATCTTCGAATTACAAATGGAATCTTCGAATTACAAATAGAATGTTCGAATTACAATTGATCTTTTACGAATTACATCTGTAAATGATGTAGAACTTTCTAAATCTTCGAGTTACAAATGGAATCTTCGAATTACAAGTAGAATCTTCGAATTACAATTGATCTTTTACGAATTACATCTGTAAATGGTGGAGATAAAAATTTGTAATCTTAGATTAAAGTTTGTTATCTACAGAAAATTTGTTGTCGACCGCTAACAAACTTTTATCTAAACTTTAAATAGAAAGCTTTTCTAATAAAACAATAACAAAATTTATCGAATTGTATCGATACATAACAAACTTTTATAAAAATGTTTCGACAGATAACAAACTTTTCCAAAGAAAAATTATTATCGATAGATAACAAACTTATTTATAGAAAAATTATCGATAGATTACAAACTTTTCTATAGAAAAATTGTTATCAATGGATACAAAACGTTTCTATAAAGAAATTGTTATCGATAGATAAAAAACTTTTCCATAGAAAAATTGTTACCGATAGATAACAACCTTTTCTTAAGCAAAATTGTTATCGATAGATAACAAAGTTTTATATAGATAAATTCTTATCGATAGATAATAACAAGCTTTTCTATAGATAAATTGTTATCGATAGATAATAACAAACTTTTCTATAAAAAAATTAATGTCGATAGATATCAAACTTTTTTAAAGAAAAATAACAATTTTTATATAGAAAAGTTTGTTATCTATCGATAACAATTTTTGTATAGAAATGATTGTTATCTATCAATTACAATTTTCCTACAGAAAAGTTTGTTATCTACCGATAACAATTTTCTATGGAAAATTTTGTATTTTATCTATAACAATTTTTTTATAAGAAAGTGATCTATCGATAACAATTTTTCTATAAAATAATTTGTTATCTATCGATAACAATTTATAAAAAATTAAAATCGAGAGATAACAAACATTTTCTTTAAAAATAGTTTGTTGTTTTAAACTTTTTCCATAGAAACAAACTATTATTATATAAAATTTTTGTTATCGATGGATAACTTACTTTTGTTATCGTTAGATAATAATCTTTTCCTAACGATAACAAAAGTTTGTTATCCATTGATAACAAAAATTTTCTATCGAAAAAGTTTAGTTTCTATAGAAAAAATTTGTAATCGATTACAAAAATTTTCTATTGCAAAAGTTTTGTATCGGTAACAAAAATTTTTTTATTGGAAAAGTTTTTTTTTATACAAAAATTTCTATAAAAATTTTTGTTATCGATATAAAACATTTTATTCGATACCAAAATTTTTGTTATCGATAAATTTTGTTATCGTTAGATAACAATCTTTTTCTAACGATAACAACAAAAAGTTTGTTATCCATTGATAACAAAAATTTTCTATCGAAAAAGTTTGTTTCTATAGAAAATATTTTGTAATCGATTACAAAAATTTTCTATTGCAAAAGTTTTGTATCGGTAACAAAAATTTTCTATTGAAAAAGTTTTTTTTTATACAAAAATTTTTATAAAAAATTTTTATGATCGATATAAAACTTTTTATTCGATAACAAAATTTTTGTTATCGATAACAAACTTTTTTTATAGAATTTTTATTTTTATCGGAAAATCTAATCGATAAAAAACAGTTTTCTGTAGAAAATTTTTGTTATCGGTAACAAACTTTTCCTATAGAAAATATTTGTTATCGATAACAAACTCTTTCTATAAAAAATTCTTGTTGTCGATAACAAACTCCTTGTATAGAAAATTTTTGTAATCGATAAAAAATTGTTATCGACAGCATAAATGTTCTACAAAAAAAGTTTTTATTGATAACAAAAATTTTATATAGAAAAACAAAATTATTTTATAGAAAGAGGTTGTTAACGATAATAAAAATTGTTTGTTATAGATAAAAAAATGTAAACAGAGTTTGTTATCGATAACAAAAATTTTCTATAGACAGACTTTGTTATCGATAACAATAATTTTCTATAGAAAAAGTTTGTTATCGATAACAAAAATTTTCTATAGAAAAAGTCTGTTTTTTCTATAGTTTGTTATCGATAACAGAAATTTTCTGTAGAAAGTGTTTGTTAACGATAACACAAATGTTCTACAGAGAGAGTTTGTTATCGAATACAAAAATTTTCTATAAAGAGGTTTTTATCGATAACGAAAATTTTCTATACAAAAAGTTTGTTATCGATAACAAAACGTTGCTATATAAAAATTTGTTATCGATAACAAAAAGTTTCTATAGAAAAAGTTTGTTATCGATAACAAAAATTTTCTATAGAAAAAGTTTGTTATCGATAACAAAAATGTTCTTTAGAAAAAGTTTGTTATCGAAAACAAAAATTTTCCCAAAAAGTTTTGGTATCGATAACAAAAATTTTCTTTAGAAAAAAATTGTTATCGATAACAAAAATTTTCTATAGAAAAAGTAACAATAATTTTCTATAGAAAAAGTTTGTTATCGATAGCAAAAATATTTTATAGAAAAAGTTTGTTATCGATAACAAAAATTTTCTATAGAAAAAGTTCGTTATCGATAACAAAAATTTTCTATAGAAAAAGTTTGTTATCGATAACAAAAATGTTCTATAGAAAAAGTTTGTTATCGAAAACAAAAATTTTCCCAAAAAGTTTTGGTATCGATAACAAAAATTTTCTTTAGAAAAAAATTGTTATCGATAACAAAAATTTTCTATAGAAAAAGTAACAATAATTTTCTATAGAAAAAGTTTGTTATCGTTAACAAAAAGTTCTATAGAAAAAGTTTGTTATCGATAACAAAAATTTTCTATTGAAAAAGTTTTTGTTATCGATAACAAAAATTTTCTATAGAAAAAGTTTGTTATCGATAACAAAAATTTTCTATAGAAAAAGTTTGTTATCGATAACAAAAATTTTCTATAGAAAAAGTTTGCTATCGATAACAAAAATTTTCTATAGAAAAAGTTTGTTATCGATAACAAAAATTTTCTATAAAAAAATTTTGTTATCGTTAACAAAAATGTTCTATAGAAAAAGTTTGCTTTCGATAACAAAAATTTTCTGCAGTAAAATTATTTTATCGATAACAAACTTTTTCTATAGAAAATTTTTGTTATCGATAACAAACTTTTTCTATAGAAATTTGTTGTTATCGATAACAAACTTTTTCTATAGAAATTTTTTGTTACCGATAACAAACTTTTTCTATAGAAATTTTTTGTTATCGATAACAAACTTTTTCTATAGAAAATTTTTGTTATCGATAACAAAGTTTTCTGTAGATAATTAGTTATCGATAATAAACACTTTAATATAAAAATTAGTTATCGATAACTATTTCATTCAAAATTTTGTTATCGATAATAAAAGTTGGAAAATATTGCTTTCTACCCGTATTTTGCTCCATTTTTTTAAGTTTTAAAAATCTCACCATTTTTTTAATATCTCTCTTCTTTTTTTCCAGACTTTGGAAGATGCTTTATGTATCTCTCAACGTGCTTTTGCCATAGGAATAGCCATAGCTGGCCTAATTCTAATGTTGGCTGTTGTTGCGGCCGTTTTATGTATAATGGCACGACGCAGCACTAAAACTGTTTCAAATTCAGGCAGTTCGATTTATAGTGGACCCTACACAAATACCGCTTTTTCACATAGCAGTTAAATTTTTCTAAACTTACACTCCAGCTATTTTATAAAAATTTAGGCTCAAAACTAAAAAAAAAATCCAAATTACTCTTTCTAAAAACAAAAAGGAACACTTAAAGTGTTTAAAAATTCTGCTATATATATATAAAACAAAAATTGTAATCTTAAACAAAAGCAAAAAAACTTGATATAATTATAAATATTTTTGAATAATTTTTTTTTTAAATTTCTATCTTTTAAAAAAGTCAAAAAAAAGTTCAGTTTAGTTAGAAATTAAGTCACAAAAAAGCTGCCTTTTTAAAAAAAATTAAAAAAAAAAAATAATTTTAAAATAATTTAAGTTAATAATTCTTAAAAAATATTGAATTTTAAATTATAATAGTTTATGTTTAAAAAAAATAACGTTTAACTTCCTTTTAGAAGAGCACAGCACTTAAAAAAGCTTTTTTAGATATTACAGGGTTTAATAGATATTTTAATACTACTAGACTATAGATTGTGAAAAACCCTCTAATATCGCAGAGATTCTTAAACAAAACTCTTTAAATTAAAAATTCTAGGAGTTTTATATGGAATCTCTGTTTATTTGTACACTTAATAGTTAAAGGTTTAAGGGTCTATCTCTATATTTCACTTTCCTGTTTTTAACTGTAAGTTAGCTTTTTTTACAAAGTTCTCGCTCCCTCTCTCACGCGCAAGCATTCTGTGTAGTTTAGCTAACGCCTCAGGTGATAACTTTAATTTTTTTAATAAAACTTTATTTGTTAATTTAAACTTAAATACTTGGTAAACTTTAAACACTATGTAAAACAAAACACTTTGTAAACTTTAAACACTTTGTAAACTTTAAACACTTTCTAAACTTAAACACTTATAAACTTTGTTAACTTATATTGTTTAAAAACTTATTATCTTTATTAACTTATAATCTTTATTAACTTATTATCATTGTAAACTTTTAACTTATTAACTTTGTAAACTATATAACTTTGTAAACTTATAAACATGTATGTATTTTTTCAGTCTTTTAACCAAAGTTTTCTTATAAACTTTTGTTAATAAAACAAACTTGTCATTATTTAAACTAAACTATCCGTAATATATGTTTTTTTAAAAAAAAAATATACTAATTTATTTTAATTCTAAATACATAAGTGCATGTGTTTGTTAGTTTTAATTTTACAAATTAAAATGGTAAATAAAAATTACATGGAAGTGTTTTATCATTTTTTTAGGAATAAACCCTGTAGTGGTTTTAGTTCTTTAGCTGTTTTCCACCTGTTCCAATTTTACTCATTTCCGTACATAACCAACAACCATCTTAAATACTATAACACATATTCGTGCCAAACTTCAGTAGTTTAGTTTTTTTGGTTTGGACTGCAAAACTTTGTAAAATTACTAAAAAAAGTTTCGTAGTCCCATTTTACCAATATTTGACAGTTTCCCTTTTTTAACAAACAAATTTCGATCAAAATTTATTTTTTTTTGTAATTTTAAAACTTTTTTGTAATTTTACAAACTTCCAAGGTTTTTTTACAAAAAAAATCTAGAAAATTCACGAGAATTCCTTGTAATTGTATTGCGCCAAAAAATTTGTAAATTTACAATTTTATTAGTAAAAGCTTGTAAATTTAGAATCAATTATGGGTTGGAGGTAGCAAAAAATGTAGTAAAATCACGGAACCTCTTTGTATGTTTTATCGAATCAAAGAAATTGTAAATTTACAATTTTTTTAGTAAAAAGCTTGCAAAATTACAAAATTATTGGTATAAATCTTGTAAAATTACAACCCGAGTAAAAATGTTTATATGATGCAATATATAATGATATGTAACAAAATATATATTTATACGCAATTTGACCCGAATAATGGCGGATGTTTTTGCATTAAAAAAGATCAACTTGTATAAAATATGATTTGATTTCATCCGAGTTTTGACCAGACATTGCCATATATTGGTGGATCTAATTAGATCTAATTGCATTAAAACATATAAAATCCTTGTGTGTTTTGGTTTGGGTTGAGCTACACCACAGGTCAACGATACATTCACCAAACATATAATTTTCAAAAACAAAAAAAATGTTTGGGTACGCTTCGAACCAGATAGGTGATATACATAACCCTAACAAGGAAATGTTTAGGAACATTTTAAAAAGTTTCGTATACTTTGCCTAAAAAACTTAGAAAATGTTTGGTTAATTGGAATCATATATAGTTTTATATGAAACAGAATAAGCTATATATAATTAAATGTTAAATTATAGAGAAAAATAAATTTTGTATTGACCCGCATATAATTTTATATAATTATATCAACCGTACACCTTTTAATCCGAATCATGATTAATTTATATATTACTACATATGACTGCATTACAAAAATTTAGAAAATATGTCACGGATGTATAATCATATATATTTTATTATGTTTGTATCAAGTTATATATTGTAATATATGTTTATTTTTACTCGGGAAGCAAAAAAAAATAATAACAAATTTTTCTTGTCGTTTTACAAAGTTTTTTTTTAATTAAATTAAAAATATTTCGTATAGTTGCGAAATAATTTGTATAATTACGAAATACAAAATATTTGTTTACATATTACGAAGTTTTTTTCGTAAATACGAATTTAGTATATTTTTACAAAAATCTTTCGTAAGGTTACAATATATTTTGTAAAGTGACGAAATATTTCGTGGAAATATAAAATATTTTTGTACATATTACGATTTCTTTTATAAATACGATTCGAGTTTATTTTTACGAAAATATTTCGTAATATTTTTTAATATTTACTTGTGGCACTTCGTAAATAATAATAACTATTTTTAGTAATACATATTCACGAAATATAACATTTCGCAAAGTTTCGAAATGTTTTGTATAACTAAAATATATACAAAATATTTTTGTTTTTTTTGTAAATACGAATTTAGTTTATTTTTACAAAAATATTTCGTAAGGTGGAAATATATTTTGTAAAATTGCGAAATATTTCATGGAAAATATTTTTGTGCCTATTATGATTTGTTTAAATACAAATTAAGTTTATTTTTACTAAAATATTTCATAATGTTTTGTATATTTACCTATGGCACTTCGGAAATAATGTTAAATATTGTTAGTAATACATATTTACTAAATAAATACGAAAATATTTCATAAAGTTACGAAATGTTTTGTATAAATACGAGATATTTCATGGAAATACAATTTTTTTTGTATATATTACAAAGTTTGTTTTGTAAATACAAATTTAGTTTATTTTTACAAAAATATTTTGTGCAGTTACGAAATATTTTACTTTTTTTGTAAATACGAATTTAGTTTATTTTTACAAAAATACTTCGTATACAAAATATTTAGTATAAATTTATATAAATATGAAAGGGGTTATTCATAATACTTAAAGTGTACTTAAAGTAGGCTTATTTGACAAATATTCATGCAATATCAGTCAAATAAACCTACATTAGATTTAATTTAGTCATTATTAGGGATGAGATTTTCATGCACTAAAAAATCTAAAATATGCGCTTAAAATATGCACTAAAAAATTCAAAATATGCACTAAAAAAACTAAAAATATGCACTAAAAAATAAAATGTGTACAATAAAAGTCTTGTTTTCATTCGAAAAACTTCTTAAAAAAGCAAAAAATTAAACCGGGCTTAAATAGTAACATTTAAAACTTTATATAAGCAGGATTTTTTTAGAAATTAGGACAATCTATAAAAAAAATTAAAAAGAAAAAAATATTTTTTTTTATTTTCAAAATAAATTTTTTAATTTAAAATAGTTTTTGAAACAAATAAATTTTAATTTGAGTTTTTGCTAATTTATATCAAAATATGCAAAAATATGCACTTAAAAGTTGGAAATATGCACAATATATGCACTTAAAACCAAAATATGCAAAAATATGCATTTTAACCAAAATATGCAAAAACATGCAAAAACAAATCGATGCCATTTTAAATCAAATTTCTTGAATCGGAAAGATAATTGGTCAAAATCGTTTTTAGACTATCGACAAAAAACATGCATTTGCATGGAAATCTCATCCCTAGTCATTATGAATAGTCCAGGAAAAATTTTATGAAAATAAATAATATTTTTGGGTATATTACGAAGTTTTTTTTTTTAAGAACGAAATATTTCGTAAAGCAACGAAATATTTCGTATTTTTTTCTACGAAGTGTTGATTGTAAAATAAACAAAGTTGGTATATTTATAAAATTTAAAGTTTTTGTAAATGTAGACAGATTTCGTAATATCGTCGGTGCGCCAACCACAACCGCTATGTGTTTTTCAAAATTTTTTGGAGAGGCTTATAAACTATCTTGATTTTTACCGTTCCCGGTGCATTAAAACAATATTTCATTCATAAATATTTAAAAAATATTGCTTATTTTGCTATAAACATTAATTTGAATTTTGAAAAACATCGCAAAAGTACCAAATTTAGCTGTTATTAAAGTCTCTTCACAAAATTTTTAAATACACATAGCGGTTCTGGTAGGCGCACCGACGATATGTTAAGATACTCGTTTATTTCACGAAAAAATTTTACGAAATAATCATTCGTATTTTCATGGATTCAAATTTTTTATAGTAATTTTTGTTAAAAAACGTGACAAAAATTTTTTTTTAGTAAAAAAAAAAATTGTTAGTAGAAAACTTGAGTTTTTATGGAAAAAATGATTAAAAATTGTAATAAAACTGTTCCCAAAAAAATGTGTTAAACACCTCGTTATGTAATTCAAACAATTTCATTTAATTTGCCTTATCTAAACGTCCAGACATCAATAAAAAGTAATAAAGCGTATTTTCACTGGTTCATAAGCTGGGTTTTTTTGCTCCCGCGTTTACAAATTTTACCATACAAATTTGACATTGACCATGTTAAGTTTTAACTCGTTAAATTTTCCATCTCGATAATTGTATGAGCGTTATCAATATATTTTGTATGCTGCTGTCAGACTGTATACAAAATATACAAAGTGCAAAGTTTCTTTCCGATTCCTTTGTGTTAACTTGGGAGCAAAAAACACAGCTATTATAAAAAAAAACAATTAAAAGGAAATTTGTAAACGGTAATATTAAGTTTATCTATTTTATTATTATAATTGCATAATTGTAAAACAACCCGTGATACTTTTTGTGACTTTAAAATCCCTATTCCAAAAATTTTATCATTCTATAATTAGGCGCGGATCCAGCTCTTGAGTTTAATTATATTTATAAATATTAAAATATGAAATTTTGGAAAATATTCTATTGTTAAAAATCTCAGATTCTTACACATTTTCCAGATAGTTAAAATCCTAGATTCTGGAATAATTTTCCAATAGTAAAAATAACAGATTTGTCACATGTTTTATCCAAAAAGTTTTCGGAGACATTTAAAAAAAATTAAAAATTCTGTTAAATTTTCCCGATAAAAAATTCAAGGGTTCTAAGTTATTTTGCCCTTAGAAAAGCTTTAGCATTTGTGAAATTCTTGCTACAGAAAAATTCTCAGATTCCGATACACATTCATGTAGAAAAATTCTCAAATACTTTAAATTAATTAAAAACTATGTTAGTAAAATCAACTGAAAATGTCAGTTAAAATAACCACTTTGTAAGTTGTTTTGGGGTAAACTACTTTTTCAGTTAAATCGACTAACAATGTTAGTTATTTTAAATGACAAAAACCAACTGAATTATGTAATAAAAACTACTTGCATTTGTAGTCAAAACAACTTACATGTAGTAAAAATAAAATAATCAACACATATTTTTTTTTTTAAATTGAAGACCAAATTTTTTACAATTTTTGTTTTTTTTTTTTAAATAAAAAAAAAAGAAAATTTATTTTTATTTTTTGGAAAAAAACTTTTAACATTTTTCAGAGATAAAAAAAAAATAAAATTAACTGCTTTAAATAACTGTTACTACATTGTTTCATACAAAAACAACTGACTTTGTAGTAGAGCTGCAAAACTATCAATTGTACTATCGATAGTATCGATAGTTTTATTTGAAATGGACTATCGATAGTTTTTATTCGATAGCGATACCTTTGCCGAAAAAAAAATCAGCTTCAAATAGATTGCCACTTGCTGAAATATTAATCAAAAAGTTTTTAAAATCCTTTACATTTTTTTTTTTTTTTTTTTTATTATTTCTACTTTTTAAAGTATAAGGGCAATGATAGTAATCTCGTGTTTATGTTATTGCGAGATTGAAGGTCTGAACAGAACAAGCACGCCACAGTGAAAGATCCTTGTAGTTATTTAAAATAGACTGGAATGGCAGTAAACGGCAAAAACTGTCGTTTGCATGTTAAGAAGTACCAAGTTTTATTAAAAAAAAATAATAATTTTATGCAAAAACTTACAATTCTTTAAAATATCCGATAATATCGATAGTTTAAAAACAAACTAGTTTTGCAGCTCTACTTTGTAGTTGAAAATAACTAACTACTGAAAAATATACAAGCAACTAACATGTAGTAACTTACATAAGTTTCTGAGTGTATAGATATCTATCTAATCTGAAAAACTTTTCTATACAGATCTACCTGAGATTAGCAAAATGTTCGAATTTAATGTTTTTTAACATTTCTAGATTCTTCGACATTTTTCGTAAAGAAAAAGAAT
Source organism: Pegoplata infirma (assembly GCA_963921195.1). Lineage (NCBI taxonomy): Eukaryota > Metazoa > Arthropoda > Insecta > Diptera > Anthomyiidae > Pegoplata > Pegoplata infirma. Next base: position 45,097,725 of record OY992538.1, read on the forward strand.
CGTTTTCTGAGGATTTTTTTAAATAGAAAAAGTCTAAGATTCTGAAACATTTTCTTACACTCAAAATAATTACTTTGTTAAATTACAGAGATACTCTGCTGAGCCAGCAGAAAATACCATGGATTTCCAACCAGCAAGATTTTTTGTTATTTTAAAAAGAAAACTCTGTAATATGATTTCTATAAAAAAACTGTAAATTTACAAAATTACCTGTAAAATATTTATAAAAGCGACCAGAATTTTGCTATTTTATTCCTGATCCTTAATATGCAAGTAGTGTTGACAATTGGGAAATGCCATCGAGTAAATTTGCCCGATTTACTTTTTTTTTTTTGTGAAACTTACGAGTTTTTTTACGAGTACCTCCAATTTTACGCTACATCCTCGTAAAATTTACTAGGTTTTATTGTATTTTAATACGCTTTTTTAAGACGGGTTGAAATATTTGGAAGTTTTTTGAAGAGATTTTTATTTGAAAACTGCATTACAGAGCAATAAGTAAAATTACAGATGAAATTTATTATTTTGGTTACGAGAAAAAACAAAGTATTTTTCTAAAATCTGTATTTTAACAAAAAACTCTATTTATTATTTGTAAAATAGAGATTACACAGTTAAAATTTAAATTACAGATACAATTTTGTTTTTCGGTCACAAGAAATTACGATGTATTTTCTTAAAATCTGTATTTCGGCAGATAACTTTGTCAAATATCTGTCGAATTGAGATTACAGTCATTTTGCAGAGTATTTAACAGAGTAATTATTTTGAGTGTAGATATATGAAAAAATGTCTCAGATTCTGACACCTTTTTCCTACTGCCCCCCCTCGTGTATCCGCTCCTGCTATTATTTATGATTTATATCGTGGGAATGAAAACTTTCATCTAAATACGTTTATACTTAAGGAAAAGGCTTTCAAATAAAAGCTTTGTTTATAGACTCAGATTCTATATAGAAAAAATTTTTTAGAATCTTAGAATCTGAGACTGTAAAAAAGCTTTTATTTGAATCACAAAACCTTTTCTTTAAGTATAAACGTATTTAGAAAAAGTCTCAGATTCTGAAACATTTTTTTTATATAGAAAAAGTTCTCAGATTCTGAGATTTTTTCTATATAGAAAAAGTTCTCAAATTCTGAAACATTTTTTCTACATAGAAAAAGTCTAGGATTCTGAAACATTTTTTCTATATAGAAAAAGTCTCAGATTGTGAAACATTTTTTTTATATAGAAAAAGTCTCAGATTCTGAAACGTTTTTTCTATATAGAAAATTTCTCAGATTCTAAAACATTTTTTCTATATAGAAAATATCTCAGATTCTGAGACCTTTTTTCCTACTGTCTCCCCCCGTGCATTCGCTCCTGCTATTATAAATGACAATATCGTAATAATGAAAACTTTTATCTAAATATATTTATACTTAAAGAAAAAGCTTTGTGATTCAAATAAAAGCTTTTTATACACTACTTTCCAAAATTATAATACCAGTAAAAATCAAAACACAAAATTTTATAACAAATTGTCATGTATGACCAATGTTTTTAGAATAGGGAGTTGTCACAAAAACCTTAAGAGTCCAACTGATAACATAAATAAGTACTCCTTGTAATAGTTGTACTCTTAACTTAAAGTTTTACCTTTTGAGAGTTTTTTTTAATTCCCGATTCTTAACTTTTTGTGACTCGAAACATAAATTCAATTTTTTTAATTAAATATTTCAGTCACAAAAACTTTTAGAATCCACCCGATTAAATATAAGTCAGTGAGTAACATAATTTTATTATTTCTAAATAATATTTAGATATTATCAAAAATTTAAAAAAAATTTAAAAATGTTAAAATCCAATTTATTATTTATTTTAATATATATTCTTTTTTTGTTGTATTAACTAATAAATTGATCAGGCTTTGCTTCATTAAAACATTATTTTCCATAATAAATGCAAAAACAAATGATTTACTGGAGCTTGGCCATCATCAAAAATATTTTTATTAGATATTAATTTTAAATTTATAAAATAAAAGTAAAATCTAAATAATAGAATAAAAAATAAAAAAAAAAAATTAACAATAAAGATCAAACAAAAAATAATAATAATAACCCTAATGAGGTGCTTTTCCAACACAACAAATGTCAATTTTAAAAATGTCATTTATGTGTCAAATTAAAAAAAAAAACCTTAACAAACAATTAAATATCATCCATGTGTCAAATTTGAAAAATTTAAAAAAAATTAATATAAAAGCACGTATTTAATAAAAGTATATTGTTAAGTTAAAAATTTAAACAAATGTACTTTTAGCATAAACTTAAAAACTAATTGAAGTCATTTAAAAATTTCAACAACTTGTATTTAAAAATAAAATAAAAATCATTATAAAAAATTTATATTCTTCTAATAAAAACATAAAACAACATAAAAATCGTAAATTTATTTACTAGTTTAAATTAAAATTAAAATGTGCTGGAGGCTATTAACAATATTTCTCGTATTTAGTGTCAGTTTTTTAGTGTTTACTTTAAATTGTGATTGCAGAAAAAATCGTAAAAAATATAAATTTTATTTGCTAAAACCTTGCCAAAGATCTTTATGGGAAAAATTACATATTGAGAATGTGAAATCATTGGAATCTTGTATAGAATTGGCAAATTCTTATAAAGGATTAGCACTGAATTATAGTCCAAAAGAAAGATTTACCAATAATTATGGAGGTACATATGGTAAAATTAATTTAATTGAGGTGCTTCTCTTTCACTTTTTGATTTATAGTCATTTGAATGGAGAAAATTTTAATTTTTTCCCGTTACATTATTTTAAACTTGAAATTTCGTGGAAAAAAAAATTGTGAAAAAAACTGCAAAATTTGTATACCCTCCACTTAGTGATAGAGGGTATATATAAGTTTGTCATTCCGTTTGTAACTCATCGAAATATCGGTCTAGGACCCCATAAAGTATATATGGGGCATTCCATGCCAAATCACTCACTTTTAGACCCGACCCCTTTCGATTTATTTTATTTTTGGATATGTTTTAGTATTTATTAAATGCAACTCGGAGACCAATTTTCAGCCTTTAATTTCAAGATGGTGTTGAGTAATCAATTTTTCAAAATGGCGATTTTCTCAAAAAAATTAAAAAATTGAAATTTTTAATTAATTTTGACCACTAAAAAATATAGATATTTTAAAAAAAAGTTGGACAACGTTTTGTTGGTATTTAAATGTAGTTTTAGAAAAAAAATATGAAAAAATTATTCGAAGTAATTATCACTTTTTTTTTGACGTTTAAAAATTAAAATCGATTTTTTGAAAAAGTCCGAAACCTTCGATTTTTTTGTAAAAAACTATAAAAATTCTACTCTTAATTACGCAACTTTTAAGCCATAATTCGAGATGTGATCACAATTCCTTCTATTTTTTTTTTTAATTTTTAAAATTGCACCTTTAATTTTTTGGCTCTGATTTATTTTATATGGTGTTCCAAAAAAAATAAATTGGTAGATATTGACCCTAACTTACCCTAGATATATTCATTTCGAGGTAAAAATACGTCTCACAATAATTTAGGACGATCGGACATGGGTAAGGCGTTTAGCATGGTCCTTGAAGTTTACAAAACGGATTACAAGGAAAAATATGATTTTTTTCTGTTTTCGCAATTTTTTTGGTATTTTAAGTTAAGTTTTAATTCAAGTGATTACATAATTATGATGTGGAGTAAAATGCCTTTCTAATTAGGTACTAAAAACTAAAATCGGTTGAAAATCAGCCAAGTTATTACAACTTCCCCAGGCATCTAGCGTGTGTCATACCACTTGATTAAAGAATACGAGTCCCTTTTTTAAATTTATTGAAATTTTCTACTGTAATAACATTTTTTCATTATTAATGTTTTAGTGTAATATTTTTTTAATTTTTCCAAATTTTAAAACAAAAAAAAATTTTTTTTTTTTTAAATCGAGATTTCAAAAGGGTGTTGAAAATGCAGGCATTTTTAGCATTAATTTAAAACATGTTAGAAAAACACAATATGAAAAATACTTGTTATCTAAATACATTTGAACTTGAAGAATAAAAAAATGTTATTACAATAGAAAATTTCAATGAATTACAAAAATCGGATTGTATTGCTTAATCAAGTGGTCTGCCATACGTTAGATGCCTGGGGAAGTTGTAATAACTTGGCTATTTTTCAACCGATTTTAGTTTTTAGTACCTTATTAGAAAGGCATTTTACTCCACATCATAATTCTGTAATCACTTGAATTAAAACTTAACTTAAAATACCAAAAAAATTTCGAAAACAGAAAAAAAATCATATTTTTCCTTGTAATCCGTTTTTTAAACTTCAAGGCCCATGCAAAACGCCTTACCCATTTCCGATCGTCCTAAATTTTTGTAAGACGTATTTTTACCTTGAAATGAATATATCTAGGGAAGTTAGGGTCAATATCTACCAATTTATTTTTTTTGGAACACCATATAAAATAAATCAGAGCCAAAAAATTAAAGGTGCAATTTTAAAAATTAAAAAAAAAATAGAAAGAATTGTGATCACATCTCGGATTATGGCTTAAAAGTTGCGTAATTAAGAGTAGAATTTTTATAGTTTTTTACAAAAAAATCGAAGGTTTCGGACTTTTTCAAAAAATCGATTTTAATCTTTAAACGTCAAAAAAAAGTGATAATTACTTCGAATAATTTTTTCATATTTTTTTTCTAAAACTACATTTAAATACCAACAAAACGTTGTCCAACTTTTTTTAAAATATCTATATTTTTTAATGGTCAAAATTAATTAAAAATTTCAATTTTTTAATTTTTTTGAGAAAATCGCCATTTTGAAAAATTGATTACTCAACACCATCTTGAAATAAAAGGCTGAAAATTGGTCTCCGAGTTGCATTTAATAAATACTAAAACATATCCAAAAATAAAATAAATCGAAAGGGGTCGGGTCTAAAAGTGAGTGATTTGGCATGGAATGCCCCATATGTATATTCATGATGCCCGATCGATTTTAAGACATTCTAGCGATGTCCGTTTGTCTGTGGAAAATGCTATCACGGACAAAATATTTCACAGAGATGACTGAAACTTAACATATTCATTGGAAGTTCTCCCGAGAAGTTTTGTATTGCCTTTGAGCGATATCGGTTCAGCGGTTCAAAAGTTATGATCGAAAATGTAAGCACACCTCAAAAATTTCAGTACATTCAACATAACCTAAAAATACAAAATGCTTTAATTCGGCTTCTGGTTGACATATGTGAACATAATTGAGCACCAAATGGTATTTAAACAAGTACGAACATATTTTTTGAAAAAAAAGGAAAAAATCGCGGATTTTTTTTAACAAAATTTTTTTCGCGGAAGTTTTTTTTCAAAATTTTTTTTTTTTTTCAAAAGTAATTTCCTTTTAAATAAAGTTCTTTGCAATAATCTTTTTGAAATTGTGGAGGGTATCACTACATTCGGCAAGGCCGAATTTAACTTTTTTTACTTTTTTTTTAATTTATTTGTTCTTCTTTAAATACCATTAGGCATCGACCAGCAGCCGAATTAAAGCATTTAGAATTTTTATGTTATGTGAAATGTACCAAAATTTTCGAGGTGAAAAATTTCGTTTGAAGAAGATTCGTTCTCACCGTGGTCTCCATCATTATTGGGGTCTCAGTGTCCATGGTCAACATACCAAGACTACTAGTCGTCGTGGTCGTACCGTTGGTGTATCCAAGAAGAAGTAATTGGGGTCTCCGTGTCCGTGTTATTGGGGTCTCCGTGTCCGTGATCAACATACCAAGACTACTGGTCGTCGTGGTAGCACCGTTGGTGTATCCAAGAAGAAGTAAATTTTCGTGTTTCATTCATAACTTTTGAACCGCTGAACCGATTTCGCTCAATACCAAACTGCTCGGGACAACAAGAAGTAAACACATTAAGTTTCAGTCATATCTGAGTGATATTTCGGCCGTGATCGCCATTTCAACAGACAGACATCGCTAGAATGTCTTAGAATCGATCACTGATCAAATATATGTGGGGCATTCCATGTAAAATCGAACACTTTGAAATTTTTTTTGTTTTAGATTTTCCCAATTTGTTTACAGTTTTTAGTACCCTTCGAAAACTTCTTCGTGGTAAATTTTCAGATTTTTTTTGATGACCCGTTCAAAAGATATCGAATTTTTAAAAATTGGTAGTTTGTTCCCTTACTCAAGCTTCTTTTACTCATAACTTCGTCAATATTTGTCCAAATTTCAAATTTTTTTTTTCAAAACTTTTGTTTTTGTAAGTACGTCCTATCTCCACTCCCTAAGTAGGATCCCATACAAATAACAGTTGGAGCAAATTTTATAAAAATTTAATTTTGAATGAAGCCTACTTATTGAGTGGAGATAGGGCGTAGGTATGTTTTAAAAAAATGTTGTAGGGTAAAAATAAATGGGGGTCGGTCTCACAAATGACCCCGCTCGGACGCACCATTGGACCGGTAGAAGCTGATTAAATAAAAAAAAATTACAAAAAATAAAAATAAATGTATGGGGACCGCCTTAACTATTAGAGATAGAGGTTAGGTGTGTTCAGAGAAAATGTTTGGACTAAAAAAATATTGTGGGTCGGTCATACATTTTGTTGCTCTAAGGCAATGGTGCCCAACCTTTTTTGCGCTATGCCCCCCTGAAGCATTCAAATTGCCACCAATTGGGGCGAGAATCAAAGGTTGGAACCATTGCTCTAAGGGCACTATTAGGGCAGTTAGAGCGGTTGGAGCAAATTTTAAAATATGTCGTTTTGTGTGGGAGCCCCCTTAGAAATTTGAGATAGGGTATTAGCTTGTTCCAAAGAAATATTAAGACGTAAAAATTAATGGTGGTCGGTCTTATAAACGACCCCTCTATGACGCACCATTGGAGCAGTAGAAATAATTTTAAGATTGGAGAATTACAATAAAATTTTTTAAAAAAATTTTAAAAAATAGTAATAATCGTTATCCCACGATCCTCCTGGGCAAAAAATTTGTAGAATCGATAGAAGTTTTACACAAAAAAATTTCAAAAAAATCGAAGAGTACAAACATTTTCAAAATGAGATTTAAATTTTAAAACTTAAAAATCGCAAACTGGAGCACTTTTAAGAATTTTTTGGGATTTTTTTTTTAAAAAGTTCGTAAAAAAACAAAAATTAAAAAAAAAAAAAAAAAATGGAAATTTGGTCCATTATTGACGAAGTTTGAGTAAAGAAACAAGCTACCAATTTTTAAAAATTCGATATCTTTTGAACGGGTCATCAAAAAAATCTGAAAATTAACCACGAAGGAGTTTGCGAAGGCTACTAAAAACTGTAAACAAATTGGAAAAATCTAAAAAAAAAAATTTTAAAAGTGTCCGATTTAACATTGAATTCCCCATATATACTTTATGACAGACATCGCTAGAATGTCTTAGAATCGATCACTGATCAATAATATATTATACTTTATGGGGTCCCAGACCGATATTTCGATGAGTTGCAAACGGAATGGGAAAACTTATATATACCCTCTATCACTAGAGGGAGGGTATAAAAAACGTCTCATCGAAAATTTGCCCATTTTTAACACAAACTTCAAATTTAGTTATATAAATTTAAAATTTCATTATAATATGCTCAAGAACAATAATTTTACGTGTCAAAATTTCGGAATATATTTAAAAAAAAAAAACAAATATTTTGTATGGGAGTGTAGAAAGGGGGTAGGTATGTTCTGAAAAATGTCGGAGGGGAAAAATGAAGGGGTCGGTCATACATTTTGACACTCTATGGGGAACTATGTGTGCGGTAGGAGCTGATGTTAAATAAAAAATGTTTTTATACCCTCCACTTAGTGAAAGAGGGTATATATAAGTTTGTCATTCCGTTTGTAACTCATCGAAACATCGATCTGGGACCTCATAAAGTATATATACCGATCGATTTTAAGACATTCTATCTTGCACAGAGATGACTGAAACTTAACATATTTATTGTAAGTTCTCCCGATAAGTTTGGTATTGCATTTGAGTGATATCGGTTCAGCGGTTCAAAAGTTGTGAACGAAAATGTAAGAACACCTCATAAATTTCAGTACATTCAACATAACCTAAAAAACCGAAATGCTTTAATTCGGCTTCTGGTTGACATATGTGAACATAATTGAACACCAAATGGTATTTAAACAAGTACGAACATATTTTTTGACAAAAAAAAAAATCGCGGATTTTTTTACCAAAAATTTTTTTTGCGGAATTTTTTTTTTCAAAAATTTTTTTTTTTTACAAAAGTAATTTACTTTTAAATAAAGTTTTTTGCAATAATCTTTTTGAAATTATGGTGGGTATCACTACATTCGGCAAGGCCGAATTTAACTTTTTTACTTGTTTTTAAATAAAACAAGTAAATGTTAAATTTGCATATGCTGAATCTTTTATAACCCAACATGCAGAAAAAAAATAATAAAAATACAGGGGCGTTTTTTGTATTTTTTGGGGCAGTGGTCCTTTGGGGGACAAATTTTCCCTCGAAATATATGTTTAAAAATTCATTCTGAAGCTTTTTGTACCAAAGAAATACAAGTTTATCAATATAAAAAAAAAAAAATTTTAACCATGCCCACAAAGGGGGCTACCTCCTATTTGATAAAAATTCCTATTAATTTTACAAGCTTTTTACCAATAATTTTGTAATTTAACAAGGTTTTTACCAATAAAATTGTAAATTTACAAATTTTTTGACACGATAAAATTTACAAAAAGGTTTCGTAACTTTTATTTTTGCTACCTCCTATTTTACTTGAATTCCTAGTAATTTTAGAAGCTTTTGCCAATAATTTTGTAATTTTACAAGCTTTTTACCAATAAAATTGTAAATTTACAGTTTTTTTGCGTAATTAAAATTACAAAGAATTCTCGTGAATTTACTAGATTTTTTTGTAAAATTATCTTGGAAACTTGTAAAATTACAAAAAAAAATTGTAAAATTATAAAAAAATTTAGATTTCGATCTAAATTTGTTTGTAAAAAAAACAAGGAAAACTGACAAATATTCGTACAATGGGATTACAAGACTTTTCCTAGTAATTTGACAAGGTTTTTTTTTTGTGTGGATTTAGAAAACTTTGAGTTATTTGAAACGATTTTATTTTTCGAACAACCATAAATTGTGCTGCACCAGTAATGCAAAAGCCCTTTTGGAAATCGTTGTTAAAACGTTCTAGACCAAAACTCTAAAACTGCTTTAAATCCATTAATGTTTTAAAACAATTATATATTTTGTAAATAAAGTATTCTAAAAATGCTTTCTGATTTTTTTTTTGTAGATTTCAGTGAAAATAACACAAAACTGATGCGTGATCATTATTGGCTGCAACCACAATTGTATTTCAATTGTCATATACTCAGATGTCCGGAAAATAGTACATTTGGAACTTTGATAAATGATACAGCTTTTGATTACTATTCACTTTATGAAAATCCTATAGGTAAGGAAAAATGCTGGTTAAAAATATTTTACAGTTAAAACAACTACATTTGTTCGTTGAAAAGGCGATTAATAAATTTTCGGTAAAATAAACTAAAATTGTTTTAAACTATTGACTAACAACTGACAAATGTAGTAGAAACAACTACAGCAACAGTAAAAATAAACTGTTCCTAAATAACTGCAGATACTGTGTAAAAAAACTTTTTGTCTACACTCAGAAAATTATGTAAGTTACTACATGTTAGTTGTTTGTATATTTTACAGAGTTAGTTGTTTTCAACTACAAAGTCAGTTGCTTTTGTATGAAAAATATCAAACAACTATTTCTGTTAGTTATTTTAAGTCGTTTTTTTTTTGAACAACTAACAAAAAAGTACTGTGATGTAGTAACAGTTATTTAAAGTAGTTAATTTTATTTTTTTTATCTCTGAAAAATTTTCAAAGTTTTTTTCCAAAAAATAAAAATAAATTTTAGTTTTTTTTTTTTTATTTTTGACAACTTTAAAAAAACAAAATTTGGTCTTCATTATTTTTTTTAAAAATTTTTTGAAAAAAAAAAAAGAAATTATATATTGATTGTTTTATTTTTACTACATTTTAGTTGTTTTGACTACAAATGTAAGTAGTTTTTACTACATAAGTCAGTTGTTTTTTGCCAGTTAAAATAACTAACATTGTTAGTTGATTTAACTGAAAAAGTAGTTGACCCCAAAACAACTTACAAAGTAGTTATTTTAACTGACATTTTCAGTTGATTTTACTGACATAATTTTTTGAGTGTACAGTTGTTTTTACCGCCCTCAAGTTGCAACAAAATTTCTCGAAACTTTATTTTTTTTTTATTAAGATAAATTTTAAGACGTTTTAATAATTGATATTTTTTGGAAAAATTCTATTTTGGTCCCGTTCAATTTTTTTTTCTGAAATAACTACTTAAAACATCTGTTACTACAGTGTAGTATTTTTTACAGTTGTTTTTTAATAAACTAATAATAACTACATATTATTTTGTTGTTTTTTCATACACTCAAAAAATTATGTTAGTAAAATCAACTGAAAATGTCAGTTAAAATAACTACTTTGTAAGTTGTTTTGGGGTCAACTACTTTTTCAGTTAAATCAACTAACAATGTTAGTTATTTTAACTGACAAAAAGCAACTGACTTATGTAGTAAAAACTACTTACATTTGTAGTCAAAACAACTAAAATGTAGTAAAAATAAAACAATCAATATATAATTTCTTTTTTTTTTTTCAAAAAATTTTAAAAAAAAAAAATTTTAAGAACAAATTTTTTCAAAGTTTTTTTTTTTGTTTTGAAAAATAAAAAAAAAAAACAAAATTTATTTTTATTTTTTGGAAAAAAACTGAAAATTTTTCAGAGATAAAAAAAAATTAACTACTTTAAATAACTGTTACAACATCACAGCCCTATTTTGTTAGTTATTCAAAAAAAACTACTTAAAATAACTAACAGAAATAGTTGTTTGATATTTTTCATACAAAAACAACTGACTTTGTAGTTTAAAACAACTAACTACTGTAAAATATACAAACAACTAACATGTAGTAACTTACATAATTTTCTGAGTGTACAAAAACAACTGCAATTGTGGTTAAAATCAACATCTAATATTTACTGTGCAGGCAAAAATGATTTATCATGATTTTTTTAAAAAAGTTGTGTCTCTCTTTATTTTCTTTTCAAGACTCTTCAGACTACAAGTGTCTACCAGAAGTTGGTTTATTTGTCCTTCAAACCGATCCGCAAAATTTTGAAAATTCTTCTTTAATGTGTAGTAATTCAAGTTCACATTGTAGTGCATTGGCTCATATCGCCACGACGAAAAGAACTGCTGCCTTAACTCAATTAATCCAAGATTATAATCATCATCAAATGACACAAAAATTTAAATCAAATATTCATCTGGCTTATGTTGGTCTACATTTTAATCGTTCAAGGTCGCACAATTTTGATTTCTTTAATTTAGAAATGGAAAATTTGAAATGTTTTCCCTATCGTGCTTGGGAGCCAGGAAATCCTAAAAGAAGGTGAGCTAAAATTTTTAGGATTATTATTTATACTTCTTCAAAAGATTTAATTAAATTCGAAGATTCCATTTGATATTCGTAAAATTCGTTTAGTTACACAGAAAAAAATATAAGAAAAACATTTTGAGTAATCACTTGTTTAAATTAAAAAAAAAATTAGTAATTTTTTAATTGACGCAATTAACAATTTACTCAAAAGTTAAAAAAAATAATAATTTAAAATACTTTTTTATTTTTTTTTATTCTCTTAGTTTTTTTTATTTCTCATTTAGTTTAAAGTTTTTTGTATGTGTATATGAAAGTTTGAAATCATCTTTATGAAATTTTTCTATATGGGGCATTCCATGTGAAATCGGACACTTTGAAAAAAAAATTTTTAGATTTTCCCAATTTGTTTACAGTATTTAGTACCCTTTAAAAACTTCTTTGTGGTAAATTTTCAGAAGATATCGAATTTTTAAAAATTGGTAGTTTGTTCCTTTACTCAAACTTCTTTTACTCATAACTTCTTCATTAATGGTCCAAATTTAAATTTTTTTTTTTTCAAAATTTTTGTTTTATTACGCACTTTTTAACAAAAAAATCAAAAAAATTCTTAAAAGCGCTCTAGTATGCGATTTTTAAGTTTTAAAATTTAAATCTTATTTTTGAAATTGTTTGTACTCTTCGATTTTTTTGAAATTTTTTTGTGTAAAACTTCTATCGATTCTACAAATTTTTTGCCCAGGACGATCGTGGGATAACAATTATTACTATTTTTTAAAATTTTTTGAAAAAATTTTATTGTAATTTTCCAATCCTAAAATCATTTCTACTGCTCTAATGGTGCGTCATAGAGGGGTCATTTATAAGACCGACCCCCCAATTCACGACTTAACATTTCTTTGGAATAAACTAATACCCTATCTCCAATTTCTAAGGGGGCTCCCACACAAAACGACATTTTTTAAAATTTTCTCTAACCGGTCTAACTGCCCTAATAGTGCCCTTAGAGGAACAAAATGTATGACCGATTCACAATATTTTTTTAGCCCAAACATTTTCTTTGAACACATCTACCCTCTATCTCTAATTGTTAAGGCGGTCCCCATACGTTTTTTTTTTATTTTTTGTAAATTTGTTTTATTTAATCAGCTTCTACCCATTTATTTTTACCCTACAACATTTTTTTAAAACATACCTACGCCCTATCTCCACTCCCTAAGTAGGCCCCCATACAAATAACAGTTGGAGCAAATTTTATAAAAATATAATTTTGTATGGGAGCTTACTTAGGGAGTGGAGATAGGGCGTAGGTATATTTAAAAAAATGTTGTAGGGTAAAAATAAATGGGGGTCGGTCTCACTAATGACCCCTCTCGGACACACCATTGGACCGGTAGAAGCTGATTAAATAAAACTGATTTACAATAAATAAAAAAAATGGTATGGGGACCCCCTTAATAATTAGAGATACAGGGTAGGTGTGTTCAGAGAAAATGTTGGGACTAAAAAAATATTGTGGATCGGTCATACATTTTGTTGCTCTAAGGGCACTATTAGGCAGTTAGAGCGGTTAGAGCAAATTTTAAAAAATGCCGTTTTGGGTGGGAGCCCCCTTAGAAATTGGAGATAGGGTATTAGTTTGTTCCAAAGAAATGTTAAGTCGTAAAAATTAATGGGGGTCGGTCTTATAAATGACCCCTCTATGACGCGCCATTGAAGCAGTAGAAATGATTTTAAGATTGAAAAATTACAATAAATTTTTTTCAAAAAATTTAAAAAAATAGTAATAATCGTTATCCCACGATCCTCCTGGGCAAAAAATTTGTAGAATCGATAGTTTTACACAAAAAAAAAAAATTCAAAAAAATCGAAGAGTACAAAAATTTTCAAAAATGGTAGTTAAATTTAAAAACTTGAAAATCGCATACTAGAGCGCTTTTAAGAATTTTTTGGGATTTTTTTTTACAGTACGTAAAAAAACAAAAATTTTGAAGAAAAAAAAATTTAAATTTGAACCATTATTGTAGAAGTTATGAGTAAAAGAAGTTTGAGTAAAGGAACAAACGACCAATTTTTAAAAATTCGATATCTTTTGAACGGGTCATCAAAAAAATCTAAAAATTTACCACGAAGGGGTTTTCGAAGGGTACTAAAAACTGTAAATAAATTGGGAAAATCTAAAAAAAAAAAATTTCAAAGTGTCCGATTTCACATGGAATGCCCCATATACTTTATGGGGTCCTAAACCAATATTTCAATGTGTTACGTACGGAATGACAAACTTATATATACCCTCTATCACTAGAGTGGAGGGTATAATTAAAGTGGCCAGATTTTTGATAAATTGACTTTTTTAAAAAATGAAAAATTTCGGAACGGTTTCTGAAAATTTTCCAAAAAAAAATTTAATCGATAGCCCATACAAAACTATATAAGAATGTACATTTTTGAGATTGTGGTGCATTCCGATTTAATGTGATAAATATTTAATCATGGCAAATCGCCACATTTGACTCCAATATTTGACCACGCAAAAACGCAATTTTCTAAGTTCCATATAGGGTTATCCATACAACCTATTCAGAAGTTTACGGTACACATGTTTTTTTCGCTGGACATTTGGTGTGAAATACCTCATATACATTTTTAAGAATAAATATATTTGGTAAAGGTTTGAAAAAGTCATTTTTTTTTTGTAAAAAAAATTTGAAACTTTTTTTTACTTTTTAAAAAGATAAATTGATAAATTTTGAGTAAATTTTTACTTGACACAATTAAAAACTTCATTAAAAAAACGAAAATTTTTGAGGTATGAACGAAAATTTTGGTACATTCCACATAACCTAAAAATACAAAATGCTTTAAATTGGCTGCTGGTTGGCAAATGTGAACAGAAATGAAAACAGAATGGTATTTTTTACAAAAATAATAAAAAATTTCGCGGAAACCATAAGTTTTTTTTTTGCGTAGTTTTATTTTTTTTAAAGATTTTTTTTTCAGATAACCTTTTTTTACATTGTGGAGGTTATTAATACATTTGGCAAGGCCGAATTTAACTTTTTTACTTGTTTGAATTTCAATTGGAATCTCGAATCGAAATTAGTTCAGAAACGACGCGAAGTAATACGAGAATGTCTTTAATTCCAAATTATTAAATAATTTAATATTTTATTTCAGTTCTCAATTTGTTAACACTAGCTGTGTGGCATTAACTACGCGTGGTACTTGGAAAACCGTCAGTTGTCACAGAAAATTGCCGTATATTTGTGAAATATTTACAAGTTGTGAAGAAAAAATGGAATTAAAATAAAAAAAATAATAAATATATTAAAAAAAAACTCAGACGTTTTGTTTAATATTCAGATTTGTGGTATAGTTTATCTTTCGTGTTTTACGTTGTCACTGACAAGGAAAAATTGTATTCGCTTTTAAAATTATTATCATGTTTTCAGAATGTCTTAACTTTTTCAATTGTAACTCGACGATTTCAATTGTAATTCGTAAAAGATTAATTGTAATTCGAAAAGTATCAATTTTTATTCGAAGAATCCACTTGTAATTCGAAAATTCATTTGTAATTCGAATATTTCAATTGTAATTCGAATACTCCATTTGTAATTTGAATATTTCAATTGTGATTTGAAGATTCCAATTATAACTCGTAATAGATCGAAAATTATCAATTGTATTTCGAAAGCTATTATTGTGATTCGAAGATTCCAATTGTAATTCGAAATAGATCATTTTAAATTCGTAAAAAAAACAATTGTTATTTGAAAAGGATCAATTGTAATTCAAAATGGATCAACTGTAATTCTAAAAAGATCTATTGTTATAGGAAAAAGATCTTTGTAATTCGAAAAAGATCAAAAATATCAACTGAATTGATCTTTTTTGAATTACAATTAGAATCACAATTGATCTATTTCGAATTACAATTAAATTTTTCGAATTACAAATGATCTTTTTCGAATTATAGTTGATCTTTTTATACCCTCCACTCTGGTGATAGAGGGTATATATAAGTTTGTCATTCCGTATGTAACACATTGAAATATTGGTTTAGGACCCCATAAAGTATATATATTCATGATCCTTGATCGATTTTAAGTCGATCTAGCGATGTCCGTTTGTCTGTCTGTCCGTCCGTCTGTCTGTTGAAATCACGTTTTTGGTAATAATCCGGAACCGATTTAACGCTTGGGATACCAAAAGTTGCGTAATTTTCCCAGGCAAAAACTGATGTATTTTTTTTGGAAATCGGTTAAGTATTTTAAAAGTTATGAGCAGGGAAACCAAAAATATGCTCTAAAAAACACGTTTTATGCGCTTAAAAAATGCCCTTAAAAACGTAAAATATGCTCTAAAAACAATAAAAATATGCTCTTAAAAAAAAGTATGTCCCCTTTTTTGCGGTGGTTTTTACAATTTGTTAGAGAATAGACCCTCCAAATACCGTTATGTGCTATAGTTAGAGGATTAAATATGTTTTACAAAAATATTTGCCTTAATATTTTCTACCAAGTTGCTGAATCTAAAGAAAACATAGTTTCATACCGATATGATGCAAGAACAGGCCAAAGGGGAATCAATCGTCACAATTCCATAATTGTTGAAAAAAAACATCCTTGTTGGATAAAAAATTTAAAAATAAATGTTGTCATAAAAAAAATTCGAAAAGAATGCTCTAAAAATTGAAAAAAAAATTCTCTAAAAATGTAAAAATATGCTCTAAAAAGTGGAAATATGCTCTAAAAATTGAAAATATGCTCTAAAAATATGCTCTTGTGATAAAATATGCTCTTATACCCAAAATATGCAAAAATATGCTCTTAAGGCTAAAATATGCAAAAATATGCTCTAACAAATCGATGCCAGATTTCTTAAAAACTTCTGGAACGGATAAATACCTTGCCCATTTATCAATAAAATGCACAGGAAAAAACATGATACTGCATATTTTTGGTTTCCCTGGTTATGAGTGATTTTCTGAAAAAAGTCATGGTTTTTTTTTAACATAACCCTAAATTAACTCATATTTTGTGTATATAAAAGAATATGGAAATGAAAAAAAAAATGGAGATAAAGAAAAAAATCTTTACAAAAAAAACTTTAAAATATGTAAAACAAAATCTAAATTTAATTAAAAAAAGTTTGTGAAGTAATAATAAAAAAATTGATAGTTATTTTTATGTACATACATAGCATGAGTGTGTGTGTCCGTTTTTTGCTTCGTCATATTAACGGGGTTGCCAGACTTTTTTTTTTGGTTTGTCGCCAAATCGGATGGAAAATATCGCCAAAATTCAATTTTGTTCAGATTTCTCAAAAAAAAAAAAAATATATTCATTTAAAAAAAAATAAATTTTGTTAAATAATAAAAGACAGAAATAAACTTTATGGCAAAAATCGCCCAAATCCGAAAATCTATATATATAGGGTGTTTTTTTTAGAGGTTCACAACTTTGAATTGGTAATACTGCTTTATTTGACAACCGATCTAACTTCGGATAGTTGTTTTTTGTTAAGTATGGTATGACATTTTATCATGCAAAGACTTACACAAAAGCAACGCTTCCAAATTGTAGAATTTGTTTATCAAAAAAATGGTTCTTTTCGTCGAACTTAAATTTTATTCAAAGTTCATATTAATTCGTTACCAATATCGTTTGATTTAACCCCATTGGATTATTTTCTGTTGGGCTATGTAAAGAACCTTGTCTTTTCCGATAAATTAGAGACAATTAAACACCTGGCAATAAACATTAGACGAGTTATTGGTGAAATTCAGAAAACGGCCTCAAATTCTGTGAAAATTGTGTGAAAATGGAGATTCAGATTACTCCATGTACGAGCCATTCGTGGTATCGATATGGCTCCAAATCATTTTTAAACATTAATGTCATAAAATTATCTATCCAATAAAGTCAGTTTGATAAATATTAAAAATATGTTTCTTTACTTTATTTTAATTTAAAGTTCGGTAACAGTAAAAAAAACACCCTATATAAAAGAGTAATGTGACTGAATGACATACTCATTCATCATCGCCCAGCCCAAACCGCTGAAGTTAGAGACTTGAAATTTGGAGTGTAGGTTGACCTCCCGGAATAAAGATCCACTAAGGCTGGATTTTTGACAATGTTGATTCTAAGGGGGTAAAAAGGGTAAAAAACTATACTTTTGATACTTTTTAAATCTCCTGATATAATGATCATAGAGACTTGAAATTTGGACAGTATGTTCACATCCATGAATATAGATCCAGTACGGCTGGATTATTTCCAATGTTGATTCTAAGGGGGTGAAAAGGGAAAAAATCTGTACTTTTGGTACCTTTTATATTTCCTTAAAAAATTGTCACATAGACTTGAAATTTGGACTGTATGTTCACCTCCCGGAATAAAGATCCCCTAAGACTTGGTTTTTGCGAATGATGTTTCTAATAGGATAAAAAGGGTAAAAATATGTACTTTTGTTACATTTTATATTTCCTTAAATAATAATACTAGAAAATTGAAATTTGCAATGTCGGTTCACCTTCCGGAAAAAAGATTCACTAATGGGTAAAAAGTACTTTTGGTACTTTTTTTTATTTACTGAAATAATAGTTATTCAAACTTAAAATTTAGAATGTAAGTTCCTTTAGTAAAATAAAACATTCTAGAACAAGTTCTTTCCGAAAATTCTGTAGCGTTTCAAAAAGTACCTTTTATAAAAAGTACCCTTTAAAAAAGGTTCCTTTATAAAAAGTACCTTTTATAAAATGTACCTTTTATAAAAGTACCTTTTATAAAATGTACCTTTTATAAAAGTACCTTTTATAAAAAGTACATTTTATAAAAAGTACCTTTTATTAAAAGTACCTTTTATAAAAAGTACCTTTTTTAAAAAGTACCTTTTATAAAAAGTACCTTTTATAAAAAGTACCTTTTATAAAAAGTACCTTTTATAAAAAGTACCTTTTATAAAAAGTACCTTTTATAAAAAGTACCTTTTATAAAAAGTACCTTTTATAAAAAGTACCTTTTATAAAAAGTACCTTTTATAAAAAGTACTAGAGTCCGACCGAAACCAGTTTTCGAGGCCGAACCGAAACCGAACCGAATATTCGTCCGAAAAAGTAATATTCGGCCGAAACCGAACCGAAACCGAAACTTAAAAAAAAATTATCGCCTGGCATGAATAAAATTATTAAAAAGTTGTTAAAGATAAATATACATCATAAAATGCTTTTAAACCATAGGAATTGTTGTATTTTTGAAAAAAAAAATATGTTTTTTAAAAAACTTACAAAAAAATTGTATATTTCGTATGTAGATTAGGACAAAATAATTTTTGAACTGAAACAGTTTTACATATATTGCATAAACTTGTAACATTTTCTTCAATTGAACTGAAACAAGTGTAATGAAATACGAAATCAAAAAATTTAGCGACTTTTTTACATATTTTTAAAAATACCAAAAAGTTTCGGTTTCGGTTAATATTCGGCCAAAATTTTGCCGAATACCGAATAGAGGCCGAAACCCCATTATTCGGCCGAAACCGAAACCGAATATTCGGTCGGACTCTAAAAAGTACCTTTTATAAAAAGTACCTTTTATAAAAAGTACCTTTTATAAAAAGTGCCTTTTATAAAAAGTACCTTTTTTAAAAAGTACCTTTTATAAAAAGTACCTTTTATAAAAAGTACCTATTATAAAAAGTACCTTTTATAAAAAGTACCTTTTATAAAAAAAAACTTTTTATAAAAAGTACCAATTATAAAAGTACCTTTTATAAAAAGTACCTTTTAAAAAAAGTACCTTTTATAAAAAAGTTCCTTTTATAAAAAGTACCTTTTATAAAAAGTATCCTTTATAAAAAGTACCTTTTATAAAAAGTACCTTTTATAAAAAGTACCTTTCATTAAAGGTACCTTTTATTAAAGGTACCTTTTATTAAAAGTACCGGAAGTACACTTTTTGGTACTTTTTTATTTCCTGAGGTATAAATAAAACAAACTTTTTCGTTTTTTAAATCATTACATTGGTGGAGGGTATTTAAAGATTCGGCACAGCCGAATATAGCTTTCTTACTTGTTCGTATTACAATCGATCTTTTACGAATAACAATTGATATTTTGCGAATTACAATTCGAAATATAACACAAATCTAATTTTTTCAATCTTTTTCAAATCACTATTGATCTTTTGCGAATAACAATTGATATTTTTCGAATTACAAACGATCTTTTACAAATTACATACAATTGATTTTTTTTCGAATTACAATAGGAATCTTTGAATTACAATTTGGAAAAAATCCTATCTTTTTTAGAGCAAATAATTGAAAACCGTTTAGTGAGCGGTACCATGACAAATGGTGTAAATTATATATCAGCAGTTATAAAAACATTCGGCAAAGCCGAAAAAAAATTTTTCTTTCATTAACAAATGATCTTTAATAAAAAACAATAAATTTATAAGATAATAGTATTTAACTTGGTTTATTTATATTTTATTTTAAAGTTCGTTCACAGGACAAAATGGCTAAAGAGAAATGAGTGATTTTATAATAATCTTCACATACGGAATATTAACTTAAATATTAAAAAAAAAATACCAATTCAAAACTTAACAGAGAATGAGGGATGATAATTTAATGTTTTAGAATCTGAGACGAGAACTAAATTTGATTTGAGGATCTAAAGAATATATTTTTTTTAAGCAAAATAGTTTTAAAATCTTAAACTATTTTCTTATTTTTAAAAACTCTTAGAAATCTACCACAAAATTTAGTAATCTGAAGAGAAAATTTCGCAGATTCTGAGACATTTTTTGAATAAAAAATTATTATTAGTATTTAAAAATTCTTAGATATTGAAATAATTTTTCTATAGAATTTTTTAAAATTCTGGGATAAAGTTTCTACAGAAAAAAGTTTTCAGATTCTAAGATTCTGACATGTAGAAAATTTTTCAGACTGACATATTTTTTTTAAGAAAATTTCTTTTTTCTATAGAATTTTTTTAAGATTCTTAAGGCCTATTCACACCTGAGATGAAATCTCGTTCAAACGAGATTTCGATCATATGGTCTGCGTCATTTTATACACAAGCATATGATCAAAATCTCGTTCGAACGAGATTTCACCACAGTTGTGAATTGGGTATTAGATAAGTTTTCAGACTCTGAGATAGTTTTTCTATAGAAAAGATCTCAGATTCTAAAATAATTTTTCTATAGAAAATTTCTCAGATTCTGAGATAATTTTTCTATAGAATATTTCTCAGATTCTGAGATAATTTTTCTATAGAAAATTTCTCAGATTCTGAGATAGTTTTTCTATAGAAAATTTCTCAGATTCTGAGATAATTTTTCTGAAGAAAATTTCTGAGATTTTGAGATAATTTTTCTTTAGAAAATTTCTCAGTTTCTGAAATAATTTTTCTATACAAAATTTCTCGGATTCTGAGATAATTTTTCTATAAAAAAATTTGTCAGATTCTTAAATAATTTATCTATAGAAAATTTCTCAGATTCTGAGATAATTTTTCTATAGAATATTTCTCAGATTCTGAGATAATTTTTCTATAGAAAATTTCTCAGATTCTGAGATAATTTTTCTATAGAAAATTTCTCAGATTCTGAGATAATTTTTCTATAGAAAATTTCTCAGATTCTGAGGTAATTTTTCTATTGAAAATTTCTCACATTCTGAGACAATTTTTCCATAGAAAATTTCTCAGATTTTGAGATAATTTTTCTATAGAAAATTTCGCAGATTCTGAGATAATTTTTCTATAGAAGATTTCTCAGATAATTTTTCTATAGAAAATTTCTCAGATTCTGAGATAATTTTTCTATAGAAAATTTCTCAGATTCTGAGATAATTTTTCTATAGAAAATTTCCCAGATTCTGAGATAATTTTTCTATAGAAGATTTCTCAGATTCTAAGATAATTTTTCTATAGAAAATTTCTTAGATTCTGAGATAATTTTTCTATAGAAAATTTCTCAGATTCTCTGATAATTTTTCTATAGAAAATTTCTCAGATTCTGAGATAATTTTTCTATAGAAAATTTCTCAGATTCTGAGATAATTTTTCTATAGAAAATTTCTCAGATTCTGAGATAATTTTTCTATAGAAAATTTCTCAGATTCTGAGATAATTTTTCTATAGAAAATTTCTCAGATTCTGAGATAATTTTTCTATAGAAAATTTCTCAGATTCTGAGATAATTTTTCTATAGAAAATTTCTCAGATTCTGAGATAATTTTTCTATAGAAAATTTCTCAGATTCTGAGATAATTTTTCTATAGAAAATTTCTCAGATTCTGAGATAATTTTTCTTTAGAAAATTTCTCAGATTCTAAGATAATTTTTCTATAGAAAATTTCTCAGATTCTGAGATAATTTTTCTATAGAAAATTTCTCAGATTTTGAGAAAATTTTTCTATAGAAAATTTCTCAAATTCTGAGATAGTTTTTCTATAGAAAGTTTTTTAGTTCTGAAATAATTTTTCTATAGAAAATTTCTCAGATTTTGAGATAATTTTTCTACAGAAAATTTCTCAGATTCTGAGATAGTTTTTCTATAGAAAAGTTCTCCGATTCTGAGATAATTTGTCTATATAAAATTTCTCTGATTCTGAGATAATTTTTCTATAGAAAATTTCTCAGAGTGTGAAATAATTTTTCTATAGAAAATTTTTCAGTTTCTGAGTATAAAAGTCTCATATTCTGAGACAAGTAATTCTCAGATTTTGGGGGATTTTTTGTATAGAAAATTTCTTAAATTCTAAGACATTTTTTGTACAGAAAACCCGACTTTTAGATATTTTTGTTATAGAGACTTTATGTTTTAATTTTCATCTCAAAATCTGAAAATTTTAAAAAAATCAGTTTTTCTGAAAATTAAAAACTTTCTACATTCTTCGCTCACCCACTTCTCTTAAGCCCATTTTGTTTTAACAATACAACTTTATTACTGATTTCAAACAACATAAAAAATATTTTTTTATTTGAAATGTATACTTTTGAATTATTTATGAAGTCTTCATTGCATTATTAAGACCCATTTCACTTAATATTTTTAGAGCATTCTTAGCAGCATCCTCTTGAGACTCCATAGCATTAACACCCACACCATGACAAATTTGTGGTGGATTTGTAGAGAGCATAACAATAGTTAAAAACTCGTTATGATTACCTTTTGGATAATCAGAAAAATCAACTTCAAATCCCATCAGCTTGGCCAAATACAATAATTGATCTTTCATGTGCAATACTGAACTTTTGACAGATGAATTTGTTGTATTAGTAAGAGAATTGGTAGAAGCTTCATTCTTTTTCTCAATAATAGGAGCAGAAATGTTATCACTGCTTTTGGGTTCATTTGAAATGTTGGGTTTACTGGTAGCAACAGTTTCCTCAGTTTCATTTATTTCTTTTTCTTCAACTATTTCATGTTGTGGTTTCTTTTTCTTTAATACTTTTTTATTTTGTGATGGCAAAATTATACCTTCATTCATCTCTTCGGGCGGATTTGATTTTTTCGTTACTTCCAAAGTATCCGATGATAATAATGAAACCATTTGAGCTACTTTACCCTGAGAGACTTTTTCCTCATTTTTAACATTATAATTTATATTTCCTATAGAAATCTCATGATTTTCATTAACCGTTTGTATAGTTGTATCATTGGCATCAATGCCAAGAGCTGTTAGGAAATTTTGAGCTGCATCACGTTTAGCTAATTTTTTACTATTACCCACACCTCTAGCTACCATATTGTTGGAGCTTACTTCCATGACAAATTGACGCCTGCGAGAATTTTCTTTACCCAACTCACTTATAACCTTAAATACTAATTCTTTTTCTTTATTGGGTTGATGTTGATGCCATTCGGTTAATTTTGTAATAGGATTCGATGCATCTGTATCGGTATTTATCTTTTTAGTTTTATTCCAAGGCTGTCGCTGTGGTGGGGGTTGTTCTTCTTTAGCCTCTGTTGGATTAATAACTTTCTCATATTTCTTTCCGGTAGGCTTAATTTTAATACGTTTAACAGGAGATGCCACCGGGGTTAAGGGAGGCAATTTCTTTAATTCATCCAACATTTTTTGAGCTGCCTTTTTTTTAGAAATCTTTTTACCCGTACCTTCTCCTTCGGTCATTATTTCGCCCACAATACAGGCAGTGGTAAAGGTGCGCATATGAGCTGGTCCCTCTTCACGCAAAACTTTAAAATCTACCGGCAAATTTCGTTTTATACCAATTTCGAAAACAAGTGATATTGGTGATTTGCTATCGTTTTCATCGAAACTTTCTTCTTGTTCTTCATTTTGTTGTTGCAAATTAATTTGTTCTTTTAGAACCGATAATGCCTTAGATGCGGCATCATGTTTAGCTTGTTGTACAGTTCTACCGATACCAACAAATTTTTGTGTACCAACTATGAGGGTAATCTTACAGGGTGCTGATGGTGGAAATAATGTAGAAAACAAAGGGTTCGATGTTGGTATAATACCATTTTGTGTAGATTCTTGGAATGTTGGATAGCGTAGTTGAATTTTAGGAAGATAAGAGCCTTGTTTGTATGACCTCTGTCCGTTGTGGTGTAAATTTTGTACCATAGCTATAAAAAAGGGAAATAATAATAAATAAAACAAGTAAAAAAGTTAAACGTGCTAGACGTGCTTAATATATTAGCGGTATTCGCTCTTGATAGCATTTTTACAAGGGTGGTATTAATGCTATGATTTTATACTACAAAGCGTGAGCGTCTTTTTTTCGTTTTTATTGTGAGTTTACAAACAGCTGTTTTTGTTATATTCCGCTGTTGTCAAAATAGCTATTTTCTATCGAAAATCGCTTTTCTGGCGATTTTTTAGTAGAATTTAGCGACTTTCTGTTTGAAGAATAGTTGGCATCAGTGCTGCGCTTAAAGAAGAAGATGAAATAGTTTTATTTTTTCATTTGTGTTGTTCTAATTTTTGGTTAATGTTTGTTAGAATTCGTCTAAAAATCAATTGTTATTTTTTTTTACACAAGATATGAAAGTTAGTTAATTTTTCTTATTGTTTTCCGGAAAAACTAAAAGATGTTACGTATTGTAAGTTTACAAGGTTTGAAAGGCCAGAATATGCAATGGGTTTTAGTCTTGCATATAAATGAAAGTCTTGTATATTTTTATTTCATGTATTTTGTTGTTGTGGTCTTGCATACTCTTGTATTTATACAATATCTGCAAGCTTTGAAAGGTCTGCAAGGGTAGTTTGCTACCAAGAGCGAATACCGCTATTGATTACACAGTAATACAAAAAATAATGAAAAATAAATTGCTCTTTCATTTTCACTAATTCTCACCAAGAATTGAAAATGAAATAACCACAAACAGTTTCATTCGTGTGCTATGAAAAAAGCAGATTTATTTCTTGCTTCACTGCTTGTGTGTGAGAAATAAAAAATTTCGTGAGCTAGTGAATAAATGAAAATTCTCATGAGAATGCTCATGAGCATCTCATATTTTCACTCACTCACCGAATTTAGAATATTAAAATTTAATCTATTTAATCATCTACACATGTGTAGACCCAATTGGGTCCTAACTTTGAATCGAAAAATTCGCATTCTGGGAAATTTTAAAATGCTAATATCTCGGTAAGTACCGGCGATACAACAAAAAGTTTCGATGCAATTTTAAAGCTCTTGGGTCGTAGAGCAAGACCACCGAACACCCGGATGCAATTCAAGCAATAGATTTTGAGTTATTTACGTTTCAAATCTGTTAAACCTAAAAATAAGGTCCCAAAACTAAAACGTCAATATCTCTAAAACTAAGCACGATAGGGCAAAACCGAGCATAATTTCTGATCAAAAAAAAATTGGGTCCTAGCTTTGAATCAAAAAATTCGAATTCCGGGAAATTTTAAAATGCTAATATCTCGGTTAGTATTGCTCGAATTGCATTCGGGTGTCCGGTGGTCTTGCTCTACGGCCCAAAAGCTACACAAATGCTTCGAAACTTATTGTTTTATCGCCGATACTTACCGATATATTTTTTGAATTTAAGAAGAAAGTTTATTTGAGTAAGAACTAGTTTTGATTTTTAAAATCGGTTAAAAATTGACTGAGTTACAGTGTTGCCATATATTTTTTTGAAAAAACTTTTTATTTCTGAAAAAAAATCTTTTTTTTTGTGAAAAAATCTTTTTTTTACAAAAGTATTGAAAAAAATAATACATTAGAGGTATTCAGAGTCTTGTTGCCACCCCTGGCAATGTAGCAAAAGAGTACTTCTTTCAAAAAATACATGTATTTTGAAAAGTAATTTTGAAAAGTGCTCTTTTACCACCAGTGCCAGGGCTGGCAAGCAAGACTCTGAATACCACTATTATGTATTTTCATTATGTATTTTCAATTCATTTTTTATATCAAGTGTAAAAAAAATAATAAAAAAAAAACAACCAAGCGTTCATTTGGAGCTCGAAAAGACTCATAAAAGAGTTCTTAGACGTTCAGAAAACATAATCCCTTTTTCTTAGTGCTCTTATAATATCATAATAACAATTTTAATCCAACGATCAGTTTTTATTTAGTTTTCGCAATTTAATTACAAATCATTTTTAATAATTAATTAAACCTAACCGAGAACTGGTTACAATGACCGTCGTCTCGTTGTATCGAAATCGACCAAGGGTTTAATGCCTGTTTCATAGGCTAGCATGCTACCAACTAACCTACAGGGGCCTCATAAAAGATTCTGAAATATATATGTTCGTATTCTTTCCTGACTCTTTTATGAATGTTCAAAAAAACATATTTTGAATTTTTTACATATCCAGAATTAAGAGTCAAACATGAATCTTTCAGGAATCCAAATGTCGAGCGTTCTATTAATTTTTTGGAGCCTTGAAAGAGTCATAACTTATGAAGGCTCAGAAAATTGTACACATGTGAACAATTACTTACTGCAGTAAGCAAATATCAAACACCGGTGCATGCTCGACAATATATGACGGATTGGATCTATATGTGGTAAAATCTTTTATTAGTGCAACAATTTAAGAGAAGAATTATTCTATGTTGGCAACTTACAGATTTAAGTGAATATCTTGTGGAATTTTCATATGGCGACCAAGTCAAAGAATGGTCTGATTTTAAATGGATTTAATAAGGTTACCAAGCTAAAAACAAAATTTTAATCGAATATCTCATATTTTCATAGAATAAAGACGTATTTAATTGTAACCGTTATGTACCGTCTATGTACTGAAGGACGGACATGCTAAGTCAAATCAGATAGTGATTCTGAATCGGTCGGTATACTAAAAGCTTGGTCTACAACCAATATTTCGGGTATGTATTTACAAAAAAAAATGATGCTTTTTGTATTTTTTAACTAATTAAGAAAAACTTGAAAAACTTTATTATTTTCCAAAAAACTTATTTTTTTAGAAAAAATCTTGAAATCTTTTTAGCACCTCAAAAAACTTGCAAAAAAAAGGGAAATCTTGATATATGGCAACACTGCTGAGTTATTAAACTTTTAAGAAAAACAAAATTTTGGAATATATGCCTGCACAATGTTTTTATACCAGTGTTCGGCATCAATTGCAAATGGATCCCGAACACATTCGGGTATTGATAAGAGCATAAAAATACAACAACATGCTGGTTGATATCGCTTCGTTGAGAAATTCACCAACACATGCATGTTTATTTTCATATACCAATGCATTCATAATCTCTCTTTCTGTCGACCACTGTTTTATACCCTCCAACTAGGGCTTCCAATCGGGATTGGTTTTTCTGAATCCCGGGATTCGGGATTGAAGAAAAATTTTCGGGATCCCGATTTCGGGATCCTGGGATTCACGGGATTTTTTTGGAAATTTTCGGGATTTTCAAAAATTTTTAGTATTTTTTGTCACTTTGAAAAATCCACGCGTTCGTAAAGATTAGCAAAGTTGATGTTGTGAACTTCAAAAAAAAGTTTGGGATTCCTCCTGTGAAGTTATATTTCTCATCTTTCGTCGTGGCTCACCGCTATCAACTTTTAGTGAGCGTGAGTTGAAAAAAAAATAAATGAATTTTCGAATTTTTGCATTTGATTTGATTTTTTTTTTTTTAATTTATTTGATTTTTTTTTTTAATTTAATTTTTTTTTTTTCATTTCTTGCAAAAAAAATATTGTTTTTTTTGGTAAAAAATGTGTTAGCGAGAGTGCGAGAGTAGAGTAGAGTTTGCATGACTCACGCGTGAGCGTAAGTCATAAGTGAGTGATTCCATTACTGTTTGCGTGAGCGTGACTGAGCGTGAATCAAACCCCACTCACGCCTTTTAAAAATGTTTTAGTAAAACATAAAATTGAAAAAGTTTACAACTTAAAGCATAGTACTCTGTTCGATTTCACGGGAAAACATCTGTCAAACTCCATATAAAAAAAATAAATTTTGGCAACGCGAGGAATTATAGGAACATTGGTAAAAAAGTTTTCACGCCTTTTTATTATACAAGACAATTTAAATTGCCGTGAAAAAGTGACATTTGAGTTTTGTTATGATTGTTTCTTTCTTATAATTGTCAAAAGCTGTTGATTTTTAAATGTTTTATTGCGATTTGAGGCGTTTAAAGTTTATGTCAAATTTTCACCGTAAGAAACAGAGTACTTAGCTTAAGGAGTTCAAATGTGTCAAAAGCCATTTACGGCCATATGCTCCTTGTAAGAGTAAAAGTAATAAATATAAAAGCCCTTATGTCGAACCACCACTAGTTTTTAAAATTTCTTTACATTTCGCAAACGTTTCACCCTTTTCTATAACAAAAACATGGTACCTGGCGGAACTGTTGTCGATTTTTTTTTATTTTGTTTCACAAAATTCATATTTTATACAAATTATTTAAAAAAATCTAAAAATATTGAAAAAAATAAAAAAAATCGGGATTCCGAAAATCCCGGGATTGAAAATCAGAAATCCCGAGATTCGGGATTTGCCTAATCCCGAAAATCCCGGGATTTCCGGGATCGGGATATCCCGATTGGAAGCCCTACCTCCAACCATAGTATGTAGGGTATTAGATTGGCATTTTTTTGTATGGCAAAAAAGTTTTTCTTCCGATTTTGAACGTCAGGGCAAATTTTTATTCTTTTATGCCTAAAACTTATGTGGTACAAATTTGAGATCAATCGGATTAAATTAACCCGTGGTCGTAGATTTGGATTTTTAAAAAAATTTTAGAAAAAAAATTAAAGAAAAACTATGTCTTGTGACACAACATACTTATTAATTTTATTTCGCTGAACACGAATATCAAAGTATTTTTAAATATTGTTCAAACGGTTTTCGAGATATCCCTATTTGAAATTTGCAAAAAATGGCGGTTTTTCCTTCGTTTTAGAAATTTTTTAAAAAAAATCTCAAAATTTCTAACCCTTGACCCTTTCAAAGAGCTTGACACAACTTTTCATTCAAAATTGATTTGAGCCATATCCGATCATTTTAACCCGTGGCGCCCTTCAATCAAAGATTTACATTTTGGAAAATTTCCACCAAAATTTTAGATTTTTGAAAAATAAAATATCTTGCGATACATTATTTTTATTAATTTTGGCATGCTGAACACAAATATCAAAAAATATCTTAAATCGGTCGAACGGATTTTGAGTTATCGCCATTTGAAATTTGTCAAAAAACTTCACAAAATAGTGGTTTTTTCCTACTTTCAAGAAATTTAAAAAAAATCTTAAAATTTCGTTTTCGTTAAGTGTTTTGTAGAGCTGGAGCCAAGCTTTCATTTAAAATTAATTTGAGCAAAATCAGACCATTTTAACCCATGGCGCCCTTGGATCAAAGTTTAGAATTTTTGGTGAAATTTTTTGTAAAAAAGCCAAACTTTGATCAAAGGGCGCCACGGGTCAAAATGGTCAGATTTTGCTCAAATTAATTTTGAATGAAAGATTGTGTCAAGCTCTTTAAAATGGTTAAAGGTAAGAAAATTTGAGATTTTGTTTAAAACATTTCTAGAACGTAGGAAAACACCGCCACTTTTCGCAAATTTCAAATAACGATATCTCGAAAATTTTTTTTGATATTCGTGTTCACGCATCAAAATTAATAAGTATGATGTGTCGCAAGATATAGTTTTATTTTTTTTTTTTTTAATTTTTAAAAATCTAAAATTTTGACCGCCGGGCGCCAGGGGTAATTTAATCCGATTGACATCAAATTTGTACCAGATATTTTTTAGGTCCACTAGAATAAAAATTTGCCCCGACACTTGGGAAAATCAAAAGTTGAAGAAAAACAAGTAGAAAAGTTAAATTCGACTTGGCCGGATCTATGAATACCCTCCACAAAGCCCATTTTAAGTGATAATAAATTTTCTAACGTGAAAAAAATAACAGTTTTGATTAGAAATATTTTATTTTGTTTAAAAAAATTTTTTGTAGTAATTTTTGAAAAAAAAAAAATATTTAATTTATTTATTTATTTTATTTTGGCATAAAAATATTTTTGAGTGACAAAAATACGTTGTAAAATATTTTTGTGACTTAACAATGTTTTTAAAACAGGTTTAACGGGTTTTCAACACGTGAATTTTAGGTAAAGCTAATCTGAAATTCACGGTTTTGCTAATAACTTTTGAACCACTGGACCGATTTGGCTGAAATTCAACACGAACGAGGCTGGAGGAACGCAAAGATATATCCCAAGCTTCAGCATCCTCAGAATTGCTGTTCGAAAGTTATAGTGCTTTTTATCTCAAAAATTCACGAAAAACCCCTGCCGAAATTCAGTCTTTTGCTCATAACTTTTGAACCACTTGACCGATTTCGCTGGATTGCAATACCAACCTGACCAGGTAAATGCCCAACATATATGCCAAACTTCAGGAGCCTCCGTTAAGTCTTTCAAAAGTTAGCGTGTTTTCAACAGACAGACAGACAGACAGACGGACAGACGGACGGACGGACGGACATCGCTAGATCGTCTTAAAATCGATCGAGGATCATGAATATATATACTTTATGGGGTCCTAAACCAATATTTCGAGGTGTTACAAACGGAATGACAAACTTATATATACCCTCTATCACTAGAATGGAGGGTATAATTACACTCTAGAGGGGTATACTCACTTTGTCATTCTGTTTGAAACACTTGTAAATTAACAAAAAAAAATATATATTATAAACATACCATTATAGTTACCACTACGTAACATTTGATTATGATCAAGATTATGCACCATCACTGAACGCGGTGACATCATATGCGGTCCATTAGATTCATGTAATTGAGCATTTTTATAATTTGCCTGCGCACCATTTTCATTTTGAAGTACATTTTCCGATGAAGCCATTTCTCGCGGATCAAAAATATAATACGTTTGTTGTCCCAGTTTCATAGCCAATGCATTTAATTCTACCGTAGGCGTAACATTTGTTCGCATAACACCACGATTGTCATTTTGACGATTGGTCTTTGGTATAGGATGTTTATATTTTGTTTTCTCAATAGCTTCCTTGGCGGCCAAATGTTGAGCTTGTTTTATTTTAAAACCCTCAGCGGTATATTCTTCATCGCCCAATTTTAGGGTAACCGTAAAACGTTTACCATGTGCTGGTCCACTTTCACTAGTTAGACGATATTGAAATGATATTTTATTGAAACGAGCCAAATCATTGATAAGACACATTGGAGTTTTCTCTCTGGTACTTTTTGATGACAATGGATTTAAATTATCCGTATTCTCGGCATCTTCTTCAGTTTTATCATCTGTATCAGTTAGCACTTGATCTAACTTCTTCACTTCATGTTCAACATGTTCCACCGGGGGACATGATTGTTCTAAATTGGTATTTGTATTGGGGATTTTTGGTGATTCCTCAATAGTTGTTGTTGTTGTTATTATATTTGTGTTGGCCATCAAGACTGGTTTTTCTATTTTATTGAAACTGTTAACATCTGAAGATCTCAATATGGTTATATTGGCTGAATCTTCTTTACACGATTGTATAGCTTTTTCATTATCAGCATCGGGTATTTGTAATCTTGCATTAATTGGACGTTTTTTAATCTGGATGTTAGGAACTGGCAACATGGGAATGGGATCTGTAAAAGAATATAAGAATTGGTAGGTGTTGGTGTTTTTTTAATGATAACTAATTTGATAAAAAAAAAAATAAATAAAAGTAGGATTCTAAGAAATGTTCTTTAATAAAAATGTCTCATTGGCTTTACATTGGAATTAATGCCAAAAAAAGCATTATTCAGTTGGATGTTTCACGGGGAGGTTTTTGTTGTCAAACAGTGTAATTATTTAATAATAACTCGAAAACAAGATCTGCTAGGATTTTCGTGTTAACGATGTTTAAAGTTCAAAATAAAGAGGAGTGAAATGACAGAGGGGTGTTAGCCTGTCCCGAAAATATCCGCTTTTTGGTATTAGTAGAGTAACCTGGCATGCCGGTTATACCCAATTGTTTTTCAGGAAAAACGATATGATTTTTTAAAAAAAATATATTTTGCATATGGGTCATATTCTGACATTTTTTGTATCTTGGGCCAAAGTGGACATTTTGGACAGACCAGAATGGGGTGTCCTGGACTAGTAGGGTAACCTGGCATGTCGGTTATACCCAATTGTTTCTCAGGAAAATAGATATAATTTAAAAAAAATATATATTTTCCATATGGGTCATATTCTGACATTTTTTGTATGTTGGGACAAAGTGGACATTTTGGACAGACCTGCAGCGCAATTCACTAACTTTTTAACGACAAAAATTGGTAGTTATATTTACAAAAATCGTTAATTATCGACAATTGTCTTTGAAAGCAATTCTATAACTTTTTTCTTCCGAATTTTGTCGTTATTGAAAATCGTTAACTTATCATCAAAATTTTTTTTGAAGTTAAAGTTAACGAAAATTTTTGGTTCTCAATACAATTTCAAAATAAACAAATTTCAAATTAACTATTTTTGTCGTTAATTCTTGTCGATAATTTAAAAATTTATAGAATCACGTATTCGTTAAAACAACCGACAATTCTCGTAAGCTAACGATATCGATAATTTCGTTAAAAAAGTTACTGAATCGCACTACTGAATGGGGTTTGTTAATTTTGGGAGATAGTCCTGGACTAGTAGAGCAACCTGGCATGCCCAATTGTTTTTCAGGAAAAACGATATGATTTTATAAAAAAATATATTTTCCATATGGGTCATATTCTGACATTTTTTGTATTTTGGGCCAAAGTGGACATTTTGGACAGACCTGAATGGGGTTTGTTAATTTTGGGTGATAGTCCTGGAATTGTAGAGCAACCTGGCATGCTGGTTATACCCAATTGTTTCTCAGGAAAAAATATACTACCTCCGTCCCAAAATAATCTTAACATTTCTATACTTTAGCTGGGATTATGGAGGATTTTTTGAAAAAGCTTTGTTTTCTTTGTTAATACATATCGGTACATATCAATAATTTAGAAATTCTTTATAGCTTTGCAATTTTTCAATTCACGTGCAAAATTGATTCAACTAACTGCATCCAGATAAATGAGACAACTTGTTTTTGACGTTACAAACAGACATGGTGTCCACTTTTGTCGAAAAGATGAAAATAATTACAGAATGCGGCGTATGAAGAAATTTTACGCTAGAAGCCCTTTTAACGGTTTTTAATAAATGCATTATGGATGCAATAGGGACATCTTGCAAATATTTTTAATTAATTTTGTTACAATTTTAGTACACGAGATTAGTATAAGATTGTTTTTTTAACTTTATCTTGTATTATTTCAACTAAAACACTGCTTAATAAAATGTAAAGTTTATTTTGGGACAAAAAAATCTATAGAAATGCTAAGAATATGATTTTTTAAAAAAAATATATTTTCCATATGGGTAATATTCTGACATTTTTTGTATCTTGGGCCAAAGTGGACATTTTGGACAGATTTTTTTTTTTAGTTTTTGCAGCAAAAATAAGTGGATTAAATTTTATCATGCAAATACCCAGTCAGAAAATGCCAACCGTACAAAAATTATTGTACTGGCAGAGCACTGGATTTATTGGAAATGTCAACAATATGCCGACGTTGGCAATTAAAATCAGAAGTGTACTCTGCCAGTACATTTTATACAGCATTTACGACCATTTATTTTTTAATAAATAATTTTTAAGCGTTTGGATTTGGACAAAATAATGTTTTTAATTCACCTTTTTTTATATAAACTATTTAACTATTGAAATTAGTGTAATAGAGTCAAAGCAATTTTTTTATTATCACATGTAGTAAGAATACACTTAAATTCTACCATACTTATGTTAATTTCAGTGTTATTTTCGGTTAATTTTCTAACATCACACACAAAAAAATTTTTACCAAGTACTTGGGAGGATATGCGTTTTTAAAGTTTTTTGCATGTATTATGCAAAAAATAGCATCAATTTACCAAGTTTTTGCTTGTTTCTGATAAAAATTTAGAAAATATTCATAAGAGTATTTAACCTTGTGTAATTTTACAAACCTTAACCAAAATTATGCAAAAACTTGGTAAAATGTTGCAAAATTTTTCATAATTTATGTAAAAAACTTTAAAAACGCATATCCTCCCAAGTTATTGGTAAAATATTTTTTTGTATGCATACAATCCTATTTCATTTTAATTGTACAAAATTTTACAAAATATTCATACCGCTAGTCCCGGGAATACCGGTAATACCGTTAGAACCGGAACCGGGAATACCGGGAATGAATCAAGAACCGGGAACCGGTACCATTTCCCGGAAATACCGAGAACCGGGAATACCGGTATTCCCGGTACTACGGTACTGACCGTAGGCACTAGTAAGCATACGTTTCTAATTTTTGTTTCTAGTGAAAAATTACTACTTGTTAAGCAAAGTTTTTGTAAAATAAGCATTTAAACTAAGTTTTTAGTTAAAAATTAAAGCAATTAACAATATTGTTGTAGTAAGTTTTGTTAAAAAAAATGTTTTTGTAGTTAATTTGACTAAAAAAAATCTTTAAATGTGCTTGTTGCCCCCCTAGAACCTTCAATTTGCCCCCCAGTGGGGCGAGAATCAAAGGTTGTGGACCATTGCTGTAAAAAGAAGTATAAAATGTCTGTACTCATTAGATTTCAATATATTCAGATCTCAGATTTCACAGTTTATAGCTTTTATTGTTCCCATACATTTTAAATGAGAATTATATTGAAGTCTAGCTTTAACCTTTGTTTACTTTTCATACAAAACATATAACAGCAAAAACGACAAAGCCAAAGCCTTTATTGTGATAATAAAACTATAAGAATGATAATGTTGTACAAAAATAATTTTTCAGTTGAGTACTCGATACCTTTAAAACTTTTTTTTTTTTAAACATATTTGTTCACATGTTAATGAGATAATAATTTGTATTATTTTGAATTTTGATTGATTCAGATTATTCAATTAATTGTATTAATGTTTATACGTGTAAAAATTTTATGAAGTATTATGAGTTTGGTATTCAGTACCCTATTCTTTTAGATACTCAAATACTCAATCAATTTACAACTCTATTACAATTAACAGTTATTATTTTTTTTTTTTGAAGTGAAAAAAATTTATAAATTGCAGCAGACGCCTTTCGAAAAAAGAAGTTTTAAAAATGAATAAACGTAAAAACGAAAAAACTATAAAACAAATTCAAAATGAAAATGACGATGCAGGTAAGTAAATTTTATGTTTTTAAATTAAAACTTCGACTAGCTTCTCTTCTTTTTATAGCAGTTGAGAAAATGTTGGATGAAGTGTTGGATTGCAATAAGCAATCTACTTCATCTCAAGCAGCAGCAAATGTTGGATTGAATGAAGTGTTGGATTGCAATAAGCAATCTACTTCATCTCAAGCAGCAGCAAAGCGAGGAAAAAAATCACTACCGTCGGTGCCTAAACCACGGAGAGGTAAGTTTCCATATAAATATAAATAAGTCTTTGGTCTTTGTATCGGAAAATATTTTTTGAAGACGTTTATAACCTCAATTTTTTTTTTCTTCATGTCTTACTTTTTAATACTTTTAGATGCAGTTGACACCCGTGAGGCGGTTTTCACTACAAAAAGTGTACCACTGCAAACTTTATCCAACATAGATATAAACGGTATGCATTTCTTGGATGATTTTTATACCTTCCAATAGCAATGGAAATCTCGTTAGTGTCACCCTCTGATCCTCATGGCATTGGTTTTATTTTGTATAGCAGAAAAAGAAAGGGACACGTACTTTTTTCTTGCGGCCCAAATTTACGGGGTGCCAATGAGGGGGAAGAAATGGTAATTTTTCAGTTTCGTTTATTTCCTATATTGTCCAATAAAACCTAGTCATGTTGCATATTTAATGAAAGGTCTTTCGAAAACCCATCTAACTGCTTAAAGAACGTGTACAAACATGTACAACTCATATTGAGTAAAATACCAAAATTATAGGACATTTTTCAGCACGTGAAAGGTAATTTGAATACCTTTAATTTGATACCAAATATGTTGATGTTAACTTTGATTAAATAGGTGTAAATCGAAAAAAACTGAAAAAGGTCAACTTCCCCCCATAGAAATTGACCAGTCTAAAAATAAGTTTGGGCCGCTAAAAAAATACGTGTCTAATTCTTTTTTGTTCCTAACAACATATCCAAATTTCATGAAGATCGGAAGGTGACACCAGGGAGACTTCTCTTGTTAGTGGTAGAGGGTATAAATAAGTTTGTCGTTTCGTTTGTAATTAATTTGAGACAAATCGATATATGTATAACAAATTATATTTGAAAAATTTCCAATTATATTTTAGAAATTTCAAGTTATATTTAAAAAATGTTCAAATGTGTTTTAGATTTTCCAATTATATTTCAGAAATTTGCATATACAATTCAAAATTTTCTAATTTTATTTAAAAAATTTTTATTTGCATTTCAAAATTTTTGAAATATAATTGAAAAATTCTGAAACATTATTTGAAATTTTTAAGTTATTTTTAAAATATAATTGTAAATTTTTGATATATAATTAAAAAGTTTGAGAAATCATTTGTATTTCTTAAATACATTTAAAAATGGTGTAGTGGCACAAAATTAAAATCGACAAAAGTGAAAATTTTATTTCTCATAACAAAACAAATACTTTAAATGTACTCACTTTCAGAATTTTCCCAATTAAAAACTGATATAAAACAAATGGTTGGACAGCTTAGTAATGAAATAAAAGGACTTCGGAGAAGTATCCAATATGATGTCCAAAAAATAAATGATAACGTTTCATTTTTATTAAGTTCCGGAAAAAAGTCTGACCTAAAATCTATTTTAGACCTTGAAAAACATCTAGATATAGCAACGCCAAAAAACACTTTGGATGATTTTAAACTTTTCGACAACAAACTTTTAGAAAAAGATAACATCGATGCAATGGTAAGAATATTAAAAAAAATAGAAAAGATTTTTTTATTCTACCTTTTTGTTTGACATTTCCAGCAAGATTTCTTAGCCTATAAAGTAAGAGGAAAAAACGCCAACGAAGCGATTGGATCTTTCGTATCCAGTGTAATAACCCCTGATGTACAAATTTTGTATAGCGGATGCGGCAAATTAAACAAAGGAGTAGGCAAAGAAAATTTTAGTAGTACTAATACGTACACTATAATGAAAGGTAATACATTCAAAGACATACAAATATTTATTTTTATTTTTCTCATTCCAATGTTACTTTTACAGATTATATTCTCCAAAAGTTTACTGATGAATCTGACAAAACAATTTTATCGAGAACCAGTCGGTGGTTGGCAAATACCA
Organism: Pegoplata infirma; assembly: GCA_963921195.1. Classification (NCBI taxonomy): domain Eukaryota; kingdom Metazoa; phylum Arthropoda; class Insecta; order Diptera; family Anthomyiidae; genus Pegoplata; species Pegoplata infirma. Next base: position 45,135,094 of record OY992538.1, read on the forward strand.
AAGACCGGTTGGATGGCCGGAGCTCCCGGTAAATGAAAAACTAACGAACATTTTGTTTTACGTATTTGTTTGCTTTTTGCACAATTTTTAGACTTGTTCACTTTAATTTTTTTTTTTGTTAATTTGATTTTGTTTTCTAAAATATTTCACTGAACTTAAGTTCACAATGTCTGAATTTTTTTTGTTTAATGCCAATCAACGTATTTCAGTTCAATACCGTTGTTATTGTTTCGTTTTTATTAATCATTAAAGTCATAACCTTAAAATCCTTTCGACACTATTGGGACAAATTCGTCCTTTAAATGAAAACTAATTTAAAATAAGACTTCCGTTAAAAAGAACTAAAATTTTAATTTATTAGTTTAAATAATAAAGTCTGAATATATCTGAAAATGGTGTTAATGTGACTTAAAGATATCTCTAATTTGAATGAAGTTTAATTTTTTAGCATACTAGTGTAGTATAACATTAACCCTTTATGTCAATTTAAGTTATTTTTTCTATGTATTATTTTTAATGAATTCCATTTTTTATTTTATATAAATAAAATATATATAAAATATAAATGTATGGATTTTTATTTATACCACTGGGGTAATACTTTTTATCGTCCTGGCAATGTACAGTATTTTTTGTTTTGCCAACAGTCTGCCAACACCAGATATATAATTGGCCCGAGCCCCATCTGGCGTTATCAATCCAACAATGGCACTGTGCAGTATTATTTGTAAATCTGACTTCAGCACTGCGCAGTATTACTTAAAAATATGGCACTGGTAATGTACAGTATTTTTTGTTTTGCCAACAGTCTGCCAACACCAGATAAACAATTGGCCCGAGCCCCATCTGGCGTTATCAATCCAACAAAGGCACTGTTCAGTATTAGTTGTAAATCCGGTTTTTGGCCATAGTTAACTATAGTTAACTCCACATTCTGAAAATTTTGACACCAATTGCAGCCAAAACAAAAAATATTTTTTTTTAACAAAATACACTACAGTTGCGAACTTTAACCGGTTGTAGGGAGGCAAAGACAGACTCCAATTTTTTTGGCTTATTTTTCCCATTATCAGCTCTCGAAAGAGCATCGTTTTTTTTTTCTATTACCTAAAATTTAATTTTTCGGGACAAACTAGTGTGTATATCTGTAAATATTTCCGATACAAAAAAAGTCCAAAAGCATTTTTGTAGCTTTTGTTTTTTAGAATTCGTTTGTTGGTATTTGAGAATATTCAATTAGAGCCAAGATGATGGCTAAAAAGGGCCAAAATGGGCTGAAAAGGGCCAAAAAATCAATAACACTGTGCTACACCAAAAATATGCAGGGGTTCTCATATAAAAATTCGGGTTGGTTGGAGTCCATAGAGTACTGATATACTCATAGTTTTTCTGGATCACTTCGTTAAGTACGTTTTTTATTGGCAAATGTGTTGAAAAACGGAAATTCTTAAATTACAATTTTAAAAAATTATTACTTTGTTAGTTTGCAACCGATTTTCGATTTTATGGATTTGTTTTAAAGGTATAGGTCTTACCTTTCAAACAAAACAAAAATATTAAAAATCGATCAAGAATTGGCTGAGCTACGATCGCTTAAGTAAAAAAAAAACGTATTTTTTGAAAAATTTGTCATATTCTTTACACTCTAAGTTGAAAGTGCATCATTAAACAATTTTTTTGAATTTTTTGTAAAAAAGTATAGTAAAGTAGCTTTCCAAAACACCAAAAAACATAACAATCGGTTTAAAAATGAATGAGTTATGCTAAGTTTTGTGATAGGGCATTTTTAAATTTTTTCAGAAACGCTTGTAATTCAAGCATTATTCATAAATCTTGTTACTAGTAGTAATTTTATGCGCATATGCATATAAACTAGAGATGGGAACGTAATTAGATTTGTGCGTGATTCACACATGATCAGAAGTGAGCGTGATTGAAAATTAATTTTACTCACGTGGTTGTTAGTGAGTGTCAGTGTGAGTGGAATAAAAAAATGGGCGTGTCATTTACTTCCAAATCCTATTTATAATTTTTTGGGTTTGTTTAAAAAAATATCAGTGTTACTTCTTAAACAAAAAAATATTGAGAATAGGTTAAAAACAGGCTAAGGTGCGCTTGTTTAAGTAAAAACCCTTTTTTGAAGAGTTATACCTGCAACATTTTTATGACAGAAAAAGCTGTGCGCTTGCAAACATGTTTTTTTAAAACGAAATTGCTAAAATTGTGGGATCATTTGATGGAAATTTTACATGTTTATAAATATACATGTGAGGCATTCCACACCAAATGTTCAGTGAGAAAAAAATTGTGTACCAAAATTTTTTCAATGGGTCCCGGGTAAAAAAGTTTTTTATATAACTAGGGTGAGATTTCCATGCAAATGCATGTTTTTTGTCGAAAGCCTAAAAACGATATCGACCAATTATCTTTCCGAATCAAGAGATTTGCATTAAATGGCATCGATTTGTTTTCGCATATTTTGCATATTTTGGTGAAAATACATATTTTTGCATATTTTGATTTTAAATGCATATATTGTGCATATTTCGAACTTTTAAGTCCATATTATTGCATATTTTGGCATAAATTAGCAAAAACACAAATTGAAATTAATTTTTTTCAAAAACTATTTTAAATTTTAAAAATTTATTTTGAAAATCAGAAAATTACTTTTTTTTCTTCTTAATTTTTTTTTATAGATTTTCTTAATTTTTAAAAAAATCTTGCTAGACAAACATCTAATCTTTAAAAAAAAAATTACAAAAAAAAAAACAAAAGTGGCCGGATTTTTTATAAATTGACTTTTTTAAAAAATGGAAAATTTCAGAACGGGTTCTGAAAATTTTCCAAAAAAATTTTATTGATAGCCGATACAAAACTATACAAGAATGTAAATTTTTGAGATTTTGGTGCATTTCGTTTTTATTTGATATATATTTAAACAAGGCAACTTGACACAAACTTGACCATTTTTCCAATATTTGACCACGCCTCCTAAGCCCAGTTTTTGAAAAATTGAACAACCAAAAACGTAATTTTTTAGCTCCATATATGAGGCATTCCACACCAAATGTTCAGCAAAAAAAAAAAGTTGTGTCGTGTCAATATGAAATCATTTTCAAAGTATTCGCTCTAAGGGTACTATTAAATAACAAAAATAAAATTTAAGTTTTTTCAAAAAGTGGGCCTTGTAGGCGTGGTCAAAAATTTAAAATATCTAACTTTTTAGCCTGAGCATCTTTACTTCAATATTTATGCAAATTAAATGAAACACAGTAAAGTCTTAAAGACAAAAGCTGTTTATAGATTTTTGAATGGGCTATCAATTAAAAAAAATAAAAATTGGAACATTTTCAGAAGAAGTTCTGAATTTTTTAAATTTAAACTTAAACTTTATTTATCAAAAAACATGCCGCAATTTTATTTGTTTTTTATTTTTTTAAAAAAAGTTAAAGGAATTTTCTATCTGATCTGAAATTTTTAGAGATGTGTTTTGCCTTGTTTTCGAAAAATCAAAATTCAAAAATTGCAACACGCTTATTTTATACAATAATGGTATTTAAAACGTGTGCGTATGAGTAATATCAATACTTAAAAAATATTTTAAGAGGCGATGGTAGCGTGAGTGAGTTTTTAATTACGATTACGCACGCTTGTGAAAGAAAAAATTTAGTCACGCACGATATTTTATTTTGCTCACGCTCATTCACGCACACGTGAGTAGAACAAAATAAGTTACGGTCACGATGTTCACGTGAGCGTGAGTAAAATAAAATATCGTGCTTGAATATTTTTTTTCTTTCATTAGCGTGCGTGATCGTGAATAAATACTCAGGCAAAAAAGTTTGATATTTTTAATATTTGACCACGCCTACAAGGCCCACTTTTTGAAAAAAACTTAAATTTTATTTTTGTTATTTATTACCCTAAGAGCAAATACTTTGCAAATGATATCCCATTGAAACCACTATGGTTTTTCTGTAGTGGAACAGTTGGTGTGGAATGCCTCACATGGCTATCCATACAACCCATTTAAAAATTTACGGTTCACATGTTTTTTTTTCGCTGAACATTTGGTGTGGAATGCCTCATACGTATATTTATAAACAGGTAAAATTTCCATCAAATGATCCCACAATTTTACCAATTTCGTTTCAAAAATGTTAAATGTTTTTTGTCATAAAAATGTTGCAGGTATAACTCTTCAAAAAAGGGTTTTTACTTAAACAAGCGCACCTTAGCCAACCGATTCACAATATTTTTTTGTTTAAGAAGTAACACTGATATTTTTTAAACAAACCCAAAAAATTATAAATAGGATTTGGAAGTAACTGACACGCCCATTTTTTTATTCCACTCACACTGACACTCACTAACAACCACGTGAGTAAAATTAATTTTCAATCACGCTCACTTCTGATCATGTGTGAATCACGCACAAATCTAATTACGTTCCCATCTCTAGTTTATATGCATATGCGCATAAAATTACTACTAGTAACAAGATTTATGAATAATGCTTGAATTACAAGCGTTTCTGAAAAAATTTAAAAATGCCCTATCACAAAACTTAGCATAACTCATTCATTTTTAAACCGATTGTTATGTTTTTTGGTGTTTTGGAAAGCTACTTTACCATACTTTTTTACAAAAAATTCAAAAAAATTGTTTAATGATTCACTTTCAACTTAGAGTGTAAAGAATATGACAAATTTTTCAAAAAATACGTTTTTTTTTTACTTAATCGATCGTAGCTCAGCCAATTCTCGATCGATTTTTAATATTTTTGTTTTGTTTGAAAGGTAAGACCTATACCTTTAAAACAAATCCATAAAATCGAAAATCGGTTGCAAACTAACAAAGTAATAATTTTTTAAAATTGTAATTTAAGAATTTCCGTTTTTCAACACATTTGCCAATAAAAAACGTACTTAACGAAGTGATCCAGAAAAACTATGAGTATATCAGAACTCTATGGACTTCAACCAACCCGAATTATCATATGAGAACCCCTGCATAAATTATTTTTGGTCTTTTGTAGCACAGTGTAATTTTCGTATTAAATTCCACGTAACTAATTCCTTTTTTTAATTGCCAGTTTTGACAGTAAAATTATCCCTGCGGGAAAGGAGAGATTCTATAGTGGTACATTTGTATGAAAGGAACCTGTCACTTTAATAAGGCAAGATCTAAGGACGTGTTTAAGTAACACCTTGTGATATGCCCCATAACTAGTCGCGAACTGGTAATTTAGATTCTGGTGTTCTAAGACCAGATCGCTTGGAATAATTCATAGGGTGGGTTCTTCGGAACAGTTGTTCCTGTAGGACCAATCAATTTCCCACATGAATTTTGTTTTCATTCACTTTGAAATCATAAATTTAAAGAAAACAAAAACTTCCATCGTTGCAATAAATTGTAGGATTCTTAAAAGGGGAAAAGTGATACTTTTTGCCCTTTTTGTAATAATTGAATTTAAGTAAAAAAAATTTTTTTTTTATTTTGACAATATTTGCAGAGAATGAAAAAGGGCCAAAACTGTTTTTTGTGGTGCCACAGAACATTCAATAGTGCCAAAAATGGCACTATTGTGCCACATTTCCCAACCGTGCCTGAGAGTAATAGTTTTTTAGTTATTCAGTTTCTAAAATTCTCAAGACCCTAAATTGCAGTACCTGTAAAACTTTACAAGATAACGCTAATCATACTAACATTTTGAATCTTTGGCGAACCTTTAGGGACCTAGGGTTCTAGACCTAATAAGGGGTTGACCCAATGTGTGAAGTAGACCAAAAATGATGACTTTTTCGTGTTGGGATTACTTAGCGAAGTAGGTAACTTTTTAAATTTTCGGGAGGGCCAATTTTTTAAGATTTAAAATTTGAACCCAATAGGGTCTACACATGTAGAGAAGAACGACGAAATTGTGGCGCTTCTAAGAACCAAAAATGCCCTCTATTTTACTCTGTCTGGCTAAGTTATCGAGATATAGCCATTGTAGGTTTTAACCAAAAAAAATGTTTTTTACAGAGTAAACAATAAGGCTTCCAATTGAGAAATCGTGATCCCGAAAATCCCGGTATTTTCGGGATTGGGGGTGTCCCGAATTTTGAAGTTTCTGATTTTTAATCCCGGGATTTTCGAATCCTGATTTTTTTTTTATATTTTTAATCTTTTAAAATTTTTTTTAATAACACAAAAAAAAATCCGACAAAATTTTTTTGTGAGAGCAAAAGCTGAATTGTTTGCGATATGTTAAACTTGCAAAAACTTGCTTTTGACACATCGTAATTCCATACTAATCTGTCAATATACTGTAATAACATAAGCTGTGTAATAACGAAGCTGTACCACGTGTTTTTTTGTTGAGCCTGCTGGTTCACTCGACATTGCATCAGACACTTGTGGTCTGATTAAATGTCTGTCGGACAATGGCTGCTTTTTGTGACCAGGACCAATTTGAGTGTCTGGGGCTTTAGCGTGGCATCATCAGAAGTAACGGGATTTCCTGTTATTCCTCGCGGATGCTTTAGATATAAATTTTAATCTATTGCCAAAATTTGTAATCTGGCACAACTGAGTCGTATGAATTTGTTGTGGCGAATTGGTCTACGGACCGGCTAAACAAGTCTTTAACCTTGCCTTTAGGCGATTAAATTGAAAGTATAGGAGAAAAAATCTATCCTCTACGCCTTGTAAAGCTTTTTGCTATAAAATTTTGGCTAAAGTCTAGTTGGCAGACATTTCTCTGATATTTGAGTGTCTGGGGCTTTAGCGTGGCGTCATCAGAAGTAACGGGATTTCCTGTTATTCCTCGCGGATGCTTTAGATATAAATTGACAGTATAGGAGAAAAACCCCATCCTCTACGCCTTGTAAAGCTTTTTACATATAAAGTTTTGGCTAAATTCTAGTTGGCAGACATTTCTCTGATACAAAAAAATGTCGCAGATAGAAGTATTAGATCTGTGTTAAAAAAAATTGTCGGCGGTTAATTGTTCTTGAGTTATAGACCTCCAAAGTTTGGATATTGCATTTTATATAACTTCTCCAATAATGGTCCGATCCAAACAAAATTAACTTCATTCGAAAGCATATTCAAATGCCTTTAATACGACTATTAAAATAAATGTACTAAGCCCTTGTGGCACAAATCTTAATTAAAGATTTTTAAACCGAGCTTTTTTGAGAAAAAGCTTAATATTTCAAAATTATGCCTTATTAAGGCCATGTATTTATAAAACCAGGTTCAAATCTTAAATATTACGCTTTAATTTGAGCTTTCATTGGACCTTTGTACCCACTGATTCCCTACCTTTGATTCTCGCCCCACCAGGGTGCAATTTGAATGTTTGAACTAGATTTCAAGATTTTTTTAATCAAATTATCTTATTTTTTTAGCAAATTTAACAAAAAAAAATATTTTTTCAGTAAAATTAACTACAAATATTAAGTTAATGGTTTAAAACTTGTCCTAAAAACTTAGTTTAAACGCTGATGTTAATAAAAAGTTTGCTTAACCACTAGTAATTTTGAATTGTAAAAAAGTTAGAAAAATTTTAAAAATTTTCTTGAGTGTAGCGGGACATGTCAATTTTTATACCCTCCAACTACAGTATGGGGGTATACTCACTTTGTCATTCCGTGTGTAACGCATCGAAATATCGGTCGGGGACCCCATAAAGTATATATATTATTGATCAGTGATCGATTCTAAGACATTTTAGCGATGTCCGTCCGTCCGTCTGTCCGTCCGTCCGTCCGTCTGTAGTTAACACGATGCAGTCCAAAATAAAAGAGCTAGGAACCTCAAGTTGGGCACAAATATGTCTCATGTTCCTAGGCAGGTTAAGTTCGGAAATTGGCCAAATCGGACCAGGGGGAAAAAAGTTCCCCCTTGAAGAACTAAACCAACCTCTAAAAAAATACACGTTTTTACATGTTTTTTTGTATTTTTGTTAAATAAATGAAACATTTGGTATATTTATCGCGATGGTAAAGTGCTCTCAACGTGCCCCACTGACCCTATCAACTTCGCCCCCCCCCCCCAAAAAAAAAAGAAACGCCCCTGTCATTTTTTTTTTTTTTTACATTTTGGAGGGTATAAAAGATTCGGCACAGCCGAATTTAACACTCTCACTTGTTTGACTTAAAAGTGGGGCATAACGGAAAAAAGGTTGGGAACCATTGCTTTAACCCTTTAAAACCAAAGATATTGACTTTTAGACATTTTTAACGCAGATATATAACGCGTAAAGGTCTAGTGCCCAAAAATCTGTATAAAGCAGCGAGGGTGGTTTTAATGCATGGAGTATGAAATCCCTATGCCCGGCCAAAGGCCGAATACACAGAAAATTTTTTAAAGCAAAAAAATGTTTAAACCGAACAAAATTAAACGCGTAAAGTCCTAATACCTAAAGGTGCCCAATCTCAAATTTAAATAAGGGTTGCCACCTTCTGAAATATTTGGTCTTTCAGGAAAATCCAAATAAAATCCGAACTAGCAGGAATTTTACCAAACGCAAAAATATGGGTCAGCTTATTTATAATAGAGATTATTATATGTATATGATTTTGGCAATCGTATGTATTTACCTCTCCATATAAACTACGCCAAAGTTTTTACATTTTTTAAAAAATGGACTTAACGAAGCCGAGTTTGGTCACGATCAATACTCCATTGAATAGACCTTTATAAGAACATTTCGAACTGTATAAAATGTTCATATATTTTCTTTTAAAGAAATATGAAAAATCCTCAAAAAAAACGTTTTCCCCCTTTCCCTTGACCCGCTAAATGCGAGATTGGGCAGCTAAGAAATGCAAGTTTCAGGATAATCGGTTAGTGTCTTCTAAAAGACCTCCCTTGTTAGTGTAGGGTATAAAAATGTGCTTAATACATTATTTAACAATTCGGCTAAACTGCAGTTCACGGGGTACACAAAAATTACAAAAAAAAAATATGCCACCCCCTTTAGAATAAAAAGAGAAAAAAAACAATATTAAAATTTAAGGGGGCTGAGCACATGAAATTTTACCCATTTTAACACTTAAAAAATAAAACGCGGAAGTCCTGCTACCCAAAAAAAGCTTTATTTAGCGAAGCCGCTAAACTAATTTATGGAGTTTGTAATCCCTAAGCCCGGCCGAAGGCCGGCTACGCAGAAAGACTTTTTATTTGCGTAATTATCTTTAAATTATCTTTAAATTAAATGCCCACACATACCAGAAACACCTGGACTCAGTGGGGCCTAGGAGCACCAGCCCCCTTAAATTTTAATTTCGGTTTTTTTCTTTTTTTATTCTAAAAGGGGGTGGCATATTTTTTTTTTGTAATTTTTGTGTGCCCCGTAAACTGCAGTTTTGCCAACAATTCTTACTTGTTTTAATTCCCAATGTCGTGGTACTGTGCATCTCGCATGCTGCATCATTTTTCACTGGCTGAAATTGACGGCCTAATGCAATTTCAGAATGGTGTAGCTGCTCCTTTGGAAGAGGTCTAGTTCTTAAAGGTGGATGAATTTGATTTCTTTGTTGAAAATGATTACCCGAATGCGAATGTGCTGGGTGCTGTTGATATTGATGTGGCAGCGGTGGTGGTTTTTTATGTATAATTTGTTGATGTTGCTGTCTGATTTTATGAAAGTTGTTGATTTGTTGGTTAGAAAATCGATTGTATTGTACAACAGGAGGGCCACCAACATTGCCGCCGATGTTATTCATGTATTTTTGATTATTTTGAGTTGAATGTAAGGAAGCATTTGGAACAGCTGCATAATTGATTGATGGATTATGCGTTTGTTGCACTGGTAAATTATGGCCAGATATACGTGGCGTATGATTTGGATGATGCATATTGTTTCCAATATTTTAATCAAAAAGATTTCAATAGAGGAATTAAGAGTTTTGCAAAAAAAGATGATCTATTTTTTTTCAATAGAAGTAGAGCGTCTTTTTTCTTATAATTTGCCAGCAGCTTTTTTGTTTTTTTTTTTTTCTACAATACAAATGTAAATTTACAAAATATGTATGTATTCGGTCTTCTTCTTCTTATAAGTTTAATCCAAAACACAATGATAACAGGGGATAATACAATTGATGTTACGAGGGTCAAATGATTTTCTCAAGAACAATTTAAGTACACGCAAAAAAAATCTGTGTCGGAATGACCAAAAATCTGGCATAATTTTACCAAAAATATGCTAAAACTACAACCGACGAAGTAGTTTTGCAATTTAGTCAAAACGCTTATGTAAAAAATTTTGAGGAAAATGCTAATGCTATTTAAGCAAAAACTTGGTAAAATATACCAAAATGATTTGAAAAGGTGACTAAAAATTACCACATTTATGCTAAAATAATTTTTTTATTAAATTTTTGTAAAAAATTGTATATTTGTTGAATTTAAAATTTTCAAACAATAAATCCATATTAATATAATATGTTGTGTAGGATTTAATTTACCACCGACCAACTGACCCTTTTTGTACAAATTTCTCCAGTGACTGCTGTCTACGCTTTTTCATAAAGTGAAGGCACAGACTAATACAGACTCGACAAATATGACAGGTGTCAAAAAAGTATTCTTTTACCATATGGTTATTATTTTCAAATTATTCTACGAATTAGGTTAGAAAGAGAAAATTGATGTAACGCGCCATAAAAAAAATAGATGCCAGATCGGTTTTTGTTGTTTCACTCACTACTAACCATAGAAAAGATTAGAAGGTACGCAGTGTTGTATTTGATGTATTTTCCAATATGGTGGCAAAATGCTTTTTCTTCCTCATCTCACACGTATTTAATATCAAATTAGATTCTTTGTTTATAAAAAATGGAATTTGTCTTCCATTTAATTAAATTTATTATTTATTTTGCTTTATTTAACGTTTTTTTAAAGAAAATACGCACTATTGATAGTTTAAAAACTTTTTTTTTCTCTTTTGTTTTTTGCTTTGTTGTTGTTCTCCTTTATGTTGCATTGTTTTTATTAAACGTCAAAAGTTACATAATGTGCTGTCACTAATACACTCAAAAAAGTATGTCGGTAAAATCAACTACAAAAGACAGTTGTTTTGACTACATTTTGTTGTTGAAAAGGCGTCCACTACATATTACGGTAAAAACAACTGAACATGTTGTTGTTTTTAACTATTGATTTTCAACTACAAAAATGTAGTAAAAACTACTACAAAACTGTTTAATACAGTTGTTTTTACAACAATTGCCTGAAATTTTATTTAAAAAATTTCTTAAACGTTTAAATTATTGATATTTATTTATTTAAAAAGCAATACAATTCAGTTGGTTGTATAGAATTTCGACATGATGACAATTTTTTGGTGTATTTATCTGGAATTATAGAAGAAAAATTATATATTAATAAAATGTTAAACAAAATAAATTGATTGTATTTACATTTGTTTTTTTTTAATAATTTGTTTCAAATTTCCACCGCTTCTGATCAAAATTTGTCTGGAATAAAAAAAAAAAGAAATGCTTTGGTAGAATTGATTTATAAAAAAAAAAAATAATTTGCAATGTTTCAAAAGGTATGTACCTGTTTTGTTGTGTATACAAAGAAAAGAAAGATGGCACGCAGGCAACCAAGCCGACAAGAATTTTTTTGTTTTTTTCCGATTGGTTTTTACGCACGCTTATGTGAGCGTTATATTATACACACTTGCTATCTCATTTATCCACTTATTTTCTTTCGCTCAAGAATATTTTTCCAAAAACATATTTTTTGTTATAATTAAATTTAATAAATTGTAATTTAATTTATTTAGATATTTTTTATTTGGTATAAAAATAATTCCTTCCGCATCCCACACGACCAACTCGTTCGACACATTCGTTTGGAATAAAAATTTCTAGAAAAAAACGAGTTTTTAGAAAAAAACTAAAAACAACTACATAAATCAACTATTGCTACAGTGTAGTATATTTTTTGTAGTTATTTTTTGAAACTACTACAAAAAAAAGTTGTTTGAGATTTTTTCATACAAAAACGACCGAAATTGTAGTTAAAAACAACAGTTACTACTTACTACATAAACGACCGTCATGTAGTAACTGCAATAATTTTCTGAGTGTACTTATTCAAGCGAAATACGACTCTGTTACACTTCTATTCAGGGGTAACTCATGAATAGTAGTGTCAGTAATAACGAAGTCGTTATCTACAGATGGCAATCTTTATTTTGGGAACGATTTGGGAATAACGAAAAATAAACATTAAACAATTTTAAAATTATGAATGAAAAGTATTGTTGTGTCACTTGAAAATAAAAAAATACATTATTAAAAAAAGAAATGAATGTAATTAAATCAAAACAACCAGCAAAATTAAACGAAAAATAAAACGTAAACAAAATTTCCAGCTTTCCCAGATACCATTTGTAAAACTAACACCACCTTTAAACGTCAAAAAGAATTGACTCTTGCATAGTCTTTATATATTTAAGTTTTTGCTTCTATTTTTTTCTATTTTTTCTATTTTTTTCTATGCTACTAAAGGTACCTACAGACGACGCAATATTATGTACAATATTCAATTATATTGATCGTGTGTGGGTAAGATTGACCATTGTACAATCGTCAATATTACCCACACACCATCAATATAATTGAATATTGTACATAATATTGCGTCGTCTGTAGGTACCTTAACATAAGTCGTAGAAAGTGTTGCCATGTTAGCGAAAATCGGACTAAAACCCGCTCTGTTTTCTCCCAAAATCGCTTAGTTTTTCCCCATTTTTTTCTTATAAAACTCTACACGCAAAAAAAAACTTGTGTCGGAGTGAGCAAAAATCTGGCATAATTTTACCAAAAATATGCTAAAACTACAACCGACGAAGTAGTTTTCGTAATTTAGCCAAAACACTTATGTAAAAAATTTTGAAGAAAATGCTAATGCTATTTAAGCAAAAACTTGGTAAAATATACCAAAAGAAATATGGTGAATTATACCAAAATTATTTGAAAAGCTGACTAAAAATAATGCTAAAAATTACCACATTTATGCTAAAATAAATTTTCAATAAATTTTTGTAAAAATTTGTATATTTGTTGAATTTAAAATTTTCACAGAATAAATCCATATTATTATAATAAATGTTGTGTAGGATTTAATTTACCACCGACCAACTGACCCTTTTTGTACAATTTTCTCGAGTGACTGCTGCCTACGCTTCTTCTTGAAGTAAAGGATCCGCTATAGCTTCACGAATTTATTTAAAAGCATCCTGTAAAAATAGAAAATTATTACAAAACATAAATTTTTAATTTAAAAAATTGGTTAACCCCATTGGTCTCTTGGTAAGGAGGAACACTTACTTTGTCATTCCATTTGTAACTCATCAAAACAGGTATGGACTCCCTTGGCTTTGGGTTTTAATTTTATAACTAAAGGCAGGATTGGTGTCCACGCTCTTTATTGTAGTGAAGGATTCGCCATAGCTTCAAAAATTTATTTAGCAGTACCCTGTAAAAATATAAAATTATTACCAAACACTAATTTTTAACTAAAAATCTATTATTGGTGTCTTCGGAATGCGGGTATACTCACTTTATCATTACATTTGTTATTCATCGAAACATACGTCTGGGACTCCATTGGTCTTTCTTATTGAATGGTGTTTTAAGTGACGAAAGCAAAATTAACTTTAACATTCTTTTATCTTACATTTATTTATCTTTTAGAAAACTAATTATTTTTATTTATGTATTAATTTATTTTTATCTTATATATCAATTTCCTTTTTACGTTTTTATAACACAAAAAATAAACGAACAACGCACGCACACAAAAATACATAATGAAAATGGCGGTCTGTATTTGTTTTGTTTTTTTGTTGTTTTCTTTCGATAAATTTTTTGTGCAGGTAATTTGCGTTATTGAGCAAGCTACTTGGTTATTTTACATAAAAAATGAATTATGTTACTTTAACATCGACAAGCATAATATTAGCAAAAATTTGGTAAAATTTTTTTTTTGGTATGAAAAAAGTTTTACCAAGTAGGATTGCTCAATCTTACACAGATTTTTTTTTTGCGTGTACTGTCGAGTCTGTATATAGTCTGTGGTGAAGGATCCGCTATATCTTCACGAATGTATTTAAAAGCATTCTGTAAAAATAGAAAATTATTACAAAACACAAATTTTGAATTTAAAAAACTAGTTAACCCCATTGGTCTCTTGGTATGGAGGAACACTTACTTTTTGTCATTCCATTTGTAACTCATCAAAACAGGTCTGGACTCCATTGGCTTTGCTATATAAATGAGGTTTAAGATTTTAATTTTATAACTAAAGGCAGGACTGGTGCCCACGCTCTTTATTGTAGTGAAGGATCCTCCATGGCTTCAAAAATTTATTTAACAGTACCCTGTAAAAATAGAAAATTATTACCAAACACTAATTTTTAACTAAAAATCTAAAAACCTTATTGGTGTGTTCGGAATGGGGGTATACTCACTTGTATCCATAGAAAAGATTAGAAGGTACGCAGTGTTGTATTTGATGTATTTTCCAATATGGTGGCAAAATGCTTGTTCTTCCTCATCTCACACGTATTTAATATCAAATTAGATTCTTTGCTTATAAAAAATGGAATTTGTCTTCCATTTAATTATATTTATTAATAATTTTGCTGTATTCAACGTTTTTTTAATATAATACGCACTATTGATAGTTTAAAAACTTTTTTTCTCTTTTGTTGTTTGCTTTGTTGTTGTTCTCCTTATCTTCCATTGTTTTTATTAAACGTCAAAAGTTACATAATGTGCTGTCACTAATACTTATTCAAGCGAAATACGACTCTGTTTCATTTCTATTTTTTTCTATGCTTGTATCATTCCATTTGTAATTCATCGAAACATACACTCAACCAAAAATCATTGTATTCCCAAAGAAAATCGTTGTAAATTCAACAGAAATCATTGTTGATTTTGACCCTACAAATATTTATGTTGATTTCAATAAAAATTGTTGTCAGTTTTTGTAAAAGTTGGTCAACTCGTTTTTTTGTAAATCAACTCGTATTTTTTGTAAACTCAACTCATATTTTTGTTGATATAAAAAATTTTATTAATAAAAAAAAGCTTGTTGTTATTTGTAAATATTAGTGGTATTCAGAGTCTTGCTTGCCAGCCCTGGCACTGGTGGTAAAAGAGCACTTTTCAAAATTACTTTTCAAAATACATGTATTTTTTGAAAGAAGTACTCTTTTGCTACATTGCCAGGGCTGGCAACAAGACTCTGAATACCTCTATTCTTTTATTAAGGGCGTGTGTGAAACGGTAGCAAAGTATGCTCGTTAGTAAATTTTTGACACTATTGAGGTGAATAAAATTTCACTAGCCCATTGGGCTAGTAGAAATTTTGACAATTGTATATAAATTTTTGAAATTCAATAATTTGAAAAACGAAAATACAAAACAAACATACATAAAAAAACAAAAACAATTGAAAAAAATATGTATGAATTTCAAAATAATTTTAATAAAAAAATATAAGAGGCGAATTAAATGATTTTAAGAAAAAAATGCATATGCTGCCGTTCAACGTTCTTAAGTAACAGCCGAGATTTGTGTGCAGAAAAGAAGCGAAGTTCCTCCGGTTAAATTGCCGCCTCTTCCGGAATATTTATCTTTTTTTCAATTATTTTTATGTGCCATAAATAAAAGTTTTTTATTTAAAATTTTCTGATGTTTTTATAATAAGTAATTGGACAGAGAATTTTTTTAATTGAAAATCATCTCGGAATCTGAGACTCATGAAAAAAATTGTTGTTGGAAACCGAAGAAGTCTTCAACAACAAAAGTGCCAGATTAGAGCATACACATATTTTTGCTGTAAAAAAAAAACTAATTGTTTCTGAAGAAAGTAAACGATTCTAAGATCTTTTTCCTGTAGCTCATATTTATGGTTATGAAATACGCTGAGAATTTTGTTTTTGTATAACGCAAAACAAGTTTATTGTTGCAACGATTGCGTTTGTTAATACATATGCATATTATAATTTGCAAAAAAAAATGTTTCGTAAAAATTTTAAATTTTTTAAAATATTTTTTTTTATTATTTTATTAACAATTGTCAAAAATTTAACTTGTCAAAAAAGATATCATTTCACACAGCACAAATATGAAATTTTCTCACCATACACCGAAAAAATTTCCCAGTCGTATAGTTAAGGAATTTCCCAGTTAAAAATCAATTCTATTCAAATAACTAATGTAGTAATAAATAACTGGAATTTCAGTAAATTATAACAGAGTTTTAGTGTTTCAATTTATTTCATTTTGTCAAAATTATTAAAAAAATAAATAAATACAAACGAAACAAAATTCTCAAATAAATAAATATTGGAAAATTTGGACTTAAAAATATTTTCTTTTGGTAAGATAAGACTGATCTATTTGATAAAGCAAAATATTTTACAAAAATAATCTAAAACTTATCATTATTTTCAGGCAGAGACAAAAAACTTGGAAAGGAAAAAAGTCATGAGGCGATGCTCTATTCAAAATTTTAGCAAGAAAAAAATATGTAAATGTATTGTCCAAGTAAAAATAAAATGTTAAAATAAAATAAAATAAGTGGAATACAAAATAAAAATAACACCGCTCTACAAATCTGAGGTTTGTCGCTGCGTTTTGGATGAAACCAACAAAAGTTGGTAGGTTTTGGTGCCCCATTTCCAAAACGGTCACTCAAATTTTTCTATCACGTCACAATTTTGAGAAAACCGCGGTTAAAGTGTCAAAAAAGGCTCATTTTGGCCATTTTCGAACGACTATAAAATAATATCCTGACATGCAAATGACTTGGTATCAAACTCATTCGAAAGTGTGTAATTTTCTCTTTAAGAGAAGATCACATCTTCTTTGATTTTAATTTTCTAAAATGGTAAAAAAATCATTAGCCACAAGTGCTTTAAATCTAAAATTTACGTATGAATTTGTATGGAAATTTGTTAAAAAACACTGTCTTAATAAACTAAATATTCAAAAAATGGAAGGTTGTTTGCTAATGATTTTTTTACCATTTTAGAAAATTAATTTTTTAGAACATTTTATCTTATCTTTAAGAGAAAATTACAGACTTTCGAATGAGCTTGATAGCATGTCATTCGCATGCCTGGATATTATTTTATAAGCTTCTAAAATGGGTCAAAAATGCCCTTTTTCGGCACTTTAACCGCGAATTACTCAAAATCCTGACGTGATAGACAAATTTGGGCTCCGGATTTGGAATCAGCGCAACAAACACTATCCAAATCACTAACCAGATTCCAATACGCATTTTCTTGTAGAGCTGTGTAATCAATGTTGGTGTTTCTTTATTTTTAACTTTTCAAATGATTATAAATAACTATGAAAAATAACGTAAAAGTTGGTTGCCGTTGACTGGACAATAGTTGTTTTCAATATTAAAAAATATTAGTTACTTTCAACCAATTTGAATAACTGGGACTCAGTTAGGTGTATTTTAACTGGGACTCAGTTAAAAAAATAGTATACTCATAGAAATATCTTAGTAGAAAAATTAGTAAACCCATTGTAGATCAAGTTTTACAGAATTTAACAAAAATCAATGTTGATATTACAAAATTCAATAGTTGAAAAATACATAGTTGGAAAAAATTGTATAAAATATAAGTACATGAAATGTGCAACACTGTTTTTGCTGATCGCCATTTGTAAATTTTTGTTGTCTTGTACAGAAGGGATGTTTAAAAAAAAAATCTTTTTTATTACAAAATTAAAAGAAAATATGTGGTGAGTAATTAAATATATTTGTTATTTAATTCATTAATAAAGCATTTTTTTATTTTTTTTAGCAATTTGTGATTTGAAATCTTTCTAAAAACTCCAGAAGCTAATCACGTAAAATGATTGCCGACAGCAAAACAACAGCGAAATACATCACAGACCAAGGAAACAAAAAAATATCATCTAAAAACAAAATAAGTTTATGTGAAAATAATGAGTTAATTAAAACCACGAAAAAATATTGTGAAAATATTCAATTAAATAAAATAACATTTACAACACAAATAAGAATTTCATTTTAATAAATAAAATTGCATGAATATACAAAACAAAACGAGTATGATTAACATAAATACGAATAGAACCAACAAAAATACGAGTTAATCAGCTTTTACAAAAACTGACAACAATTAATGTTGAAATCAACATTAATATTTGTAGGGTCAAAATCAACAATGATTTCTGTTGAATTTACTACGATTTTCTTTGGGAATACAATGATTTTTGGTTGAGTGTAGCTAGTAACTGCACAGAAAAAAAAAGTCGAGGTAATGTTATCTAGGCTGGCTTAGGTGAATTATTATTGTATGAAACTTAAAAGCCACGATTTATTACCTATGCCACCAGTATAATTTTACTTTACAATTTCAACAATTAACCATGTAAGATTTACAAAGGAAAATAGATAAAATTTCGAATTTAGTTTTATTTTGTTTTTTAGTGTCATTTTGAATTTTCGTTGTAAAAAAAAAATTTAATTAAAAAAATATATTGTACATAAATTGTAAAAAATATTGTAAATAATTTATTAATACATACATATGTATGTATAAATATAAAAAAACAATAATAATGAAGATACTCAGTGATTCCATCTTCAATGCACTTGCTGATGAGCCCAACATTCCTTAATTTATATCGTTGTCACATTGATATCTCAACGCGGTAAGTGATAACGAAATTAAAATTAAGAACTTATTTAGTTGTTAATGTTTTGCTTCTCATTCTTTATAGGAATGAGCAGTAACAGGAACTAACTAGTTCGTCGCCTTTCGAGCTGTACTAACGCTTTGAATGAGTCATCGGCAAACAAACCAGACGATTATATTTATAACACAATCCACGTCACAAGGTGCACCACGGACCAGCGTAATATTGTAATATAGAATTTTTATTATCAGAACCTGAGACTTCTCCTATTGGAAAAATGTTTCTCAATCTGAGGCTTTTTCTATAGGAAAACTGTTTCCGAATCTGTCACTTTTTTATATGACAAATGTCTCAGAATCTGAGATTTTTCTATAGGAAAAATGTCTCAGAATCTGAGCCTTTCTATAGGAAAAATTTCTCAGAATCTGAGACTTTCTGTAGGAAAAATGTCTCAGAATCTGAGACTTTTTCTATAGGAAAAATGTCTCAGAATCTGAGACTTTTTCTATAGGAAAAATGTCTCAGAATCTGAGACTTTTTCTTTTTCCTATAGAAAAAGTCTCAGAATCTGAGACTTTTTCTACGGGAAAAATGTCTCAGAATCTGAGACTTTTTCTATAGGAAAATGTCTCAGATTCTGAGATATTTTTCCTATAGAAAAAGTCTCATATTCTGATACTTTTTCTATAGGAAAAATGTCTTAGAATCGGAGTCTTTTTCTATAGGAAAAATGTCTCAGAATCTGAGACTTTTTCTATAGGAAAAATGTCTCAGAATCTGAGACTTTTTCTAAGGAAAAATTTTTCCTATAGAAAAAGTCTCAGATTCTGAGACATTTTTCCTATAGAAAAAGTATCAGATTCTGAGACATTTTTCTAATAGAAAGTCTCAGATTCTGAGACATTTTTTCTATAGAAAAAGTCTCAGATTCTGAAACAATTTTTCTATAGAAAAAGTCTCAGATTCTGAGACATTTTTTCTATAGAAAAAGTCTCAGATTCTGAGACATTTTTTCTATAGAAAAAGTTTCAGATTCTGAGACATTTTTCTAATAGAAAAAGTCTCAGATTATGAGACATTTTTCTAATAGACATTTTTCCTATAGAAATAGTCTCAGATTCTGAGACATTTCTCCTATAGAAAAAGTCTAAGTTTCTGAGACATTGTTCCTATAGAAATGTCTCAGAATCTGAGACATTATCTTAGAATCTGAAATTTTTTTACAGAAAATGTGTCTCAGAATAAGCAATTTTTTTATAGCAAATATGTCTCTTCATGTGAAATTTTTTATATACAAAAATGCTTCAGAATCTGAGATAATTTCTATAGAAAAATGTCCCAGGATTTATGATTTTTTTTTTTTATAAAAAAAAAAAATATCACAGATCTAATATTTTTTTTATAAAAAGAATGCCACATAATCTGAGATTTTTTCTATAAAAAAAATTTCACAGAATCTGATAATTTCTCTATAAAAAAATTTCTTAGTACCAGAGATTTTTTTCTATAGAAAAAAATGCCTCAATACCTGAGATGTTTTCTATAAAAAAAGTCTCAGTATCTGGGATTATTTCTGTAGAAAAAGTGTCTCAGAATATTCTTTAAAGATAAGAAAAAAATTGTAATTCACAATTGAAATAAAATATTTTTTTACAAATAAAAACATAATAAAATCAATTATTTTTTTTATTTGAGTGTGGAATTATTAATAGTTTGCTTATTAACAAAATAAAATAGATAAACTACCAAAGTTTGTGTATAAATATTTACTTTACTAAACTTTGTAAAGTTTACAAAAAGTCCTAGGAATATTTCCTAAAAGCATAGTTAATTTTTCGAACATATCATTTTTTAAAAATCACCTTGGCTTTTTTGTAATATTGTCTAAAAACTTTGTAGGCTCTATGTTATCTTGGCACTTAGATAAAGTTATACTATGTTTTTAGGTAATATTACCTCGATTTTTTTTTGTGTGTGGGAAATTTTTTGGGTGTAGTAAAAATATTTTTTACCATGGCACTTTGCTACCATTTCACACACACCCTAAGTATAAATCACAATATTTTTTAGAATTATCACCGGCTTTTTAAGCTGCAATATTTAAATACGAGATTTTCACACACACTTCGTTTACTTTATGCACTCGTAAGCCATTCTCCAGTTTACTAATGACACCAAATCAAAAACCTTAAAAAAAAAACAAAAAAAAAATTATAATACAGTATGAATACATAAAGTAATCAATGTATTTTATTACTTACCAAGTATTTACAGATCAGAATCTGATCATCAGATCCTATTTTTATTTATTTTAATAATATTAAATATTTTTATAAGAAACAAACACGTAAAATAATTTTATAAAAGACAAACAAATTTCACATTGCAATGCATTGCTACCAACTTGATAATACAAAAATGAACGAACAGGGTTGTTTTTTTCTTTTTTGGTTTTATCTATTGAATTCTGTATAATCGTTGTAAATAGTTGATTCAACTTTACTGATTATTCAACGATATCAACATTAATTTTTGTTGAATACGGCAATATTCTGTAAAACTTGATCTACAATGGGTTTACTAATTTTTCTACTAATATATTTCTATGAGTGTACGTCTGGGACTCCATTGGTTTTGCTAAATGAATGGTGTTTTAAGTTATGACAGCAAAAATTAGCTTTAGCATTTTTTTATCTTACATTTATTTATCTTTTAAAAAACTAATTATTTATTTTTATTTATTAATTTATTTTAATTTTATTTATTAATTTCCTTTTTACGTTTTTATAACACAAAAAATAAACGAACAACGCACACAAAAATACAAAATGAAAATGGCGGTCTGTATTTTTTTTTTCTTTTTTATATTGTTTTCTTTCGATAAATTTTAGTGCAAGTAATTTGCGTTATTTTGCAAGCTACTTGGTTATTTTACATAAAAAACTAATTATGTTACTTTAACATCCACAAGCATAGTTTTAGCAAAAATTTGGTAAAAAAAATTTTTTGGTATGAAAAAAATTTTACCAAGTTGGATTGCTCAATCTGGTAAAAAAAATTTTTTGGTATGAAAAAAATTTTACCAAGTTTGATTGCTCAATCTGACACAGATTTTTTTTGCGTGTACACGAAAAAAAATCTGTTTCGGAGTGGGCAAAAATCTTTCACAAATCAACCAAAAATATGCACGCAAAAAAATCTGTGTTAGATTGAGTAATCCTACTTGGTAAAATTTTTTTCATACCAAAAATCTTTCATAAACTAACCAAAAATATGCACCCAAAAAAATCTGTGTCAGATTGAGTAATCCTACTTGGTACAGACCTTTGAAGAATTAATTCACTTTTTAATTTGATTCGCAAAAAGATTATTTCATATTAATAAATCAAGGATCAATTGATTGAAATCAAAAATGTTTTGAATCAGTTGATTTAAACATTTTTTTCTTAAATCAAAGTATTTACTTTACACACGCACACACATACTATAACCACAGACTATTTTTAGTCACCTTTTCTAGTAATTTTGATATATTTCACCATATTTCTTTTGGTATATTTTACCAAGTTTTTGCTTACACATGTTCTACACGTACCAGAAATGCATAGATTTTTCTGTTAACAAATGTCACTTGATTTTTTGTTAATGTATTTACATTGATTTAATTTAAATAATACTGTAGACATTACTTTTGGATTGATCTCTAACATAATTGTTAAGGGAAAATGCTTAACAATTATGTCTACGATGCGTTAACATAAAACAACTGACGTTTGTTAACAGAAAAATCTATGCTTTTCTGGTACGTGTAGAACTTGTGTTAAATAGCATAAGCATTTTTTTTTAATTTTTTACATAAGCGTTTTGGCTAATTTACGAAAACCACTTTGTCAGTTTTAGCATATTTTTGTTTAATTTATGGCAGATTTTTGCTCTCTCCGACACAAATATTTTTTGTCGTGTGCTATTACTTTTGCGTCCATGTACTCTATAGTCATTGCCATCTCTATTATTTTAGCCTGGCAATGCTGTAACTGTTTAGTGGCATCTCTTTTAGTATTGCCAGATAAGACATAGTGTCAAACTTGTTGACATTTGTTTTGGCTTTTTTTTTTATTATCGTTTCTCGTCAGAGAAACAAGTCGATTTAAAAAAGTCGGCGGCGGCTCAAAGTCGGCTGAAGCCGATGCATTTCATAATTTTTTTTTTGAATAATTTTATTTGTTTGTAACAAAAATACATATGTAGAAAACATAAAAAAAATAGTTCATATCAAAACTTAAAGTATTCTTAGAGAATATAAACAAGAAAATTAGATATTTTTAATATCTAATTCGGAAATTCTATTTTCTATTATAAGAAAAACCGATTTGGAAAAGGTGGCTAAGCTAACCTTTTTCAAATCGGTTTTCCTTTTGAAGAGAGCGTCATAATATGATACATCTTTTGTTGTGGATATATTCGTTGACTCGTCGGATTCTGAACTAGATTTCAAGTTCTCCAAATCTTAAGGTTCCTGCGATTGCTTGGAAAAAAACCTTTTTATATTTTTCTGTGTAATTTTTAAACGAAAAAATTTATTCTGATAATAAACTAAACTCTTATGGTGTTTTCTTTTCTGGCAAAAAATGTGCCTTTTTTTTGCATTTCGCCCCGAAAATTGTGTTTTTGTGTTCTTTTCTAAAAAATGTCAACCCTTATAAAGAATATCGTGTTCTTTTCTAAAAATGTCTGCCCTATAAAGTGCAAAAAAGTTGCACTTTTTACCCCGTAAAAAATCACGGGGTTGAAATTACCTTATATAACAGCTGACTTTTTCTGTGTTGTTTTCTCAAAACAGCTGTTAAAAAATACAGGGCAGAGTATTTCTTTATGTTGTGTTCTATTCCAGTCAAATAAAATGCAAATTTTTATAGATTTTTTTAAGGTGTGTTAAACATTTTAAAAATATATGCCCTAAAAAGGCAAACATTTTTTTTAGAAAAGAAAACACCATTAGAAAAAATAACGGAGCTTTTTTCAACACACGACACAGAGTTGAATATTTTCAGAGTTGCCATGATACAACTCACTCGGTTAAAAAAAGTGATAACATAATATCAATGATGAAAATCTTTTATACAAATAACAGCTAAATCATCACAAAAAACCACGCTATCGCTCAAAAACACGGTAACTTAGATTAACTGAACAAATTTGTATATTTAATTTTAATATTTTTTTTTTCATCACTAAAATGTCGACTTAGCCTGTAAAGCTGCCCATTCACTTGCAATAAAATTGCTCAACTTAAAAAAAAATATATTTTACAATATTATTGTCGTTTTACCCTACACAGCAAATAAAAATGCTCAATACTTAAACCCAATATATTGTACAAGATATAAACATAAACATAACATAATAAAAGTTGTACAATATAGACAACACACTGATAAAATATATTGCAGTATTCTTGTTTGTACAATAAATATCAAAAGTGTTTTGATATTCTCCAATATATTGCACAACCGTAAATATTACATACACACAAGCGATATTATTGTACAATTTGAAAAGTTGAACAATAATATTGCAAGTGAATGGGCAGCTTAAAGTCGACTAATATTTTAAAGCCGAAACGAGCCGGTTGCTTCGGCGGCGGCTTAATCTTAAAAAAAAGTCGGCGGCGGCGCTGACCCGACTCTGCGCTACTCGACTTGGATCTCTGTTTCTCGTTTCTTTTTGGGTTTTGCGTTAAAACGTGGTTGTTGTGCGCATTTGATACCCGTTAATTTTTTCTTTATTATTGTTTAATTACACGTTAAAATAAAGAAAAAAACTATTCCAAGATGAGTTTGTATAATTTTAAAAAAATTATGGTGGTTCCGCCAGCAAAGGTAAGTGTTTTTGTTCCAAATAAACATTTTGTTTAGGTGACCACCACCTGAAACAAAACATAACCTTAAATTCTTTATTTACAAATTTCATCATAATCTTTTCCAGGACTTTATCGACATTATGTTGTCGAAAACACAACGTAAAACACCTACCGTTGTGCATAAAGGTTACAAAATATCCCGTATTCGTGCTTTCTATACACGTAAAGTGAAATTTACCCAACAGAATTTCCATGATCGTTTGTCACAGATTATACAAGATTTCCCCAAGCTCGATGACGTTCATCCATTTTATGCTGATTTAATGAATGTTTTATACGATAAAGATCATTACAAATTGGCCTTGGGTCAGTTAAATACAGCTAGACATTTGATAGACAAGTAAGTTTTTGTATTATGGAATATACCCACTTGACTGAATACAAAGTGCTGGGAAGGGGGTGTTGTTTTTCCAAATTAGTTTTGTTTATATAAAAACTATGTTTCCTTTGTTTCTAGTGTTGCTAAGGATTATGTCCGCTTGTTAAAGTATGGTGATTCTTTATATCGTTGCAAACAACTGAAAAAGGCTGCCTTGGGTCGTATGGCTACCATTATGAAGCGTCAAGCTTCAAATTTAACTTACTTGGAACAAGTACGTCAACATTTATCACGTTTGCCCACCATCGATCCTTATTCACGTACAATCATCATTTGTGGTTTCCCAAATGTGGGCAAGTCTTCTTTCATCAATAAAATTACACGGGCTGATGTGGAAGTACAACCTTATGCTTTTACCACCAAATCATTGTATGTGGGACATACTGATTATAAATATTTGAGATGGCAGGTAAGATCAAAAGAAATTTTAAAAGGAAAATTGGCTTTGAAAGAATGTCTCAGAATCTGAGATTTTTTTCTATATAGAAAAAAATTCTCAGAATCTGAGATTTCTATATAGAAAAAATGTCTCAGAATCTGAGATTTTTTTCTATATAGAAAAAATGTCTCAGAATCTGAGATTTTTTTCTATATAGAAAAAATGTCTCAGAATCTGAGATTTTTTTCTATATAGAAAAAATGTCTCAGAATCTGAGATTTTTTTCTATATAGAAAAAAATCTCAGATTCTGAGACATTTTTTCTATATAGAAAAAAATCTCAGATTCTGAGACATTTTTTCTATATAGAAAAAAATCTCAGATTCTGAGACATTTTTTCTATATAGAAATCTCAGATTCTGAGAATTTTTTTCTATATAGAAAAAAATCTCAGATTCTGAGACTCAGAATCTGAGATTTTTTTCTATATAGAAAAAATGTCTCAGAATCTGAGATTTTTTTCTATATAGAAAAAATGTCTCAGAATCTGAGATTTTTTTCTATATAGAAAAAATGTCTCAGAATCTGAGATTTTTTTCTATATAGAAAAAATGTCTCAGAATCTGAGATTTTTTTCTATATAGAAAAAATGTCTCAGAATCTGAGATTTTTTTCTATATAGAAAAAATGTCTCAGAATCTGAGATTTTTTTCTATATAGAAAAAATGTCTCAGAATCTGAGATTTTTTTCTATATAGAAAAAATGTCTCAGAATCTGAGATTTTTTTCTATATAGAAAAAATGTCTCAGAATCTGAGATTTTTTTCTATATAGAAAAAATGTCTCAGAATCTGAGATTTTTTTCTATATAGAAAAAATGTCTCAGAATCTGAGATTTTTTTCTATATAGAAAAAATGTCTCAGAATCTGAGATTTTTTTCTATATAGAAAAAATGTCTCAGAATCTGAGATTTTTTTCTATATAGAAAAAATGTCTCAGAATCTGAGATTTTTTTCTATATAGAAAAAATGTCTCAGAATCTGAGATTTTTTTCTATATAGAAAAAATGTCTCAGAATCTGAGATTTTTTTCTATATAGAAAAAATGTCTCAGAATCTGAGATTTTTTTCTATATAGAAAAAATGTCTCAGAATCTGAGATTTTTTTCTATATAGAAAAAATGTCTCAGAATCTGAGATTTTTTTCTATATAGAAAAAATGTCTCAGAATCTGAGATTTTTTTCTATATAGAAAAAATGTCTCAGAATCTGAGATTTTTTTCTATATAGAAAAAATGTCTCAGAATCTGAGATTTTTTTCTATATAGAAAAAATGTCTCAGAATCTGAGATTTTTTTCTATATAGAAAAAATGTCTCAGAATCTGAGATTTTTTTCTATATAGAAAAAATGTCTCAGAATCTGAGATTTTTTTCTATATAGAAAAAATGTCTCAGAATCTGAGATTTTTTTCTATATAGAAAAAATGTCTCAGAATCTGAGATTTTTTCTATATAGAAAAAATGTCTCAGAATCTGAGTTTTTTTTCTATATAGAAAAAATGTCTCAGAATCTGAGATTTTTTTCTATATAGAAAAAATGTCTCAGAATCTGAGATTTCTTTCTGTATAGAAAAAATGTTTCAGATTCTGAGACATAGAAAAAATGTCAGAATCTGAGATTTAGAATCTGAGAGACAAATGTCTCAGAATCTGAAATTTTTTTCTATGTAAAAAATGGGATTTTTTTGTCTTTTAATAAGTACAAATTTTGAATTACAACTTTATTAACTCCGCTTTTTTTATTCCTTCCAGGTTATAGATACTCCCGGTATTTTAGATCATCCTTTGGAAGAACGTAATGTCATTGAAATGCAAGCCATTACTGCCCTAGCTCATTTACGTGCTTGTGTTTTATATTTCATGGATATTTCGGAACAGTGCGGTCACTCTTTAGAAGAACAAATTAAACTCTTTGAAAGCATTAAACCATTATTCACCAATAAACCCTTAATATTGGGTATAAATAAAATCGATATACTCGCTTTAGAAGATCTTCATCCCGAGAAAAGACAGTTAATAGAAAAATTACAAGAAGATAAAGCAGTGCCCGTTATGTTTATGTCTACTGTTCAAGAAGTTGGTGTTATAGAAGTTAAAAATGAAGCTTGTGAGCGGTTATTATCGTATAGAGTAGATCAAAAGATGCGTACCAAGAAGGTAGACAATATACTTAATCGTTTACATGTTGCCATGCCAGCTGCCCGTGATGATAAAGTACGTGCTCCTTGTATACCAGAACAAGCTTTGGCTAGATTAGAAAAGAATGCTGAAAAGGCTAAACGTAAGCTGGAAAAAGATATCGAAGAAGAAATGGGCGATGATTATACATTGGATTTGCAAAAGAATTATACCGAAATTGCCGAAGAGGAACGTTACGATGTTATACCTGAATTTTGGCAAGGACATAATATTGCTGATTATATTGATGCTGATATCTTTGAAAAATTGGAAGAACTTGAAAGAGCTGAGGGTATACGTGAAGATGGTGGTGTATATAATATACCCGATATGTCCATGGATGAAACTCTTAAGGAGATTCGTGAAATGGCTAAGAAAATTCGTGATAAACGTTTCCTATTACGTGACGAAAAACGTTTACAACCTCGCAAAAACAAACCTATCATACCACGTCACAAACAACCCAAGGTACGCGATCGTTCAGTATCGAAATTGGTGGAGACTATGGAAGGTCTTGGTGTCGATATGTCTGGTTCCTCTAGTGCCAATTTCAATAAATCAGTGATTGATCTACGACGTGGTCAAGTGGAAGTGGGCACAAAGAAAGAACTTAAGAAACAACCTCTATTGGATAAGGAAGCTTCTGCTATTGTTAAGAAGACTGGTTTGCCATTGAAACGTAAACCAGCACGTAATACTTTGGGTGTTAAAAATACAGCTATGCAGAAGAAAGCACAAATTTTGGCCAAGAAAAATATTGCCAAGAAAGTTGGTCGCAAGTGTCTTAAGGGTGAAGCTGATCGTTTTATTGGTACTAAAATGCCTAAACATTTATATGCTGGTAAGAGAGGAAATGGTACGGCAGATAGACGTTAAGTTTTCTCAAAAAAACATTCAATACCACAGGGGGGATTCTTTAGATAATACGGGATTTTATGAAAAACAAATAAGTTTTTTTTTTTTTAACAGCTTTATTATTATTTCACTATATTTTTTTTTTAATTTACAAACTCTTATTGTAATAAATGTATATTACAAAATTCATTTTATATATTAAATAAATATGTAATTTAAAACAAAAATTTTATAATGTTATTTATTTTTAAAAGTTATCAGAATTCTTGTTTCCAGAAAAAGGGACATTTTTTTATAGAAAAAGTCTCAGAATCTGAGACATTTTTCTTATAGATAAAGTCTCAGAATCTGAGACATTTTTCTTATAGAAAAAGTCTCAGAATCTGAGACATTTTTCTTGTAGAAAAAGTCGCAGAATCTGAGACATTTTTTTTATAGAAAAAGTCTAAGAATCTGAGACAAGACAGATGTCTCAGATTCTGAGATATTTTTCTTTAAGAAAAAGTCTCAGAATCTGAGACATTTTTCTTATAGAAAAAGTCTCAGAATCTGAGAGAGTATCTGAGACATTTTCTTATAGAAAAAGTCTCAGAATCTGAGAGAGTATCTGAGACATTTTTCTTATAGAAAAAGTCTCAGAATTTGAGACAGAATCTGAGACATTTTTCTTATAGAAAAAGTCTCAGAATTTGAGACAGAATCTGAGACATTTTTCTTATAGAAAAAGTCTCAGAATTTGAGACATTTTTCTTATAGAAAAATGTATATTATTGAAAAGTCTCAGAATCTGACAGGAAATATAATGTTAAAACGTCCTTAACTTTCGATAACGGTTTATTGTTTATGCAGTTTTAAATACTGTAAATAACTGATAAGCATTTCCATAAACCTAAAAAACAAAATTAAGTAATTGTTAATTGATATAATTAAATAATTGTAAACAAATCCACTGTACTAACTTGTTTTAAAGTAACCAATGAAATATCTGCTATGCGGGCAACATTTAAAGTGATTGGTTTTTCCGTATTCATCAGCATAAAGAGAATTTGACGTTTATATTTCAAAGAACCATCAATCCAATTGTGCATATACAAAGACTGATTAATTAGACAACTCTGGAATAACGGAGTTGATACAAAATTAAAAAAACAGCTTTTACTAAATAAATTTTTGAGTTTATGAAATTCCTAACGGAACTGAATAATTATGAATATGGCTGCGATTCCAATGCAAATGCATGTTTTTTGACAATAGTCTAAAAACGGTATCGACTTATTATCTATCTGAATCAATTAATTTCCGGTAAATTGACTTTGATTTTTTGCATATTTTTGGACATTTTGGTAAAAATGATTTTTTTTTTGCATATTTTAGCTTTAAATGCATATTTGCAACATTTAAGTGTATTATTTTGCATAATTTGGCATAAAAAAGCAAAAACACAAATTGAAATTATTTTTTTTTTTAAATTATTTTTAAAGTAAACTTTAACCTTCAAATTCCTAAAAGTTAAAAGAGGCTAATAAGAGGTTTATAAAATAAATTTTGTATGGAAATTCGATTAATAAACCTTTTATTAAACGCTTTTATTTCTTATGAATTTGGACGTTAAAATTTATTTTTAATAATTATTTTTTTTTAATTTTTATACCCTCCACTTAGTGATAGAGGGTATATATAAGTTTGTCATTCCGTTTGTAACTCATCGAAATATCGATCTGGGACCCCATAAAGTATATATATTCATGATGCCCGATCGATTTTAAGACATTCTAGCGATGTCCGTCTGTCTGTCTGTGGAAAATGCTGTCACGGACAAAATATTGCACAGAGATGACTGAAACTTAACATATTTATTGGAAGTTCTCCCGAGAAGTTTGGTATTGCATTTGAGCGATATCGGTTCAGCGCACAGAGGGTTGAAATGTACCAAAAGTGAGGATTAATTCAAAAGCTGAACCTTATCCTACACATTCGTGTGTGGTACTGGGTGAAAGGTAATTAAATTCTACATCACTATTTGCCAAAAACTTTTGTTTTGAGTAAATTACTCTATCGACTGTGAGCTGTCAAAGTCAAATTATTTTTCAAAAATTTTCGTGCCGTGCCTAAAACTGAAAATTGAGATATTTTGGGTGCTGATAATTCTTACTAAGCATTCTAAAAATAATTTTATTAAAATGGAACCATCAACTTCAGATATTTGGCTACATAATTGCATTAATGTTTTTTAGATAATTGTTTTGCAAATATTTTTAATATTTTAAAAAGTGATCCATATTTGGGGTATTTTCGATATATACACAGAGTTTCAACAAATTTCTTGTTGCGATCCAGCAAATTTTATTAAGTGATATTTTAATATAGTATTTTAGCTTATATATTCCACACCAAACTTTTGCAGAGGCACCGCGTTTTTTTACTTATTAAAATTTTTGTGAAAGAGTTCCAGTTGCTAAAAAAATGTTGAAAAACATATGAAAGAGGGCATTATGGGAGCCCCCTTAGTTAGAGGATATACGGGGTGCGTATGTTGAAAAAAAGTTGGGGGGGAGAAAAAATAATGATAGTTGATCTCACATTTCACCCTCTAGGAGCTAGCATGGAGCTGCAGCAACAGATTTCATAAAAAAAAAATAAAATTATATGGGGACCACCTTAAGGGTTAAATGTACAGGGTAGGTATATTCTAAGAAAATGTTTGGGTTAAAAACATATTGGGGGTCGGTCGCTCATTCGACATCTCTGGGGGCACCCTTGGGGCAGTTAGAGCTGTATGAGCAGATTTTATTAAATTTTGTATGGGAGCCCCATTATTGAGTGGAGATACGGTATAAGTATGTTCCAAAAAAATGTTGGGGGGTAAAAATTAATGTGTGTCGGCCTTAGTGGAAACCACTCTAAGATACACCATGGTAGCGGTAGGAGCTAATTTCATAAAACAAATTTATAAAAAATAAAAATAAATTGTATGGGGACCACCTTAAGGGTTAATGATAGAGGGTAGATATATTCTAAAAAAAGGGTAGATATATTCTAAAAAAATGTTGGGGTTGAAAAAATATTGGGGGTCGGTCACACATTTGCATTTCTAGGGGCACTCTTGGAACAGTTAGAGCTGTAGGAGCAGATTTTTTAAAAATGGCATTTTGTATGGGAGCCCCATTATCGAGTGGAGATACGGTATAAGTATGTTCCAAAAAAATGTTGGGAGGTTAAAATTAATGGGGGTCGGTCTTATTGATTAATACTCTAAGACGCACCCTGGGAGCGGTAGGAGCTGATTTCATAAAATTAATTTAAAAAAAATAAAAAACAATTGTATGGGGACCACCTTAAGGGTTAAAGATAGAGGGTAGGTATATTCTAAGAAAATGTTGGGATTGAAAATATATTTGGGGCCGGTCACACATTTGACATCTCTTAGGGCATTATTGGAGCAGTTAGAGCGGTAGGAGCCAATTTTAATAAAAAGGTTATATCTTCTTTTTTAATAAAAAAATATTTTATATAATTTGTTTTTTCCAATGTTGGCAATCGATACCTTTTCAATACCGTTATCCGTTTCAAAACCCTTTAAATTGAATACCGGTACCAATACCAATACCGAAACTCAGTTTTGGTATCGAATACCGGTATCCAAAAACCTTTTCCTTCGGTATCGGTACGTACCGGTACTGAAATGGTTTTTCTTAAAAACCATGATTTTTTTACAAAAAAAAAATTAATAGAAAGTTGGTAAATTTTTTGGTTTTTGTAAATGAAAAATCGTACTCCAAATGCCTCCCCGAAGTCTCATAAAAATCAAAAAGATCTTTTGGCACCCACATCGTGAATTAAATAAAAATTAAAAAAAGCCATATTTCCGCGATGCGAGAGCAAAAGAAAATTATTGATTTTCACGAAATTTTTATGGATTTATTCTGACTCCCAATAAAAACTTTCCGGACCCCTTTTGTATAGTATAGTTTTTTTGTGATTTTTATTTAATCCTTGATGTGGGTGTCCAAGGATTTTTTGATATTTACAGGACTTCGGGGAAGGCATTTGGCAGGAGGTTTTCCACCATAATATAATTTTTTGAAATGACTTAACTCGTAGAAATCGTCCATAAAAGTCCCATAATTCGCGAAAAAATTTTTTTGCAATATTTTTGAATGTGATCTTGTCTAGACAGGGAATACCTATTTTTCCAAATAGATAACACCAACAAAAAAATTGGTTGCCTAGAAATAAGATGAAATATGTAATTTGTTGGGGTTTTTACTTTAACCACGATGCGGGAGGGAAATAAATATAACGGAGTCATTGTGACACCTAGTAGAAACTTATTGGACCCTTTTCAGCTCAAACAAAAAAGAAAGGTAAAAATCGATACGGCCTTATATTTATGTATTAAAGACATAGGAAAATGTCCAGCAAAAGCGGTCCAGTGCTTCAAAAGTTATGAGCGAAAGACTGAATTTCGGCAACGGTTTTTCGTGAATTTTCGAGATAAAAAACTAACTTTCGAAAGGCAATCCTGAGGATGCTGAAGCTTGGCATATATATTTGGTGTTTCCCTGGCCTGGTTCGTATTGAATTTCAGCCAAATCGGACCAGTGGTTCAAAAGTTATTAAGAAAACCGTGAATTTTAGATTGGTTTCGTCTTAAATTCACTTGTTGAAAAATCCGTTAAACAAGCTTTAAAAAAATTGATGAGTCACGAAAATATTTTACAAAGTATTCTTGTCACTTACAAAAATTTGTATACTAAAACAAAAAAAACTTACACTCGAAAAAAAATTTACACTCAAAAAAAAAAATTTTTTTTTTCAAAAATTACTAAAAAAAGTTTTTTGCTCAGAATAAAACATTTCTAATCAAAATTGTTAATTTGATTCACGTTAGAAAATTAACTATCACTTTAGAAGGGCATTGCGGAGGGTATTTATGGATTCGTCCAGCTCGAATTTAACTTTTCTACTTGTTTTTGAACGTTTTTTAAAGTTTTTATAGGTTTTTTTGTATTTTTAGCATTTTTTCTAAAATACCGGTACGTACCGGTATTGACGTTTCGGTATCGGTAATACCGTAACCGATTCAACTCAAATACCGTAACCAATACCGATACCGAACTAAATAAAAAAACGATACCAATACCGATATCGATACCGTTATTCGTTTCGATTGCCAACCTTGGTTTTTTCTGTAAAACATTTTTTTTTACTAAATAATGTATAGTTAGTCTAAAAAAATATAAATATTAATAATAAAGAACTTTTCGGAATTAATCCCCAGTTTACATATGTTTCAACCCACTGTGCAGCGGTTCAAAAGTTATGAACGAAAATGTAAGCACACCTCAAAAATTTCAGTACATTCAACATAATCTAAAAATACAAAATGCTTTAATTCGGCTTCTGGTTGACATATGAAGGTTTCTATTTCAAACGTACCACGAAAAAAAAAATGTTGTTGGATCAAAGTCAAGCTTTGAGAGCTTATTGCCCTCTATGAAAGTAACAAATCGTGGAACAAAAGTTTTCGTTTTTCGGAAAAATGGGCGAGATAGGCGTGGTCAAACATGGTAAAATTGAGCAATTTTTGCATGATGTCGCTTTATATTTAATTTTTTCTACAGTAACTCAACGATTCTAAAATTCGAAACACATCTAATTTATAGTATTTTGTATGGGCTATCGATTGGCATTATTAGTTTTTGGAAAAAATTCAGAACTATGTCTGAATTTTTCAAATGAAAAATAAAAATCGATGTAGAAAAAAACACGCCATTTTTAATTTTTTTTAAAAAAATTTTAAATTAAAGTTCTTTTCATTCTCTACATCATATCAAATTTTCAGAGAGCAGTTATTTTTGGTTTTCAAGCAAATTGGCTTTAAAGTTTGAATGTCTTATTTTATTTTCCAAATCACTCATACGCCACGATACATTTATTTTTGCACTTACCAAAAACTTGTTTAATTCTATTTAAATAATTGATTTAGAGCTGATTTGTCTTATTTATAGGAATTCGACTGTTTTTTTTGTTGACCAGAGACATACAGTGTCATCGCTTACTCGTCTTCTGTGTAAAAAGAATGACAATTTTTTTGAACTTTAAAATCTTTGAAATGATGAAGAAGGTTTGTAAAATTTTTGAAGTGCAGACTTTAAAATATTTTTTGGAACTTGTCTACTTCTGATATATTTTTAAATTTTTAGTTAACAACGACTGTGAATATTGTTGCCTGGATTTATTCCAGTAAATGGCTAAGCGGCGTCACAGAATTTCAACAATTATAAGGCAAAGATAACTTCTGAAATATTGTAATTTTATTGATATTGAATTCAACCTTGATCCGAAGAATCTTGAAAAACAGTCGAATTCTTATTATAAATATGACAAATCAATAGCTTCCGGCCGAAACCAGTTTTACGAGGCCAAACCGAACCAAAACCGAAACTGAAAAAAATTAATGGCTGGCTGAATAAAATTTTTACATATTTCTTTTTTGAAATAAATATACAGCACTTAATGTTTTTAAACCATCGGAATTGTTGTATTTATTAAAAAATATATATATTTTAAAAAATTTACAAAAAAATCATATTTAAATAAACTTAAGAAAAATTGTTCATTAAATTTGTAGATTAAGAAAAAAAATTATTTGAACTGTAACGGTAACACGTTAATTGGAAAACCTTGTTACATTTTTTAAAATGAACTGAATCAAGTGTAATGATACTCGAAATTGAAAAATTCAGCAACTTTTTTATATATTTTTAAAATACTAAAATTTTGCCGAATACCGAATAGAGGCCGAAACCCCATTATTCGGCAGAAGTCGAAACCGAATATTCGGTTGGACTCTACAAATTGACTCTAAATCAATTATCTAAATAGAATTAAACAAGTTTTTGGTAAGTGCAAAAATAAATGTATCGTGGCGTATGAGTGATATGGAAAATAAAATAAGACATTCCACTTTTCTCGAAAACCAAAAATAACTGCTCTCTGAAAATTTGATATGATGAAGAGATTGAAATGATCTTTAATTTAAAATTTTAAAAAAAAAAAATAAAAATGGCGTGTTTTTTGCTACATCGATTTTTATTTTTTATTTGAAAAATTCAGACATAGTTCTGAATTTTTTCCAAAAACTAATAATGCCAATCGATAGCCCATACAAAACACTATAAATTAGATGTGTTTCGAAAATTTGAAATAGAAACCTTCATATGAATTTTCAGAGAGCAGTTATTTTTGGTTTTCAAGAAAATTGGCTTTAAAGCAGACACCGGAAAACTTTTTATTTTTTGTTTTTATCAAATATATTTATCGTAGGAGTTCAAAAAACTTTAAATTATTCAAACAGAAAAAAAAAAAATAAAAAATTTTTTATTTAAAAATTTTCATCATGATCGAAATAAATAACAAACAAAAAAAAAAAACGTTTTCCAAAAAGATATTTATCAAAAGTACAAAAAATAAAACGTTTTTTTTTATTGTTCAATATTTATGTACATATTTTTTTATTATTATTTGAATTTTTGTTATTTTCAAAATTCAAAATACATAATTTCTCTAGAAGCAAGAAATTGGAATCTGTCAAGCAAATTCCGATGGAAATTGATGTTTGCGGCGTAGTAAAAATTAGGGATGCTTTAAACAACATTGGTTTGCATTTTGTTATGTATGTAACATATTTTTACAGAGTCAAAATATGGAATCTTACGATTAGTAGTCCAAAGCTATTTGGATTTCGTTATGATTATAACAATCTGCAACTAAATAAGTAATAGTAATTTAACAAGAATTTGGATCCCTAAAGCCCTTTCTGGTTCCTAATTTCGCTTGAGAAGTATAAATTTATTTGTCCCTGAAATAGATATTATTTTTTCACAAACTTTAAGGACTTAAGAGACTTACTGATAACAAGACTTTCGTTACCCTCACACTTAACAATTCATTTTTAGCACATTTGCCCTTTCTTTTATGTGAATAAAAATAATTGCGAAAAACTCTTGGACAAGTATTGCTAGTGGTCGTTAAAGGGTTAGCCCATTGACGACCGTACATTTTCTTTCGAAAGGATTATCCCTTAATATTGCATCTCAGCGACCTAATAAAAGTTACGCCATACAAAATTAAACACTTATGCCTCTCCTTGCTTTTTATTTGTGAACAAATTTGCTCTTTGACGATTAGTTAGCTTTTTAGATTTCGCAGTGACTTTTAAGAAAATTTGGATCTCGGAACCATCAGTGTTACTTTATAACAGTGATTCTTTTTTTTGGATCTCGGAACCACCTTCTTGGCCCAAATTTCGCTTGACATGTAAAGAGGCTTCTGCCCCTAAATATCAACATTTAAGGGACAAAAGCATCGTTACATGTTCAGGAACTTGGAGAACTTACAGTAGCTAAGTGGTTCCAAATAGAGACTTACTAAATACTAGGGGTTTGTTACCCTAACATTCTACAATTCATCTATCACATTGACCATATTGTTTATCTGGACAAAAAGGTTTAACACGATCACAAACTCTTTAATTTATTAAATGGACGTCCTAAATACGTTTCCAATAGTGTGCTACTCCAATTTATCGGACCAAAATGGACAAAGATATAAAGGATTCAATACATATCATAAGTTTATTTAAATAAACATACATATTTCCAATTATTTGTTGATACAAACAAAAAAAAAACGTTTTTTTTTAGTTTTGTTTTTTTTTGTACGATAAATATCTTTTTCAAATTTTATGGAAAACGTTTTTTTGTGTACTTTATATTTTTATGTTTTTGAAAGAAAAATATATTTTGAACTTGCGATGAATACACAAAACAATATTACAGAAAAATATTTTATTTGGAACACAATAACTTTTTTTATTTTTGATGAAAACTTTAAATTTTGTGTTTTCGGTTTTTAAAATCCGGTGTCTGCTTTAAAGTTTGAATGTCTTATTTTATTTTCCATATCCCTCATACGCCACGATACATTTATTTTTGCACTTACCAAAAACTTGTTTAATTCTATTTAGATAATTGATTTAGAGTCAATTTGTAGAGTCCAACCGAATATTCGGTTTCGGTCTCGACTTCTGCCGAATAATGGGGTTTCGGCCTCTATTCGGTATTCGGTAAAATTTTAGTATTTTAAAAAATATATAAAAAAGTTGCTGAATTTTTCAATTTCGAGTATCATTACACTTGATTCAGTTCATTTTAAAAAATGTAACAAGGTTTTCCAATTAACGTGTTACCGTTACAGTTCAAATAATTTTTTTTCTTAATCTACAAATTTAATGAACAATTTTTCTTAAGTTTATTTAAATATGATTTTTTTGTAAATTTTTTAAAATATATATATTTTTTAATAAATACAACAATTCCGATGGTTTAAAAACATTAAGTGCTGTATATTTATTTCAAAAAAGAAATATGTAAAAATTTTATTCAGCCAGCCATTAATTTTTTTCAGTTTCGGTTTTGGTTCGGTTTGGCCTCGTAAAACTGGTTTCGGCCGGAAGCTATTGATTTGTCATATTAATAATAAGAATTCGACTGTTTTTCAAGATTCTTCGGATCAAGGTTGAATTCAATATCAATAAAATTACAATATTTCAGAAGTGATCTTTGCCTTATAATTGTTGAAATTCTGTGACGCCGCTTAGCCATTTACTGGAATAAATCCAGGCAACAATATTCACAGTCGTTGTTAACTAAAAATTTAAAAATATATCAGAAGTAGACAAGTTCCAAAAAATATTTTAAAGTCTGCACTTCAAAAATTTTACAAACCTTCTTCATCATTTCAAAGATTTTAAAGTTCAAAAAAATTGTCATTCTTTTTACACAGAAGACGAGTAAGCGATGACACTGTATGTCTCTGGTCAACAAAAAAAACAGTCGAATTCCTATAAATAAGACAAATCAGCTCTAAATCAATTATTTAAATAGAATTAAACAAGTTTTTGGTAAGTGCAAAAATAAATGTATCGTGGCGTATGAGTGATTTGGAAAATAAAATAAGACATTCAAACTTTAAAGCCAATTTTCTTGAAAACCAAAAATAACTGCTCTCTGAAAATTTGATATGATGTAGAGAATGAAATGAACTTTAATTTAAAATTTTTTTAAAAAAAATTAAAAATGGCGTGTTTTTTTCTACATCGATTTTTATTTTTCATTTGAAAAATTCAGACATAGTTCTGAATTTTTTCCAAAAACTAATAATGCCAATCGATAGCCCATACAAAATACTATAAATTAGATGTGTTTCGAAAATTTTAGAATCGTTGAGTTACTGTAGAAAAAATTAAATATAAAGCGACATCATGCAAAAATTGCTCAATTTTACCATGTTTGACCACGCCTATCTCGCCCATTTTTCCGAAAAACGAAAACTTTTGTTCCACGATTTGTTACTTTCATAGAGGGCAATAAGCTCTCAAAGCTTGACTTTGATCCAACAACATTTTTTTTTCGTGGTACGTTTGAAATAGAAACCTTCATATGTGAACATAATTAAATACCAAATGGTATTTAAACAAGTACGAACAAATTTTTTGACAAAAAAAGAAAAAAAATCGCGGATTACCAAAAATTTTTTTCGCGGAAATTTTTTTTCAAAATTTTTTTTTTCTTTCAAAAGTAATTTCCTTTTAAATAAAGTTTTTTGCAATAATCTTTTTAAAATTGTGGAGGGTATCACTACATTCGGCAAGGCCGAATTTAACTTTTTTACTTGTTTGTTTATAAATAATTTACAATTATTGTCTAATTTACTAAAAAAAATCATGTACTTAAGTGTTTTTATAAAATTTCAGATCTTGATATTAAAATCCGACGTTTTTTTGGTTTTATTTTTTTAGTGCGTTAGAAATTTCATAAGCAGTGGTACTCCTGTTACTTACACTTTCCATTAATTTATCACCAAAATAACACGTTATAACCACTTGTTTACTTTGGTAAAACAATAAAAGAAATGCCTTGATTATTATTAACAGCGACACCTCTCCCAACATCAGATAGGCAATTAAACATAATATAAAGGATGATGCCAACATGGAGAATAATGTTGAAGGACTAAAGATAGCGTTGATTTTCTTAGCTAATCTATAAAAAAAAACATTTAAAAAATATATGGTTTTGAATTGAGAATAGTGTGAAAGAAAAATTTTATTTTTCTAAAAATTAAATTTCGAATAGTGTATTCTTCTAGTTCGAAGCCCAAAAATTCTTAAAATATTCTCATAATTATGACTACTATTTTTTTACTTGCTTAAAAAAAGTTACTCATCTCATGGTACATCTGTACAGATCTGTTTCACCCTTACAAAGTGATCTTTAGAAGATTTTAAAGAATCCTTGTTTGTCAATCAAACATCAAACGTAATAGTAGTATGTACATATTTAATAAATGAGCTTTTCGGAAGCCAATGTGGCCAAATCCCTTATACAATATTTCGAGTAAATCATTGTTAAAGTTTCAAAGTTTTCTAAAAATTTCCTGTTAAAAACTTATTGAAAATCTCATGAAAAATTAACTTAACAATGCCAAATCTCTTATACCAAATTTCTAATTGAAGAGATTTCTAGTTCAAACAAAATACAGCGGTTTTTCATATCATATGTAGAAAAGATTCTGAGGTTTTTTCTATAAGAAACATGTCTCAGATTCTGAGACTTTTTCTATAAGAAAAATGTTTCAGATTCTGAGACTTTTTCTATAAGAAAAATGTCTCAGATTCTGAGACTTTTTCTATAAGAAAAATGTCTCAGATTCTGAGACTTTTTCTATAAGAAAAATGTTTCAGATTCTGAGACTTTTTCTATAAGAAAAATGTCTCAGATTCTGAGACTTTTTCTATAAGAAAAATGTCTCAGATTCTGAGACTTTTTCTATAAGAAAAATGTCTCAGATTCTGAGACTTTTTCTATAAGAAAAATGTCTCAGATTCTGAGACTTTTTCTATAAGAAAAATGTCTCAGATTCTGAGACTTTTTCTATAAGAAAAATGTCTCAGATTCTGAGACTTTTTCTATAAGAAAAATGTCTCAGATTCTGAGACTTTTTCTATAAGAAAAATGTCTCAGATTCTGAGACTTTTTCTATAAGAAAAATGTCTCAGATTCTGAGACTTTTTCTATAAGAAAAATGTCTCAGATTCTGAGACTTTTTCTATAAGAAAAATGTCTCAGATTCTGAGACTTTTTCTATAAGAAAAATGTCTCAGATTCTGAGACTTTTTCTATAAGAAAAATGTCTCAGATTCTGAGACTTTTTCTATAAGAAAAATGTCTCAGATTCTGAGACTTTTTCTATAAGAAAAATGTCTCAGATTCTGAGACTTTTTCTATAAGAAAAATGTCTCAGATTCTGAGACTTTTTCTATAAGAAAAATGTCTCAGATTCTGAGACTTTTTCTATAAGAAAAATGTCTCAGATTCTGAGACTTTTTCTATAAGAAAAATGTCTCAGATTCTGAGACTTTTCTATAAGAAAAATGTCTCAGATTCTGAGACTTTTTCTATAAGAAAAATGTCTCAGATTCTGAGACTTTTTCTATAAGAAAAATGTCTCAGATTCTGAGACTTTTTCTATAAGAAAAATGTCTCAGATTCTGAGACTTTTTCTATAAGAAAAATGTCCCAGATTCTGAGACTTTTTCTATAAGAAAAATGTCTCAGATTCTGAGACTTTTTCTATAAGAAAAATGTCTCAGATTCTGAGACTTTTTCTATAAGAAAAATGTCTCAGATTCTGAGACTTTTTCTATAAGAAAAATGTCTCAGATTCTGAGACTTTTTCTATAAGAAAAAGTCTCAGATTCTGAGACTTTTCTATAAGAAAAATGTCTCAGATTCTGAGACTTTTTCTATAAGAAAGATGTATCAGATTCTGAGACTTTTTCTATAAGAAAAATGTCTCAGATTCTGAGACTTCTTCTATAAGAAAAATGTCTTAGATTGTGAGACTTTTTCTATAAGAAAAATAGCTCAGATTGTGAGACTTTTTCTATAAGAAAAATGTCTCAGATTCTGAGACTTTATCTATAAGAAAAATGTCTCAGATTCTGAGACTTTATCTATAAGAAAAATGTCTCAGATTCTGAGACTTTTCTATAAGAAAAATGTCTCAGATTCTGATTGTGAGACTTTTTCTATAAGAAAAATGTCTAACAAGGGAAGTATCTCAACCCTTATGAACCGATTTGCCTGAAACTTAAAATATATATTAAAGAGACAATTTTAAGGTTGGGGTGTCTCGGCTTATCGGCCATATCGGTGTTTAAAAATTTCGTTGTCCCCTTATGAAACCATGTGGACCTTCGGGAAAATTTTGATAACTTCCGAACTAACAGGAATATCATCTAGGGCAAAAATACGGGTCGACTTAAATTTAATAAAGATTATTTCTTATCCATATGGATATCGTAGGTCTATGTCTTCACATAAGTACCCCCCAAAATTTACACATTTTCTTGAAAAAAATATTTAAAGAAGCTGAATTTTTACACGGTTATGCCACCATTGGATAGGCATTAAAAAAACCTTTCTTCTCATATGAAAACATCTTATAGTTTATATAATATATTATAAAAATCGTGATTTAGTCACTCTGGCCTCGGAAAAAATTTAAAAATTAAAAATTGTTCAGCGGTTTTTTTAATTAACTTAAAATTGAATCTTATTTTGATTAGCTTTAAGATTTAAAAAAAATAAAAAATTCCAAAGGAAATTTTTCTTAAGAAATACCGAACTTTTTATAGTTTTTAGTCACTTTGGCTTTGGAACAAATTATTATTCAGCGATTTGCTTTTTTCAGTTAATTTTATATTTTTGTCTTATTTTGATTAGCTTTGAGATTTGAAAAAAAATCATAAGGAAATTTTTCTTATGAAATACCGATTTTTAAAAGGTTTTTGGTCACTTTGGTTTCAGAACAAATTGAAAAATTCTTCAGCGATTTTTTTTTAAATTGAAATTAATAAATTCCTTAGTGAAAATCTTTGTTAGTTAATGTTATATCTTTATATTATTTTGGTTTGCTTTGAGATTTAGATAAAAATTTCTTGAAGATAGTTTTAATGGGTTTTTAATGGTTTTTGGACACTTTGGCCTTCGTTTTTTTTTTTTAAATTTAATTTTATATTTTTATCTTATTTTGATTTGCTTTACGATAAAAAAATCTGGAAGAACATGTTCTTTACCAAATTGATTTTTTAAT
Organism: Pegoplata infirma; assembly: GCA_963921195.1. Classification (NCBI taxonomy): domain Eukaryota; kingdom Metazoa; phylum Arthropoda; class Insecta; order Diptera; family Anthomyiidae; genus Pegoplata; species Pegoplata infirma. The sequence goes on from OY992538.1 coordinate 45,177,799, forward strand.
GGCTTTTGTAATTCTGGCCTCGGAAAAAAGTGATCAAAAACCATAAAAATATCGATTTTGCTTAAGAAAAATTTCCTTAAGATTTTTTTTATTATTTTTTTCTAAATCTTAAAAACATAAAAACTTAAAAAAAAAATCTGAAGAATTTTTCAATTTTTTCCGAGGCCAAAATGACCAAGTCATTAATAAATAAATTTTTCTTAAGAAAATTTTTTTCAGGATTTTTTTTTTATTTTTTTTCTTTATCTCAAAGCAAACCAAAATAAGTTAAAAATATAAAATTAACTTAAAAACAAAAAAACATTTCACTGAAGAATTTTTTAAATTTTTTTCGAGTCGAAAATTACCAAAAACTCAATTTTTCTTTATATATAATCTTCCTTAAGAATTTTTTTATTATATGTTTCTAAATCTCAAAGCAAATCAATATAAGATAAAAACAAGTGAGAGTGTTAAATTCGGCTGTGCCGAATCTTTAATACCCTCCAACATATAATAAAAAAAATTAAAAAAAAAAAAATTGCAGAGGCGTTTTTTTTTGGGGGGGGGTCAGTAGGGGTCATTGGGGGACACATAAACCCATACGGTAAATGTCTAAAAATTCATTTATTATGCTTTTGGAGCTTAAGTAATACAATTTTATCATTATTTAAAAACATTTTTAATATCCACGCCCACAAAAGGGGGCGGGCAAAAAAAACGTTTTTTTTTCCTGGGTCCAAGTGCAGGACCTTGAACTTTTTCTGACATCAAATTGTTTCATTTGCTCAACAAAAATACAAAAAGACCTGTGAAAATATGGGGTTTTTCAGAGGTCAGTTAAGTTCTTCAAGGGGGAACTTTTTTCCCCCTGGTCCGATTTTGCCCATTTACGAACTTAAACTGCCTAGGACCAAAACACATATTCCTGCCAAACTTAAAGAGTCTATCTCTTTTATTTTGGACTGCATCGTGTCTTATACAGACGGACGGACGCACAGTGGTTTCCCTTATATGGACAAGCGGTCAAAAATCAATATATCCAAAACTAAAAAAACAAGGGGCTTCAAAATTTTTCAGCACATAGTATGCCCGAAGAACTTTAAGTTTGCAAATTTGTAGGAAAAAATATTAACAACTGTAGCCACAGTAGCCATTTGATCTTTTAAGGGTTAATTGGCTAAAAGACTTGTTTTAAGATTTACTTTTTATACCCTCCAACCACAGTATGGGGGTATACTCACTTTGTCATTCCGTGTGTAACGCATCGAAATATCGATCTAGGACCCCATATTATTGATCAGTGATCGATTCTAAGACATTCGAGGGATGTCCGTCTGTCTGTCGGTCTGTCCGTCTGTCTGTGAAAGACACAATACAGCCCAAAATAAAAGAGCTATACTCCTGAAGTTTGGCACAAATATGTCTGATGGTCATAGGCTGGTTAAGTTCGGAGATGGGCAAAATCGGACCAGGGGGAAAAAAGTTTCCCTCGAGGAACTAAACCAACCTCTGAAAAACACCATATTTTTACATGATTTTTTGTGTTTTTGTTTAACCAATGCAACATTTTTATGCCTCAAGAAGCTCAAAGTTCTGAATTTGGACCCGGGGGACTAAAAATATCGTTTTTTTCAGCCTGCCCCCTTTTGTGGTCGTGGATTAAACAAATTAAAAATAATGATAAACTTGTATTTCTTAAGTGCAAAAAGCATAAGAAAGATATTTAAACATATATTTCGGGGGGAAATATATGTTTCCCACTGCCGACCTTCCTCCCCCCCTAAAAAAAAAACAAACGACCCTGGATTTTTTTTTTCATATTGGAGGGTATAAAAGATTCTGCACAGACGAGTTTAACACTCTTACTTGTTTTTAATACAAAAATATTTTTTTTTGAATATTCGGCTGCGGCTTCGGCCGAATAGTGAAAATTTGGCCGAATATTCGGCCAAAAAAGGTGTATTCTGTCGGACCCTAGTAACTGTTATTGGTTGCAGATCTTAAAAATCATAGCTAGTAGCAAATAGCTTTGCCCAAAAATGCGGAATCGTCAAAGGGCAAATTTTTTCAATAAAAAAATAAGGGGGAAGGACAATTTCTTCAAAAAAAAGTGTTTTCTCTTTACTCAGAACTGTAAGTCAAATACCATAAAATTGCAATATTAAGTTAAAAATAACAATAATTAAAAAAATATTTCACTTTACTAATATTCTTAAAAAGAAATAGTACAAAACAAAATGCAATTTTTCACCATTTTTCGTTGGATGACTATGTAAATCACAACCATATGCGAAAATATGCAAAAACCCGCGGCCACAATATTTTTTAATTTAAAGAGGGGTAAAAAATCTTCAATTTGATGTATAAAAGGTGGTGGGCAGATGAGGGCCAAATAACTAAAAGTCTATGTGAAAAAGTAGTTTTTAAAAAACGTGTGTTTAGAAAAGGTCAAAAAAGTGTTCTTCAGGGATTTTTTAATGGGCTTATATTTTTGCAGCTTTAATTATTTAATTTGGTACCAAATAGGTTAAACTTTAATGTTTGTTGGGTTTTTGGAAACTTCTGCCACAATATCGCGAATAACTTCTTAGATAAACTAAAGTATTATTTTATGACTATGCATCTACAATATATGCAATATAAACATTCACCAACTTCCAACGAACACAAAAATCAAATCTCGTAAAAAAAATCAGAAAATTGGTTAGATTCATAAAATTTAGAGTGTTATAAATAAATTTAGTGCAATAAAGCTTGGAAAAAAAAACATAAATTTTTTATTTTTGACCAATGGGGGAAACCACTGTGGGACGGAAAAGTCTTAGAATGGATCATAGATCAATAATATATATACTTTATGGGGTCCCCGACCGATATTTCGATGCGTTACAAACGGAATGACAAAGTGAGTATACCCCCATACTGCAGTTGGAGGGTATAAAAAAGTTATCGAAAACACTCAAAAGAAAATCACTTTTTCAATTTTATCGAAGCCAAAATGACCATTAAAAATGCCTGCGAATTTTGCACTCTTGCCCAAAACATTAAATCATGATAATGTTTTGCGGAAGATTTGGGTGTACTTGCCAAAGCAAAGTTATATTACATTGCTATTCCATGCAAAACGAATTGAAATATCAGTCAAGGACCCCATTAAAAACCCAAAAGAGCTGTACATTTCGTAAGTGAGTGCAAAAACGTGTTTTTACATTTTGAAGAGTATAAAAGATTCGGCACCAAAGAATATAACACTTTCATTTGTTTTTTGTACATTTGATAAACAAATGGAAAATTTTTATGCGAAAAGCTTAGACTTGGTGGAAAAGTAGTTTTGAAAATCAAAATTATGTTAAAAAAAAAATTAATGAACCCAACATTATTGGTGAAAAAAAATTTTGATGAATTTTTTTATGAAAAGAAAAATTTTTTGATGAAAAAATATATGAAAAAAAAATTTTGGTGAGAAAAAAAATGGATAATAAAAAATTTTATAAAAAAAAACAATTTGAAAAAAAAAATTAATAAAAAAAATTTATGAAAAAAATATGATGAAAAAAAAAATTTATGAAAAAAAATTTGATGAAAAAAAAATTGATAAAAAAACAAAATTTGATAAAAAAATTATGAAAAAAAATTGTTGGGGAAATATTTTATGAAAAAAATTTGATGAAAAAAATATTTGATGAAAAAAAAGGTTGATGAAAAAAAAAAATTGATTGAAAAAAAATTGATGAAAAAAAAAAAAAAAATTTGATAAAAAAAAAATTTGATGAAAAAAAGTAAATTTAATGAAAAAAAAAATTTGATAAAAAAAAAAAAATATGAAAAAAAAAATTATGAAAAAGAAAATTTAATAAAAAAAAAATTATGAAAAAAAAATTTTTGTTGAAAAATAATTATGTTACTTTTTATTCACCAGCTGGTGAAAAACGGGTTTATGCACTACGAAGTGAATTATTATCCAAGTTACTAACCCAAGTTATTAAAATTTTTGGTTTAAGAAAATGAAAATAGTAATTCTTGTTTTCTTTTTCGTTAATTGTTAGTTTATATAGTCAAACTGAGGTGGCGTCCTGCAACTTTTTTAAAATTAGACACCAGCCTAAAAACATTATCATGTTAAAAATAAAATTTTCAAGAATTTTTTTATTTTTTTTCTAAATTTCAAAGCAAAGCAAACCAAAATAAAATATAAATTTTACTAAAAGAAAAAAATCACCAAAGAATTTTTCAATTTTTTCCTAGCTCAAAATGACAAAAAACCATTAAAAATCGATTTGTTTACTTCAAATTTCCTTAAGAATATATATGGGGCATTCCATGTGAAATCGGACACTTTGAAAAACTTTTTTTTTAGATTTTCCCAATTTGTTTACAGTTTTTAGTACCCATCGAAAACTCCTTCGTGGTAAATTTTCAGATTTTTTTGATGACCCGTTCAAAAGATATCGAATATTTAAAAATTGGTAGTTTGTTCCTTCACTCAAACTTCTTTTAATCATAACTTCTTCAATAATGGTCCGAATTTCAAATTTTTTTTTTTCAAAATTTTTGTTTTTTTACGTACTTTCTAAAAAAAAATCCCAAAACATTCTTAAAAGCGCTCTAGTATGCGATTTTTAAGTTTTTAAGTTTTTAAATTTAAATCTAATTTTTGAAAATGTTTGTACTCTTTGATTTTTTTGAAATTTTTTTGTGTAAAACTTCTATCAATTCTACAAATTTTTTGCCCAGAAAGATCGTGGGATAACGATTATTACTATTTTTTAAAATTTTTTGAAAAAATTTTATTGTAATTTTCCAATCTTAAAATCACTTCTACTGCTCCAATGGTGCGTCATAGAGGGGTCCTTTATAAGACCGACCCCCATTAATTTTTACGTCTCAATATTTCTTTGGAACAAACTAATACCCTATCTCCAATTTCTAAGGGGGCTCCCACACAAAACGACATTTTTGTAAATTTGTTCCAACCGCTCTAACTGCCCAAATAGTGCCCTTAGAGCAACAAAATGTATGACCGACCCACAATATTTTTTTAGTCCAAACATTTTCTCTGAACACACCTACCCTCTATCTTTAACTGTTAAGGAGGTCCCCATACAATTTTTTTTATTTTTTGTAAATTTGTTTTATTTAATCATCTTCTACCGGTTCAATGGTGCGTCCGAGAGGGGTCATTAGTGAGACCGACCCCCATTTACTTTTACCCTACAACATTTTTTTAAAACATACATACGCCCTATCTCCACTCCCTAAGTAGGCTCCCATACAAATAACAGTTGGAGCAAATTTTATAAAAATGTAATTTAGTATGAGAGCCTACTTAGGGAGTGGAGATAGGGCGTATGTATGTTTTAAAAAAATGTTGTATGGTAAAAGTAAATGGGGGTCGGTCTCACTAATGACCCCTCTCGGACGCACCATTGGACCGGTAGAAGCTGATTAAATAAAACAAATTTACAAAAAATAAAAAAAAATTGTATGGGGACCGCCTTAACAGTTAAAGATAGAGGGTAGGTGTGTTCAGAGAAAATGTTTGGACTAAAAAAATATTGTGGGTCGGTCATACATTTTGTTGCTCTAAGGGCACTATTTGAGCAGTTAGATCGGTTGGAACAAATTTTAAAAAATGTCGTTTTGTGTGGGAGCCCCCTTAGAAATTAGAGATAGGGTATTAGTTTGTTCCAAAGAAATGTTAAGACGTAAAAATTAATGGGGGTCGGTCTTATAAAGGACCCCTCTATGACGCACCATTGGAGCAGAAGAAATGATTTTAAGATTGAAAAATTACAATAAAATTTTTTCAAAAAATTTTAAAAAATAGTAATAATCGTTATCCCACGATCTTCCGGGGCAAAAAAATTGCAGAATTGATAGAAGTTTTACACAAAAAAATTAAAAAAAAATCGAAGAAAAATCGTACAAACATTTGCAAAAATGAGATTTAAATTTTAAAACTTAAAAATCGCATACTAGAGCGCTTTTAAGAATTTTTTGGGATTTTTTTTTAGAAAGTACGTAAAAAAACAAAAATTTTAAATTCGGACCATTATTGAAGAAGTTATCATTAAAAGAAGTTTGAGTAAAGGAACAAACTACCAATTTTTAAAAATTCGATATCTTTTGAACGGGTCATCAAAAAAATATGAAAATTTACCACGAAGGAGTTTTCGAAAGGTACTAAAAACTGTAAACAAATTGGGAAAATCTAAAAAAAAAGTTTTTCAAAGTGTCCGATTTCACATGGAATGCCCCATATGTATGTATATAAAAATAACTAACAAGGGAAGAATCTCAACCCTTTTGAACCGATTTGCCTGAAACTTAAAATATATACAATAAAAGAGACGATTTTAAAAATTTCGTTCTCCCCTTATGTATCAATGAGAACCTTCGGGAAAATTTCGATAACACCCGAATTAACAGGAATATCGTCTAGAGTAAAAATTCGAGTCGACTTAAATTTAATAAAGATTATTTCGCATTTATATGGATATCGTAGGTCTATCTCTTCACTTAAATACCGCCCCAAAATTTACAAGTTTTTATGAAAAAAAAAAAACATTTAATGAAGCCGAATTTTTACAAGGTTTGATAGACATTAAAAAAACCTTTATTCTCATATGGAAATATCATACAATTTCTTAGAAAGAAATGGCTGAAAAATTCAAAAAAAGATTTTTTCGTCATTTTTTGACCCATTTTTTAAACTCCTAAATCTCAGATATGGCCGATAAGTCGAGACACCCCAACCTTAGAGTTGTCTCTTTTATATATATTTTAAGTTTCATGCAAATCGGTTCATAAGGGTTGAGATACTGCCCTTGTTAGAAAAAAATTCAATGAAAAAAGTAAATTTTTCCAAGGCCAAAGTGATCCATTAAAAAAAATTGATTTTTCTTAAGATTTATTTTTTATATATAAAGATTTTTTCAAAGGAGTTAGACTTTTTGGATTTCAAATTTTTTTATATTTTTTTTTTTTTAGTTGTGTTAACTAAAATTATATGAAACGACGTTTTCCACATACAAACTTAGTGTTGAATCACATATTTAAAAAAAAAATGGATTTGGTCAGATTGGCTTCCGAAGAGCTGAAATGATTCCAATATATAAAATAATACCTACACTACTATTTCATTATGCTGCACAGTAATAGCTTTCAATTGCTCCAATGCCTCCACCTCATTCTCGTCCGGTTTAAGTTCCATAATTTGTTGTGAAAGTAAATCAAAATGAAGACATAACTGAGATAAACAACTAAATAAACATAAATCACATCCAGCTATGGAAGAACCAACATGAAAGGTGCTAATACAACCGATTATATATGAAATGCCATATGCTAAAAAAGACTTTTCCAAAGATTTAGGTCTCCATATAGCAATCGATAATATGAATGGAAATTCACCATTTCGTTGCCATACATAAAATGATTGCAGAACAGGTATTAATAAAAATGTAGATGAAATGAAGAGGAAAAACCGCCATATTAGAAGTTCCGACCATTGATAATATTTAAGATAATTTTGTAAATTATATTTTCTTTCCATGTTATTTGATGGAAAAATTTCTCTCAGCTCTTCCACACATTTGACCAAAAAACGATGATGATACAAAACGGCTAAAATTTTTCCCAAAGCCATAACATTATAACTGGTATAACTTATATTTTCCACAAAATTTTCCTCATTGATAGTATTATATATGATTTGTGTTACAGTTACATAAACAATATTAAATAATAAAGCAATTCTTATGTATTTAGAGAATCGATGGGTTTTTCCCGATAGGTCCACACAAAGATAATTTAGTATATTGTGTGGTCCCTTCATATAATTATCGAAACTGTTGCTAAATGCTTTTTTGACTGGGGACATGATTTTAGAAATGACCGTTAACTAGATTAAGTTTTTTAAACTTTGATGTTTTTTCTTGAAATGTTTGAATTTATATAAAATAAACAACGGTTAAAAGTAAGTGTTGCCAATTTAGCGTTAATTATTACACAGTTATTACAAAATCGAACTATAAAAATATGCTATACAAAACGGTTTTATGCGCTTAAAATATGCAGCATAAAATAGAAAATATGCTCTTAAAATGTGAAAAATATGGACTAAAAACCATAATACAAGTTTTTGAAGTTTTGTTTAAGAAATTTATAAAACAAACTACTATTTTGGAACTTTTTTACAAATTAGCCTTTTCTAAAAAACTTTTAAACTAAAATTTAGTTAAAAACTAAAAAAAAGTGTTTGATATAAAAAAGAAAACATTTTTTAACTCACTAAAAAAGTTCTTTACAATTTTTTTGCGAAATATTTTTTGTTTGTTTTTGACAATACATAAAACTTACAGAAAAAATTTGAAACGAATTTCAATCAACAAAAACGCGGATTCAATAAATTTTTTGATTGAAATTCCTCCAATCAAAAAAATTGTTATTCTAATCATCAAATTGTAGGTGATTGATTGAAAATTTTTTCAATCAAACATTTTTTTTGATTTTGATCAAATATTTGATCAATTTTTTATTTATAGTTAATCAAAATACTGATTGATTCAACAAATGAATTGTAAGCTTATGACAAAATTATCAAAAAATACATCTTTTTTGTTTTTCAAGATGTTGCCAACAATAAGAAAGTAAATCCCGATTATTTTGTATATTTTTTAATTAATCTATTTAAATAAATTAAAGCGAAAAAAATTACGTAAAACGAAAACGATAGACGATACATAAACGACATCAAAACACATATCGTTTTGAAGGAAAATTTTAAAGTTTTTCTTTATTAAATTATTAAAGAGTGTTGTATAATCCGGAAACATTAAAAAAATTTGAAATATTTTGGTTAGTTTAGGAGCAACAAGGCTCCAAAAATCGACGATAGTTAACTATTGTTTTACGTGATCACAGTCCTGGCTGGTATGTTGAAAATTTGTAATTCGACAGTTAAAGAAACTAACAAAAATTTTAATCAAAACATTGATTGACTCATTTAAATTTTGTTGATCAATAAATTTAATTGAAAATTTATAGCCAATAATTTTTTGTGTGTACTGTGACTCGCAGCTTATTTCATGTGTGAGATATTAGTTAGAAATCCATTTAAGACAAAGTTTCCAACAATACATCTAATTACACAGTGCAACACCCAAAATCGGAATGGGATGAAACCAAAAGCAAATTAAAGTTGACATATTTCATAACAAACCCCTCAAGGCTTTTTTCTAGTTCAGAGCTAGATTTTGTTTTACACGCATTTGAAGTTCGTGCACTTTTATTATAATTACAATAATAAATGCTTGAAAACTGTATTAGTGGCGAATGATTAATATTGTAATTGCCTTTAAATAACAATCATACGCAACGGTGTCCAGTGATTTATATTAATAATTGCCATTAAATAACAATCATACGCAACGGTGTACATGGTTTATTTTAATAATTTGGCTATTCAGTAAATAGGTACTGGACCGATTGCAGCAAAATTCATACCAGTCATAGCTGAAGTAATTTTGAGCTTAAGTTTGGAAACTGGACCCTACATGTCCAATAAGGGCACCACCAGGGGTCCTTAAAGTTGGACACGTTTAGTACACAAAAACTTTAAAAGCTTTAAAGTCACCAACTTTAAATGCGTGTAAAATAAAATCTAGCTCTGACCTAAAAAAAGGCCTTGAGGGTTTTGTTATGGAAAACGTCAGCTTTCATTTGCTTTTGGTTTCATCCCATTCCGATTCCGAAAGTTCGATTTTGTATCACTGTGTTATTATCAAACGAGTATCTTTGTTAAAAGTGCTGTGTAGGTAATTTATCGAACTTTAATTTAAGCTTAATGGCGTCCCGATTGAGTAAATATGAATCGTGCTACGAGGGTCGAAATAGAAATTGAAATTATTGAAAGACGTTGTTTAGAAAATTTCTTAAAAATAATTTTTGGTCGATTTTTCCCAAGCTCAAACATTAAGAATTTAAAAAATTGTATAAAGTTATTTATCAAATAATTTTTCCAATGACCCAAACAAAAATCAAAATTTTTAAAATGCAGTCGAAGAAATCCGCATTTTTTGACTTCCAATTCTTTTGACCACCAATTTTTTGTAAACAAATGAAGTGTTCAATTATTTTTATATCTCATTACTAGGGATGCGATTTCCATGCAAATGCATGTTTTTTGTCGATAGTCTAAAAACGATATCGACCAATTATCTTTCCGAATCAAGAAATTTGCGTTAAAATGGCATCGATTTGTTTTTGCATATTTTTGCATATTTTGGTCAAAATGCATATTTTAGCATATTTTGGTTTTAAATGCATATTTTGTGCATATTTCCATCTTTTAAGTGCATATTTTTGCATATTTTGGCATAAATTAGCAAAAACACAAATTCAAATTTATTTGTTTCGAAAACTGTTTAAAATTTAAAAAAATTTTTTTTGAAAATAAGATTTTTTTTTTTATTATTTAAAATTTTTTTATAGATTGTTTTAGTTTCTAAAAAATCTTGCTTACATAAAGTTTTAAATGTTACTTACTATTCAAACCCGACGTTAATTTTCACTTTTTTAGAAGTTTTTCGCATAAAAACAAAATTTTTATTGCACAAATTTTATTTTTTAGTGCATATTTTTAGGTTTTTTAGTGCATATTTTGAATTTTTTAGCGCATATTTTAAGCGCATATTTTCGATTTTTTAGTGCATGAAAATCTCATCCCTACTCATTACTATACACTTAGGTGCACTAAAATTATTAAACAATTAAATATTTTCTTTGTTTACCAAAAATTGGTGGTCAAAAGAATTGGAGGTCAAAAAATTCGGATTTCTTCTACTGTGTTTTAAAAATTATGATTTTTGTTTGGGTATTTGGAAAAATTATTTAATAAATGAATATTAACTATTGGACTATTTTTTAAATTTCTTGGAAAAAATTGACCTAGAAATATTTTTAAGAAATTTTCTAAAAAAGGTCTTTCAATAATTTCAATTTCCAGTTCGACCCTCGTAGCACATTTAATATTTAGAGAATCTGAACGTCATAAAGCTTTATTTAAATCTTGACTAATTACATATATGTAACTTTTTAAAAAAATACTTATTTGATAATAATAAGGTCTATTTTGGTTAACTTTGTCTTGAATGAATTGCTAACTAATATTTTTCACACGAAATAAGCTGCAAGCCACCGTATGCTGTTTTTCATATAATATGCTCACAAAACACCAAGATACTCCCTTAAAATATGCTTTTGTGATAAAACTAGCTGGCCCGGTCCCCGTTGCTAGTCAAATATAGGATCAGTGTTATATTTCGTCTCACTTCAAATATATAGTCCTGCGAAAAATATAAAGATTTTTTTAAAGTTGACAACTCTTTTTTTTGACATTTTAATATTGGCATTTATAGACTTGTTTTTTTTCTGAGAATGTTATGTGGTCTATTAATAAGGTAAGTGTGTTTATTAAATATTATGACCACAAATAGGGCCAATTATGTAAGTGTTGTTACTAAAGTCCAAGTGTCATTAGATAACGTATATTATTTTTGAAATTATTTGTAAAAAACTAAGCTTTTTTTAATGCATATATTAAGGCAGAGATAGATACAGTCAAACTGGATTATAAAGATCTCGGTTATAACGAATTCTCGGTTATAACGAACTAATTCTAAAGTTCCGACGTTTTAGCATCAATTTTCACACAAAGAACTTCTTTTATAACGAACTCGGTTATAACGAATCCTCGGTTAAAACGAACTGCTTATTATGGTCCCACGAACACAATTTCATGTATATTTACCTTTTTATAACGAACTCCCGTAAATATTTTTTAATGTTTGGCAATTATGTTTATTAAACTAACATAAGGTTGGAATTTTTTGGATTATATAATAATTTTCATAGAATTTATTTATATTTTTATTGATTTCTTCTCAATGAGTAGATTATTTTCTAAAAAACATCAAATAAAACATAATTGCATCTATTTTTTTGAAAAAAAACTAGGTTGATAAAAAAAATATACCCCGCTTATAACGAACTTCGCTTATAACGAACTATATTTACTCGTCTCTCGGATTTCGTTATAACCGGGTTCGACTGTATAAAGAATTTTTTTTTAAAAAGCTTTAAACTTTTTTTAAATTTTTGCCATCAAAAAAGAAGATTATTTTCTTTTACCACTGACAATGAGTTGAATGATTTTTCACATTTTTAGAAATATTTTTAAGTACATATGTCGAACATCATACGTACTATAAATTCTTCCTTTAATCCTTTAAGTATGCACCCCTTTTTTTTACAAAGCATCGAAAATCATTTTATTTGGTCTTATCGTTTTTTATTAAAAAAAAAAAAAAAAAATTTACCATTAATTTAAGTCAAAAATCATTTTAATCCGTTTATTTTTGAACGTTTTTCAGCAATAAAAACCCAAAAATACACATATCCCAGCAAAAACTGGGCTTACCAAGTAGTTAACTTAATGGGTAAGCAAAAATATGAGTAACTAGTTACCTCCCAATTTCTATGTTAATTACTTTAACACGGTGATGTCATTGGAGGTAACCACATTTTGCCTTTTTTGGCGTAATGTAATGCTAATGGTAATTAGTAGTATTCAAAGCCATTACCACGTAAGCGAGGCAGGAAGGAAAAAAAACATTACCAAGTTTTTGCTGGGGAAATAAAAAAATTAAATTAAAACTTCGTCAATACAAAATGTCATAAGCTACAAGCACAAAAAAAATTAAAATCGGTTATGAATTGAAGGCTGCAGAGTAGGTAATAGTAAAGCATTTTTGTTATACCCTCCACTTAGTGATAGAGGGTATATAGTTTGTCATTCCGTTTGTAACTCATCGAAATATCGGTCTGGGACCCCATAAAGTATATATATTCATGATGCCCGATCGATTTTAAGACATTCTAGCGATGTCCGTCTGTCCGTCTGGCTGTCTGTTGAAAATGCTGTAGCGGACAAAATATTACACAGAGATGACTGAAACTTAACATTTGTTGGAAGTTCTCCCGAGAAGTTTGGTATTGCATTTGAGCGAAATCGGCCCAGCCGATCAAAAGTTATGAGTGAAAGTTTAACGACACCTCTTAAATTTTGAAAATACAAAATGCATTTACACAGCTTCTACTTTACAGATTAAAATAAAATTTGGTACAGAATAATATTATACCATGTACAATGTCTGTGTAAAATTTTAGAAGAATTGGACAAAGGGGAGTGGCACCTCCCACATTAGCTTAGCATGCAAAATGCTATAACTCGGCTTCTGTTTAACAGATTCGAATGAAATTTGGTATAAAATGATATTTTAGCATGTCTGATCTCTATGTAAAATTTGGGCGGAATAGAAAAAAGGGGTGTAACACCCCCCATACAAACCTAGCATGTAAAATACTATAACTCAAATTCTGATTAACGTATGTAAACAAATTTTAACATGGAGTGTAAATATGGTCTTTGTGGCCTATATAGAAAATATGAGCAAATTTGGAGCAAAATTGGCACATTTAGAAGATGATTTATCTTGGCCTTTAATAAACATATTTAAATACATTTGAAAAATGTTGTTAATATTTTATGTTTTAAGAGTTATTACTCCAGTTTACTTAAATGCTTTTTTTTAATTTATCTGTTTTGGTTCTCGTTCTTTTAACATACCCGCTAAATTGTAAAACTTTTAATCAGTCTGTGGTATGATGGCTAGAGTGTTGGCTTTTCATACATGGACTCCCGGGTTCGAGTCATGTTAGGACTCAAAATATTTTTTTTTTTTTTGTTTGTTAATATTGTTTATTATTACAATTTTATTTAAATCACCTAAATCTATACCCTTCATTATATTTATTTAGTCATTGATTTTTCTTAGTTTTTGCAAATATATAAATGTGCTGTAATTAATTATTAATTAAATGTCGTTTTGTTTTTCTTTAAAAGCGAAATTGAATTTTGGTGGAAAAAATATGGTATATTCAACAAAACTTCTTTTATACACAGCAGTAGTGGGTTTGTTGTAATTTGCTCTGTTTTTTTTTATCTCTTTAAACATAGTCGTTAAATTGCTAAGACATTCAGAAGCAGTCTGTGGTATGATGGCTGCACTGTTGGCTTATCATTCATATGGTCGCAGGTTTGAGTCATGGTCGGGATGAATTTTTTTTTTTATTTATTTTTTAGCTTCAATATTGTTTATAAAATTACAATTTATTAAAATCCCCTTAATAATTTATATTCGGCCTAACAATCTTTTGTATTCTTTGTCATTGGGTAAATGAAATAATTTTTGGAAAAAAAAAATTATTTTCTACATTTTTTTTATACCATCCACTCTTTATTTGTGTTTTGATTGTTTTTTTTTTTTATAATTTCTTGGATAAGTTCAATATCAAACACATTCAATATATTTATATTTTGAGTCCAATTCTTACAAACGGACAGACGATTTCTGCCTATTGACGATTTCTGGCAACACTGTTAGTAACGGTTAATTTTGTTAGCTTATAGTATAGTATGATCCCTATAAAAAACTAGGAATATATTTTTCAGGGTTTACAATTAGCATACACAAAAAAATTTTTAAACAATATAATACTACAAATATTTCACGCCTTCAATATTTTTCTTTATTGCTAATTTAAAAATTAGAATGCTAAAGCAATTTTGTTAAATTGCTAATTTATACGGAGTTCACACTAGAGAATTTTTACTCGTTTAAGCCACTTGTTTAAAAAAGTAAACAAAATCGTTCACACTACATTTTGCGCGTTTAACTTTGAGTGTTTAACGTTTGTAAACAAACGTACATAACCCAATTCTGAAAAAATTTGCAAAAATATTTCTAAAAACCTTTTAAACTTTGGCGGAAGACAACATATTTAATTTTTTTATAACATTTACATAACACCACTACACGGAACACCTTTTTATTGACTCATTCCAAGTAAATAGGAAGATTTTTCTGTTTTTTGTTCCGGACCTGTCCGAAGCTGTGAAAAATGTCTGAGAATCTAAGACTTTTTTTATAGGAATAAAGCCTTAAAATATTAGCATTTTTCTCAGAATCTAAGACTTTTTCTATAGGAAAAATGTCTCAGAATCTGAGACTATTTCTATAAAAAATTCTCAGAATCTGAGGCTTTTCTACATGAAAAATGTTTCAGAATCTGAGAACTTTCTATAGGAATAATGTCTCTGAATCTGAAAAATGTCTCAAAATCTGAGATTTTTTCTATAAAAAAATCTAAGAATCTGAGGCTTTTCTATATGAAAAATGTTATAAAAAAAATGTTTCAGAGACACAAGCTGGGACTTTTGTGTAGAAAAACGCTAAAAATCTGAGGCTTTTCTATTGTAAAAATAATTCAGAATCTAAGACTTTCTCTTTATGAAAAATGTCTCAGAATCTGAGTCTTTTTCTATATTAAAAATGTTTCAGAATCTGACAATTTCCTATTGGCAAAATGTCTGAGAATCTGAGACTTGTTCTATAAGAAAATGTCTAAAAATTTGAAACTTTGTCTATAGGAAAAGTGTTTAAGCATCTGAGACTTTTTCGATTGGAAAAATGTCTCAGAATCTAAGAAATTTTCTGTAGAAAAAATGTTTGAGAATCTGAGACATTTTCTAAAGGAAAAATGTCGAAGAATCTGAGACTTTTTTATAAGAATCTGAGACTTTCTATAGGAAAATTATCTCAGAATTAGAAACTTTTTCTATAGGAAAAATGTCTAAGAATCTTAGACTTTTTCTATAGGAAAATTTTCTCAGAATCCGAGAGTTTTTCTTTAGGAAAAATGTTTTAGAATCTAAGACTTTTTGTATACCGTTTTCTTTTTAAAAAGGTCTCAGAATCTGAATAATTTTTCTTAAAGAAAAGGCGAAGATTTTCTCAGAATCTAAAACTTTTTGTGTAGAATGTTTCAGAATCTAAGAAAATGTGCTAGACTAGAAATATCTCAGATTCGGGGAAAATGTCTTACAATCGGAGTCTTTTCTTTTAGAAAAGTATTTTATGAATATATTTATAGAATCATTTTCTAAAGTGACTTTTTCCCGAGAAAAGTTTTTCATTGGAAATATGATTTAGAGTCTTTCACTTTTTCTATAACAAAAACTGTCTTAACTGGAAATTGTCATAGAATCTTAGACTTTTCTTTGAAAAAAAAAATCAGATTCTGATAATCTTCATTGGAAAAATGTATCAGCATCTGATACAATTCACACATTAAAAAAAGATTTAAGTCTCTCAAAAAATTTCAAAATATTAAAAAATTTTAATTTTTTCCCCAACAGTTTTAAACTTACAAAAAAATTAAGAATCTGATTGTGTTACATTCAGTCATAGAGTAAAGAAAGGAACAGAGGTACGATTAGTGAAAACTTCGTGGAACCCAAATTGAGAACTACGATTATCTCAAGGCGGGCTCTTTTAGATAATAGAATAGATAAATTGTTTTGTTTTCTTTTCATTTTCCTTTTAAATGCATTCGTTTTTTTTTTCTTTATTTCCTTTTGAAATGTATTTAGGGTTTCACTTTTTTCTTCGATTTCCTTTTGAAAGGTATTTGGGGTTTCTCTTTTTATACCCTCCACTCTAGTGATAGAGGGTATATATACGTTTGTCATTCCGTTTGTAACACCTCGAAATATTGGTCTAGGACCCCATAAAGTATATATATTTATGATCCTCGATCGATTTTAAGACGATCTAGCGATGTCCGTCCGTCCGTCCGTCCGTCCGTCCGTCTGTCTGTCTGTCTGTCTGTCTGTCTGTCCGTCCGTAGAAAACACGCTAACTTTTGAAAGGCTTTACAGAGGTTACTGAAGTTTGGCATATATGTTTGTCATTTACCTGGTCAGGTTGGTATTGCAATCCAGCCAAATCGGTCTAGTGGTTCAAAAGTTATGAGCAAAAGAGTAAATTTCGGCAAGGGTGTTTTGCGAATTTACGAGATAAAAAACACGATAACTTTTGAAAGACAATAATGAGACTACTGAAGCTTGGCACGTATCTTTGCCGTTCCCCGGGTCTGTTTGGTTTTGAATTTCAGCTCAATCGGTCCAGTGGTTCAAAAGTTAAAAGCAAAACCCTGAATTTCAGATTAGTTTCATCTAAAATGCCACGTGTTTTAACAAGTTTTAAAGGCATTGGTGGTAACTAAACAATGCTTTTCAAACTTGTTTAATTTTAAAGCAATGCTTTTTAAACTTGTTTAGTTTTAAAAGCATTGGTAACTTAAAAATTACACTCGAAAAAATTTTACACTCAAAAAAAATTTTACACTCAAAAAAAAATTTACACAAAAAAAAAATAGTTTTTTTTTTTACAAAAATTACAATATTTTGTGTACATATGTACGTTCATTTACTCAGAAATATTTGTACAGTAAAAAAAACATTACACTCGAAAAAAAATTTACACTCAAAAAAAAAAAAAATAGTATTTTTTCTTTTTTTTTTAAAAACAATTACAAAAAAAGAGTTTTTTTACTCAAAATAAAATATTTCTAATCAAAATTGTTAAATTTTTCACGTTGAAAAATGTACTACCCTTTAAAAAAATGCATTGTGGAGGGTATTCATAGATTCGGCAAAGTCGAATTTAACTTTTCTACTTGTTTCAATTTCTTTTTGTAAGTATTCTGGGTTCTAGCCCGAGATAATCGGAGTTCACGGCTAAAAAAAATTAACAAAAGAAGTGCGGTTTCATCCGTAATATCTCTTATTCTTCTTTACTCTGTGATTCAGTTCAAGGAAAAGATCGAGACAAATTCTAAAACATGTGCTGTTATAAAAATTTTTTGTAAAAAAAAAATTTACAAAAAATTTTGGGCCCCTACCGAAATAAAATCCTGGATACGCCCCTGATCCGACCTAATATTCGGTTCGGCCAAAAAGCCGAGGCGAATATTCTGCCACATTTTTGGCCGAATAAAGAATAATTATAAGATATTGTAGTCACGTGTTGAAAAATGCACCAAACTCGTTTATGAAAAATTTCAAGCAAATCAGGTTACATAAAAAAAATGGTCGCCATGTTGGATCCGTCATTTTAAATTTTCGAAATTCTACTTCAGATTCTAATTTAGCAACCCAAAATGCGTAAAAAGTTTTAAGTCAATTATTTTTAAAAAGTATCGCCATGTTGGATCCGCCATTTTGAACTTAGAAAATCTAACTTCAGATTCTTCTTTAGCGACCCAAAAAAACAGTGCATACAATATTTCAAGCAAATCGGTTTATTTTTAAAAATATTGGTCGCCATGTTGGGTCCGCCATTTTGAATTTTAAAAATCCAACTGCAAGTTCTTTTTAAGCGAACACAAGAACCCACATATAAAGAGTTTTAAGCGAATCTGTAATATTTTTAACAAATTGGGCGCCACAGTGGATCAGCCAATAGAAATTTAAAAGTCGTCACTCGGCATTCAAAAGTAAATATTTTTAAGTAATTTCAAAATTTTTTAAAAAATGTTAAACTCATACCAATTTTGGATAGAGAGGGGTGGCTCGGTTGACGCAGAAACCCTCATATAAAAATTTAATATACATTTTTCCAATACTAAAAGAATTGTTGGTTTTGAGGTATTGGTCCACAAAAAACTAAAATGCCTTTGTGTCGAGAAGGCGATACATCTTTTGCTGATGACAGATTTATGTTTAGGAGCCAAAATACTTTAGAAAATGTATTCTAGAAGTCTGCACAAAAACCGTGTAACATTTTTATCTTTTAATATTTATGTATTCATTTAATAAATATCGTTCATCGTTTTTTTTTTTCATACACACATACGTATGTATGTGTATTCAATTTGTATTGTTTTCAAATTATATGTAATATATTCAGTTTTTAAGTTTTCTAAACAAGCATGTTAAATATTTTTAAATTTACCAAATTGCAATTTTCGGAATTTGAAATTTACAATTTTAGCATTTTAAATGTTTTGAAATTTGCTAAAATTGCCATTTTAAAATTTTTAAATTTGCTGTGGCCAGTTTTTTTTTAATTTTAAAATTTTTAAATTTGCTGTCACCAGTTTTTTTTCATTTTCAAATTTTTAAATTTGCTAAAATATTTTCTTCAGAAATTTTAAAATTTGAATATATTCATTTTGAAAATATGTTCAAGTTTGAATTTATAAATTAGCAATTTAAAAAAATTGCTTTAGTATTCTAATATTTTCTGTAGTAATACTAGAAAATTATTATATTCTATGCAATTTTTGACTACTGCCAGTAGCAAAACAAACCCTGATATTTTTAAACCTACCACTGGGTATACATACCACTGGGTATACTTACCACTGGGTATACCTACCACTACCTACCACTGGGTAAGTTATTTTAAGCATTGCTGTGTTATAATCAAACAAAATTGCGAATTTGATAAGCATTTTTAATGCTGCCGGTGGTCTAATGGTAGTGTCGTCGGATATTAATTTGGGGGCCACAGGTTCGTCTTCCGGTTTGGCCGAGAGTATATATATTTTTTTTTTTTTTCATTTGTGGCTTTTTTTTAATTTTACCATTAATAAGTTTTTATTTTGAGTTACTTGATTTTTTTAATTTAAAAATTTGAAATAAAATAAGTTAATTAATTTTTTTTTTAAATAAATTTTATTCATTAAGAATAAATTTTATAAATATTATTTTTACAAATCAAATCGATTTCAGTATTTTTATGTATGCCAATTGTGGGAAAACGTCAAAAATATTGTGCATAATATTGCGTCGTCTGTAGGTACCTTAATAAGCTAATTTTATCAATATTTCATCGAAAATGTGTAATATTTTACAAAACTATTCCAAACGACGCTAAATTAAATTGAGAAATTAATGGAAGTTAACATTTCGTTTCGTTTTTTTTTTTTTTTTTTTTTGTTTTGATGAATGTTAACAAATTGGAGCGGAAAGCGTTTTTCCGCAATTGTCCTCATAAAAATGGAATTGAATTAAAAACTTAAAAATTGCCTTGTCTTCCCCCTCCTTTTTACCCCCTAAATATGAATTTGGGTCGCTAAAAAATATGTGTCCCTTTATTTTTTCTGATCTACAAAATAAAACCAATTCCATAAAGATCCGCGGGTGACAATAGGGAGACGTTTAAATTAATAGTTAAAAACAACAAAGTAGACGTCTAAACAACAACAAATGTAGTTGTTTTAACTGTCTTTTGTAGTGGAATCTACCGTTATAATTTTTTGAGTGTAGCAATTTTGATATACATATGGGGGTTTCGTGTCAATTGACACAACTTTTGAAACCGATGTCTTCCGATCGTGATGAAATTTGCACCAAGGTTAGTCCTATTGGACAGTAGTTCAGACACAATTTTTCAACGAGATCGGTCAAGAACTCTCTGAGTTAGAGGGGGTCGAAATTTGACATTTTGGCCAAAGAGGTGTTGATTCTCATCCATGTAACTTCTTACCTATTGTTTTTAGCAAAATCTGTCCCAACAGCTTAGACAGCTATTTCTTCAGTCTTTCGAAAAAAAAATATAAAAAAAATAAAAAAAAATTTTTTGATTTTTTTTCTTAAAAATCCAAAACTTTTTTGACTTTTTCCTCAAATTGGGCCCTTTTTTTTTTTTTTTTTGATTCAAAAGAAAGCTTAGGTGATTTCCTTTAAGAGCTGTGGGGTCGCTTAGTGGGATGCGAGTGGGATATCTATGAAAAATTTTTTTTTTTAACTTCGGAACACAAAAATCGGTTCTTCAATTTGCACTATTACTCGTGGGATAGCTAACCAGTTTTCGATTTCGATCCGCGATACCCTCAAATTTTTTTAGGTTCGAAAAAGAAAGCACGTACCAAAAAATGGGGGCAGTGGGGAGGGGCCATATGGCCCCTCATTGGGGTCAAAGTTGGGCGTAAAGAGGTAAAAATCCCCGAAAAGCCCCAAAACTCCCCTAGAAACGCCCCTGGAGGGGTGCAATGTGAGACCGACCTCCAATAATTTTCTGCCCCCAACATTTTTCTTGAACACACCTTACCCCTATTTCCACTTCCTAAGGGGGCTCCCATACAAAATGACATTTTTATAAAATTTGCTCCTACCGCTCTAACTGTCCATAGGGTGCCCCTAGAGATGTAAAATGTATGACCGACCCCCAATATTTTTTCAACTCCAACATTTTCTTAGAATATACCTACCCTTTATTTTCAACTCTTAAGGGGGTCCCCATACATTTTTTTTTATTTTTTTTATTAGTTTTTAAAAATACATGTTTTTATAATGTATGGGAGCTCCTTAAGGAGTGGAGATAGGGTGTTACGATGTTCGGACAAAATGTTGGTAACTAAAAAATAATGGGGGTTGGTCGTAATTTTTGCCTCTCTAGGAGGCACGGTAGGGGCGGTAGGAGCTGGTTTAACAAAACAAATTTATAAAAATTAAAAGAAATGTATGGGGACCACCTTAAGGGTTAAAGATACATTGTAGGTATGTTTGCAAAAAATGTTGGAATTAATAAAATAATGGAGGTCGGTCATACATTTGGCCCCACTAGGGGCACTTTAGGGTAAGTTAGAATGGTAGGATCAAATTTTTTAAAAATGTTTTGTATGGGAGCCCCCTTAGGAAGTGGAAATAGGGGTAAGGTATGTTCAAGAAAAATGTTGGGGGCAGAAAATTATTGGAGGTCGGTCTCACATTGCACCCCTCCAGGGGCGTTTCTAGGGGAGTTTTGGGGCTTTTTGAGGATTTTTACCTCTTTACGCCCAACTTTGACCCCAATGAGGGGCCATATGGCCCCTCCCCACCGCCCCCATTTTTTGGCTCGTGCTTTCTTTTTCGAACCTAAAAAAATTAGAGGGTATCGCGGATCGAAATCGAAAACTGGTTAGCTATCCCACGCCTAATAGTGCAAATTGAAGAACCGTTTTTTGTGTTCCAAAGTAAAAAAAAAATTTTTTTTATAGATATCCCACTCGCATCCCACTAAGTGACCCCACAGCTCTTAAAGGAAATCACCTAAGCTTTCTTTTGAATCAAAAAAAAAAAAAAAAAAAAGGGCCCAATTTGAGGAAAAAGTCAAAAAAGTTTTGGATTTTTAAGAAAAAAAATCTAAAATTTTTTTTTTATTTTTTATATTTTTTTTTTCGAAAGACTGAAGAAATAGCTATCTAATCTCTTTGGGACACATTTTGCTAAAAACAATAGGTAAGAAGTTACATGGATGAGAATCAACACCTCTTTGGCCAAAATGTCAAATTTCGACCCCCTCTAACTCAGAGAGTTCTTGACCGATCTCGTTGAAAAATTGTGTCTGAACTACTATCCAATAGGACTAGGGGTGAAAATTTCATCCCGATCGGAAGACATCGGTTTCAAAAGTTGTGTCAGTTGACACGAAAACCCCCATATTCATATAAATTAAAAAAAAAAAAACTCGCTATTTTAACAGAAACGGTGTTTAGAGATTTTCCAGCCCTGGTAATGGGCAAAAAAATATTTTCTAAACACCATAGACACAGACTATATACAGACTAGACAGTAGAGTTGTAAAACAAAAATGGGTAAAAACTTAGCGATTTTAGAAGATACAGATCGGTTTTTAGCTGGTTTAAAGCATGGCAACACTTTCTACTAGTTAGAAGTGAGTAAAACAATAAAAGCCGTTCTACCTTTTTTTTCGTATGGCGTGTTAGAGAATAATCACAATTGGAGCGGGAAGCGGAAAAACGCAATTGTCCTCATAAAAATAGAATTGAATCTAGTTTGGCGGAAAAACGCGGCGGAATTTTGTTGTCATATAAAACGTATGTGAACAGTTGCGGAAAAACGCTTCCCGCTCCAATTGTGATTATTCTCTTATATTGGTTTTCTCTCTCTAACCTAATTAGTAGTAGTAGTAGTAGTAGTAGGAATTCTTTATTAAATAATGTTTTTTCTTAAATAACATTACATAAATCTTAAAAAGAATATACGGCTGTGACAGATGTCGTTTGCCGGAAAAGAGATTGACTCGATATAATTTAAAAAGTTTACATATTTTTCTTAATTATTGTATTCTAATATTAGTGATTTGCGGTAAGTCAAAGCATTAATAATGTATTGGGTAACTAAGTCCCAATTATTTTCGCCATTTAAAATATATTTATTAATTCGTTTTCTGATATTATTATTTTTCGAAACCATTTTTGTCTGAAGCTATTTAAAACAGGGCATCTACCAATAAAGTGCTGAATGTTTTCAATTTCCTTTGTATTACACAGAGAGCATTGTTTTTCGTTTCTTCTTGAAAAGTAGGAGCCATTTAGATCTATTAAGTCACATCGTGCTTTAAAAATCCACGATATTTTTGATTGACTATTATTATCATGAAAATATAAATACGATACCGAAGGATTTAGTAGTTTATAGAACGATCCTGTTTGTTGTTGTCTGGAAATTCGGTTTTGTACGTTTTTATTTCGAATTGCTTCAATCAGTAAATAGTGTTTTTCATTCCATTCTTCTAGGGTAATGTTTGCAGACCATTGTATATCATACACACTACCCAAGTTGTTCAAAACTTCTACCCAGGACGCACTATTAGCTAAAGCTAATAAACTAAGTTTATGTGGCAGTCGAGAATCAGAATATTCAAAAAGTGTACGTGCGATGTATTGTAAATGCAGATTTAGGGTAAAAAGGTGTAAATCATCCATTCCGGATTCAATTAAAAGTGAATAATTTGGTGTAAATTTTGGCAATTTCATAATACGTTTCAAGAAATACCTTTGTAGATTATCAACTTCTTTGAAATATGAGTGCCCCCATACTTGTGCACCATACGATTGTATAGACCTACACACTGCATTAAAAAGATGGTTTTTCGATCGAAAAGATATATCGTTTTTATTTAAAAAACTACTCCACGTTGAGTTGATACAATTTTTTGCGGCTTTGTTTCTATTCTCCACATGTTTTGTAAAGACACATTTTGGAGTAAAAATCATACCAAGGTAGCAGTATTCTGAAACATTTTCTATTTCTATCCCATTAAAGTACCATTTTTCATCGTTCGCTTTCCTTCCACCATTTCTAAATACCATTGTCTTTGATTTCAATAAATTTACTTCTAGATTCCATTGATTACAGTAAATTTCTAGATTTTGTATCATCTCTTGCAGTACCTTAACCTCATCTGCTATTAAAACAATATCGTCAGCATATAAAAGTAGACGTATATTCATATTACCAATTTGTACACCACCACCAAGGTGTTCGTGAAGATCATTTATGTATAGCGAGAAGAGCAAAGGGGATAACAAGCATCCTTGTTTGACACCCGAAAGGGTCTCAAAACTATCTGACAGCTCAGTTCCATTCCAGACTGTACAATGTGTGTTTTTATACAATGCTTTAATAAAATTTACCATTTTCGTTGATATACCAATTGCGTGGAGTTTATAAAATAACAAATTTCTTGCAACTTTATCAAACGCCGCTTTAAAATCCACGAAAAATGCATAAATTTTTTTTTTTGGTTCTTGTAATTTAAGGTTCACAATAGTTGTTAAGTTATAAATGTTATCCACCGTGCTATAGTTTTTTCTGAACCCCGCTTGGAATTCCGAGAGTATATTGTGATCAGAGACCCACTCGTACAATCTTTCTGCAATAATTCCCGTCATAATTTTGGCAATGGTGTTCATAAAGGAAATTCCCCTATAGTTACTCGGCTCACTTTTATCACCCTTTTTAAAAATCGGAAATATTACACTTGTTATGAAAGCTTGATCTATCTGTGTATTATTAAACAAATTATTATAGGCTTTAGCCAGTTCCACGATCAACTCATTCGGTGCATTTTTAAAAAATTCATATGGTATTCTGTCATTTCCAGGAGCTTTGTTAAGTTTAGCCTTATTAAGTGTTTGGTATATTTCAGCAGTTGTTATATTACAATCTAAAAAGCTATCAGTTTTATATGGTGGTGCATAGTGTATATCGTTAGATGTTTGAAGTGGATTTAGCAGTTCCATAAAATACGATCTAAAATCTGATGACAGTATATTTGAAATCTCTAAAGAATTTTGGTTTCTTATTTCGTTTGCAATTTTCCACCAAGATTTACTATCATTTACCTGGTTAAGCCTTCCCTCTAGCTCTTTATAATATTCATCTTTTCTTGCTATACACGTCATTTTAAAATTTTGATTTGCCTTTAAATACTTATTTTTTGTTTCTGGTTCACCATTTTGTTTGTATTCTTTTAAAAGATCGAATGATAGCTTTCTGGCTCTATAACATTTCCAGTTAAACCAATTATTTTTTGCAGTGAATACGGGATTACTCGAAACATTTTGTTTTGTAGATTTACGTATTATGTCTATAAAATCGTTCATTTCGAGTACATCTTTTTGCTCTTTTGTTTTGCCTAGATTTTTTAACACATTTTGAGTAAACTGTTCAGATAGGTGATCTCTCCACTGCAGTTTTGGTAATAGTTGTTGTTTTTTTTGACTTGTTTGTACGTTAATTTTTAAGTTTACACAAACTGGCATATGGTCAGACCGTATTTCATCACCTACTGTAAAGGATTCTACAAGTCCAATCAGGTCCTGCGAAACTGCGCATATGTCGTTAACCGACTGCCCAACGCCACTTATATATGTTAAATTGCCAACCTCATCCCCTTTAGTAACACCATTTAATACTATTAAATTATAGTCCTCACAAAATTCTAAAAATTTTTTACCTTTACAGTTTACCTCCAAATCTTTAGATTGTTTTCCACCAGAATATGCATGGAAGGCACTTAAACATCTTTCATCAAACAGTTGTTGAACTTGACCAATACGTACATTTAAATCGCCAATGATTATTGCATTTGTAGGGCTATAATCGATAAAATGTTGTTCTACCACACCAAAATCAATATCCCACACTGATCCTCTAATATATAATGGAAATATTACAATTTCCGACTCATTTATAACTACCCTTATTACATCCATACCATTTTGAGTAGCGTAGGAACACTTAATTTGTGATGTGTTTAAGTTTTTATTTATACCAAACATGCACCCTCCGATTGCTCTCCCAAATCTACTTGTTCGAGTTGCTGGCTTCCAAAAAGTAATTAAATTTTTAAAATATTTTTCAAACTGTTTAGTTTTTTCTTCACTTACATGTGTTTCGATTAAAATGACAATATCAAACGAATTTATGTAATTAAAAAAATCATTGTATAATATCTTATTTTCTAACCCATTTATATTAAAAGAAAGTATTTTAATATATTTTAAACCATTTGTTTTTTCTGCATTACCAATGCTTTGCCTACCGATTTTTATTAGTTTTTTGAGATATATTTTTTTAATAAACTATCATACGAGATATCAATTTTAGAAACTGCATCGCCATATAATTCGTTGAGAAATTTTTCTCCACTTTCTTCACCGGCAATTAAAATTTTTTCCTTGTTCCAAAAGAGCCATTCATCTTCAATTCTGATTTTATCATTTCGCACCAATATACGTTTCTCTTTATTAACTGTTGTGATCTCTTTTTTGAGTTGTAACATAACTTTTTTGGATTGTTGCCTCTCAAAGTTCAGTTGTTGTTCTATGAATATAGTTGTACCGGCCAAATTTTTCGTATGCTTTAAAACTTCATATACCTTTTTTTCGGATTTTAATTCTACCATAACTGTCATTTTATCGTTCGATTCATATATCTTTTTAGCAGACTCAATCTCTATGTTTGATTTTATTTTTAGACAATTTTTAAAAATATTATCTACAGCTTTATATACAGATATTTGAGCTTTAATACCTTTGATGATAATACTTTTCCTCTTAAAAGTATCTTCTAGCCATAACATTCTACGATCTGACGTCTCTTTCGCTGCTTCTAACGTTTTTATTTTTTCTTTAAGGATTTGATTTTCTGATGAAAGTACACAAATTTGTTCATTTACGTCTTTAACTCTACAATTAATATACTCAATGTCTTCCTTCGTGGGTAACGATTTAAGTTTATCATCCAGCGTTTGAGAAATGGTTCCTTGTATTAGAACAATTAAATCTTTAACAGCCATTTTGCCTACAGTTTCGCCCACCACTGTATTTTCCGGTGCCATTTCGATTGATTTACTTGGTATACTTTTAGGCTGAATCGAAATTGTATAAAAGCTTTTGTTAAAAATTTAACTTTTTCTCCAACTTTAAATTAAAGCTTTTAAATGTTGGTTAATGTTGCAAAGCTTAACTTGATTCTCTATCAACACAGAACAAATATAACCACCAAGAGCAAATTATTGTAGTTTTATTTTATTTTCTTTTTTGTTTCTTTGGTATTTTTTCTTAATAATGATTTTATTTGTGAATTTAGGTTTTTGTTTTTTAAATTTTTTTTTGTTAAAATCAATTGTATTGATTAGATTTTACATACACATCACTGTTTGCAGTTTAATGCTTAAGCTTTTCATGTTAAAAGTTTTTTCAAAATATTTTTTCGTTTATAAAATCACAATAAAACAGGAGCTTATACGTAAACACGTCTATGCACACCAAGAACTTTTCTCTCTTCCTAACCTAATTAGTAGAATAATTAAAAAAAAATAACCATATGGTTAAAGACTACTTTTTTGACACTTGTTATAATTGTCGAGTCTGTATTAATCTGTGCCATTGATATTAAATTTTTAAAGAACGTGCATTAGAAAATCGTATTAATTTATAAATACTGGGATACAGATGGAGGGTATTTAAAATTCGGCACGGCCGAATTTAACTTTTTTACTTGTTTTTATTTAAGTAAATTGAAGACAACTCACACTTACGTGTACTTATCCAGCCAGCATTTTTTGAAAATTTGAATCAAATTCGAGTCTTTTTTGATACCTCTGCGCGATTAAAAACGATCGCATATGCGCTCTTCTTCGAGTCGAAAATGACTCATTTGGCGGGAGAAAATGGTACCCTAGCCGCGACTCTTCTTGATGAGTCATTTATGACTCGTTTTTCTGGTCAGTTTCGAGTCATTTTCGAGTCGTTATCGAGTCATTTTTCAGTAGTTTAATAATCATTTATGAGTCTCATTCGAGTCATTTTTGAGTAGTATTTGTGATCGCTTGCGAGTCTTTTTCGAGTCATATTTTTAATCGTATGCGACTATTTTTTGAGTAATTTCTACTCTTTTTTTAATAAAAAATAATTTTTATAAAATTCATTAGTATATTTTTATTCAAATTTAATAAAATATTAAAATATTCGTCGAACTATATTCAATAAATGCCAACTCGAAAAAGCTTACTGTTCAGGAGAGCTAAAAAACTAGTTATTTCGCATATTATTGCAAAAATAAACAATGTACCTTCCACAAGATGGTTTAAATATTCTAAAAAATTTTTACCTATGCAAAAATTTTCATATTTTGCACTTGTTTGCGTATTTTTCAGAGATGGCATTTATTACTATATCAAAAAACAAATATTTTTTTAGAGTTGGCATATTTTGTCGGAAAATAAAAATACATTTTTTTTGGAAAAATTTTTAAATTTTTTTTTTTTTTGGTTTTTGTTATCCTTAGTACGGTAATTGCAAAAACTGAACAAAAAATTAAAAATCTTTGCATATTTTTAAAAGTTACTAGCTCCGAAAGCCTTTTAATCTCAGGGTGGTCAACTTTGGCACTCTGTAACTCACGCTGTATTGCAATAGGGTCACTCCAAACCAGCTATTTTGAAAGCTTATATCATTGACTTTATTTGCCCCGTTCATAATGTTTCAATCTGATAAATAGTTTGAAAGTTACATAAATATAAGCAATTTTTTTTTTTTGCAAACACTATTTACCGATATTTTTAAAATGGCAATATCTTGAGAACCAGTCATTAGATATCAAAATCTTTACAAGATTCGTGATTAGCATGGCAAATGAAATAAGATATGTGGTCTAATTTTTTTTAAAAAATTTTTTGAAAAATTTTTGGAAATTTACAATGGGAGTTGGCATTTATTTCCACCAAAAAAATATGTACTTTGAGTTAGCAGAATAACAAAAATGAATGTAAAACGACAACAAATTATTTTTTTGCTCTGAAATTTTTGTGGCAGATAGGTATTACATAGGGGAGCTATTTGCCATCGGAAACTCATTTCCGTCAAATTTGAGTTGGCATATTTTGAATATAGGTTCACGATATGTTACAAACAAATAAATCAATTAAAAATAAACAAAAACCAGAAAATACTTTTGAAGCACAGCTTTATATATTTTTGTCTGTTCGTTAAAATTACAGGTGGCAAATATCTGAAACGAAAAGTATTTATTTATTTTATTTTTTTAATTATAAATTATTTATTAAAATATTTACTTACTTTTAATTATTGTTAAAAGGAATCAATTTTCGGCGATTGGCTTTGTGCTGGTCCTACACTCAAAATAATTACTCTGTTAAATACTCTGTAAAATGACTGTAATCTTAATTCGACAGATATTTGACAAAGTTATCTGTCAAAATACAGATTTTAAGAAAATACTTTGTATTTTTTTGTGATCGAAAAACAAAATTTTATCTGTTATTTTATTTTTACTTTGTAATCTCTATTTTACAGATAATAAACAGAGTTTTTTTGTTAAAATACAGATTTTAGAAAAATACTTTGTTTTTTTTTTCCCGTAACCAAAATACTAAAATTCATCTGTAATTTTACTTATTGCTCTGTAATACAGTTTTTAAATAATCTCTTCAAAAAACTTCCAAATATTTCAACCCGTCTTAAAAAAACGTCTTAAATTATAGTAAAAGCTGGTTAATTTTAAGAGGATGTCCTGTAAAATTGGGTACTCATAAAAAACTTGTAATTTTCCCAAAAATAAAAAAAGTAAATTTACAATTTGAAAACATTAAAGCGGGCAAATTTACACGATGGCATTTCCCAATTGTCAACACAACTTGTGACTGTTGTGTAAAAGCCATATCAAGTTCATTAAAAAAATATATAAGAAAGTCAAGGTAAAATTCTGGTCGCTTTTTATCCACATTTTACAGATAATTCTGTAAATTTACAGTTTTTTTTATAGAAATTATTTTACAGAGTTTTCTTTGTAAAATAACAAAAAATCTTGCTGGTTGGAAATCTATGGTATTTTCTGCTGGCTCAGCAGAGTATCTCTGTAATTTAACAGAGTGATTATTTTGAGTGTAGCTTTATAAAGAATCCAACTCTTCCGGAAATACTTAATAATTTATAAATTTTTATTTTTTATTTTTAAAGTTAAATCACTTTTTACTAAAAGTCAAACTTAACACGAAGAAATTACTGACATTAATGAACAGAAATTTACAATGTCGCGGAAATTTTTTTTCGCGGATTTTTTTTTTTTCAAAATTTTCTTTTAAAAAAGGTTTTTTGATATAATCTTTTTGAAGCTGTGAAGGGTATCATTACATTCAGC
Source organism: Pegoplata infirma (assembly GCA_963921195.1). NCBI lineage: Eukaryota > Metazoa > Arthropoda > Insecta > Diptera > Anthomyiidae > Pegoplata > Pegoplata infirma. The sequence goes on from OY992538.1 coordinate 45,208,208, forward strand.
AAGGCCGAATTTAACTTTTTTACTTGTTTTTGACTAAATTTTACAAAAATTTGTTGCTTTTTTCGGAACGAAATTAAAATTTTAGCCAAATTTCACAAAAATTGTTTGCTTTTTTGAGGTAGAAAGAAAATATGAAGAGAAAATATAACACGCATACTCACGTAAAAAAATCGAAAAAAATTTTTGGTCCTTAGAAAATTACAAAAAAAAAAATTTTCTTAAAAAAAAAATATTTTTTTAAATTCATTAAAAATTGCTTAAAGGCAAACAAAAAAATACGATAATCAAAAATAGTATACAGCTTTTCAATACTGTGTTTAATATACGTTATATTGCATCAAAAAAACTTATTGAAAATATTTTTTTTTTGCAAAAACAGAAAAAAACAATATTATCATTGTTTGATAATATTTTTTGATAACATGATGAAATGTGTCTTGTTTCTTCAATTTTGATCACATATTTCATCATATTGAAAAACAGCTTCATTAATATGATGAAATTTGACATCAAAATTGATGACAGCAAGTTTCATCAATATGATGAAGCATTTTTTTTGAGTGCAAACACATTTTTTCTCCGATCATTATTTTTAGGTGTTACAACTGGTGTTAAAAGGAACGAAAAGTGCTTTTAAAACAATTAAAATTATTAAATATTTTTCAAATACATAAATAAACAAACACAACAATTACACAAAATAATTGCATTTTATAATTACTGCAATAATTTAAAATTGGTGAGAATAATTTCAGCAATAACAACAGAAAGGAAAATGTTAAAATTAGGAAACCATTTTATTTTCATTGTGGATTCGAAAGTCAAAATATTAAAAAAGTTTTTAGTGCTTTATTTAAAAAAAAAATGGTTAATATAAAAGATGCACAAATTGACGAAGAAGTTTTAGAAAACTCCTTAATAAATTTACATTTGAAATGCATGCGTATGTTCGGTTTTATTGTGTCCAGCGAACAACGTTATAAACGTTTTCATTTGCGTAAAGGAGTTACATTTATGGTATCATTTGCCATATGTTGTTGTTTATTAGTAAGTTTCATTCGTGAAAAAAACGCACATTTTACCTATTTTTTTGGTAAATCCGGGGCAATTTTGGGGCTTTTTGAGAACTTTTGCACCTACATGGCCAACACAAAAAACTCCAAAACTGTCCCCATTAATTTTTCCTCCCTAACTTTTTTTTTAAACATACATACCTAAACCCTTTCTCCATTCCCCAAGGGAGCAAAGATAAAATTGCTGCTACCTCTAACTGCCCCAAGGGTTCCTTTACCCCCGATAGTTTTCCAACCCCAACATTTTTTCAAAACATACTTATTATTTAAATTAATTTTTTTTTAATTTTTCTTTCTGCAGTTCTTAAAGGTTTTTCGGGGTTTTGAAAATTTGGCTGATGGTGCCATATGCTTTGCTACAGCATTTTTATATTTATCAACTTCTATTGCCATTACAAATGCGTTTATTCAAAGGACACGTAAGATAATTATTTAACATAATATTATTTAAAAACAATTTGTTGTTATACTTAGATCCAAACAAAAGAATTTTAAGTTAATTTAGATACCGACTTTAATTTAATTTTATATAAAAAATTGTTTTTGTAGCAAAAATCCACTTTAAAAAAATTAAATTCTTCTATGTGGTACAGATTTGAAGTCAATCAGATTAAATTAAACCATCGCTCCCGGCGATCAAAGTTTTGGATATTAGAAAAAATATGTCGTAAGCGCAAGACGCGACATGAATATCAAAAATAATTTTAAATTGTCCAAACGGTTTTCGAGATATCGCTATTTTGAAATTTGCAAAAAATGACAGGTTTTCCTACACTAATAGAAAAATGTTTCATATCACTAATGAATGTAATTCATTAACGTTGTTTCATTACAACAATGAAATATTTCATATGCTAAATGAAATTTCATACATATTGTGCGAAATTTTCATTAATTTTGATTCATTAGATTTCATAGTTTCATTAAAAAATTTCATTAAGTTTTGTTCATAAAACTTACTGTTTTTTGACACCTGTCGTGCTGCGTCTGTTTGGTCTGTTAGAGTATGCAGGAAATAATTTGTGATTTTTTTTAGAAATTTTATTCGAAATTTAAAATGAAATGTTATTGATTAATTATAAGTATTTATTAAACTCGCGTTGTTATATATTATTTCGTGGTTAAACTTATGTATTAAGTAAAAGTAAATGTTATAGTAAAATTTTGTGTAAGAAAACTGCACTCAGAAAATTGTGTACGTTACTACATGTTAGTTATTTGTATATTTTACAGTAGTTAGTTGTTTTCAACTACAAAGTCAGTTGTATTTGTATGAAAAATATCAAACAACTATTTCTGTTAGTTATTTTAAGTCGTTTTTTTTTGAATAACTAACAAAAAAGTACTGTGATGTAGTAACAGTTATTTAAAGTAGTTAATTTTATTTTTTTTTTTTATCTCTGAAATATTTTCGTTTTTTTATTTTTCACAACTTTTTAAAAAAACTTGGAAAAATTTGGTCTTAAATTTTTTTTACAATTTTTGGAGAATAGACCCAAAAAATACCGTTATGTGGGGTAGTTAGAGGGTTAATATGGGTTAATGAAGCAAGAACAGGCCAAAGCGTAATCAATCGTTAGGAACCCAGTTTTTTTGGAAAAAAACAAACATTTCAATTACAAAATTAAAAAAAAAAACATCCCACAAAAGTTAAAAAATTTTAAAAATAACACAGTACAACACATGATTTGCCAACTCAATTCTGTGAACTGTATGTGAAATTAGACCCAAAAAGAAGAATTTCTGCATCATTCGTTTTGTCTGCTTACCTGCGAAAATATTTTTAATATCGATTTGAAGTTAGTACTATCGTATAGGGGAATTTATTACGTTTTAGGCCCTGTTGTTTGACATAGCTCGACAACCACTAGCCCGATTTAGTTGAAATAAATTTTAAAAAATTAAGAATTACAATTCCCTTAATCTGTTCATATATTGTTTTCCTATACAAGTAACACTTTCGAAGTTAAAAATGAATGTATGAAGGGAAAAAAGTATTTTTTGCCTAAAAATTTAATTTTTTTTTTTTAAAAATACATAAAAAATCCAAAATGGAAAAAAGTGTCTAATCTTATAACTTTTGCGTAAAGTCACATGACCTATGAGCAAAATAAGGCATAGATCATGAAAATCGATGCACGCGTTTGTCATTTATTCACAATTAAGTAAATGTATGAATTTCAAAAATTTGCTCGAGATATGCACAACATTATTTGGAGAAAACATTGACACCTTTTTCATGATTCTGAGAATTAAAAAAAAAGGAATAAACAAAAGGTGTGCATTGATCGATTTTTGGCATTCAGCCAGTGCCGACGAACGCGAACAGTAAAAGTGATTTTTCTCCAGTTTTTTAAAAGTGAATAACAATAAAATATATCAATATGGAAAACAACAAGTGCCCAAATTTGGATGAATATTGTTACGTTTGTGGTCATATCGTCCGAAAAATACAGAAAAAAGATCGAAAAAATTTGTTTACTGAGCAATTCAAAACCGCGTATTGTAGTTATTTCGATGAAGCAGATTTAAGTGGTGCAAATTTTACGCCGAACACAGTGTGCAACAGTTGTTATACTACCCTTCTAAAATGGATTCACGGAAAAAGTAGAAAGTTCTCTTTTATGAAGCCAGTAATTTGGGTGGAAGACACAACTGGACATGATGAATCCAGGTGCTATGCATGCATAAATTTTCGTCCTGGATTAAACAGACAACAATTGAAAACAAAAGTATACACTGCTGCATTTACTGCCACACTTCCAGTGCAACGCCCTGCTGATACCGATGCACCTAAACCTCCGAGTGCGGATACTGTGTCCCTGCTAGCCGAAACCGTTTTTACCAATCCGACCGATTTGGATGATGCTGATTGGATACCCGATATTGAAAATGTGCACCACAACCGCTACCACAAATCGAAATGGATTACATTGTGGCCAAGCTGGGACTATCACAACACGACTCCGAATGGCTGACATCATTTTTGAAGAGAAGAAAACTCACACAGCAAAATGTCAGCGCAACATCATACCGACAACGCCAAGCTGATTTTCAGAAATTTTATTCCGTTGACGAAGCAAATACGTTCACGTACTGCCATGATATCTCAGGTTTAGTGAAAAAATTGGGAATGGATTATATCGCTGGCGACTGGCGTTTATTCATCGATGGTTCAGTTACTAGTTTGAAGGCTGTGCTGCTGCACAAAAAAAATAAAAAACCATGCATTCCATTGGGATTCAGCACAACTATGAAGGAAACGTATGAAGCATTGGGCAAAATTTTGAAGAAAATCAAATACGATGAACACAAATGGAACATTTGTTGCGATCTGAAGGTGGTCAACATACTACAAGGGATTATAGAAAAGGGCGGATATCCAAAATACTTCTGCTTCCTTTGTAATTGGGATTCACGATACAAAGGAAATCAATATCAATGTAAAGATTGGAAAGGAAGAACTCCCGAGCTCAACAAACAATTAAAATTACGCAATGAACCTATGATAAAGGACCTGGATGATATTTTGTTGCCACCGCTCCACATGAAACTGGGAATAGCTGGGAAATTCGTTGAAGTGGTGGTCAAAAAAGTTAACGGCGCCTTTGACTGTTTGAAATCCATCTTTCCGAAACTCAGTGATGAGAAAATTAAAAACGGTACGTATCGTACTCTGTATTTCAATATTGTCATATCTAAATTTGTTAATTTCTATACATTCGCATTACCAATAATTTTTTCGTTTTTCTTATGTATTTAAAACAGGTATTCTCAATGGACCTGATATTCGGAAATTGATCAAAAGTGATTCTTTCACATATTTGCTTTCAGAGCATCACGACCACCAACATGCATGGAACGCATTGAAAGAAGTAATAGAAGGCGTTCTAGGAAAGAACCGTGTCCAGCGAGAAGAGATACAGCAACGAGTGGACAGGTTGCTGTTTTATTTCGAAAAAATCGGTGCATCCATGACGCTGAAATTGCATTTCTTGCACCACCACCTCGATAATTTTTTGGCACAATCACCTCAGGAATCAGACGAACAAGGAGAGAGGTTCCACCAGGTGACCATGCCATTTAAAAAGCGGTTCAAAAGCAAAAAATTGGATGCATTGCTTGCGGAGGTTTGTTGGTGGAGTTCCACAATTATGCAGTTTGAAGAAAGCACCGAAGATGAAGACATTGAAATTGGTGGACACAGTGAAAGAAACACGCCCTTGAATAGTATGTGTATCTCGGATGACGATACAGACTCAGACCATGAATATGAACAACCTACGAAGAAAACAAGATCCTCAGAACCACAAGCGTCAACTTCTACAAGGATGGATATTGCCAATAATTGAAAAAATGTTCTAAATTTTGTTTTTATGCATATTATAATTGCGTATTAATTGCATATTATTTTATTTTCATTAAGTTTTTATAAATAAAGTTTTTTTTTGCATGATAATTTTTTAATTTTTATTTTTATTTTAAGGGTGGTGGCTATAACTGATTTTTGAAATTCATACCTTTACTCAATTGCGAATAAAAGCGAAACGCGTGCATCGATTTTTATGATCTTTGTCTCATTTTGCTCATAGGTTATGTGACTAGACTTGAAACTTATTTCCATTTTGTATTTTTTATGAGTTTAATAAAAAAAAAATTATTTTTCTTCATGCGCTTATTTTTAACTTGGAAACTGTTGCTTGTATAGGAATAATATATATATATGAACAGATTAAGGGAATTGTAATTCTTAATTTTTTAAAATTTATTTCAACTAAATTGGGCTAGTGGTTGTCGAGCTATGTCAAACAACAGGGCCTAAAACGTGATAAATTCCCCTATACGATAGTACTAACTTCAAATCGATATTAAAAATATTTTCGCAGGTAAGAAGACAAAACGAATGATGCAGAAATTCTTCTTTTTGGGTCTAATTTCACATACAGTTCACAGAATTGAGTTGGCAATCAATTAACTGAAAAATGTTGTACTGTGTAAGTATAAATAAAAAAAATAAAAAAAAATCTCTAAAAATTAAAAAAATGCTCCAAAAACTTAAAAAATGCTCTAAAAAGTGAAAAAATGCTATAAAAGTTAAAAAAAAATTTTATATTTTGAGGATGTTTATTCAGGCTCGAGGTCATTATTTTATTTACTAATTATATATATATATATATATGTTCCCGTCGTTCCTACAAGGAGCATAGGGCCTCAAATTAACTTACTAATTAAAACCATGATATTCTCATAGCATAATTTTCAAGAAAATTATTTTTTTGTTTTAAATTTATTTATGTTGGTCATTTTTGCAAGACTTAATCGCTACTTTGTAGTAAATCGTTTCTATTTTTGTTAAATAATCTTGACAATGGAATTTAACAAATTCCGAAACACGTGTCGATTAAATCTTGCAAAAATGACCAACATAAATAAATTTAAAACAAAAAAATAATTTTCTTGAAAATTATGCTATGAGAATATCATGGTTTTAATTAGTAAAGAAAATAATGACCTCGAGCCAGAATAAACATCCTCAAAATATAATATTTTAAAGGTCGAATTAAACAATTTTTATTTTTTAATAAAAATTAATCAAAAAAAATGTTCTAAAAATATGCTCTTATGTTAAAATATGCTCTTAAACCTAAAATATGCTCTTAAGGCTAAAATATGCAAAAATATTCTCCAACAAATCGATGTCAGATTTCTTAAAATCTTCTGAAACGGATAAATACCTTACCCATTTATCAATACAAAGCGCAGGAAAAAACATGATACGGCATATTTTTGGTTTCCCTGTTGATTATTTTATTTTTACTACATTTTAGTTGTTTTGACTACAAATGTAAGTAGTTTTTACTACATAAGTCAGTTTTTTTTGTCAGTTAAAATAACTAACATTGTTAGTGGATTTAACTGAAAAAGTAGTTGACCCCTAAACAACTTACAAAGTAGTTATTTTAACTGACATTTTCAGTTGATTTTACTAACATAATTTTTTGAGTGTGAGTGAAATCTTTAGATAAAATAAAAAATATGTGAAAGTGCTTTTTAACTTGGTTATTTTGTGATTTTTTCAGACTTTTTTTATGAAATTTGAAATAAAAAGAAAATTTATTTTTACTAAATTCTCACTGTTTGATATTACTTCGTGTGTTTAATAATGTATTACAATTTAAGGTTGGAGTAAAATTTTTTGCGAGATAACTGAGTGAAACCATTTTTTATTATTTTTAATTCTATAAAAACATATTTACAATTTCATACATACCTTTTATTTTAGAAATAAAAGTAGCATTTATTTAATGAAAGTATTTCATAAGAATTTAATACTTTTTTCACTAAAGTAATGAAAATTGTTCATAACATACAATTTATATTTTGTATGAACAATTTTCATTAATTTAATGAATCTTGTTCTTGCAATTACATTTTATGATACCAATTTCATTAATTCAATTTAACCCTACATAGGTTCCTTTGTAACGTAATTTTTTATAACATTAATGTAGCTTTTCATTATTGTCATGTACAAATTACTATCCGTGTACTATGACCCCTCTTCGTTATGGTTATCACAATCATATCTCTTCTCTGCATGATATGAGAGATGCAGGATTAATGTGTTCTAAGAAATTGTTTATAGTATTTCCTTATTTTTGGTCTGATTTAAATACATTTTCGTGTTGAACATTCTTAATTAATACCAATACTAAAAAATAAATTAAAATTTTGATTATCAAAATATTTGTAGTTTTAATAAAAATATTAATTGAATTTATTAAGTTTTCAATTCTTTTAAATATGATAGTATTTAAAATTATTATTTTATTTTTCAATCTCTCTCTCTAAAACCTTAATTTTCCTGTTTAATATTACAATTCGCTTAAATCCATCTTTCTTTTCTCAGGTGTAGTCCGCATGATTAGTTTTCTTCATTATGATATAACAAGTTTACTGCGTGTTACAGATTCTTCAGAAGAGAAAATGTTAGCCCACACAGTCCGATATTTACGCATTGTTACGATTATCATGTGGGGACCAACTATTATTGGTACCTTTTTACTTTACATAGATTGTTTTTTTCGCACTATATTTCTGCCAGAAACTGTTTTCAATATACCACAAGTTCTTAATGGTACTGCTCAGCCTATACTGCTATTTAAAGTGTTTCCATTTGGTGAGGTATACGATAACTTCTTTCTGGGATATTTGGGTTCCTGTTATGCTTTGTTTTTGGGTATCACGGTCATACCATGTTGGCATACATTTGTAACCTGTTTGATGAAGTATATTGTGGTAAAATATGAAATTATCAATAAGAGATTAAGGAATTATGATGTAAGTTTTAAAATTAAAAATTTTACAAAAGTCACATGAAATTTAATGTCAGATGTCACTTTATGTATGCACTAAAAAAAAGCTTCATTATATTTATTAAACCTTTCAAATACAATTAAGCAGTTTCATAATTGATCATAGGATCAATATTTATGAAATATTTCATTGAATTTATGAAATATTTTATGTATATTAAACAAAATTTCATAAACTTTTATGAAACTCTTCATAAGTACTATGAAAAATTTAATAGATTCAATTTATTTTTTCTTAAAATAGTTTCTATGAAATGTTTCATAGAATTTATAAAACATTTCTTAATACTTATGAAACATTTGGATTGCACGAACTTTAACGACAAGTTTCATTATATTTATGAAAAGGTTTCATAGTATTTATGAAATATTTCATTTTTTTCCCTAGCCATCTGGCATTGTCTTTAGTAGCTGAAATTGTTATGCCCCAATTTTTTTATGATTTCTTTATGAAACCATGCAATTTTATGAAGTGCATTTCATTGATTTTTTTATAAAACTTTACTGTATTTGTAAAGGTGTTATAAATATAATGAAATTTATTAAAAAAATATTTATGAAACCATGTCATAAATATTATGAAGCAGTTTTCTCTGAGTGTGGGGCATTCCATGCCAAATCGAACACTTTGAATTTTTGATTTTTTTTTTGTAGAATCGACAGAAGTTTCTCAAAAAAAAAAAAAGTTTCAAAAAATCAAAGAGCACAAACATTTTTAAAAATGAGGTTTAAATTTTAAAACTTAAAAATCATTATGAGTAAAAGAAGTTTGAGTAAACGAACAAGTTCTGTATTTTCGGAAATTTAATAATTTTTAAACTGGTCCTCAAAATAATTTAAAAATTTGCCAGGAAGGAGTTTTCAAAGGGTACTTAAAATTTAATTAAGAAAACAAAAAAAAAAAAAAATCAAAGTGTCCCATTCGGCATGGAATATTCCTTATATATACGAGCAATTCCATGGGAAATTTAACTGACGGATCACTGATTTTGTTTATTTTTGGTTATTTGATAAAGCTTCGTAAATGACTTAAAACCATTTTTTTTTGGTTAGTACTTTGGAAGATACACATCGTTTTTTTTTTGACAATATTGACTTTTAAACAGTTTTTAACATTGTTGTGCTCGGAAACCGTAAGGCGTACGAAAAAACTTATAAAAACAATATTGTAGATAAAATGATGAATATTTAAAATTAAGAAACAATTTTTATTTTCAAAAAGTTCAACAAAATTTTTTTTTTTTAAGAATTTCAACAAAAAATTTTGAATACAATATTTGAATGTACGTTTTTCCTGGCAAGGGCACCATGGATTTTCAAAATCAAAATTTTGTATTAAAGTTTAGAATGAACTTTTTAACGGTGTTAAAATTTCAGAGAGGTGTTTTTTCGTATTGTTGAGTAATAAAAATTTAGCTTTATTACTTATTTTGAAAATTGTTTGCTCAATAACACGAAAAAACACCTCACTGAAATTTTAAAATTGTTAAAAGAAAATTCTAAAAATTTTTGTTAAAATTTTTTTGAAATTTTTTTTTTGTTTATAAATTTTAATTTCCATAACTTTATAGACAATATTTCGAGCAAAAAAAAAAAAACACAAAAAAACTATGTGATTTTTTCAAAATTTTGCAAAAAAAACAATTATTGCCCACAAAAAAAACGTTGTCAAATTACTAGGAAAATTCTCGTAATCCCATTTTACCAATATTTGACAGTTTTCCTTGTTTTTTAACAAATCGATATTTACACTTTTTTATGTAATTTTACAATTTTTTTTTGTAATTTTACAAATTTTCAAGATAATTTTACAAAAAAAATCTAGTAAATTCACGAGAATTCCTTGTAATTTTAATTGCGCCAAAAAACTGTAAATTTACAATTTTATTGGTAAAAAGCTTGCAAAATGATTGGTAAAAATCTTGTAAAATTACTAGGAATTCTCGTAAAATAGGAGGTAGCAAAAAATCTTTGTAAATTTTATCGTGTCACAAAATTTGTAAATTTACAATGTTATTGGCAAAAACCTTGTAAAATTACAAAATTATTGGTAAAAATCTTGTAAAATTACTAGGAATTTTTGTCAAATAGGAGGTAGCAAAAAATCTTTGTAAATTTTATCGTGTCAAAAAATTTGTAAATTTACAATGTTATTGGTAAAAACCTTGTAAAATTACAAAATTATTTGTAAAAATCTTGTAAAATTACTAGGAATTTTTGTCAAATAGGAGGTAACAAACAAAAAAAGTTACAAGTTTTTCTTGTAATTTTACAAGGTTTTAACATAATATGCTCTTAGGCTAGTGTTTAATTTTAAAAAAGTTGCAGGACGCCTCAGTTTGACTATATAAGATAACAATTAACGAAAAAGAAAACAAGAATTACTATTTTCATTTTCTTAAAACCAAAAGTTTTAATAACTTTGGTTTGTAACTTGGATAATAATTCACCTCTTGGTGAATAAAACCGCTTTTCACCAGCTGGTGAATAAAAAGTAACATAATTATTTTTCAACAAAAAAAAAAATTTTTTTTTTCATCAAATTTTTTGTTCATCAAATTTTTTTTTCATAATTTTTTTTTTCATAATTTTTTTTTTCATCAAACTTTTTTTCGTCAATTTTTTTTTATATTTTTTTTTTATCATTTTTTTTTATCAAATTTTTTTTTCATCAATTTTTTTTTTCATAAATTTTTTTTTTCATCAATGTTTTTTTTCATCAAAATTTTTTTTTCATAAATTTTTTTATCATATTTTTTTTCATCAATTTTTTTTTATAATTTTTTTTTTTCATCATTTTTTTTTATATTTTTTTTTTTATCAAATTATTTGTTTTTCATTATATTTTTTTTTTTTCATCAACATTTTTTCTTTCATAAATTTTTTTTATCATATTTTTTTCGTCAATTTTTTCATAAAATTTTTTTATCAAATTTTTTATTATCAATTTTTTTCTCACCAAAATTTTTTTTTTCATAGTTTTCTTTTCATCAAAAAGTTTTTCTTTTCATCAAAAAAATCATTTTTTTTATCAATTTTTTTTTCATCAAATTATTTGTTTTTAAATTATTGTTTCTGTAAAGACAGTCGAGCTCAGGCTCTAATTATAATTATGTATTATAATTTATTTGATTTGTTATATATGGTTTTTGAATTGAGAAAAGTGTGAAAGACAAATTTTTTTTTAATTTTTCTAAAAATTTAAGACATCCTGTTTTGTTTCTTACTAGTTTCATATTATCCAGTTATTTGTTTCATTAATTTTTTTTTTTCATCAATTTTTTTTTTTATCAAAATTTTTTTTCATAATTTTTTTTTTATCATATTTTTTTTTAAACTTTGAAAATTGATTGCTCGACAAAACGAAATAGCACTTCTCTGAAATTTTAACAGCATTAAAAGGACATTCTAAGCTTTAATACAAAAGGTTGTTTTTGGAAATCCATGGTGTGCTTGCCAGGAAAAAGGACATTCCAATATTGTTTTCATATTTTTTTGTTGATTTTTTTTTATATTTTTTTTTTTAAATTTAAAATCTTCATAACTTTATCTACAATAATGTTTTTTCCTACGACAGTTTCCGAGTACAAAAATGATAAAAATCTGTCTAAAAGTCAATATTGCCAAAAAAAAAGCGATTTTTAAACGCCTATATCTTCACTCAAAAGATTATATCATTAACTGTTTGTAGTTTATTTAAAAAGTTTTGCGTTTTGTCGTTTTTAAAAGATAAACCATTTGTTTAATGTTCAGTTTTTTAAAATGACTTTTTCTATTCTTTGTTTCAAAAATTACAACATATTTATTTTTGTTCTGTTTGTAAAAATAAGTGATTCTTTTTTAAAGAGAAATCATTAGTTTTGCCTACTTTAGTGGGTTATTTTTTGGTAGAAAAAAAAATTAAAAATTATTTATAGAAATATAAAAACATGTTTGTATCAAGTTTTATCACTTGTTTTAAATATGTTTTTCATTTTTTTTTTGCCTACAAAATATTTTGAGTGTTGCAAAGTATTGATAAAAAAATTATGGACTATGATCATGTAAAACGATAGTTGACTATCGTCGATTTTTGGAGCCTTGTTGCTCCTAAACTAATCAAAATGTTTCCAAATTGTTTTATGATTCTGGACAAGAAAACACTCATTAATAATTAATTAAAGAAAAACTTTAAAATTTTCCTTCAAAACGATATGTATTTTGATGTCGTTTATGTATCGTCTATCGTTTTCGTTTTACGTGATTAGCCTCATGGTTTTTAATCATTTATAAAGCTCTACACTGAAATAAATAACCTTCCTGATATTAATGAAACGGATTCATAATTTTGTTTTCATTACACTAATGAAGGAATTAATAAGCTGATTGAAATTTCCTGCATGTTTTGAACACATTTTATGAAACTTGTTTCATCAGATTTTATAATTTCATTACAAAATATCATAAGATTTTTTAGAACCAAATACAACTCTGCGTTGCGAATAACACCACGCGTGCTAAATCTAATTGTAATTTTTACATGTGTGTTAACTTTATTCTAATAAAATAAAATAATTTTATAGTAGTATTTTTTTTACTTTGTTATTGAAACTTGTGTGTGGTTAAATCTAATTGAAATTACAAGTAAAAAGTTCTTTATAAGTGTTTCTTTTAACTGTTGTTTAATGGTAATAAAATCAAAAATAGAAAAGAGGTGATTATATAAACACGTGCAGTCCAAACGTAGCTTATGACATTTCCTTAAATTAAGATGTTAGTCTTAAAACCGAAGAATACATTCATAAATTTAATGACAAAACTTCATAAGTTTAAACATCACACTCTATGAATATTTTCATTAATTCTATGAAAATGTTCATTAATTCTATGACACCAGTTTTTATTAATACTACACTCAAAAAAAAAAAACCTTGTAAAGTTACCAAAAAATCTCGTGATTTTCGAGGCTATTCTCGTAAAATTGGAGGTAGGTAAAATTCTCGTAAAAAAATCCTCGTAATTTGGAATGCGCCAAAAATTGGTAAAATAACCAATTTTATTGGTAACAAGTAGAAAAGTTAAATTCGACTTTGCCGAATCTATGAATACCCTCCACAATGCATTTTTATACCCTCCAACCACAGTATGGGGGTATACTCACTTTGTCATTCCGTTTGTAACGCATAAAAATATCGGTCGGGGACCTTATAAAGTATATATATTATTGATCTATGATCGATTCTAAGTCGTTCTATGAATGTCCGTCCGTCCGTCCGTCCGTCCGTCTGTATAAAACACGATTCAGTCCAAAATAAAAGAGCTAGACCCCTGAAAATTGGTCAGAATATGTATAATGTTCATAGGCCGGTTAAGTTCGGAAATGGGCAAAATCGGGCCAGGGGGAAAAAAGTTCCCCCTTAACAAACTAAAAAAAACACTTAAAAAACGCCATTTTTACATCTTTTTTTGCCATTATTGTTAAACAAATGAAATCTTTTTATGTCAGAACGGGTTTAAACTCCTGAACTTAGACCCAGGCGGCCGAAAAATTTAGTTTTTTTCTACCCGCCCCCTTTTGTGGGCGTGGATTTAATAAAACCATTAAAATAATGAGAAAATGGTTTTACTAAATTGGCAAAAGCATAATAAATAAATTAGTTAACATTTATCGTGATGGGGAAAGTATCCCTCATCACCCCCACCAAGCACCCCCCCACAAAAAACGACCCTGGATTTTTTATATGTTTTTACATTTTGGAGGGTATCATAGATTCGGCATAGCCGAATTTAACACTCTCACTTGTTTTAAATGGTAGTACATTTTTTAACGTGAAAAAATTAACAATTTTGCTTAGAAATATTTTATTTTGAGTAAAAAACTCTTTTTTTGTCATTTAAAAACAAAAAAAAAAAAAAATTACTTATTTTTTTTTTTGAGTGTAAAATTTTTTTCGAGTGTAATGTTTTTTTTTACTTTAAAAATATTTCTGAGTGAATGCACGTAAGTATGTACACAAGATATTGTCATTTTTGTAAAAAAAAACTAAATTTTTTTTTGTATAAATTTTTTTTTTAGTGTAAAATTTTTTTTGAGTGTAAAAATTTTTTTGAGTGTAAAATTTTTTTCGAGAGTAATTTTTAAGTTACCAATGCTTTTAAAACTAAACAAGTTTAAAAAACATTGCTTTAAAATTTAACAAGTTTGAAAAGCATTGTTTAGTTACCACAAATGCTTTTCAAACTTGTTAAAACACGTGGCATTTTAGATGAAACTAATCTGGAATTCAGGGTTTCGCTTATAACTTTTGAACCACTGGACCGATTGAGCTGAAATTTAAAACGAAACAGACCCGGGGAACGGCAAAGATAGTCCCCAAGCTTCAGTTGTCTCATTATTGTCTTTCGAAAGTTATCGTGTTTTTTATCTCGTATATTCCTGAAACACCCTTGCCGAAATTTACTCTTTTGCTCATAACTGTTGAACCACTGGACCGATTTGGCTGGATTGCAATACCAACCTGACCAGGTAAATGACAAACATATATGCCAAACTTCAGTAGCCTCTGTAAAGTCTTTCAAAAGTTAGCGTGTTTTCTACGGACGGACAGACAGACGGACGGACGGACGGACATCGCTAGATCGACTTAAAATCGATCGAGGATCATAAATATATATACTTTATGGGGTCCTAGACCAATATTTCGATGTGTTACAAACGGAATGACAAACTTATATATACCCTCTATCACTAGAGTGGAGGGTATAAAAATATTGTTTTAAAACCGGAAAAATAAAAAAAAAAAAAATGGTAAACTTGCAAGAAAAAATGGTAAATATGTTTAAAAAAAATGGTAAATTTACAAACCAAAATGGTAAATTTACAAAAAAATTTTTTTGTTAAACAACTTAAATCCTCGTTATAAAACTATTTTTGTAAAATAACTGTTTTATTTTGTAGCTTAACTAGAATCATCGTAATACATTTTTCAAAATTTTGTCAACTTTTTTTTAAAATATTTTTCAATAAAAAAAAATTTACAAAAAAAAATATTTTTTTTTGTTAAACAACATAAATCTTCGTATAACATAATTTTTTGTAAAATAACAGTTTTTTTTTTGTAATTCAACTAGAATCCTCGTAATAAAAACTTTGTTGCAAAATTACAGTTTTTTTTTGTAAAATAACCTTTCAAAATGGTTGAATACAATTACGAAAATAAACTTGTAGAATTACCAATAAAACTGTAGTTCTCGTTTGAGCAAAGTACAAGATTTTTTGTTAAAAAACAAGGAAAATTGTTAAATATTGGTAGAACGGGATTACAAGGCATTTTACCAGGCGTTTTACCAGTTTTTTTTGAGTGTATGACACCAGTTTCATTGATCAAATGAAATCGGACTTCGGTTGAATTTTTGAGTCATTTTTCATTAAGCTAATGTCAATTTTCACGAAGCTTTTTTTTCAGTGTATCAAATAACTAAAAATTACCAAAATCGTTGATCCGCCAGTTAAATTTCCCATGGATTTGCTCATATGCCTTTTTTATATTTTCAGATTTCCAAGTTATCTCACAAAATCGATAAAGATAATATTAAGCATATGAGTGAGAATGAATTAATGCATTGGCATTTAAAAATGTGTGAGTTTTGTGTAAAAGAACAAATCAAAATTAGATGGTAAGGACAAAAAAGGTTCAGTTTATGTATGACAAACGTCATTCGTCTGTGACGAATTTGCATATATTTTGTTTTGTTACAACAAAATGGTGTTCGTCCTACAGAAAATGGGCATAAATGTTTACAGTTACAGATCATAGTTTATTTGAATTATATTCTTCATTTAGGTTTGTCCATGAATTAGAGATATTGATACGTGTACCAATGTTAATTGATTTTATTATATTCTCTGTATTAATATGTTTTCTATTGTATGCTATAGCAGCGGGAGTAAGTACATTTACATATAATTTAAACATAGAAAAACAGACGCGACAGTAGAGTTTTATGACAAAAAAACTGGAAAAAGTAGAGTGATTTTAAGCTATTTTGACTTAACGTATAAACTTTTTTTATTTTCAATGAATGACTGAAATTATAAACACAAATCTATCATAAATTTTCGTAAAGCGCTCTATATTAGTTTATATCTAATTCACACCTGAGGTGAAATCTCGTTCGAACGAGATTTCGATCATATGGTTGTGTATAAAATGATACAGACCATATGATCGAAATCTCGTTCAAACGAGATTGCACCTTAGGTGTCAATAGGCCTTTACTCTTTCTAACACGAAAGCTAGAATAAAATTAAAAAAAATAAACATATGTTTTAAGATAGCTTTTTTAAAATCCGTCATAAGTGCCGCGTCTGTTTAATCTGTGATATAACTATTTAAACCAAATCAGAAACCGAACAGAACATTTACGGCGCGATGGACATATACATTACAGTTTTTTCCGTCGCCGTCCACCGTGTCGTGCTTGTTCTGTTTAGGTTTTAACAATTAATTTTTTTTGATAGACTTCTTCTAAAATGGATAATCTCTTCATGCTAATATATATATTTGTTGTGTCATTTATATTATGGTTATCTCATTGGCATGCAACTTTAATAGCAACAAAAGTAAGTTTTAGAAAATATTATAATAGCAAATCCTCAATTTGAATGAATTTACTAAAAATCCAGATCTTTCAAAAATTAATTAAATTTTTGATCGAAGTTTTTTTTTTATTTCGATTAGAGTATTATTCTAGCTCGAGGCCCAAAAATATTTTTATTTATGATATTCTTATAACACTGTGCAACAAGAAAAATGAGCCTCAATGGCTTCAACGCCATATGAAAGTAGGCCATCAAATGGACAAAATCACCAAAGGGTTTTGCAAAGTCAGTTCGGATTTCTTTTTTATAGCCCACTGAAGTTTTTATTTTTTTTATCAAAGGCGTTCGGAAAACGTCAAAAATATTATAATAAGAACACATCTGAGCTTCAAAATATGATTTGATGTCTTCAGTGAAATTTTATGGCGGTTCTTTTCTTGGAACATTTTAACCCTATAACTGTCATTTTAAGGGGTCATTTTAGTCCTTTTTTAAAAACTAAACACAGAAGTCTGATAAAACGTCCATTTAGAGGGTTAAAATGTTCTACAAATATTTTTCTCATAAAATTTCACTAGGGGTTGTCGAATGTTCAAAGTTTGTGCGACATGCGCAAAGTGCTTAAAAAGGGTCAAGTATAAATAATCAATGTTTGTTATTTATTTTTACCAAAGGAGTTTAAAAAAATATCGACAAAAAACAGTGCAAATATACTTTTGAGCTAAAAATAATGTTCTGATGTGTTTTATAAAATTTTATGATGATTCTTTTCTTTGACCAAATTAACCCTCTAGCTCCCGTTTTAAAGGGTCATTTTTGTCCTTTTTTAAAAGAAATACAAAAAAGTCTATAAAAAAGGCAGTTAAAGGGTTAAAATGTTTTACAAATATTTTCTGCATCAAATTTTACTAGGGCACGTCTAATATGGAGTTCACACTAGCGACCTTAAACAAGTTGTTCAACAAAACACCAGTAGCAGAATAAAAACGTAATGGACACAGAACAAAGACTTTTTTAAACACCTCACTCTTGAACACTTCAAAACAGCAAGTGTGAACGCCGTATAAGACAGAAAGTTCGTCCAGCATATAAAATATGCTTAAAAATTTTAAAATATTAAAATTTTTTTTTATATTTTTTTTGGGCCGAAATAAAAAAAAAATAAAAACAAGTAACCAAGTTAAATTCGACTTTGTCGAATGTATTAATACCCTCCACGATGTAAAAAAGTTTATTTGCAAAAAATAAAAAAAAAATCCACGAAAAAAAATTTTTGGTAAACAAAAAATTCCACGAAAATGTCTTTTTTTTTAAATGTTTGTACTTGTTTAAATACCATTCGGTGATCGATTCTGTTCACATGTGTCAACCAACCGCCGAATCAAATCATTTGGTGTTTTTAGGTTATGTTGAATGTATCAAAAATCAAAATTTTTTTTTTATTTTATTTATAAGTCCAAACATATTTCAAAAAAAAAAAAAAAACATTTTCGTCGAATTTTTTTTTTAACAAAAAATTTTTTTCGCGGATTTTTTTAATTTTTTTTTTTTGCAAATAAACTTTTTTACATCCTGGAGGGTATTAATATATTCAACAAAGTCAAATTTAACTTTGTTACTTTTTTTTTTTATTTCGGCCCAAAAAAAAAATTAAAAAAAAATTTGAATACTTAAAAATTTTTAAGCATTTTCTATATGCTGGGCGAACTTTCTGTCTTAGACGTGCCCTAGTAAAATTTGATGCAGAAAATATTTGTAAAACAGTTTAACCCTTTAACTGCCTTTTTTTATAGACTTTTTGGTATTTCTTTAAAAAAAGGACAAAAATGACCCTTTAAAACGGGAGCTAGAGTGTTAATTTGGTCAAAGAAAAGAATCATCATAAAATTTTATAAAACACATCATAACATCATTTTTAGCTCAAAAGTATATTTGTACTGTTTTTTGTCGATATTTTTTAACACTGCAAACATTGATTATTTATACTTGACCCTTTTTAAGCACTTTGCGCATGTCGCACAAACTTTGAACATCCGACAACCCCTAGTGAAATTTTATGAGAAAAATATTTGTAGAACATTTTAACCCTCTAAATGGACGTTTTATTAGACTTCTGTGTTTAGTTTTTAAAAAAGGACTAAAATGACCCCTTAAAATGGCAGTTATAGGGTTAAAATGTTCTAAGAAAAGAACCGCCATAATTTTTCACTGAAGACATCAAATCATATTTTGAAGCTCAGATATGTTCTTATTATAGTATTTTTGACGTTTTCCAAACGCCTTTGATAAAAAAATAAAAACTTCAGTGGGCTATATAAAAGAAATCCGAACTGACTTGCAAAACACTTTTGTCCATTTGATTGTCTACTTTCATATGGCGTTGAAGGCATTGAGGCTCAATGCGATGACCCAAAATTTGTTGCACAGTGTAATAGATTATCTTTTATTTATTGCTTTAAAAATGTTACTTATCTCATAGTTAGGGTAACCATTTTTTCCAGAACTCAAATCAGTACACCCATTTTTTTCCTAGAAAAAATTCTGTGAAAAGTCTTGCTATAGAATAAAATGTATGACGAATGTTTTCAGCTGTCAAAAATTGAAATTAGCAATAATTATTTGAGGCCAACTAGTATTACAGTAAAAACAGCTGTTAAGAACAACTGATATTAACTGTTGTAGTTGTTTTACAAAAAATTGTAAAAAAAGTAGTTGACCTGCAACAACTTCATAATAATTTTATTTCTTTACAAAATCTTGCATATTCTGAGGACTTTCATTTTAGGAAACCTCCCAGATTATGATCAAATTTCTTAAAAAACATTGATCTAGGATCGGTTTTTATTTCAATAGGAAAAAATTTTGACTTTGTGTATATTTTTAGGAATAAATACCCTAAGATTCTGATGACTTTACTAATCAAAACATATCAGTTTTATATGAAATTTTGAATTTTTTTGTATGAAGATAAAAAGATTTCATGCTTCGATAAATTTTTCGTTAAAAAACATTTTTTGGATTCACGCACCCTCGTTATAATTTGTACAATAAAACATCTCCGATTCCTTATTTTAGGAAAATTACAGTTTCTGTAAAAAAATTTTTAAATAAAAACATAATTTTTCGTTAAAATATTAAAAAATTAGTACAATCAGTACATATTTAAAAAAATAAGTACAAATCAGTACACGGTTTTTTGATCAGTAGACGTGACTAAAAATCAGTACATGTACTGATCAAATCAGTACGAATGGTCAGCCTACTCATAGTACATCTGAACAGATCTGTTTCACCCCCACAAAGAGATCATCAGCAGATTTTAGAGAATCATTGTTAGTCAACCAAACATCAAACCAGAATTAAAATTTCATTTATTTCACAACTTAAATGAGAAATACTATTATGAAGGTCCAAAATCTGTTTCACAACAAAAATAATGAAATATCCCAGCAAATTTTTGCATTACTGGTAATGAGTATAGTAATTAGTAATAATAATTGGTATGCATGAAACACTACTTATTCCATAAAGGCCGTGAGACAAAAATAATTAGTGCCTACAAGCTTACGAGTAGGGAGATAAATAACTACTTACCTATAACAAGTAAAATAAGTAGTTATTTATAAGGAATAAAATAAATAGTTGCAAACAGAGTTTGAAGTAACTATTTATCATTAGATTATTCGTTTTCGCGAAATTTTAAGCTAAAAAGGTGAAACAAATATTGTTTTTTTCTGATTGGACTTAATTTCCCAAGTGAACCTGAAAATATTTATTTATTTTTAACATTCTCAATAACTTATTATTTATATTATTGCAAATAAGTACTTACATATTACAATATAAGCCACTAGTTACTTTTTGGACTAAAGTAATGCAGTGGGTAATTAGTAGTTGTTATATGTAATGTAATTGGCAGTCATTACTTTTCACATCACATTACATAGTTTTTGCTGGGGTCTCACAAGTGTGTGTCCATCAAGAACTTCAACCTTTACTTGTCACAGTCTATCTCCCTTGATTTATTTTATAAAAAATTTTAAATTTTATGAAAATTAAAATGCCATTTCCAGAAGATCTCCCAAAAGATTTTTTTTTTTTCAGAATGATGATCTCTGTTTTGCTCTCTACTCAAGCAGTTGGTATGAATTTCCACTTAGCGTTCAAAAATCCATACGTTTAATGATGATGGAATCTATGCAACCTTTGGTTATCAAGGCCTTCTTTGTGGAATTAAACTTAAAAACATTTATAGATGTGAGTTTAGCATTAAACCCAAACAAAATTTTTCTGTTAAGTCTTAAACATTTAATTTTTTTTATCCAATTTTAGGTTGTTCGTGGAGCTTGCAGTTATTTTAGTATTTTGAGAAATGCCAATTTGGAGTAATAAAATGGATTGTGGCGGATTTTTTTTTTGCAGTTGAATTATAGAGAAACTAATTAAATATAGACAATTAAATTTAGCACTAACGTTAGTAGAATGTAGACATAAGAAATTGTTATTATTTATTAAATTACTCGGTCCATACCAGAGACGATGTGTGTAGAGATTTTACGCGAACTTGCGATACAATTTTAAACTTCGAAGAAGTTTATAATTGTTCGATAAAAACTCCGATGGTTAGAGTAGAGTTTTAATCGTTATCGACTCCGGTAAGTATGATTGCTTCAATTTGTCAAGCATGATTGCTTTAAACCAGCGGTTACCAACCTTTTTGGCTCGCGTACCACTAATTTTAAATTTTATCAGCACACTCAAAATAATCACTCTGTTAAATTACAGAGATACTCTGCTAAGCCAGCAGAAAATACCATAGATTTCCAACCAGCAAGATTTTTTGTTATTTTACGAAGAAAACTCTGTAAAATGGTTTAGACAAAAAAAACTGTAATATTACATAGTTTTTAGTAAAATATTAGTTAAATAGGATCACATTTTTACAAAGAAGTACTTTACATATATTTGTAAAAACTCTGTAAAATTATTTCGATAAAAAACTGAAAATTTACAGAATTATCAATAAAATGTTGGTATGTGACTAGAAGTTTTTCAAAAAAAACTTCTAAAAATTTACAAAGTTTTTGTTAAATTTATTTGATTTCAAACTTAAATACATGAAATAATTAAGAACAAAAAAACCATCCATACTTATAACAAAAAAAAACTTTTTAAAGTTGTCATTCCAACGGCGTTTTTAATTTTGTTTTACCTGCGTGCATGAACTCCAGAACTTATTTAGTGACATATTTAGTGACGCATTTAAGCGTAGATATTCACCGAGGTTTTTATAAACTAATCAATGACGATTTGAGCAGGGGCTATTTAAATGTGAAAATTGTAGTATTTTATAAACTTCGAGAAAAAACTAAAAACTAAATGAGCCTGATTAAATGCATTTCCCACTTAAATGGTGCACACGCGAAACGTTATTTTTAAATTTCTTGTGTTTAAATTCACTTTTTAAGTGGCAACTACATATAAGAATTCTTATTCATTTTCTTCGATTGTAATGTGCAAGAAGCATGGCTAAGTAATAACTTGACACAAAATAAAGGCAACTGCCATCATTTAAATGCGCCCGCTTAAATGTTTCGCACGCGAATGTTAAACTTTGTAGAAATTATTTATAAACTCGCTAGATGTTCTTACGTTTCTTTTTTCATAAATTTCTCATTTTCAGTGCCACCTTTGAGCGGATTCATTCTAATAAACACTTTTATAAAATTTAAGATAAATCGTTTAAGAATGCCTTGACTTTCTTACATATTTTTTTAATGCGTTTGATATGGCTTTTACACAACGGTCACTATTTGATTCCCGATTAATTTATCCTTCCTTAATGTGCAAGTAGTGTTGACAATTGGGAAATGCCATCGTATAAATTTGCCCGCTTTAATGCTTCCAAATTTTAAATTTACTTTTATTTTTGTGAAAATTAAAAAAAACCTTCCAATTTACAACACATCTTCGGAAAATTTACCAGCTTTAATTGTAATTTAAGAAGCTTTTTAAAAAGGGGTTGAAATATTTGGAAGTTTTTTTGAAGAGATTTTTATTTGGAAACTGTATTACAGAGCAATAAATATTTTGGTTACGAAAGTATTTTTCAAAAATCTGTATTTTAACAAAAAACTCTGTTTATTATCTGTAAAATAAAGATTACAAAGAAAAAATTAAAATTACAGATAATACTTAGTTTTTCGGTCACAAGAAAATACAAAGTATTTTCTCAAAATCTGTATTTCGGCAGATAACTTTGTCAAATATCTGTCAAATTGAGATTACAGTCATTTTACAGAGTATTTAACAGAGTAATTATTTTGAGTGCAGCGTACCCCTTAAAGAGTTTTTTGTTTTTTCATTAAACACTTCTCATATAAATATGGTTAGAAATTTAAAACAAATTATATTGTAAAGTTTAATTAACTGTAGTGCTTTTACTTTTATATCAAAATTAAAGTTTATATAAAAATACACAAAAATTCAAAGTTAATGAAAACTTAAAAAAAGTTTATAATGACACTGTTGAACAATTTACAAATTTTTCTATCACGTAAGATTTTTAGATATTCGCATTTGAATATTGAAAAATGGTAATTTGGCACTTTTTGGGTCTCCCCTGTAACGTATTTATATGTTGCTCACACAAAATAGGACTACATTAAGTATAAACGAGACCTCGTGATTTCAAATCTGGATCCAAATCTGGCATCCAAATTTTGAAACGCGTACTGTTTTTGAAATATTGGCGTTTGAACAACTCAAAATCAACTGTTACGCATTTATATTCTTTATAAATCATTCTAAAATTTTCAAATGAGAATATCTCGAAAATGGAACATGCTAGAAAAATTTGGGTTGCAGTTTCGAAATCAATAGGTCAATTTTATATAAAATCAAGTCCTATTTTTTGCAGCAACTTAAGAATACGTAAAATTAAAAAAAAAAATTTAAACAAAATATTTTTTCCAAAAATCTCGAACAAAAACCGCTTGTAGAGGACTGAAACCTCTTAATTTTTTTATTATTTTTCCCGTTGTCAGCTTTAAGACGCGCACCGAGTTTTTTTACCTTTAAGTTTAAAAAATCACATTTTATTCAATAAAAATTCTTTTTCATTTTTCTCAAAGTGCATCGTGAGACATTAATAAAATATTGCTATAAAATTAAAATTCCTTAAAATCCGCGAAACTCAATTATAATTTGCACTTCAGAAATACAATTTTATAATTTTTTTAAGTTTTTAATAACCACTCCCACAAAAGGGGGCGAAACAAAGCGACTTTTTTTGTATCCCAAACATGACCTTGAACTTTTTTCGACATTAAATTGTCTTATTTGCTTACCAAAAATAAAAAAAAAAATCCTGTAAAAAATGTTTTTTCCCCCTAGTCCGATTTTGCCCTTTTACGAACTTTAAGTGCTTCTGACCTTGAGACACATTCGTGCCAAACGTCAGTAGTCTAAACATTCTATAAATATCTTAGAATGGATCACAGATTAATTATATTTACTTTCTGGGGTCTTAGACCGATATTTCGACGCGTTACACACGGAATATCAAAGTGAGAATACCCCCATGCTGTTATTGGTGGGTATAAAAAGTACTGAAAGAAGTGGTCAAAAAAAAGTATTAGTATGGATTTCAAACAACCCGATTTTTTATATGAGAACTTTCGCATTTTTTTTTGGTATAGCATATTGATATTATTTAATGCTATTACTAAAAAAATAAATAACTAAAAATTTCGCGTACCCCCGTGGGCAGTTTCGCGTACCCCCTAATGGTACGCGTACCATAGGTTGGTAACCGCTGCTTTAAACAAGTCATGGTACAATTAAGCGCAGGAAAAATAGGATTTTAAGACATTCTACAAATGTCCGTTATTGCGGAGCGAGAAATGCTTTTTCGCGAATTTCACTTGGGCGCTATGCGGGATTCGTAAAAATATATGCCAAAACGATGTGCTTAAAATTTCAGGAAGATCACAATTCATCTTGGGGTCCCTCTTCAGAGGTGCAGTGTTAACTTTTCTAAGACAAAGAGCATTTTTTAAAAAACTTGATAAAAATACTAATTTGATCAGATATTCTGATCGAAAAAAAAATACACTCGAAAAAAATTTTACACTCAAAAAAAAAAATTTTACACTCAAAAAAAATTTTGTAAATTATTTTTTTTTTTAAATTAGTTTAAAAAAAAAGTTTTTTACACAAAATAAAATATTTCTAATCAAAAATGTTATTTTTTCACTTTAGAAAATTTACTATATCTTAAAAAGGGCATTGTGGAGGGTATTCATAGATTCGGCCAAGTCGAATTTAACTTTTCTACTTGTTTTATTTTAGACAATTTTTATACCCTGCACTCTAGTGATAGAGGGTATATATAAGTTTGTCATTCCGTTTGTAACACATCGAAATATTGGTCGAGGACCCCATAAAGTATATACAGTCAAACCCGGTTATAACGAACTCCGAGGGACCAGTAAAAATAGTTCGTTAAAAGCGTAGTTCGCTATAAGCGGCTATATTTTTTATCAACCTAGTTTAATTTCCAAAAAAAAAAAAAAACAATTTTGATTTATTTTATGTTTTTTTGTAAAAAAAAAACTACTTATTGAGAAGAAAACATTCAAAATATAAATAAATTTCATCAAAATTATATTAAAAACCAAAAATTTCCAACTTTTTGTGAGTTCGATAAACATAATTGCCGCACATTCAGAAATATTTATGGGAGTTCGTTATTAAAAGGTAAATACACATGAAATTTTATTCGTGGGACCTTAATAAGTAGTTCGTTTTAACCGAGGATTCGTTATAGCCGACTTCGTTATAAAATAAGTATTTTGTGTGAAAATTGATGCCAAAACGTCGGGACTTTAGAACTAGTTCGTTATAACCGAGAATTCGTTATAGCCGAGTTCGACTGTATATTCATGATCCTCGATCGATTTTAAGTGGATCTAGCGATGTCCGTCCGTCCGTCTGTCTGTCCGTCCGTAGAAAACACGCTAACTTTTGAAAGACTTTACAGAGGTTACTGAAGTTTGGCATATATATTAGTCATTTACCTGGTAAGGTTGGTGTTACAATCCAGCCAAATCGGTCCAGTGCACACTGGTCGATCCCATTGGCCAAAAATAAAAAAATCAAAGTCAAAAGTTTGTCACAAAATGTGTCATCTCTATTTCTAATAAAAATAAGGTTTTAAAATTTTGAGCTGTTTCTGTTTTATTCCAACTGTACTCTTTAAGAACAGCTTCAAAAGAGATGGCGAGTTAACAGTTGGTTTTTGCAGTGTGAAATAATGGAAAACTAGGTTCAACTTTCAATTAATTAAAACCATATAAAAAATTTTTTGTTGAAATAAATCAAAACTAATATTGAATAAGAAGGTATTAACTAAATTTTAAAATAATTACAATGTGTTTAGCTTGTTCTGAAGTTTGTATAAAATTAATATATTTCCAGTGTCAATGTTAGTGTTTGTTCTTCAATATATTGAAATTTCTAATAGAGTTTTAGTTGTGTTCCCCCCTGAAATCTCCAATCGGACTTTTTTTGATTTATTAGTTAATATTTCAAGATTCTAAAATTGGTAACATCAGCTGCATAATTTTGCATGTCTTTGAGTTATCACCCACAGATCAAAACTGCCTCGTTGTTTTGGATGTCAAACTTTGAATTCTTGTGTGGTGTTTTGTTAATTTGTGTTCGCGTTGCTCTGGTATTGTCATGCATGTAAGAAATGTGATTGTTTATTTTCTTTTTAACGGACTTTTAATTTTATTTTTTCTTAATTTTATCCTTATAAAGGGCAGTTTAGACCAGCAGACTTGTAAAATGACCTGTCAGTTTTTCTAGTACTTAGCGTGAAAGTTTTTTGAAAAATTTTGATTTTTATTGAAGTTATGCTAATGTAAACTGAAAAAATGGAAAATTTTACTTGTTTTCATGTGTACAAGAGGATTAATTAATCTACAAATAAAAAAAAAATTCATCAAAATCGGTTCAGTAGTTTTTGCTGTACAACTGCAGCCAATTTTATCCTTTAAAAAAACATACCACAATTGGGTGGCAACCCTGGCAATTCTCTTTGACCAAAATTTGAGTTATTAAAAATTTTTAAAATGTAACGATTTTTGTCTTTCATATAAAAAAACAGAATTAAAAATTATTGCGTATTTATTTTTTTATAGCTGTTTAAAAATTTTTAATATTAAGGCTGTTTTTTAGTAACAACCCCCCTTAACCTTTTTTAATTTTTTATTACATACTATTTCATATTTAATAATTCAATATTTTTTTTAAACTAATCTTGTAAAAAAGTTATGAATTAAATGTGAATTAAAAACAAACTTTCGTTTTTCTTACGTGGGGTGAATGTGGGTGCTTGGGTACTTTAGGGGGTGGGGGTGGTTATGAGTCATCAACCACTCCCATTTTATCATTCAATAGTTCTGACATATTTAAAAAGCCGTGACCGAAGTTTCACGATGATACCTATACTTGAAGCATTTTTGGCCGCCATCTCCATACAGCTCCGACCACTGTGCAGTGGTTCAAAAGTTATGAGCAAGAGAGTAAATTTCGGCAAGGGTGTTTCGCGAATTTATGAGATAAAAAACACGATAACTTTCGAAAGACAATAATAAGACTGCTGAAGCTTGACATGTATCTTTGCCGTTCACCTGATCTGTTTGGTATTAAATTTCAGCCTAATCGGTCCAGTGCACAGAGGTAAAAACCGGCCAAAACTAAAAAAATTTTTTTTTTCTTTTTTTTCCAAATTGATGCCAAATGAGAGCTAACACTTCAAAACATGCGATTACAAAATTTTGTGCCAATCCATTGACTAGTTTAGGTTTTATAACGAAGCAAAGTTGAGTATTTGTATTTATTATTTTTTAAATTTAAAAGTTGTGATTTGCAACTTTGAAATCCAAGTAGGCTGTAAACTAAAAAAAAAAATTTTTGCCTTGAAATTGATGTATTTTGAAAATTTAGCATTATTTTTACATCCCAGCAAAACTTTGGTAATGGGTAGTGATTATATAACACATTACCAGGTAATATATATAAATTATTTGTAGCATTATTTTATGATGTCTTACCAAACATTTGTTCCACAACGTATTATTTTCAAGTGAAAAATAATGCATTACTAATAATTTGCTACGTAATGCATGATTATTGGAAAAAATGTATTTCATATTTATTATTTCTAAACATTAAATCATGGATGACTTAAATTTGGTTACATTATGTATTATTTGAAAGTTTGAAATAATGCATTATTTATAATTGGAGGCATAATGCATTGCAATAAAATAAAAAATTATTATTTTATAAAAAATGCATAAGTTTAAACTAGAGATAGGCTCACGACAGGAAATTTCTAACGACACTCACTCACGAGCATATTTTATCTACTTACACTCACTTACAATCACGTGAGTAAATTTAATACAAAATTACTTTTTCACTACTCGTAACACCTTATATATTATCTTCTGGTATGCTATATTATTTCATTTCTCGTAACCTATAAAATATCATATATTTTACACCTTACTCGTATTCTTCGTTGTAAATTTATGACTTATTTTATACCTTACTGGTATACTTTGTGATAATGTGGATGCATTACTTAGAGTCTCATCGCCTGTTAAAATCATCAATGCTGCAATGTATAAAATAAGAGATCCTATACCTTATTTTATACCTTATTTGGTAATCTAAGTTTTGCTGGGATGTCATATGCATTTCGGCAATTTAGAGTGCGTGGATCAATTTAAACAGTGGTGGTGAAAATAAATCTAAAAAAATAAAAAAATACAAACTTTATAAAGCCCATTATATAAAATACAAACTTTATAAAGCCCAAAAAAATACTTTTTGCTCAAAATTGCTCTTAAGTCGCTATACCACAAATTAGTATAAGGGTTCCCAAGTAAGTACTAATTAACATCACTACCAAGTTTAACCAAGTCTTTCAGTTAGAGCCTTTTAAAGCTGGGTCATTTATATCAAATAAAGAGCTTTTTGAACTGAAGAAAACACATAAAAAAAGAAGATGGATGAAATACTGACAATTAAGACACAACATCTTAAAACACCTTCAAAAAAATTTTTTTCGCGAACAAAATAAAAATTTCGCGGAAAAAAAAAATTTCGCGGAAAATTTTTTTTTTTCGCGAAATTGGTTTATTATTATATTCTTAACCTACCTACAACATTTTATAAGTTTACATAGAAAATTAAAGAAGTTATAAGGTTTTGGCCGGAATTGACCACCGTGCAGTGGTTCAAAAGTTATAAGCAAAACCCTGAATTTCAGATTAGTCTCATCTTAAATGCCACGTGTTTTACAAGTTTTAAAAGCATTGGTGGTAACTTAACAATCAAAAACTTGAATATATAAAGACTATGCAAGAGTCAATTCATTTTGACGTTTAAAGGTGGTGTTAGTTTTACAAATAGTATCTGGGAAAGCTGGAAATTTTGTTTACCTTTTATTTTTCGTTTAGTTTTGCTGGTTGTTTTGATTGAATTATACTCATTTTTTTTTTTATTATGAATTTTTTTATTTTCAAGTGACACAACAATAATTTTCATTCATAATTTTAACATTTTTTAATGTTTATTTTTGGTTATTCCCAAATCGTTCCCAAATACTTTCCAAAAAAAGATTGCCATCTGTAGATAACGACTTCGTTATTACTGACACTACTATTCATGAGTTACCCCTGTTAACAATGCTTTTCAAACTTGTTTATATTTAAAGCAATGCTTTTTAAACTTGTTTAGTTTTAAAAGCATTGGTAACTTAAAAGTTACACTCGAAAAAAATTTTACACTCAAAAAAAATTTTACACTCAAAAAAAATTGTACACTCAAAAAAAATTGTACACTCAAAAAAAAATTTAGTTGTTTTTTACAAAAATTACAATATTTTGTGTACATACGTACGTGCATTCACTCAGAAATATTTTTACAGTAAAAAAAACATTACACTCGAAAAAAATTTTACACTCAAAAAAAAAAAAATTGTAATTTTTCTTTTTAAATTACAAAAAAAGAGTTATTTACTCAAAATAAAATATTTCTAATCAAAATTGATAATTTTTTCCCCTTAAAAAATGTACTATCCTTTAGAAAATGCATTGTGGAGGGTATTCATATATTCGGCAAAGTCGAATTTAACTTTTCTACTTGTTTTTTTTAATCTCATTTTTTCACAATTTTAAATATTAAAATTTAGAGCAAAACGGAACAAAATTTCGGATCAAAATCGATGGCGAAAGTTGACATGTTTGGACCCCATTGGGTCCTAACTTTGAATCAAACAATTCAAATTCCTGGAAATTTTAAAATTTTGATATCTTGGTAACTACCGCCGACGCGACAAAAAGTTGTGAAGAAATTTTCAAGATCTTGGATCGTATAAAAAGACTTAGTTTTCAAGACATGGCAATTTTAGTTTTAAAACTTTATTTTTAGGACCCAATAGGTTAAACATATTTAAAACTTAAATAACTTGAAATCTTTTGCTCGAATTGCTTTCTTGTGTTTTTTGAAAAATTATTTTTTCGAAAAACAAGATGTGTGAACTTTTTTTAAAAAAAATTTAGGTTTTTTTAAAATATTTTTTATTAAAAACATTCTAAGTTCTTAGTGTATATTAAAAGTATTCTACAACACGGTGTAATTTTTAGAATCGCTGCTATGTTTGTCATTCTAGAAACGAATGTTTTTTGCATTTAAAAGTTTAAACAATAAAAATGTTCACTTCGCTGTTACTAATCATTCTAAACATTCTATTTCGCAAACACTGTACTCGGTGTAAGCGAAGTAACGAATATATCCTTGCACATGTCTGTTAAATATCTAACAAACGGTTTGGACTAGGGACACATGTTCCGGAAACCCCTGGTGTAGGGTATTATATGGTCGATCTTGGCGATTATAATTTTCTAACTTATTTCAAATAGCATTATTGAGTTTCAAAATATTTTTTAATCCCCCATAAAAATTAACAAATCAAAATTTATTAAAAATTATTATACCCTCCAACTACAGTATGGGGCAACGGCGTATGCAGGACTATTTTTTCAGGGCCCAACAACAACAACAAAAAAAAATTTGTTGTTTTTTTCGTGAGATTCGTGTTTTCCAATACATATAAAAAAAATATTTTTTTGTTGTTGTTGTTGGGCCCCCCCCCCCCTGTATACGCCGATGGTATGGGGGTATACTCACTTTGTCATTCCGTGTGTAACGCATCGAAATATCGGTCGGGGACCCCATAAAGTATATATATTATTGATCAGTGATCGATTCTAAGACATTTTAGCGATGTCCGTCCGTCCGTCCGTCTGTCTGTCCGTCCGTCCGTCTGTAGTTAACACGATGCAGTCCAAAATAAAAGAGCTAGGAACCTCAAGTTGGGCACAAATATGTCTTATGTTCCTAGGCAGCTTAAGTTCGGAAATTGGCCAAATCGGACCAGGGGGAAAAAAGTTCCCCCTTGAAGAACTAAACCAACCTCTAAAAAAATACACGTTTTCACATGTTTTTTTGTATTTTTGTTAAATAAATGAATCATTTGGTATATTTATAGCGATGGGAAGGTGCTCTCAACGTGCCCCACTGACCCTATCAACTTCGCCCCCCCCAAAAAAAAAGAATCGCCCCTGTCAATTTTTTTTTTTTTTTTACATTTTGGAGGGTATAAAAGATTCGGCACAGCCGAATTTTAACACTCTCACTTGTTTTTATTTTAATATTTATTTTGGCATTTATGTGTGAATAAAAAGCTAAGCTTTGTAAATTAAGTCAAAGTGCATGAGCTACAATTTAAGAGGTTCAGAGTTCAATTCCTGGCGTAGGCAATCTACATTTTGTTGTTTAAAGAAAAATATTGTTAAAACATCCTTACTACTCCATAACGGTCCATTATTTATGCAGTTCTTAATACAGTAAACAACTGATAAGCATTTCCATAAACCTGAAAAAATGTATTAATTACACAGTGCAACAAGCAAAATCGGAATGGGATGAAACCAAAGCAAATGAAATTTTTGTATTCCATAACAAAACTCTAAAGGCTCTCTTTTAGTTCAGCGCTAAATTTTTTTTACAAGCATTTAAAGTTGGTGAACTTTTATTAAAATTATAATAATAAGTGCTTGAAAACTGCATAAGTGACGTATGCTTTATTTTGTAATTGTTTTTAAATAACAATCATACACAACGGTGCACGGCGGTTTATTTTTAATAATTTGGCTATTTATTAAGTAGGTACTGGACCGCTTGCAGCGAAATTCATACCGTTTATAGTTAACGCAATTTCGAGCTTAAGTTTGGACGCTGGACCCCATATATTCAATAAGGGCTCCACCTGGGGTTCCTAAAGTAGGACATATTTAGTACACAAAAACTTTAAATGCTTTAAAATAACCAACTTTAAATTCGTTAAAAAAATCTAGCTCTGTTCAAAAAAAAAAACCTTGAGGGTAGTGTTATGTAAAATGTCAACTTTCATTTGATTTTGGTTTCATTCCATTCCGATTCGGAAAGTTCTATTTTGTATCAATTTAATTGTTGCTAAAAAATCATATGCCATATTACTTACTTGTTTTAAAGTAACCAATGAAATATCTGCTACACGGGCAACATTTAAGGTGATTGGTTTTTGCGTATTCATCAGCATGAAGAGAATTTGACGTTTATATTTCAAAGAACCATCAATCCAATTGTGCATGTACAAAGACTGATTGATTAGAGAACTCTGGAAATATCCATGTACACAGAAAATAAAATTGAATATTTTATTTCAACTAAAATTGTAATTAAATTATTGTTTCTGTAAAGACAGTCGAGCTCAGGCTCTAATTATAATTATGTATTATAATTTTTCGATTTGTTATATATGGTTTTTTGAATTGAGAAAAGTGTGAAAGAAAAATTTAATTTTTTCTAAAAATTTAAGACATCCTGGTTTGTTTCTTACTAGTTTCATATTATCCAGTTATAATAATCTTCAGAAAAACTTTTAATGTCAAATTTATTTAGTTAATAGTCAATAGAACTCTATATGTGAAAATTATTTACAGATCGCAGCCGCCGAGGATTGAACCCATCATCATCTGTAATACTTTGCTATTAACTGCTATTAACTGTAATTGTTATTTAATTTAATCTCAAATTAATATTTAATTGATTCAAATAATATTTTAATTAAATTTTTAACTTCAGTTATTTACGTTGTTCTGTATTCCCTGTGTGTGCGAAATATGTGTTTTTATATGACAAAAACTCTTGCACTGCTTCACATGAATGCTGAAAATTTCAGACAAATCGGATAAAGTTAGCCCGTGGCGCATCGGGGTCAAACATACGAAAATAGCTATGTATATTAAAAAAAAAAATTGATGAAAAAAAAATTTTATAAAAAAAAAAAATGGATGGAAAGAACCAAAAAATAAATTGATGAAAAAATAATTATTATAAAAAAATAACAATTTTATACAAAAAAAAATTTAAGATAAAAAATTTTGAAGAAAAAAATAAAAATGGTGCAAGTATCGCCCAGATGGTGATATCTCGAAAACAGAAAATTTTGATAAAAAAAATTTATGAAATTATAAATTTTTGAAAGAAAAATTTCATAAAAAAATTTGGATGAAAAAAAAATTTGATAAAAAAAGTTAATGAAAAACTGTGTCCTACATTTTTGATCCGCCATTTTGATTTCAAAAAATTTGAGTTAGACAAATACATCGACAATGATTAGCTTAAATATAATAAACAAAAAAAAAAAAATCATGTCCTTCATTTTGAATCCGCCATTTTGAATTTTGAAATTTTTTTTCCAGAATAGTGATCAGCGACCCTTTAGCACCCTTTTTTGATAATTATATATACTTATGGGGGTTTTCGTGTCAACTGACACAACTTTTGAAACCGATATCTTCCGATAGGAATGAAATTTGCACCAATGTTTGTCCTATTGGATAGTAGTTCAGCCACAATTTTTCAACGAGATCGGTCAAGAACTCTCTGAGTTAGAGGGGGTCGAAATTTGACATTTTGGCCAAAGAGGTGTATATTCTCATCCATGTAACTTCTTACCTATTGTTTTTAGCAAAATATGTCCAAAGTAGTTTAGATAGCTATTTCTTCCGTCTTTCGAAAAAAAATTATTAAAAAAAAATTTTTTTTTTGATTTTTTTTTTTTAAATTCAAAACTTTTTTGACTTTTTCCTCAAATTGGGCCCTGTTTTTTTTTTTTGATTCAAAAGAAAGCTTAGGTGATTTCCTTTGTGGGATGCGAGTGGGAATCTATGAAAAATTTTTTTTTTAACTTTGGAACACAAAAAACGGTTTTTCAATTTGCACTATTGGATAGCTAACCAGTTTTCGGTTTCGATCCGTGATACCCCCTAATTTTCGTAGGTTTGAAAAAGAAAGCACGAGCCAAAAAAATGAGGGCGGTGGGGTGGGGCCATATGGCCTTTCATCGGGGTCAAAGTTGGGAATAAAGAGGTAAAAATCCTCAAAAATCCCCAAAACTGCCCTAGAAACGCCCCTGGAGGGGTGCAATGTGAGACGAACCTCCTAAAAATTTTCTGCCCCCAACATTTTTCTTGAACATATCTTACCCCTATTTCCACTTCCTAAGGGGGCTCCCATACAAAACATTTTTAAAAAATTTGATCCTACCATTCTAACTTACCCTAAAGTGCCCCAAGTGGGGCCAAATGTATGACCGACCTCCATTATTTTATTAATTCCAACATTTTTTGCAAACATGCCTACAATATATCTTTAACCCTTAAGGTGGTCCCCATACATTTCTTTTATTTTTTATAAATTTGTTTTATTAAACCAGCTCCTACCGCCCCTACCGTGCCTCCCAGAGAGGCAAAAATTATGACCAACCCCCATATTTTTTATTTTTCTTATAATTTTTTTTCGAAAGAGTGAAGAATTAGCTATCTAAATTTTTTGGGACACATTTTGTTAAAAACAATAGGTAAGAAGTAACATGGATGAAAATAAACACCTCTTTTGCCAAAATGTCAAATTTCGACCCCCTCTAACTCAGAGAGTCCTTGACCGATCTCGTTGAAAAATTGTGTCTGAACTACTATTCAATAGGGCTAACCTTGGTGCAAATTTCATCCCCATCGGAAGACATCGGTTTCAAAAGTTGTGTCAGTTGACACGAAAACCCCCTTATATATCATGAAATCTTTTTAAAATTTCAACTCAGTGAAACTGAAATAAATGTTTAAAAAAAACCGGCAGTTTTTGGAATTTAGAAAAACTGTAAATGCAGTTGTGTAAACAAGACCTTGAACCATCACTGAGCAATGTTTAAGGATTACCCCACTTTATCCGTAAAAGTTACAGAGGGTTAAAGTTGGAAAATCGATAAAAATGACTTGAAATAATCCATAGATTTTACCTTCTTTTGCATTTTTTTTAAGTTCTCCTTATATTTCAATCTTTTCCGGCATAACACAAAGTCAGTACACATAAAAGATTATTTTAATGTGGGCTTGATAGATGCTTCATCGCTTGGTAAGAAGTTATAAGACTGTTAAGTTTTGAAACCAAAAATTAAGAATTTTTAAATTTTCGAGGTTTTTTGATCAGGGATTTCGGCCCCCTCTATAAAATGAAAAAAATTGAACTAGAGTTGGTAGCTGTTGTAATTCTTAACATTTTGGAATTAATCCCGCTAATGTGCCACGAATAGTTAAGGAGTGTAAGCAGATCAAAGTTCGAAAGAAAAAACGTAATTTTTTTAAAATACCAGTTTTTCGCGAGGCACATTCGCGGTTTCATTCGAAATTTGGTGGACTCTTGCGTAAACTGAGTTTTTTAGGAGTTTACATAAAAAAATCACTGGCGGGTTTATAAAAAATAAATTGCAAAAATTTTATAGCATTTTTGAAAATTGTGCGTAATTTGCAAATCTGTTTCCAATTTTTTTAGTAGCAATTAATGCATCATGTTGATTTTAATACACCAAAAGACGTGCCTTAACGAGTAGAACTGATTTGCTTTTTGACTTTTTACTTTGAGCCATTCTGAGCGGAAAGCGCGATGATTTTATCTAAACCTGTTTTGATCTGGCACATCCAAGGCTTTACACGAAATCGGATAAAATTTTTTGTAAATGTGTCATCATAAAATCTTGATGTGTCATCATAAAATCAGAGGCGGGTTAAAAAATTTTGATGATTATAGATTTTTTGGACCATATTAAATTTTCTTGTTATAAAAAAGCATCACCGATTTTTTTAAACACTGGTACAATGATACGATTTTCCGTGATTTTTTTTTTCAGTAAAACCAACGCGTATTGCCTAAAAATGTTATAAAAAATTGTGAAAATTTTTTTTTACCGCGAATTAATCGCGATTTTAGGTACTTACATATTTTTATTTTAAATCGTTTGGTCATTAAAGGGTTAAATTTATATTATATATTTTAGAAGAAATGATATATCCTGGCATGTTTTAATAACGCATGCAACAAATGTGTAGAAAAAAAATATTTAAAATATTTTTAAGATTTTTTAAAACCGCTAAATCTTAAAACCGCCATAACTTTTGACCCCCTTGCGCGATTTAATTGACGCAAACGAATTTTTTATTCTTAAATAGCTTCTAATATTTATGCCAACTTTCATCGATGTGCCATCAAAACAAAAATCACATCTTTTTTACCTCAAAATTTAAGTCTTAGCCGGAACTCCTCATATAATTTTATGAAATTAAATATAATTAATTATTGGTTTTGTTTTTTCGACCTTTTTGTTTTAACTTCAATAAGTAAACTGATAATCAAGCTCGAGGCCTTAGTTTTCAATAAATTTTATTTATTCAAATTATTTATTTTACTATTCGATATTTCGTCATCCGACGGATGACATCTTCAGGATCTTAAATAAATTACAAAAAAATATACAAAAAATTAACGAAATATTTTCACAACATAAAACACTGTCACACAAAATTGAAAACATTAAAAATAGCAACAACATAAACTTACAAAATTATAAAATTTTTATTAAAAAGAGTAACAATAAACGCACAATTAAACGACTTCCCGCTAATCTGATCTTTATTGCACTAATTCGTTGATTTGTTTATGATGTGTTGGTAGCTGCTTGCACAATTGTTTTCTACGTCTTTTTTAAAATTCATCCTATGCTCTTTTTTTGTTTTTATAAAGGTAGAAACAGAACAAGCACGGCACGGGGGACGGTTGCCGTTGCCGGAGAATATAGGCCCAAAACAATGACGGGGGACGGCGACGGCAAAAAATGTCATTTGTTTGTTCAGTGGTGCCAACTTTTAATAAAATTAGAGTAATTTTATTGAAAAAAATCGCTTGTCACATAGTCAATGTGATTAAGTTGGCACTACTGTACGTTTGTTACACCATTGTGAATGAAAAAATGAAAAATTGTTGTGAAAATGCGGCAACCCTGGAGTGTGAGAGGGAGAGAGATTGAGAGAACCCGGAGATAAAATAAAATAAGTTTTAATTTTTTGTCGTGCCGGTCACGGTTTTTAACTGTCAAATCGTATGGAAAAAGTCGTGCCGTGCTTGTTCTGTTCATACCTTAATGTACAACATTTCTAATGTTAGTCTCCTATTATATTTTTCCTCTGTGTGTAGGATATCAACCTCATTTAAATTCGGCAGTGTGCTCTCTCCACACAATGGGCTAGTAGTGCAGTTTTTTGTGTAGATAAATTATTTTTACATTTCAAATCTGATTTGTGTCCAGATATACGGGTTTTTAATTTGTTCTTCGTGGTTCCGACATATACATTTTCGCATTTCTCATTTTCGTTACCGTTGCATTTAATTTTATATATTAAGTTGGATTTTTCCATTTTGTCAATTTTTGATTTTGTATTGGAGAAGAGTTGTTTAATTGTATTTCTGGTGGTTGATGCTATATTATATTTTTCTTTATTATAAATTCCAGAATTCTCAATTCTCTCTGAGATTTTTGGAACATACGTCAGTGATTTGTAAATTTTAGGAGTTTCTTCTCTTCTTATTTCTTTTTGATTTTTATTATTTTTGATCAGTCCTCTTATAATTTTATCCGGAAAAGCGTTTTTTCGATGT
This sequence comes from Pegoplata infirma, assembly GCA_963921195.1. Taxonomy (NCBI): domain Eukaryota; kingdom Metazoa; phylum Arthropoda; class Insecta; order Diptera; family Anthomyiidae; genus Pegoplata; species Pegoplata infirma. Next base: position 45,246,412 of record OY992538.1, read on the forward strand.
AATTCCCTAATTTTAATCACATTTTCTCTATGAAATTGTACATCGCTTATCGTAAGTACTCTTTTTACGAAATTTCTCGCAGTATTTATAATAATGTTTTTAGGCTGGCATGAATAAAAATTAACTATTCTTCCCGAAGCTGTTGGTTTTTGGTACCAATCGGTTTTCAACGTGTTACCTCTCCTTATGACTAGTGTGCCCAGATATGGCAGTCGTCCATTCTTCTCCTCCTCGATGGTGAATTTAATTCTAGTATGAAAACTGTTTAACTTATTTAGCGTTTCCTCTATTGCACATTCGTTTACTATTCCAAAAAGGTCGTCAACATATTTTGTAAGAAGTCTTGGTTTTTTCTCTAAATCCCCAATACTTTTCTGTAAAAGTTCTTCCATAATTATATCCGCTACTATGGGCGATGCTGGAGATCCCATTGGCAAACCTCTACATTGTGAGTATATTTTATCTCCATACTTAAAATATCTGTTATCTTGGATACAGAATTTCAATATCTTCACAAATAATTGTTTGGGCATGGTTGTGTACTTTTGAATCTCGTCCCATTTTCCCGTGATCAAATTAATTGCATATTCCACTGGAATACTAGGGAATAAAGATATTACGTCAAATGATACCATCCTTTCGTCGTCACATATTGCACTGTTGTTGATCTTATTTCTAAATTGCACCGCGTCTTTTACATTAAACTCTGAGTTTTCTGTAAGCTTTTTCAATATGTTAGTTAAAAACTTACATAGGCCGATAGATGGTGAGTTCACCGAAGAACATATTGGTCTGAGAGGTAATCCTTATTTATGGATCTTGGGTAATCCATATAGTCTTGGAGCAAATGCCGCGTCATTTTTCAGTCTTCTTTTCTCTATCACAGTTAAAATATTGCATTTATGGAGTTCATCTACTAGCTCATTGTTTTCTTTTGTAACGATGATGTTGGATCCTTTTTCAATCTCTTATAAGTCATCATGTCATTTAAAATGTTGTTCATTCTTGTATCGTATCTTTTTTCTCCATAGCTACTGTGACATTTCCTTTGTCGGCGTTCAATATCAATATGTTTTTATTTTTCTTCAAAAATGTACGTGTTTGTCCCACTGTGTTGTGTATAAAACGTTCTCTCTTGTTTAGAGTATGTTTATTTACGTGATTTTCCAACATAAAAGTAAATTTTGCCCTTGCCATCTCTTGGTCCTCTTTGTCGTTTAAGGTTTGTATTAAGTCTTCTCCGTCGGCTATGTATTTAAACATAGGAAATTGTTCCCTGGTTGTAGGCAATGCATGCTTTTGTCCCAATGAAAGAAGCCACTGGATGTCTTCGGGAATCTCTGTATTCGTTTTATTTACAAACCAATTTTCGTTTTTAATAATATTTAATTCTTTTCTTTGCGCGGTTTTAAGTACTTCGAATTTTCTTAAATGTCTGTTTTTAATTCCATAGTTATTAATTTTTGTAAGTGTATTTTCATTTTCCCAAAATTGTTCTTGCTCTTCTGTTGACAAATATTTATTAATATTGTTTTCTAATTCTATTATGAATTTTTCGTTATGTTTAGCAAGCTCATGTTTTTGTTTAATTAACAAATTTAAAATTTTAATATGGAAGTTTTGTAAAATTGTATTAAGAGCACTATTAATTTTTGGAAGACTTAATTCTCCTGATTCAAAAATACCTGGAATGTTTTTTGTTGTGTTGTAAATGAAATTTGGTTTTACACCAGAATTTCTGCATCTAATAAGAAATGTTATTGTTGATTTTGTGTTTAGTTGTCTTAGTTTAACGTTTTTGTGTTTATTTATATATCCTTTGATATTTGGGTGTTTATTCTTTATTGTTTGATAAACCATTTTCCTTTAGTTTATTTTTAACGGCGTGCTCTCCGTAATTCTAATTATTGGTTATGTTTTTTCGACCTTTTTGTTTTAACTTCAATAAGTAAACTGATAATCAAGCTCGAGGCCTTAGTGTCCGTATATCTGGACACAAATCAGATTTGAAATGTAAAAATAATTTATCTACACAAAAAACTGCACTACTGGCCCATTGTGTGGAGAGATCACACTTGCCGAATTTAAATGAGGTTGATATCCTACACCAGGGATGGTAAAGTTAGTACTTTAGTACTTTTTTCAGTACTTTTTCACTCTCAAAGATACCGCAGTACCCCCACGACTGATTTAGTACCTTTTCTATGCCAGACGATTTCATACATTTTTCAACCAAAATTAAAAAAAAAAAACGAAAACCGACCGATTTTCATTTGAAAAATGAAATTTTTGATTTTAGCCAACCTTTATTGAAGTTTTCTTTAAAAAATAATTAAATGAATAAGGATGTCCTCAATTTAGGAACTTTTTTATTGAATTGTGCCTAGTGTCTTCTTATTCGTCGCACACGAACGGCGTTCGTCGTACAGAAACTGGACTTTAATTTTTTTAGTACCGTCGAGGGCGAAAAAGTACTTTTTTGGTTGAGCTCCAGTACCATTTCAAAATTCTGATTTTCCATCCCTGTCCTACACACAGAGGAAAAATATAATAGGAGACTAACATTAGAAATGTTGTACATTATTAAAACAAAAAAAGAGCATAGGATGAATTTTAAAAAAGACGTAGAAAACAATTGTGCAAGCAGCTACCAACACATCATAAACAAATCAACGAATTAGTGCAATAAAGATCAGATTAGCGGGAAGTCGTTTAATTTTGCGTTTATTGTTACTCTTTTTAATAAAAATTTTATAATTTTGTAAGTTTATGTTGTTGCTGTTTTTAATGTTTTCAATTTTGTGTGACAGTGTTTTATGTTCGAAAATATTGCGTTAATTTTTTGTACATTTTTTTGTAATTTATTTAAGATCCTGAAGATGTGATCCGTCGGATGACGAAATATCGAATAGTAAAATAAATAATTTGAATAAATAAAATTTATTGAAAACTAAGGCCGCGAGCTTGATTATCAGTTTACTTATTGAAATTAAATATAATTTTATCTAATTTTATGAAATATATATAATTATATTTTTATTCGGGCAGTGAAATTAAAATATGCACGAAGACTCGGCCATGTTTCGACCGTTATCATACAATAGCACAACTCTGAAATTCTAAACGCTTCTTTATAGAAATTTAATTCATTAATTAGTTGTAAAAGCTAAAAATTTCATAAGTGGTTCTTCGTACTTACACTTTCTATTAATTTATTACCAAAATAGCAGGTTATAACCACTTGTTTACTTTGGTAAAATAATACAATAAACGCCTTGATTATTATTAACAGGGACACCTCTCCCAACATCAGATATGCAATTGAACATAATATAAAGGATGATGCCAACATGGAGAAAAATGTTGAAAGATTGAAGATTATGTTGATTTTATTAGACAATCTATTAAAAAAACAAAAGTATAATATTTTCAATATTAATTAAGATTTTATTTAAAACAATTTAAACAAGCAGAACAAATAAAATTCGACTTGGTCTATTTCACGAATACCCCCCTTCACATAGCCCAAACGATTTTGAATATAAATAAAGTTTTAGTGGTTGAAACAAAACATTAAAGTTTTTTTTTTATAATTTTTTCTTGTATAAACTTTTTTTTGTGAATCACACCATTTAATTTCAATTGGTATTTTCTGAATTGAAATTAAGCTTTTCTGAATTTCAATAAGGCTTTTCTGAATTTCAATTGAACTTTTCTGCATTTCAATTGAAGTTTTCTGAATTTCAATCGTGCTTATTGGGCTTTTCTGTATTTCAATTGAGATTTTCTGAATTTCAATTGTGCTTTTCAGAACTTTAATTGGGCTTCTCTGAATTATAATTGTTGTTTTCTGAATTTTAATTCGGCTTTTCTAAATTTAAAATTTTTAAAAACTTCAATTTGCTTTTTATACCCTACACCACTCTGTGGTACAATGACTTTGTGCTGATGTTTTTAATTACCCGAAATATTGGTCCTAGACCCACTTTTAAGTATACCGATCGACTCAGAATAACTTTTTGAGTCTAGTTAGCGATGTCCGTCCATCTGTCTGTCTGTCCATGTAAACGGACAGACAGGTAACCCTATCAAATTTGATTTTTGTTGGGCCATTTCTTGACTCAGTACCTGTGAAACAATTTCGTCAGATAAATCGGTCTATTTTCAACAAATTGGAGCCTATTTCACTTAAATTTCGTTTGTGTGTGTTTTCGTTTTGTGTGTTTTTTTAAAGACCTAACAAGATAAAGATCCAATCGGATCTATGTTTGGACTTGAGACTAATTTTCCGGGAAACACTGGAGTAGGGTATTATATTGTCGGTCTTGACTGACTATAATTTTTTCACTTGTTTTTAATTACATTTTTCTGACTTTCTATTGGACTTTTTTGAATTTTAATTGAGTTTTTCTGAATTTCAATTATTCTTTTCTTAATTTAAATTTGGCTTTTCTGAATTTCAAAATTGGATGTTCTTATTTTCAAAGTCTTTTCATAAATCTATTGTGATTTCTAAACTACAATTGAAAATTTCTAAAGTTCAATTAGGATTTCTGAATTTCAGTTCGGATTTCAGGATTCTGAATTTTAATAAGATTTTTAATAAGAAAGGGTGTTGCTGAGGCTTCAAGAGGATACACAAATAAGGACATATAACACTGTGAAACAGTGAATAATACATATGAACTTGACTATATGTTCGATTCTACTACAAAAAGGTAGTAGGACCCTATACTTAGGGTGACCATTTTTTCTTGAACTCAAATCAGCACAACTACTTTTTTATGATTTTGTTTTTCATAGAAGAACTTCCTTATAACACATATAATAACAATGAAAAAACTATACAAAATTTAAAAAAAATAAAAAAATTTAGGGGTTAACTACTCTTTTAGTAAAAACAACTGTAAAAAACAACTGACGTGAACAGTTGTAGTAATTCTGCACAAAATGAAGCTCATCAACAGGGAAACCAAAAATATGCAGTATCACGTTTTTTCCTGCGCATTGTATTTATAAATAGGTATTTATCCGTTTCAGAAGATTTTGAGAAAACTGGCATCGATTTGTTAGAGCATATTTTTGCATATTTTAGCTTTAAGAGCATATTTTTGCATATTTTAGGTTTAAGAGCATATTTTAGCATAAGAGCATATTTTTAGGGCATTTTTTTAAATTTTTAGAGCATTTTTCACTTTTTAGAGCATTTTTTTTAATTTTTAGGACATTCTTTGCAAATTTTTTTTATAACACAAATTTTTAAAATTTTTTAATTTTTGTGGGATGTTTTTTTTTGTAAGTGTATGTTTTTTTTAGATCTGAGTGTAGGGTATATTCAGCAACTTTGTAGAAAATATTAAGGCAACCATTTTTGTAGAACATATCAACCCTCTAACTACTCCACATGACGGTATTTTTTGGTCTATTCTCTAAACAATTTTAAAAAACATTTGTATTGTTTTTAGAGCATATTTTCCATTTTTAAGGGCATTTTTTAAGCGCATAAAACGTGTTTTTTAGAGCATATTTTTGGTTTCCCTGCTCATCACAAACAAAAATTCAATACAAACCACAAAAGTTTTGAGAATGGAATTATGAAGACTTATTTCTTTTGAAAATCGCCCCGATTCGAATGTCTTTTTTTTTCAATTTCTAACATCTCTCACTTGCTTTTAAAAACCTTTCAAATCTGTGTAAATATTTTTAAAAAACTTGGTGTATTCCTGAAACTTTTTCCGATATAAAAAACCTCAGATTTTGTGTCCATTTTTTCAGGATAGAACCCGCAAATGCCGTTTGGACAATTTCTTCCAAAAAATATATAAAAATCTATCATCATGAACTTTTCCTTGTAAAAACCCACTGAGATTTTTGTGCCCTTTTTGTTATACAGATTAATTTTCGTTTAGAATTTTTTTAATTCACAAGCTTCTTAGACTTTTTTTAATAGAAAGTATTTCAGAATTAGCTTAAATAAAACTTTTTAAATGAGTTATTTAACTGAAATAAAAGTTTTGACATAGAATTTTTTAATTAAATATTTTTTTATGTGGAAATCTCCAAAAATCAGTACAATCAGTACATATTTTAAAAAATCAGTACAAATCAGTACAAGTTATTTTGTTCAGTACACCTGACTAAAAATCAGTACATGTACTGATCAAAATCAGTACGAATGGTCAGCCTACCTATACTAGAATTGTCCACACTCAAAATAATCACTCTGTTATTTTACAGAGATACTCTGCTAAGCCAGCAGAAAATACCATAGATTTCCAACCAGCAAGATTTTTTGTTGTTTTACAAAGAAAACTCTGTAAAATGGTTTGGACAAAAAAAAACTAATATTACATAGCTTTTAGTAAAATATTAGTTAAATGGGATCACATTTTTACAAAGAAGTACTTTACATATATTTGTAAAAACTCTGTAAAATTATTTCGATAAAGAACTGAAAATTTACAGAATTATCTATAAAATGTTGGTATGTGACTAGAAGTTTTTCAAAAAAAAACTTCTGAAAATTTACAAAGTTTTTGTTAAATTTATTTGATTTCAAACTTAAATACATGAAGTAATTGAGAACAAATAAAAAACATCCATACTTATAATAAAAAAAACTTCTTAAAGTTGTCATTCCAACGGCGTTTTTAATTTTGTTTTACCTGCGTGCATGAACTCCAGAACTTCTCTGCATCAAAAACATTAACAGTCTGACAAGCCATCAAAATTATTCTTTGCGTATTAAAGCTCACATATTTAGTGACGCATTCAAGCGTAGATATTCACCGAGGTTTTTATACACTAATAAATGACGATTTGAGCAGGGGCTATTTAAATGTGAAAATTGTAGTATTTTATAAACTTCGAGAAAAAACTAAAAATTAAATGAGCCTGATTAAATGCATTTCCCACTTTAATGGTGCACACGCGAAACGTTATTTTTTAATTCTTTTTTTAAGAATTCTTATTCATTTTCTTCGATTGTTATGTGCAAGAAGCATGCCATCATTTAAATGCGCCCGCTTAAATGTTTCGCACGCGAATGTTGAACTTTGTAGAAATTATTTATAAACTCGCTAGATGTTCTCACGTTTTTTTTTCATAAATTTCTCATTTTCAGTGCCACCTTTGAGCGGATTCATTCTAATAAACACTTTTATAAAATTTAAGATAAATCGTTTAATAATGCCTTGACTTTCTTACATATTTTTTTTAATGTGTTTGATATGGCTTTTACACAACAGTCACTATTTGATTCCCGTTTAATTTATCCTTCCTTAATTTGCAAGTAGTGTTGACAATTGGGAAATGCCATCGTATAAATTTGCCCGCTTTAATGCTTCCAAATTTTAAATTTACTTTAATTTTTGTGAAAATTAAAAAAACTTTCCAATCCATCTATCTTCGTAAAATTTACCAGCTTTAATTGTAATTAAAGAAGCTTTTTAAAAAGGGGTTGAGATATTTGGAAGTTTTTTTGAAGAGATTTTTATTTGGAAACTGTATTACAGAGCAATCAATATTTTGGTTACGAGAGTATTTTTTAAAAATCTGTATTTTAACAAAATATCTTTGTTTATTATCTGTAAAATAAAGATTACCAAGAAAAAATTAAAATTACAGATAATACTTAGTTTTTCGGTCACAACAAAATACAAAGTATTTTCTCAAAATCTGTATTTCGGCAGATAACTTTGTCAAATATCTGTCAAATTGAGATTACAGTCATTTTACAGAGTATTTAACAGAGTAATTATTTTGAGTGCACACAGAAAATAATATCGTAATTTTGTTTTTAATTAAAAATGGATTTGATATTAAATTTAACTTCAATTAAACATTTTAATTGATTCAATTAATGTTTTAATTGAATTCTTAACTTTACTGAAAACAAAAATAAAATAAACAAACGAAACCGGTTTTGTATGCATTAGTGTTAGTAGCCAATGAAAAAATAAAAATGAAAAAAACAACAACAAAAAACTTTTGAGCTATTGTTTTGTATATTTTGGTGGTAGCAGCCAATGAATACATAAAAACGCCTCAACAAAATTTAGTTTTATTGTTTTCTTTAAGGCGAGTGGTCGTTGCGGATAAAGTGTTTTGCTAATGAAATGTGTACAGTTGAAACAAACAAAAAAATAATATGAGGAATTTGGCTTGTGTTTTGCACATTGAAATTTAATACAATTTTTTTTTTGTTTCAACTTTACTAAAGCGACAAAAATGCATGCAATAACAAGATTTATGTTTCTATGCAAAACTATACCAACTGTTTATATTTAATAAAGAAAATAAATTTCTTAATAATATAAAACAAAAAATTTGATGTTTATTTATTTAAGGGCATTTTTTGAAGTTTAACTTTTAAAATTAAATTGAGTTTTGGTCTTTTTTCAATTAAAAATTTTATGTGAATCAATAAATCTATATTATTGATTTTCAATTTTATATTATTTTTTTTTTTTTTGGTTTCCATTTTATTTTCAATTAAAACTTTAATTGATTCAATTAACAATTTAATTAAGTTTTAAAACTATTTTCAAACAAAATGAGTAATTAATATGCGCATTTTCGTGATAGGTCCGAAATCAATTAATTTTTTAATTGAATCAACGAATTTCGTAATTGAAATTCATTTTTATTTTTTTCTGTGCAGTTGTTGACAAATTCCTTTTTATGGGCCTTCAAAAATTCTGAAAAGCAGTGGAACCCACAAAATATAGTGTCATCAGTTTTAATAAGATTTTGTGCTACCGCTTAGGTAATTATATGATGACCGGTTGGAACAACCTCAAAAATGAGGTTGGCATATTTACGGTTCCCACAACTGTATTTTTTATATCAAAGTACCGGGCGAGCATGCTCTTAAAATATACCTACATAACAATTTCCTTATGCTGTACAGCAATAGCTTTTAATTGCTCCAATACTTCTATATCATTCTCTTCAGGTTTTAGTTCCATAATTTGTTGTGAAAGTAAATCAAAATGTAGACATAACTGAGAGACACAACTAAATAAACATAAATCACAACCAGCTATGGATGAACCACCATGAAAGGTACTTATACAACCGATTATATACGAAATGCCATATGCTAAAAGAGACTTTTCCAAAGATTTAGGTCTCCATATTGCCATCGATAATATAAAGGGAAATTCACCATTTCGTAGCCAAATAAACAATGATAGCAGAAAGGGATATATTAAAAATGTAGATGAAATGAAGAGGAAAAATCGCCATATCAATAGTTCCGACCATTGATAATATTTAAGATGATTTTGTAAATTATATTTTCTTTCCATATGATTTGATGGAAAAATTTCTCTCAGCTCTTTTACACATTCGACCAAAAAACGATGATGATATATAATGGCTAAGAGTTTACCAAAAGCCATAATATTGAAAATGGTATAACTAATATTTTCAACATCATTTTCATCGTTGATGGTATTGTAAATGATTTGTGTAACAGTTACATAAACAATATTTAATAATATAGCGAATTGTATATATTTAGAGAATCGACGGGGTCTACCCGATAGGTCCACCCAAAGGTAATTTAATATATTGTGTGGTCCATTCATATAACTATCAAAACTGTTGGCAAATGCTTTTTTGACTGTGGACATGATTTTAGAAATGACCGTTAACTAGATTTAGTTTTTTAAACTTTGATGTTATTTATCGAAATGTTTGAATTTATATAAAACAAATAGGGGTTATAAGTAAGTGTTGTCAATTAAGCGTTTATTATTACACTGTGCAACAAAAAATGACTTTTTAAAAAACACAAGAATTTTTCTATATAGGTTCGATTCTGCTACCAGTAAGACTCTATACTCGGATTGTCCAGTTTGGTGACCATTTTCTTTTTATAGGCCTTCAAAGATTCTGATAAGCAGTGGAACCCACATAATATGGTGTCATCAGTTTTTGCTACAGGTTAATCAGACTTTGTGCTACCACAATATTTAGCAATAATGTGGCTAATAGTACAAGAACAAATTTTGTTAACATTTTATGCCAACAAAAAATTCTTTTCTTGAGTTTTTTTGAAAAAATATAGGAAAAAAATATACACTCAAAAAATTATGTCATTAACTGTTTGTAGTTTATTTAAAAAGTTTTCCGTTTAGTCGTTTTTAAAAGAAAAAACATTTGTTTGATGTTCAGTTTTTATTAATGACTACTTCAGTCCTTTGTTTCAAAAATAACACACTAAAAAATAAAGACATTCATTAACATTTAATTTTTAAAGTCATTTATTTTTGTTCTATATGTAAAATCTACTGATTATTCTTTTGATTTTTAATGATTTGTGTAAGTAATTTTTTTTTAAATTGTTGGTATTTTTTAATGAAATATCATTAGTTTTTACCTACACAAATCAGTTATTTTTTTGTTGAAAAAAAATTAAAAAAATTATTTATAGAAATATAAAAACATGTTTGTATCAAGTGACTTTGGCACGATGAGTAGAGTGTCTGGCCAGAATGTAGTTGATTGCGGGATCGATTCCCCAAAAATTTTATTAAAAATTTTTAAAAAAATATTTCAATATAAAATTGTAAAAAATTACCTAAATCATTAATTTTTATTGTTTTCGTAGGTTATTTTTTTGAAAATTGTTGGTAAAAATAACAGAACTATCATTAATTTTTAATGTTTTCGTTGGTTATTTTTTTTGAATTTGTTGGTAAAAAAGAGTGAAAAAAACGTAATTTTTTAATGTTTAATGTTATTTATTTTAGAAAATTTTGTCAACAGTAAAAAATAAATGTTGATGTTTTTAAAACAAATGAATAATTACTGGGATGGTTTTCAATTGTTTATTCACTGGTTTTAAGTGTGTTTTTCATTTGTTTTTGCCTACAACATATTTTGAGTGTACATACTTTTTTCACTTTTTTCAATATAACTAAATAACAGGGACTGTTGAGTTTTTATTAATAACACGAAGAATCTGAACAGCTCTTGGGAACATACCAACATAATCTGAACGTATTTAGACGCTTTCAATAGCTCATGAAGACCACTATGTACTAGAGATGCTCGCGTGACACGAATTTTTCGTGTTTGCGTTATTATTTTGTGCTTTTGGAACAGAAAACAAGTAAAAAAGTTAAATTCGGGTTTGCCGAATGTATTGATACCCTCCACAATGTAATAAAAAATAATTGCGCAAATTTTTTTTTTTTGAAACAAAAATACGCGTAACAAATTTTTTGGTGAAAAAAAATCGGCGATTTTTTTTTTTTTGTAAAAAAAGTTGGTTTGCACTTGAAAAAATTCCATTCTGTGTTCAATTCTGTTCACATATGCCAACCAGCAGTCAATTTAACGCATTTTGTATTTTTAGGTTATGTAGAATATATCAAAATTTTCGAGGTGTTCTTACATTTTAGTTCATAACTTTTGAACCGATTTCGCGCAAATGCAATACCAAACTACTTAGGACAACAACAAGTAATTTGCTAAGTCTCAGTTTAATACATTGGCCGTGCTCACCATTTCCACAGACGGACATCGCTAGAATGTCTTAGAATCGATCACTGATCAAATCAGGAATTTCATTTGGGGGGGGCGGGGGGGTTGTTGATTTATTTTGTTTTACCAAGCAAATATCGTAAAGCAATAAAGTTTGGAGGTGTCGGGAGGGGGTGGTGTTTTGTGAATTTTTTTTTATGTTTTGTAAAAATACTTTCAATATTGTAGTTAACCAAACAAATTATTTTTTTTCAAATGTATGCAGAAAAATACCTAAAAACTTAACAATAAAGGATTCAGGTTTTGGATTTGGGGGAACTTATTTTACTGTAAAATTTTTTTTCTCAAGGGAACCCTAACTGACCGATTTACTTCATAAATAAGACCGTTTTTAGTCAAATAAATGAACCTATTCACAATTCCGACTGACTGTGACTGTCAAAGGCCAATTTTTATGCTTGAACAAACAAAAAAATTCAAAAATATTAGACTGTATTTACAAATTTTTAGAAATGCTCTCGAGAATTGGGAATTTTTGAACTTTGTTGTAGGTTTGTATGGGAAAATATTAATATTATGACTTTACAGACATAAAAATTAGTTTATATATGTCATATCGGACACTTTGAAAAACTTTTTTTTTAGATTTTCCCAATTTGTTTACAGTTTTTAGTACCCTTCGAAAACTCCTTCGTGTTAAATTTTCACTTCGAAAACTCCTTCGTGTTAAATTTTCATATTTTTTTTGATGACCCGTTCAAAAGATATCGAATTTTGAAAAATTCGTAGTTTGTTACTTTACTCAAACTTCTTTTACTCATAACTTCTTCAATAATGGTCCAAATTTCAAATTTTTTTTTTAATTTTTGTTTTTTTACGTACTTTTTAACAAAAAATCCCAAAAAATTCTTAAAAGTGCTCTAGTATGCGATTTTTAAGTTTTAAAATTTAAATATAATTTTTAAAAATGTTTGTACTCTTCGATTTTTTCGAAATTTTTTTGTGTAAAACTTCTATCGATTCTACAAATTTTTTGCCCAGGAGGATCGTGGGATAACGGTTATTACTATTTTTTAAAACTTTTTGAAAAAATTTTATTGTAATTTTCCAATCTTAAAATCATTTCTACTGTTCCAATGGGGCGTCATAGAGGGGTCATTTATAAGACCGACCCCCATTAATTTTTACGTCTTAACATTTCTTTGGAATAAACATATATCCTATCTCCTATTTCTATGGGGGCTCCCACACAAAACGACATTTTTTAATATTTGCTCCAACCGCTCTAACTACCCCAATAGTGCCCTTAGAGCAACAAAATGTATGACCGACCCACAATATTTTTTTAGTCCAAATATTTTCTCTGAACACACCTACCCTCTATCTCTAAATGTTTTTTATTTTTTGTAAATTTGTTTTATTTAATCAGCTTCTACCGGTCCAATGGTGCGACCGAATGTGGTCATTAGTGAGACCGACCCCCATTTATTTTTACCCTACAACATTTTTTTAAAACATACCTACTCCCTATCTCCACTCCCTAAGTAAGCTTCCATTTAAAATTACATTTTTATAAAATTTGCTCCAACTGTTATATGTATGGGAGCCTACTTAGGGAGTGGAGATAGGTCGTAGGTATGTTTTAAAAAAATATTGTAGGGCAAAAATAAACGGGGGTTGGTCTGACTAATGACCCCTCTTGGACGCTCCATTGGACCGGTAGAAGCTGATAAAATAAAACAAATTAAAAAAAAATAAAAAAATTGTATGGGGACCGCCTTAACAGTTAGAGATAGAGGGTAGGTGTGTTCAGAGAAAATGTTTGGACTAAAAAAATATTGTGGGTCGGTCATACATTTTGTTGCTCTAAGGGCACTATTAGGGCAGTTAGAGCGGTTGGAGCAAATGTCGTTTTGTGTGGGTGCCCCTTAAAAATTCTGAAACATTAAAAAAATAAATTTAAATATTTAGAGACACATTTCCTGTAGAAAAATTCTCACAATCTTTCAACGGAAGAAATTCTGATTCTTCGAGATATTTCGTACTAAAAAAATCTCAGGTTCTGATATAGTTTTCTATAGAAAAGTTCTAAAACATTTTCCCGATAAAAAAATCAAAGATTTTGATAAACTTTTCCTATAAAAAAATTCGTAGATTTTAAAAGATTTTTCAAAAAGAGAAATTTTCATACTCTTAAGCAATATTCCATAAAAAAAACATATTTTTGCAGAAAAATTCTTGTCAGATTCTGAAACGTTTTTTCTAAGGAAAAATTTCCAGTTTCTGAGCGATTTTTTCTATAGAAAAGAGTTTTTTTTTAAAATTTGATATACCTTTAAAAAAAAACTCCTACATTTTGAGGCACATAAGTATCAACATTTTTTTCTAAGATAAAGTCAGGAATTCTGAGACATTTTCCTGTGAAAAAAATATTTGAGATAATACTTTTTCCTTTAATGATAAGGATAGTTATTCGGTTAGAAAATTCCCACGACTCGATTGTCATTTTCTTATACGGAATTTCTTAAATTCTGAAACATTTTATACAGGCTATGTGTGCTGTAAATCATCAGCACACGTATACCACTCCTAAGGATTTTTTTACATTCTGGCCATTTTCTTTCTATGTTTGTTCCTTTCCCATCCTTTTTTCATTTCCCTTTTCCTTTCTTTTTTTCCTTTTCTTTTTTTCTTTTTTTTTTGAAATCATTTGGGGGGGGGGGGGGTAGAAATCCCATTCTCCCCACCCCCTGGATCCGCGCCTGATAATATATATACTTTATGGGGTCCCAGACCGATATTTCGATGAGTTACAAATGGAATGACAAATATACCCTCTACCACTAAGTGGATGGTATAAAAATCGTCATTGTATTAAATTTAGAGGAATTAATACAAAATTCTGATTCAAATAAATTTTTATACCCTCCACTTATAATTAGTGATAGAGGGTATATATAAGTTCGTCATTCCGTTTGTAGCTAATCGAAATATCGGTCTGAGACCCCATAAAGTATATATATTATTGATCAGTGATCGATTCTAAGACATTCTAGCGATGTCCGTCTGTCTGTCCAAACCAAAAAAGCAATTTTCTAAGTTCCATATAGGGCTATCCAAACAACCTATTCTGAAATTTACGAGACACATGTTTTTCTGCAGCGGTACATTTGGTGTGGAACTTATATATTAGAGCGGAGTGAATTGTTCGGAGCAAAATTTTCGACAAAATCGTCTAGGATATTTGGATTCTGCATAAAATTCTAAGAAAAAATGCCGATCAAACCATGTCTCAAAAATCAGTTTTGACCCCCCTAATTTTCAAAAATAGTTTTGTACGATATACGCCTTTTCCATTAATCATCACGAGAAAAAGGGTATTTTTTGACCTGGGATCTTTAGATTGTGTACATTGATACACTATGGAGCCATTTAGACATTCCCATTTACAGTTTTATTAAATTCCAAAATCTCGCGATTTTATTCGCGTTTTTCATTTTTTAAAAATCACAAAATATGAAAAAGTAGTGTAGTTTGATGATCGATAACTTCTTAAGTAAATATACGATTTTTAAAATCAAAATTGAATTTAAAAGCTTTAGTCCTCTACATTAAACTTGAAAGTTAAAAAAAGTGTTATTAAAAAAATGCATTTTAAATGCAAATCCATTTTTTTAGTGCATTTTCGTCAACTTTCAACTCTTTTGATTTTTTTTTTATTAACATATTATGAAAGAATGACATTTTTACAAAAAAAATCAGTCATCATTTTAATAGGACACAAAAGTCTTCTATTTTAAATATATATTTTTTTTAAATTATGCCCATATATAATGAACAATTTTTTTTTTTAAATTTTGTCAATAAATGATTTTAGGATTTTCAAATGGATGTACTTTGAAGATCTATAACTCCTTAAGTAAACATCGGATTTTGATAATCAAAATTGAAATTGAAAGCTAAAATCCCCTACTTTAAACGAAAAAGTTTTAAAAAATTTTGAGAAAAAAATAATGGTGTAGGTTACCACTTTTCAATTTTTTGTGGATTTAAAAAAAATTAAAATCGCGAATAAAATCGCGAGTTTTTGGAATTTAATTAAGCTGTTAATGCGAATGTCTAAATGGCTCCTTAGAGTATCTGGCTTCAAAATAAAAAAAAAATCTGAAGACCCAAGTCCAGATTTTTAATTTTTAGCGCCCTCTAGCGGCGGCTTAGAGCAAAATAAATATCAAATATTGACTCCCCGTACCCAAAAATACCTCTAATACAAAATAAAAGCAAAATTTATTAGTAAAACAATATATTCCAAATAATAAGCCCAGTTAAAAAAGTCATATATCGTGCAAACCTCTTTCTGAAAATTGGGGGGGGGTCAAAACTGATTTTTGAGACATGGTTTGTTCGGCATTTTTTCTTAGAATTTTATGCAGAATCCGAATATGCTAGACGATTTTGTCGAAAAAAAATTACTCCGCCCTATTATATATAAGTTTGGCATTTGTAACTCATCGAAATATCGGTCTGGGACCCCATCAAGTAAATATATGGGGGTTTTCGTGTCAACTGACACAACTTTTGAAACCGATGTCTTCCGATCGGGATGAAACCCGATGCACCAAAGTTAGTCCTATTGGATAGTAGTTCAGACACAATTTTTCAACGACATCGGTCAAGGACTTTCTGAGTTAGAGGGGGTCGAAATTTTACATTTTGGCCAAAGAGGTGTTTATTATCATCCATGTAACTTCTTACCTATTGTTTTTACCAAAATGTGTCCCAAACAGTATAGATAGCTATTTCTTCAGTCTTTTGAAAAAAAATTATAAAAAATTAAAAAAAAAATTTTTTGATTTTTTTTTTTTTAAATCCAAAACTTTTTTGACTTTTTCCTCAAATTGGGCCCTTTTTTTTTTTTTTTTTTGATTCAAAAAAAAGCTTATTTTATTTCCTTTAAGACCTAGGGGGTCGCTTAGTGGGATGCGAGTGGGATACCTATGAAAAATTTTTTTTTTTAACTTTGGACCACAAAAAATGCTTCTTAAATTTTCACTATAAGGCGTGGGAAAGCTAACCAGTTTTCGATTTTCATTCGCGATACCCTCTAATTTTTATTGGTTCGAAAAAGAAAGCATGAGCCAAAAAATGAGGGCGGTGGGGTGGGGTCATATGGCCCCACATCGGGGTCAAAGTTAGGTGTTAAGTGGTAAAATACCTTAAAAAGCCCCACAACTGCCCTAGACACGGCCCTGGAGCGGTGCAATGTGAGACAAACCCCCAGTAATTTTCAGCCCCCAACATTTTTCTTGAACATACCTAACCCCTATTTCCAATTCCTAAGGGGCCTCCCATACAAAACATTTTAAACAAAATTGTTCCTACCATTCTAACTTACCCTAAAGTGCCCCTAGTGGAGCCAAATGTATGACGGACCTCCATTATTTTATTAATTCCAACATTTTTTCCGAACATACCTACAATGTATCTTTAACCCTTAAGGTGGTCCCCATACATTTTTTTATTTTTTTATAAATTTGTTTTATTTAACCAGCTCCTACCGCCCCTACCGTGCCTCCTAGAGAGGTAAAAATTACGACCAACCCCCATTAATTTTTAGTTACCAACATTTTGTCTGAACATAATAGCACCCTATCTCCACTCCCTAAGGGGGCTCCCATACATTATAAAAACATGTATCTTTAAAAACTAATAAAAAAATAAAAAAAAATGTATGGGGACCCCCTTAAGAGTTGAAAATAAAGGGTAGGTATATTCTGAGAAAATGTTGGAGTTGAAGAAATATTGGGGGTCGGTCATACATTTTACTTACCTATATGGAGAGTTAGAGCGGTAGGAGCAAATTTTAAAAAATGATATTTTGTATGGGAGCCACCTTAGGAATTCGAAATAGGGGTTAGGTATGTTCAAGAAAAATGTTGGGGGCTGAAAATTATTGGGGTTCGTCTCACATTGCACCCCTCCAGGGGCGTGTGTAGGGCAGTTGTGGGGCTTTTTAAGGTATTTTACCACTTAACGCCTAACTTTGACCCCGATGTGAGGCCATATGACCCCACCCCACCGCCCTCATTTTTTGGCTCATGCTTTCTTTTTCGAACCTATAAAAATTAGAGGGTATCGCGAATGAAAATCGAAAACTGGTTAGCTTTCCCACGCCTAATAGTGCAAATTTAAGAACCGTTTTTTGTGGTCCAAAGTTAAAAAAAAAATTTTTTCATAGATATCCCACTCGCATCCCACTAAGCGATCCCATAGGTCTTAAAGGAAATAAAATAAGCTTTTTTTAGAATCAAAAAAAAAAAAAAAAAAAAGGGCCCAATTTGAGGAAAAGGTCAAAAAAGTTTTGGATTTTTAAAAAAAAAAATCAAAAAATTTTTTTTTTTAATTTTTTATAATTTTTTTCAAAAGACTGAAGAAATAGCTATCTATACTATTTGGGACACATTTTGCTAAAAACAATAGGTAAGAAGTTACATGGATGAGAATAAACACCTCTTTGGCCAAAATGTAAAATTTCGACCCCCTCTAACTCAGAAAGTCCTTGACCGATGTCGTTGAAAAATTGTGTCTGAACTACTATCCAATAGGACTAACCTTAGTGCAAATTTCACCCCGATCGGAAGACATCGGTTTCAAAAGTTGTGTCAGTTGACACGAAAACCCCCATATTCATAATCCCCGATCGATTTTAAGACATTCTAGCGATGTCCGTCTTTCTGTCAGTCTGTCTGTGGAAATGGTGATCACGGTCAAAATATTACATGGATATGACTGAAACTTAACATATTTATTGGAAATTTTACCGAGAAGTTTGGTATTGCATTTGAGCGATATCGGTTCAGCGGTTCAAAAGTTATGAACGAAAATGTAAAAACACCTCAACAATTTTAGTACATTCAACATAACCTAAATATACAAAATGTTTTAATTCGGCTGTTGGTTGACATATGTGAACATAATTGAACACCAAATGGTACTTAAACAAGTACGATCATATTTTTTGCAAAAAAAAAAAATCGCGGGTTTTTTTTAACCACAATTTTTTTTTCGCAGAAATTTTTTTTCAAAAAATTTTTTTTTCATATGTAATTTCCTTTTAAATAAAGTTTTTTTTAACATTGTGGAGGGTATCACATCATTCGGCAAGGCCGAATTTATCTTTTTTACTTGTTATTATTGTTTTAAATAGGCAGAGCTTCGAAGGATTTCATTCCTTAATTCGATTTGGCAATCTGAATGAAAATTTAGTGATTGCATTCCCCAATCACATTTTAGCGAATTGAATGAATTCACTTTAGACTCATTCGATTTATAAATATCGAATGCATTCGATGTTTTTTTCATTCGACTTTCAAAAATCGAATGCATTCCATTTTTTTTATTCGACTTTTAAATATCGAATGCATTCACTTGCGAATGCAATCGATTTTCTTTTCATTCAATTTGAAAAATCGAATGGCTTATTCATTCATTGCATAAAAACTTAAAAAAAACTAACCAAGATAGAGCAAAACGGATCCAATTTTTTGTCCATAGTATCGCCAACACTCTTCACACTTTTTGTCGTGTAGGCAGTTAATATGTGCATTTTTAAAATTTTTGGGAACACCAATTTTTTTGGATGCAAAATTAGAGCCCATTAGGGGCATCGTATGTAAAGAGAGTCGGCTATACTATGGACCAAAATCTACTCCCAACGCTCTAATGTCAAATGTATGATAGACAACCAATATGTTGTGAACCACAACGTATTTTCATAACACACCAACCCACCATCTTTAACTCTTATTGTTAGAGTGGTTTGTATCGGATTTCAAAAATTTTTTGATAAAAATCCTTGAAAAATCCAAAATTTCAGTGGAAATGTTTCCAACATTCAAGACTTTGATCGTGTTGTGCCATGGGTTAAAATGATTGGATATGGCTTAAATTAAGTTTAAATAAAACACTATGAAAGGATATAATATATATATATTTTTTTTAAATTATTAAAAATCAAAGACTTTGAAAGCCGATCACGTTCACGAATTAAAAATATTGCCAATGTTCACACACGCTCACTTGAGCAACATAAATTTCTCTTACGCTCACGAAATAATCAGTATAACGAAAACTCACGAAATTAATATCAATTTTTTTTTCGATTTCTTGCACAAAAAGTTTTTAATTTTCTAAAAACAATCATACAAATTTATTTTATTCACAACTTTGCACTAATTAACCTCTAAATTTTATATGAAGAAGATTCACTTACTTGTTTTCGGTTTCAGGCAGCACCAAACAATCACGTTAACACACGAAACAAAAATTACTCACGTACACTCACAAACGAAACTTTTTTTTTTTTATAACGCGCACTCACATTATATTTGAGGTCATCGAGTTTATATGCACTCAAAAAAAAAATGAGCCCAGTTTCCTACTATAAATTGGGTAACTTTAAACAAAATTAAATAATATACTTCTATAAATTGCGTAAATTTCCAAAAGTTTTAAGTAGAATTACGCAATGTGTGTAAATTTACCCAATTTATAGTAGGAAACTGAAATCATTTTAACTGGAGTGTGACCTAAAACAAACGAAATTACATTTTAAAAATTTGCTATAATGCTACTGTGATTTTTTAAAGTTGACAACTCTTAATTTTGACATTTCAATATTGTCATTGTCAGCCTTGTTTTTCTGAGAATGTTATGTGGTTAGTGCGTTTGTTAAATATTATGACCACAAATGGGGCTAATTATGCAAGTGTTGTTACTAATACGTAAGCATATATGGGAACGTACATTAGAGAGGCACTACGTTAAATGAATAACCATTTCTTTTTACAAATTTGAACTGACTTTATGGACGATATTAATCAAATATTACGTAAAATTTTTCTGGCAGGACGATTTCTCAAGTTACAATTACCGGAAAGATTAAAAATCAATCAACTAAAGTTCATACAGTGCCACAGAGAAGACCCCTTTTGAAATTCAAAAAGATATCGCCTATCAACTTTTGATCTAGTAGGTAAATCATTTTCCCACCCTCAAAGCGACAAAAATACATATTAAATGCCACCCTTATTTTCCTTTGGCCTGAGCGATTTAGGAATTTAATTAAATGCCCAAATTTATAAAAAAAAACAAGTAAAAAAGTTAAATTCGGCCTTGCCGAATGTAGTGATACCCTCCACAATTTCAAAAGGATTATGCAAAAACTTTATTTTTTTTGAAAAAAAAATTTCCGCGAAAAAAAATTTTGGTAAAAAAATCCGCGATTTTTTTCTTTTTTTGTCAAAAAATATGTTTGTACTTGTTTAAATACCATTTGGTGTTCAATTATGTTCACATATGTTAACCAGAAGCCGAATTAAAGCATTTTGTATTTTTAGGTTATGTTGAATGTACTGAAATTTTTGAGGTGTGCTTACATTTCGTTCATAACTTTTGAACCGTTGAACCGATATCGCTCAAATGCAATATCAAACTTCTCGGGAGAACTTCCAATAAATATGTTAAGTTTCAGTCATCTCTGTGCAATATTTTGTCCGCGACAACATTTTCCACAGACAGACAGACAGACGGACATCGCTAGAATGTCTTAGAATTGATCGGGCATCATGAATATATATACTTTATGGGGTCCCAGACCGATATTTCGATGAGTTACAAACGGAATGACAAACTTATATATACCCTCTATCACTAAGTGGAGGGTATATAAAAAAAAACAAATTAAAAAGAAATTTAAGTCGATCTTTAGCAAACAAACTGTGTAGGTTCATCCTTAGCGGCTTTGCCAAATTAAGTTTTTTTTTTTGGGTCTTTACAGTACCATGTTCTCAACTTTATCAACCTCCAAGTCCCACCGCAAACAATTGTTTTTTGCTAGGTGGTGACCCATTAATTGCACCTCAGGGATGAGCCCTGTTTAGTAAATATGTGTAATTCATATTTTAAAGTCTTTGTTCTGTGTCCATTACGTTTTTATTCTGCTACTGGTGTTTTGTTGAACAACTTGTTTAAGGTCGCTAGTGTGAATGCCATATTAGTCTCTCGCACTAAGAGACTATAGAATTTTCTTCTTATAATCAGTGCTGCCAAACTTTTTTGTGAAAAATCGTCAAAATCTGGGAAAAAGTCGTCAAAATCTGGGAAAAAAGTCGTCAAAAGTTTTAAAAAAAGTCGTCAAAAAATCGTCACTTTAAAAAATGTAAAAAACACATTTTTTGATATATTAAAATTTTAAAACGCACAATAGAATTTTTTTTCTATCCACTTTTGTTAAATGAATTTTTTAAATTTAAGTACACAAAATATTTTTTAGCTAAATAAAAAGGAATTTTATTTTAAAACAACCGAGGCAGAAAAATACAAACGGGCCAGTACAGCTAATGTACTTTGCACGGTAGTACAAGTACTGTCAGCTTTCTTATATAAGTACTGCGAAAGTACGAGATTTATAACACCGTTGCAATATAGTGCCGTAGGTTCTCAAAGCTCTGGCAAAGTACCTTAAAACCAAATATGTATTGTTGTGGCAGCGCTTCAAAAACAAAAATTGGGGTGGTTTCCCAGCACTTAAAAAAAGTTCTAGAGAGTTTTTAGAAGAATTTGTGGTGGAATCCAATGTTTTCTTTAGAGAAGGTATAAATCTATGAACTTGAAATATATTTTAATTTTTTTTTTTAAGTTATACCATTGAATGGGAAACCTTTTCAATTTAATGAGTTGGCTTTTTACTGCGATATGCCAGCCCTAGCTTATATTAAATGTTGCAAAAGTAATGTTGGTTTCTTTTCGTGTGAAAGATGTACAGTAGCGAGACCCGAATAATTATTTTTTAAAGCTTTCGGTTAACCAATGCCACAATTAATTTTTAAACGGAAATATTATTAATAAAATTACCGTTTTTTTAATTGTCTTCAAAAGAAATCGAATTGTACAATGTTAAAAATTAAGATTAAAATGTTGTTATGATGAAACAATTGCTATTGCACTGTTACACAAATAATTGTAATAAAAGAATTTAATAAATATTAAAAATATAAAAAAAAAAATTTCTTACAAAAATTGTACTAAAGTAATGCCAAAGCACTTTTAAGGTTGTAATATAAAACGTTGGCAAAGCGCTTCATTTTACAAAATATACGTGCTTTGGCAGTACTTTTTTTTTGTATCGCTGGCAATTTCTGCGTGGGTAGGTAAAGTGCACCTCAGGAATAAGCCCTGGTCAGTAAATATGTGTAATTCATAAGCATCGCGAGCAAAACTTGCTGAATTGCGATTTTTTTCGTATTACAATCGGTTTTTATATCAAATCGGTGTAGACCTTCAAGTATACCGGTCAACACAGATTTACTTTTAGTTTATTTATCGATCTGTTTCGGATATTGTCAGATTACATTATCAGGACTACTTAGCAAATGTAAAAACCTGATTCTACACGTATCATAGGGAATTTAAATGATAAATCGCTAATGTCCAAACAAACATATTAATACACATTCAACTCACCCTCATTGAGAGTTAGAAGAAAAAAAAAAATTTAACTATGAGACTATCAAACAGTGTTGCCACCAATGGAATTGGAAATTAAACAAAAAATTATCCAAAATCTCACAAATTACACAAAAAAAAAATATTTTGTCATTCCGTTTGTAACCCCCCGTCTACACCTGATTTTTATTGGTAGCAAAAAGCAATAACGTATACAAAATGAACAAAAAACCCGCTTTGCGTCTATTTTAATGAATTTCTAACAAAGATGGCGTACGATTTTGATGTTTAATTACCGAAAATAGTCGCTCAGAAAAATTGCCAAGCAATTATTGCTATTAAAATTTTGACGCTATATCAGTTGTGGACACTAAGATATCGAAATATCAGTCAGAGATCCCTTAAAGTATATTTGCATTATTGATCCTTGATCGATTCTAAGACATTATCTAAATGTTCGTCCGTCCATCTGTATAAAACATACTGCAGTCTAAAATAAAAAAAAAATCTAGACTCCTGAAGATTGGCACGAATTTGTCTTATGGTCAGGTGGGCTTAGTTCGTAAATGGGCAAAATAGGTCCATGTGAAAAAATGTTTCCCCTTGAAAAACTAAAAAAACCTCTGAAAAAACGAAATTTTTTTTAATGATTTTTTTGTATTTTTGTTTAACAAATGAAACAATTTTCAGTCCGCCTTCTTTTTGTAGGCGTGGATAAAAAAAATTATTTTAATAATGATAAAATGGTTTTAATATTGATATAATTGTAATAATTAAGTGCAAAAATCATTATAAATTAACTTGCCAACATTTATCGCGTGGGGAAAAGTGTCCCCCAATATGGGGATATTAAAAGATATTGAATAACAATTTTCAGATTTGGGAAAAGGGGTTCTCCAGAACAATTTTTTATTTAAAAAATTTTAGAACGTGCTTTTTCGACATCTAAGTCATAATGAAAATTAAGGCTTTAATGGTCCAAATATTCATGTTCTTTATTTATTATCTTGTATTTGGTAATAAACATTTTTAAAGTCGATGTTATCACTGATTTTTTAAAGCCAAAAATGTCGATAAAATGATAAAAAAAAATTGAAACTTGTTTGAGGTAAAATTACACAAAAAATATCATTATCCAAAAATTATCCAAGAATTTTGAAATTGTCCTACTTTTGGATAATTATCCAGAAAGTGGCAACACTGCTATCAAATTTCTTTTAGTCTCTTACACTAAGAGACTATAAAATTTTCTTCTTCTAATTCTCAATAAGAGAATAAAAGTGGTACGAGGAAAATGGTAATATCGCGAAGTTTATTTAATTAATTTAGTTTATTTGCGAAACAAAATCATTTTTGGGCAGTATTATGTATCTTATGCCTTTCCCCATCTATCGAGCATATCTGATGGGTCCTGGTTGACTAAAATGACAATTGGGAATATTTTCGCCAAGGTACAAAAACGATTACAAGAATTGCCTTTTAGTCGCCTTTGGCATGTTTTTTAAATAATTAAAGCCAAGTTAGTAACAAGTATCTAACATTTAATGAATTATTTACAAAATTTGTGTTAGATTTCCCATTGTGCAACAGCCATACCGCTTTAGTTACGGTTTCTATGGGCAACTGCATTCCTTAGCTGTAGTTTGTTTATTTATTTTCTTTTTTTTGAAATTAAATTTATTCGCTTAAAAAATTTTGAAAATGTCTAAAGCAACTACAATAAAGGAGGCTCTTAAGCGGTGGGAGGAACGTGAACATCAAAGTTCAGCACAGGCCACCGTAATAGAGCTACAATTTCAATGGCCACCTATAGAGAAAATGGACAATACTTTGGGATCATGTGTTAATTGTGAGTAAGTATAATCAATCAAGTAACTTAATAACTTTAAAAATTATAATGGTATTCATCTAACCGTATTAATACCTCGTATAATATGTAAGTCTGATAAATTTATACAATTTATGTCAAACTCCATTTATAAAAAATAAGTTTGGTAAGTTTATACGGTATACTTGGTGTATACGAGTTTAAATGAATACGGCCTATGTCTTAATGTATTTCGACTCCCTGAATTCCGAATGACTGAAACTTAAAATATATATAAAGGAGACGAAGGAAGAGATTTTAAGGTTGGGGTTGTCTCGGCTTATCGGCCATATCAGTATTTAAAAATTCCGATAACTCCCGAACTAACATGAATATCGTCTAGACACTACAGAAAAAATACGTGTCGAATTAAATTTAATAATATTTCGTATTCATATGGATACCGTAGGTCTATGTCTTCACATAAATACCCCACAAAATTTACAAATTTCGTAAAAACAAAAAAATATTTAATAAAACCGAATTTTTACAAGATTATGCTACCGTTGCACAGTGCCACATTTGGCCAATCTAGCACGACAAAAATAAAAAAAAAAAAGTTATCCGATTTTCATGATATGTTTGTATGTATTATAGAACATTCCTAATAACACGGAAATAATCATATAAGATCGATAATTCTGTTCGTTACTAATAGGTGGGTGCATAAAGTTGCATCTTGTAAAATCCTGTAACGAGTGTACATTATTTCGCATAAATTAAGTCGAGTTTAAACTGTTGTAACTTTTGAACAAAAAGAGATATTTATCCACTCTTTTTTGGTAATTTTAAAGGATATTTAAATGCTTTAAGTCATATCTTTTTATTTTTTTTTAAACAAATTTTTCAATTTTTTATTAAATTTTTAACAAAATACAAATTTTTGAAAAGAAAATTATATATTTATTTTTTTTAATGGCATAGAACTTTTGTGTTTGGTCCGTATTGGTCGCCGGACTTTTTCAGATATATTGACCAATATCCATAGTACTTATTTTAACGGCTAACTTTTGCGACCGTCTGCGACGCCGACTACAGTGGGGCGATATGTAAACCTTGTTTTTACATATTTTTTTAACATATTTTAAAAAAGTGGGAGTGGCAGTTGTCTGACCGCCCCCTTTTTTTGTGATGTTATTTCTACAGTCAGTGAGAGTATATATACCAAATTAAAAGAAATTATAACCGAAATTACAAATTTTAAAATAAGTGGGCGTGGCCCTTAACCGGCCTCCCACATTTTTCATAATGTTATTTTCGAAGTCAAAACGAACATTTATACCGAATTTCAAGTCAATATAATTAAAATTGGATTTTTGTCATCCTAGATTGGCCAAATGTGGCACTGTGCGTTGGAAAGGAAATCTTTCTTCTTAAGTCACAGGAAGCCACCTCATTTTGAATATATATAAGCTAA
Organism: Pegoplata infirma; assembly: GCA_963921195.1. Taxonomy (NCBI): domain Eukaryota; kingdom Metazoa; phylum Arthropoda; class Insecta; order Diptera; family Anthomyiidae; genus Pegoplata; species Pegoplata infirma. The sequence goes on from OY992538.1 coordinate 45,272,697, forward strand.
GGATTAACAAAAAAGAAAAAGGGCATTACGATTTTCATTTTCCTAAAATGAAAAATTTTAGTAACTTGGATAATAACTTGGTGAATAAAAACAAGTGATAGTGTTAAATTCGGCTGTACCGAATCTTTTATTACCTCCAAAATGTAAAAAAAAAATAAATACATTTTTTTTCAGGGGCGTTTGTTTGGGGGGGGGGGGGGTGATGGGAGTCAGTGGGGGACTTTGAAAGCGCCTTCCCATCCCGATAAATATACCAAATGTTTCATTTATTTAACAAAAACACAAAAAAAACATCAAGAAAAGTGTATTTTTTCCGAGGTTGGCGAATAAAACGTAACATAATTATTTTCCATCAATATTTTTTTTCATCAATATTTTTTTCATCAATATTTTTTTATCAATATCGACTTTCGTCAATATTTTTTTTTTAATCAATATTTTTTTCATTAATGTTTTTTTCATCAATATTTTTCAAGGTTGGCAATCGAAACGAATAACGGTATCGATATCGGTATTGGTATCGTTTTTTTAATTATTTCGGTATCGATATCGGTTACGGTATTTGAGTTGAATCGGTTACGGTATTACCGATACCGAAACGTCAATACCGGTACGTACCGATATTAAAGAAAAAATCCTAAAAATATAAAAAAACGTATAAAAACTTTAAAAAAAATTTTAAAAACAAGTAGAAAAGTTAAATTCGACTTGGACGAATCCATCAATACCCTCCACAATGCTCTTCTAAAGTAATAGTTAATTTTCTAACGTGAATCAAATTAACAATTTTGTTTAGAAATATATATATCGGCCATTCCAGGAAAGACCGGCCAAAAATGGGCATTTTTTGACCTACACTCAAAAAATTATGTTAGTAAAATCAACTGAAAATGTCAGTTAAAATAACTACTTTGTAAGTTGTTTTGGGGTCAACTACTTTTTCAGTTAAATCAACTAACAATGTTAGTTATTTTAACTGACAAAAAACAACTGACTTATGTAGTAAAAATTACTTACATTTGTAGTCAAAACAACTAAAATGTAGTAAAAATAAAATAATCTATATATAATTTTTTTTTTCAAAACACTTAAAAAAAAAAAAAAAATTGAAGACCAAATTTTTTCCAAGTTTTTTTTTTTTTTTTAAGTTGTGAAAAATAAAAAAAAAGAACGATTTTTTTTTTTTTTTAAAAAAACTTTGGAAATTTTTCAGAGATAAAAAAAATAAAATTAACTACTTTAAATAACTGTTACTACATCACAGTACTTTTTTGTTAGTTGTTCAAAAAACCGACTTAAAATAACTAACAGAAATAGTTGTTTGATATTTTTGATACAAAAACAACTGACTTTGTAGTTAAAAACAACTAACTACTGTAAAATATAAAAAATAACTAACATGTAGTAACTTACATAATTTTCTGAGTGTAGGGTCGTCTGAATATCACAAAACTTTTTTTGTAGGAACTCTAAGGAGCCATTAAGATAATTCAGTTTTCAGTTTATAGAAATTTAAAAAACACTCGATTTTATTCGCGTTTTTAATTTTTTGAAATATCAAAAAATTGGAAAAAGTGGTTAACTTTGTAAATTAATATCTCAGCCAATTCTTTATGAATTTTTATCGTTTAAAACGAGTTTAATTGCCAATATCGTCTACTTTTACAATATTATAGTAGAAAAAAAATTTTGAACTGCATAATGCATTTTTTATGCAACTGCATTTTTAAAATGCATTTTTTAAGTCTAAGGGCCTCTTTGATTTTTTTTATCTTTCATGTTAATTAAAATTAAAATATAACATTTTTACAAAAAACCTGCATTTATAGTATTTTGGGTCTCGCAGCTAAAATATTTAAATTATTTTTTTTTTAAAATCACTTAATTTTTTTCCATACAAAACTTGAAATTTGATCACAATTTTTCGATTTTTTTAATTTTTTTTTTTTTAAATTGGATTGTATAAGTCGAAAATTATACCAGCCAGGTATACCAAATTCGATTATGCTAAATTTAATAATTTGTTAGCCCAGAAACCAGATCCACTAATTTTTATATATTTTGACCTCCTGTATTCGTCATCAGAATTGAATTCTATCGTTGGGATTTCCTGTAATTTACAAGGAAAGTCAGCAAAGTGTACCTACATAATTTGTAAATTTGACCAAGTTAAACATTTTTTCGCGAATACGAAGTAATTTTGCTGGTAGATGTTGTAAATTCAAATAAAAAAAAAACGTTCACATAAAAAATATATTTTTCGCGAAAAAAATAATTTTGCAAGTGAAAATTACAGTGTTTTATTACACCGTCCGACACACTTTTGTACACATGGACCAGACCGAAAAATTCTGACAGTAGAGCTGAAAATAAAATGCACGTGTCTCCCAGTTTTTATAGATCAATTCGCGTTTTCGCAAAAATCGCTATGGCGTACTAAAACGCAAAAATTTAAAAATAATTTAAGAATTTGTGTGAAAAAAATCTAAGCGTTTTCTTTAAAAAAATTTTAAAAATATAAAAACTGCAAGATCCAAAAAAGTATAAATACAGGTCTTTAGTAAAAATGACTTATTTTATTAAATACAAAACAGAAAATAAATCGAAGAGGCCCTTTGACCTAAAAAATGCATTTAGAAAATGCAATTGCATAGGTTAGGTTAGGTTAGGTTAGGTTGTAAGTGGCTGCTGACGTTTTACGTCAACACACGTAGACTCTGAGGTCCATTGTGATACCACGGGATCGTAATAGGTTTCCCTACTAGTCCCTGTCGTTAAACCAGTTTGAGCTTCTTATGAAACTCCTTAGATGTTGTATTTTGACATCCGACAAATCAGAAAGATCGTACAGCTCCCTAGATCCCAGTGAAGCAAGTCGCTGACCAGAAAGTGCCGGGCAATGGCAAATAAAGTGTTCGATAGTTTCCAACTCCTCTTCATCCATGCAACTTCGGCAAAAGTCATTCGACGGCACATTTAACCGCTCTGCGTGCTTCCCTATAAGACAGTGTCCGGTAATTATAGAAACCACCGTCGAAATCTCTCCTCTTGGAAGCGATATCAGCTCACTTGTGCGCCCCTGATTAAGAGAAGGCCAAATCAGTCGTGTTGTCTCACACGTCCATCCATTTGCCCATCTTTGATTAGTCTCCGTCGCAGAACAAAGCCGTAGGTTTTGCTTGCAAGTTTCTAGAGGCATACCAACACATTCCAATTCTGTTGGAACCTGTAAGGTAGTTCCTAGTCTTGCAAGCTCATCGGCTTTGCAATTCCCTGGAATGTCTCTGTGCCCTGGGACCCATATGAGTCGTATGTTAAACTGCTTGGCCATCTCATTTAAAGACGTGCGGCAGTTAAGGGCAGATCTTGTTTTCAGAAACATTGAATCCAGGGACTTGACCGCGGCTTGACTGTCAGTATAGATGTTGACTGCGGTTGTAGACAAGACATTGCAGCTCAACCAGTCAGCCACTTCTTTTATTGCCAGCATCTCTGCCTGGTAAACACTGCAATGATCTGGCAATCTACGAGCCAGGCCCAATCCAAGCTCTTCCGAATAGACCCCAAAGCCCACTTGTTCGTGCAGCCTCGATCCATCTGTGTAAAAATTTATGGTAGCTCCACTACCCGGAGTATCCCCCATCCAAGACTCCCTGGATGGTATCATAGTGGTAAAGTGGCGCTCAAAGAGGCTCAAAGAGGGAGCACAGTCCACATTTTGTGGTATTGTTATCTTTTTCAAGATCGCGCTATGGCCACAATCACTGCTCCTCCATTGCAGCGTGCTATTAAGTCGAATTGCCGACGCAGCCGCATACTGCCTACCCAATATGTCCAAGGGTATCAGGTGAAGGAGGATTTCTAATGCAGCCGTAGGTGTAGTACGAAGAGCACCAGTGATGCACATTGACGCCATTCTCTGTACCTTCGTGATAAAGACAAAGTTCGCTTTTGTTTCCAAAGCAGGCCACCAGACAATGATTCCATACAGCAAAATTGGACGCACCACTGCTGTATAGATCCAATGAACGACTTGAGGGCTAAAACCCCATCGTTTTCCAATGGCCCTTTTACAGGAATACAAAGCAATCGTTGCTTTTCTCACCCGTTCCTCAATATTACGCCTGAAATTCAGCTTCCTATCTAGAAATACTCCAAGATACTTGGCTCCATCTGAGAAGGTGATTTCAGTACCGTCCAGAGAAATAGGATCAAAAGCAGGAATCTTATTTTTCCTTGTAAACAAAACAAGCTCTGTTTTACTGGGATTAACTCCTAGACCACAGTCTCTTGCCCATTTAGACAGATCTTTCAGAGAACCCTGAAGAATGTCCCGCAATGTTGGCAGATGCTTCCCCTTCACCGCTATCGCGACATCGTCAGCATATGCGATAACATGACAACCACGTGCTTCTAGAGATAGTAGCATTGAATTCAGTGCCAGGTTCCAAAGAAGCGGCGAAAGAACACCTCCTTGTGGTGTGCCCCTATTGACAAATCGAGATATGACGGACGCTCCCAATTCAGACGTTATACGTCTATTGGCAAGTAGGTTTTCCACCATTAAAACGATTTCACGCTTTACTCCCAGACCAGACAATGCCAATATTATCGATTCTGGAATGACATTATTAAAAGCCCCCTCAATATCAAGAAAGGCCACCATAGTGTACTCCTTTACCGAAAGCGATCTCTCGATGGTACCAACGAGCTCATGAAGAGCTGTTTCCGTTGATCGTCCCTTGCTGTATGCATGTTGCTTTGTCGAAAGCAACCTCGGGTCAATCACTCTACGCAAATATGAGTCTATCATTCGTTCCATTGTCTTTAACAAAAAAGAAGACAGACTAATTGGTCTGAAATCCTTCGGAGCTGTGTGGGAACTTTTCCCAGCCTTCGGGATAAATACGACTCTGGTATCCCTCCATTTTAAAGGAATATACGACCAGTTGATGCATGCTGTGTATAGATTATACAGCAACGGGGCTATATAGTCCAACACTTGCTGCAACTCAGCCGGGATTATACCATCAGGTCCCGGGGATTTATAGGGCCTGAAGCTTTTTATCGCCCAGATTAATGTTGGCATATTTATTATTTCCGAAGCAATTTCAGATGCTTGGGCGTCAGAACGTTCCAAAGCTTGAAACGGCGTCATGGAATTGCCCGGAAAATGCGTGTTTAAAAGGAGATCCAGCGACTCTCCACTGGAGGAAGACCACACCCCATTAGGATCTTTCAGGTATCCTAGGGTGCAAGGAGAAGAAGCCAGAACCTTGCGCAGCCTGGATGCCTCAGAAACGTCTTCTATGTTTCCACAGAAGTTTTTCCAAGAATCACATTTTGCATTTCTGATCATCTTTTTATAACTCTTAAGTTGCAGCCTGTATGCAGACCAGTCCTCGTCCGCTCTTGAAAATTTAGCCTTATTAAAGAGCTTTCTGCAGGAATCTCTGCTCGTCTGCAACTCATTTGACCACCAAGGTGGCTTTTTTTTCCCTCTAGGCTTTGCAGAAGGGCAAGACGCATCCAGGCACCTATTACAAACATTTGTTATATGGTCAACCAGACAGTCAATTTCCGCTAAACTATGCGGTTCAGATAGGGGTACTTCATCCAAAAGCAAAGAAAAAGTCTCCCTATATTTCACCCAGTTTGTTCTTCTCAGATTTCTAGAGACTGTCTCAACCGGGGCACGCTCCCTAAGTAAAAACTCAATGTAGCGATGATCTGAGAAAGAATGCTCTTCCAAAACTCTCCAGTCATCAATTCTGTCAGACAATGTATCTGATACAAGTGTTACGTCAAGAACCTCTTGCCGCGTACTTGTAACGAAAGTTGGTTCACTACCCTTGTTACAAATATACAGGTTAGTGCTTAACAAAAACTCCAAAAGTGATTCGCCTCTATCATTTGTGTCTGTACTACCCCATATCGAATGATGTGCATTAGCATCACAGCACACTAGTAACTGGTGTCCCCTAGATTCAGACTCCCGAATCAGACCGCCAACCTTCTCCGGGGGTATTGGCCCCGGATTAGGAAAATACGCAGAGGCGAGCCAAATAGATTTCCCATGAAGCTCTAAGCTAGCCGCTGTAACATCCATATCACTAAAAGTTGATAAAAAGAATATATTTAAGCCATTTTTCGCCAAGATGCAGGCTCTTGGTGAGCCCTCACCTTTGGCAACCATCAACTTAAACCCAGGGGTCTTCAATCCGCAAACCCTGCCACCCCGCACCCAGGGCTCTTGGATAAAAACCAAGTCAACTGCTCCTGTCGTCAGGCGTAGCAATAGTGCAGCTGAGGCTGCCTTACAGTGATGGAGGTTTATTTGTAGGAACCGCAACATCTTGCTTTTTTTCAACCATCCTTTCCACCACCGTGTTATTGGCTTCATCCTCCGTGTTATCATAGAGGTCGCATTCGTCCCCAGATTCGGTGTCGAATAAGCCAGATATGTGTCCCATCTGTTCTGAATCGGAGGCAACAGAACTCTCCGAATTCCTCACTGCATGGGCCTCGTCCTGAATGTCACACATAGTGGCATCAGCTTTATCCTCCGTGCCATCACAGAGGTCGCATTCGTTACCAGATTCGGTTTCGAAAATGCCAGATGCATCTCCCATCAGCCTAGAATCGGTCAGCTGAATATCAACCTTTTCCAGATTCTCCTCCCCAGCCGACTCTGCCACTGGCTTGTCTGCTTCCAAAATAGGCTTCTGGTCGCCCTTGTAGACATTGACTCTTATATGAAAAAAGCCAAATCTAATAATGCCGTCAGTCCTGGCTAAAAGCGGAAGCGATTCCTCATTAACCAAGACCACTGCTTGACGACGAGCGCCCTCCATCTCACCCAATCTGGCAATTTGCCAATTCTGAGTTGGAAGGTCAGGATTGCAGACTTTTATCATCTTTAGAATCACCGCAGTGTCACTTGTAGCCATTGGGATCCATGCATGAGCTCTGGGTTGCGAGGGGATATCATGTTTTTCCACAACGTCCAGTCTGGCTCCAGGCCATAACTCTCCCACTTGGCTAATGGCAACCTTAAACACGGCTGCGGATCTTTCGTTTCCAAAAGCAACGAGTTTTACTCGCCCCTGATACCAACCTGCGTTGACAGTAGTAGGGAGAAAATCAGGCATACTCTCAAGAAGCCTATAGTAGATTTCATTTAGTTTAGTTTCAACTAAACTCCACTTGTCCCTTGGAATACTACAATCCCCATTTTGCCTGTTTATCACAGCCCTAACGAAGTTACCTTTCACCACTTCACTAAAAGACTGAGTCCAGACGTTGCCGGTCACCTTAGATCTTTTAGGTAAAGGTTTCTCGTCGGGCGAGCGCAACCTTTTACCAGACTTCGATGACGAGGCCGAAACAGCGCTCTGTTTGTCAGATGCGCGCATTGCCGAAAGTTTGTCCTGTTCTTCAATGACTCCTTTCGCCCATGATAGCGACGCCCTCTCACGTTCGGAGAGCTTTGTTCCATCGAGTTGGCTTAGTCTGTTAATTATTTTCAAACAAAGCCTTCTCTGGTTGTGCCTGACCTTTGATGGCTTAAGTTTCTTTTTCTTTTTACCACCAATATTAGGCTGAGCACCCCTACCAGAATCAAGGCCGGACTTCAAGGTCGCAACCCTAAGACCAGTGCTAGGACCAGCACCAGTCGGTGAGGCAGAGCCTCGAACTAAATCGGTATCATTTGTGTCCATATTTTCATTTTCCTTGATGTGGTAATGAAAATATCACAAAAATACCTATTACGAACAAACCTATTACGAACAATTTTAGTAATTCAATTTATAGCACGGAGTTTAAATAAAACACGTCCACACTCGTCAACAGTTGAACGAGAAAAAACAATTGCATACAAAATGCATTTTTGAATTTAAGACATTTTTTGCAAAACAATATTGTAAAATAAGACAATATTGCCTTTCAAACTCATTTTCAATAACAAAGATCCATTAAGAATTGCCCAAGATATGCATATACAAAGTTGACCATTTTTTAAAAATTTTTGATTTTTCAAAAAATGACAATCGCGAATAAATCGAATGTTTTCAGAATTTTTCTAAACAGCAAACTAAAATCTCTTAATGGCTCCTTAGAGTTCTTGAAAAAAAAGTTTTATAAAAATCGGATGACCCGAGGTCAAATTTTGGCCGTTCTTTCATGGAATGGCCGATATATAATATATTTATTTTAAGCAAAAAACTTTTTTTTAGTAATTTTTGAAAAAAAAAAAAAAATTGAAAAAAAAAATTTTTTTGAGTGTAAATTTTTTTCGAGTGTAAGTTTTTTTTGTTTTAGTACAAAAATTTTTGTAAGTGACAAGAATACTTTGTAAAATATTTTTGTGACTCATAAAAAAAAAGTTTTTTCAACAAGTGAATTTAAGGCAAAACCAATCTGAAATTCACGGTTTTCTTAATAACTTTTGAACCACTGGTCCCATTTGGCTGAAATTCAATACGAACCAGGCCAGGGAAACAGCAAATATATATGCCAAGCTTCAGCATCCTCAGGATTGCCTTTTAAAAGTTAGAGTGTTTTTTTTTTGTCTCGAAAATTCACGAAAAAACGTTGCCGAAATTCAGTCCTTCGCTCATAACTTTTGAAGCACTGGATCGCTTTTGCTGGACATTTTCCTATGTCTTTAATACATAAATATAAGGCCGTATCGATTTTTACCTTTCTTTTTTGTTTGAGCTGAAAAGGGTCCAATAAGTTTTTATTAGGTGTCACAATGACTCCGTAAAATTTATTTCCCTCCCGCATCGCGGTTAAAGTAAAAACCCCAACAAATTCATATTTCATCTTATTTCTAGGCAACCAATTTTTTTTGTTGGTGTTATCTATTTGGAAAAATAGGTATTCCCTGTCTAGACAAGATCACATTCAAAAATATTGCAAAATTTTTTTTTCGCAGATTATGGGTCTTTTATGGACGATTTCTACGAGTTAAGTCACTTCAAAAAATTATGCTGTGGTGGAAAACCTCCTGCCAAATGCCTTTCCCGAAGTCCTGTAAATATCAAAAAATCCTTGGACACCCACATCACGGATTAAATAAAAATCCCCGAAAAAACTATACTACCCGTGTGAAAATGACCATGTATGTTCATATATGATGCATATATGGACGTCCATACAAGTGCATATCCGTAATTTGAGGGTACATGTACATTAATGATCATACATTGTCATACATGAATTTGTATGTAAAATTTTTTTTTGTATTTTTTTCCATAAAACGTCTATTAATCGAAATTTTTTCAAATATAAATAATTTTTATTAAGTTATGACACTGATTTTTTAATAAAAACTAACGAATATTTTAAAAATATACTTTGGACTTTATGATACTTTAGGCTAATCAAAGCTTCGAAGAATTAACCACTTTTCGAATGAATTCACAAATAAAATACATTCGATTTTTATAGTCACTGAATACAATTACTTTAAATATCAATATTTCTTGGAATGGATTCGATTTTTAACATTAAATCGAATTCATGAGATGAGAATTTCATTTATGAGAATTTTAAAAACTGAATGCATTCTTTATTTCATTTATTATTCATGAGACTTTTAAAAATCGAATTTATAAAAACTTACGCATTCAATTTCAAAGTCGAATGAAAAAGAAACCGAATTCATTCTATATTTTTAAATCAAATGTAAATTCATTCGATAAATTGTGATTGGGGAATGCAATCATTAAAGTTTAATTCAGAACACCAAATCTTATTAAGGGATGAAATCCTTCGCAGCTCTGACAGTAATACCGTCAAAGTGTTCGAATTTTCTTCTAAATTTTATTGTTTACGTTAGTGCCGTTCATATTCGCCTATAGAATACAAAAATTATAATCAATCTTGATGATGTATGATCATTATTGCCCAACCGAACGACTTTTTCAGACTGAACCCATACATAAACTTCGTCCAATTTTGCAAAGTTCTGCCGAATCCAACCTTTAAAAAAATTGTTTTTAAGACATGTATGCTATGCAGATGCATAGCATATATGAAGGAGTATGACATATACCTATCCACACATAGTTGCATACATTTACATATATGGAATATTACATTACTTGTGTATGTTCATATATGCTCCCATATATGACATACATTTCCATATATTGTTCATATACTATCATACATGGAATCATTTATGAGCATGTATGAAAGAGGTCCGGAAAGTTTATATTGGGAGTCAAAATGAATCCATAAAAATTTCGTGAAAATCAATAATTTTCTTTCGCTCTCGCATCGCTGAAATATGGCTTTTTTTAATTTTTTTTAATTCACGATGTGGGTGCCAAAAGATTTTTTTGATTTTTATGACACTTCGGGCATTTGGAGTACGATTTTTCATTTACAAAAACCAAAAAATTTACAAACTTTCTATTATTATTTTTTTTTTTGTAAAAAATCATGGTTTTTAAGAAAAACCGTTTCAGTACTTGTACGTACCGATACCGAAGGAAAAGGTTTTTGGATACCGGTATCCGATACCAAAACTGAGTTTCGGTATTGGTATTGGTACCGGTATTCAATTTAAAGGGTTTTGAAACGGATAACGGTATTGAAAAGGTATCGATTGCCAACATTGATATTTTTTTATCAAAAAAAAAAAATCATAAATTTTTTTTCATTAATATTTTTTTCATCAATATTTTTTTCATCAACAGTTTTTTTCATCAATATTTTTTTGTTTATAATATTTTTTTTCAATCAATATTTTTTTTTAATCAATATTGACTTTCATCAATATTTTTTCATCAAAATTTTTTTTATCAATTTTTTTTTTCATCAATATTTTTTTCATCAATATTTTTTTCATCAAAATTTTTTTTATCAATATTTTTTTTATCAATATTTTTTTTTATCAACATTCGTCAATAATTTTTTTCATCAATTTTTTTTGTGAATATTTTTTTTCATTAAAATTTTTTGTGATAAATATTTTTTGTATCAATATTTTTTTCATCATCATTTTTTTTTCATCAATATGTTTTTCATCAACATTTTTTTTTTCATCAATATTTTTTTTATCAATATTTTTTTTTTCATTAATATCTTTTTTTCGTCAATAGTTTTTTTCGTCAATATTTTTTTTTGTCAATATTTTTTTCATTAAAATTTTTTTTCATCAATATTTTTTTTTCTTCAATATTTTTAAAATTTTTTTTCATCAATATTTTTTTTTATCAATATTTTTTTTTCATCAATATATTTTTTTTTTCCTTTTTTTTGTGAATAATTTTTTTTCATCAATATTTTTAATATATTTTTTTCATAATTTTTTTTTTCATCAATTTTTTTTTATCAATATTCTTTTTTCATTAAAAACTTTTTCTATCTACAAACACAGATAAATGGATATCACTAGAATGTTCTAGAAACCTTTACGGATCAAAAATATATAAACATAATGGGGTCCTCGACCTATATTTCGATGCGTTTTACAGCAAAACATTACCATGATTCAATGGTTTCGGCAAGAGTACAAACTTCGCAGACATTTCTATTTTCTTTTGGCGAAATTGCATGATAATTTAATGTTTAGGAAGCTGTATTGTGAAAATTTAAAGTTTTAAAATCTTTAAAAAAAAATATATATTAATGCTGATAATCTTCTCTGATTTTTTTTATTTATTTCAGACGCTTGAGTCTTTCCACAAATATGATTGAGAAAATATTTGGTTTGAATGGCATGAAAAATCTTAGGGTTTTATCGTTGGCCAGAAATTATATAAAACAAATATCAGGACTGGTAAGTTTTTTTTTCTAACTGAATCAAAATTTTTTGTTACAAAGTAAAAATTGATGGTGGGACCTTGAACTTTAAAGGAGATTAGAATACATGTTTCAAATGACACCTTATTTTCCAAAAAAACAGAATACTTTTTTTTCCAACAAATATTAATTTGGTTTCAAAAATAGTTTATTAAAAAAAAATATTTAAAAAAAATAAAATATTTAAAAAAAATAATTTTTTTTTTTTTTAAATTAAAAAAAATTGATTTCGTGCATAATACATCGATCCTTGATCGATTTTGAGAAAATCTATGGATGTCCGTCTGTCAGTCCGTATGTTTTAAGCAAGATAGGTTGGTTAAGTTCATCAAGAATCTTAATTGGGGACCCCTGTAGGTTAGTTGGTAGCGTGCTAGCCTATGAAACAGGGGGTCGTGGGTTCGATTCCCACTAAAACCCTTGGTCAATTTCGCTACAACGAGACGACAGTCATTGTTACCAGTTCTTGGTTAGGTTTAAATTAGTAAAAATGATTTGTAATTAAATTGGAGAAAAAAATAAAAACTGATCATTGTATCAAAAAAAAAATATTTTAATTTAAATTTCTACTTATTTTTAGGAAGCTGTTGCTGATACTCTTGTCGAGCTTTGGCTAAGCTATAATCTCATTGAAAAGCTCAAAGGTCTCACGGCTTTAAGAAACTTAAAAGTCTTATATATTAGCAATAACATAATAAAAGATTGGTCAGAATTTAATCGTCTACAAGAATTGGAAGCTTTAGAAGATTTAGTGGTAGTTGGTAATCCTATAGCGGATGGTCTTGATGAATCTACTTGGAGGGCGGAATGTATAAAAAGATTACCAACCATTAAAAAACTTGATGGTGAACCAGTGGTGATAAATGAAGACCCACAATTGTAAAAAGGGAACTGCAACACATTTTCATAATAAATATTTAAATAGTGACGAAAAGGTGTTTTGTAATAACAATTAATGTTATTTTAAATGGTTTTTAAATAAATCAACAAAATAATTACAAAAAATAATTGTATTTTTTATAATTGTTGCTATATGATGGTAAGTTAATATAGTGTGAATAATTTTTTTAGCAATACATAACTAGAAAATTTGAAAACTTTTACTCATTGTGGTTTGAAAAGTTAAAAGATTTTCGTTGAAAAATAGAAAAAAAATGGTTAATATAAAAGATTTACAAATTGACGAAAAAGTTTTCAAAAATCCTTTAATAAGTTTACATTTGAGATGTATGCGTATGTTCGGTTATATTGTGTCCAGTGAACAACATCACAAAACTTTTCATTTACGCAAAGGTGCAACATTTATTGCATCTTTTGCCATATCCTGTTGTTTAATAGTGAGTATTTGCAAATTTGAAATTAAGACAAGTAAGAGTGTTAAAGTCGGCTATGCCGAATTTTTGATACCCTCCAACACGGGAGTGGGAACACCTTTTCCCTCATAATAAATTGTAACTAATTCATTTATTATGTTTTTGCACTATATTTATAAAATTGTATCATTATTTAATATTTTTATCTACGCCCACAAAAGGGGCGGACTAATTAAATCTCATTTTCTAGATTTTCTTAATTCCTGGATCCAACTGCAGTACTTTGAAGTTATTCTGACATGAAAATGTTTCATTTGCTTAGCAAAATTATAAAAAAAACGTTTTTTCAGACGTTGTCTTAGTTCTTAAAGGTAAAACTTTTTTCTACCTGATTCGATTATGCCCATTTCCGAACTACCAGCCCAAGACCATTAGACGTATTCGAGCCAAATTTCAGGAGTCTATCTCTTAGTTATCGTGTCTTCTACAGACGGATATTGCTATAATGTCTTAAAAACAGGGTTGGCAACCGAAACGAATAACGGTACTGGTATTACATATTTTTTATATCGGTAACGGTAAAGGTAACGGTATTTTCGATTATTTCGGTAACGGTGAACCGTTACCGAAATATCAATACCGGTACGTACCGGTATTATTTATAAAATTTTATCAGGTCACAAATTTGTTAAAAATGCGTAAAAAATAAAAAAAAAATTGTTTTAAAAATAAAAAAACTGTTAAATTCTGTACCTTTCCTATACATAATTATATTTATACTAGTATTAAATACTACACTCAAAATATTTTGTAAGTAAATTCAACTGAAAAAACATTTAAAACAATCGTTTTTCCTTTTAAAAAACGGACTACTTATATTTCACTTGAAACAACATACTTTTTCAGTTATTTTTAAACGTTAATAAATGACTAGACATTCCGTAAAAACAAACGATATTTCAGTTATTTTAACTGTTTACAATTTTTTATTTTGTGAAGTAAAAATTAAATTTTTTGAATAACAAACTACAACAACCGTACTTCTGTAAAATTATACGGTATAATCAGTTACAAATAATTTAACTGATAAAAAAATTTTCCGTAAATTTTTGTAGTTTATTGTTTTAACAACTGTATAAATCTTTCAATAATTTAGTTTTTTTGAAAAACAAACGATAAAACGTTTAAAACAACTTTACCTAAAAACTGTTTTGAATAACCGTAAATAGTTACTGTAAAACTTTTCTAGGTGTATGAATAAACTCAGAATTAAACTAAAACATTCACGTAATATTGTAACTCAACAAATACGAACTCATGTTCGTAGGGACAACTTTGTCCAATAAGCAAAAAAATCTGCATTGAGAAATCTGAGAAATCCATATGAGAAATCTGCATTTTAAGTCATTTGAGAAATATGCTGATTATAGCTGACGCGGGTAGGATCTCCAAAAAATCGGGTCAAGACAGCAGACAAATCCGCTGATTTTAATAAAGAAATCTGCTGATTTCAAATAAACAGCCTGAACTGTTTATTTGAAATCAGCAGATTTCTCTGTTAAAATGAACAAAATTCTTTGTCCTGTTGCTAAATAAAAATCGGCAGGGATAAAAAAAACTTGGCAAGGATGTAACAAGGGATGTTTTTTAAGGTGGAGGGTGGGCGGTATCAGAGGGGCACCTTTCCTCTCGTCATAGATGTTAAGAAATTAATTTTATTTATATTTACGCAAAAATAATACAATTTTATCAATGTTTATTTTTATGTGCTATGTGCCCCCAAAAGGTTCGGACCGAAAAAATCGCATTTTCTAATCTTTGTCAATGAACTTCACACTGCATAAAAATGTTTTATTTTCTAAACAAATACACAAAAAAATTTAAAAAATATATGATTCTCTGGGGTTTTGTAAATTTTTTAAGGGGCGAACTTTTTTTCATCTGTTCCGATCTTCCCGTTTCGGAACTTAACCAGCCTATGATCATAAGACGTATTCGTACTAGAAGAGTAGCACGTTTATTTTGGATCGTATCGTGTCTTCTACATACGGAAAGACGAATATCGCATACAATCGATCACTGATTAAAATATAAAATCTTTATAAGGTCCAAGACCGATATTCGAATTTAGTTAATTGCGAATGTAATCATTGGTTGGATTGGCAATGAACAAAAATCTGTTTTTTTTTTATTTAATTATATTAAAAATACTTTAATACGTTTTTAATCCACAAAAAAATTAAAATAAGTAATATTAATGCAACCTAAACAAAACCGATATAATACCGGTAAAAAATCGAATAAGGGTAACGGTTTTTTTATCGGTAACGGTATTCAAACATTTTTATTTCGGTATTGGTAACGGTAGTCAATATTAAAGGGTTTTTAATCGGTAACGGTATTGAAAGGGTAACGGTAGCCAACACTGCTTAAAAACGATCACTGATCACCGAAGTTTGTACTCTTGCCCAAACAATTGAATCATGATAGTGTGTTGCTGTATAAATTGATATTCTTTCCAAAGAAAAAATTTTCTTGAAAAAATAACGATATTTTAATTTGTCATTCCATGCAAAACGCATTGAAATATCGGTCGAGGACCCCATTATGTTTTTACATTACACTAGGGTTTGCAATACGGTTTTAATCGTAACCGAAGTTAACCGCAATATTTAACCGTAACCGTAACCGTAACCGAAAAAAAAAATACTGCGGTTACGGTTAATTGAATTAAAATAAGATTAGTAGGGCAAATGAGTTTTTTTTAGAAAAAAAAACAATGAAAATAGGAACAAAGAATAATAAAAAAAACAAGTAAGAAAGTTATAGTCGGTCAAGACCGACCATATGATACCCTACACCAGTGTTTTCCGAAAAATGGGTCCCAAGTCCAAACACGGACTGTCTTTTGTTAGATCTTTATTTAGTGTACAAAACACACAAAGATCAATTTTAAGTGGAATTGGTTTATTTTTTTTTGTCAATACACCAATTTAACAGAATATCGGTCGAAATTTTTATATGGGGTACTAAGTCCAAAAATGGTGCAATTATCTTCCGATTTGATAAGGTTGCTAAAGTACACGTTTAGCACCTAAAAATAAATTTTTTATTAAATATTTCCATTTTTATGAATTTTGAGGGAATTATGTGAATATCGGGAAGGTGGTTTGTATGGGGACTACTGACCCGATTCCTTTGAAATTTGGAATGGTGATTTGTGCATACAAAACTTGATTACTTACTGAATTTCAAAGTGATATCTATTATAATACCGTTATTAGAGTCATTAAAGCCGAATCCAATGGGGGCGTTTGTATGGGGGCTAGGTCTTAACATCGACCGATTTTCTCCAGTTTCAATAGGCTTCGTTCTTGGGCCAAAAGATGCTTAAGTTTCAAATTTTAAGTCAATTGATTGCAAATTGCGACCTGTATCGTGCTTAAACCGATAGATGGACAGACGGACGGACGGACATCGCTAAATCGACTCAAAAAGTTATTCTGAGTCGTTCGGTATACTTCAAGCTAGGTCTAGGACCAATATTTCGGGTAGTTACAAACATCAGCACAAACTCAATATACACTGTACCACAGAGTGAAACTCAGAATATGAAACTTTTCCTGTAGCAAAAATTGTTTAGAATCTAATAATTTTCTGTAGAACAAACAAATTCTGACACAGTTTCTAATAAAAATATGCCTATGACTTTTTCTTAAAAAATATGCCTCAGAGGCTAAATAATTTTCTATTAAACAAATGTCTCAGAGGGTGTATCTTTTTCTATAGAAAGAATATACTCAGAATCTGAAACAGTTTTTATAAAAAATACGTCTAAGAATCGATAAAAAAAATTTCTTAGCCTCTGAACCTTTTTCTATAGAAACATACGGAAATTTAAGATCATTTCTGTGGAGATTTGACAAAAGCATTTAATTCGATTTAAGTTCTTTAAAAGAAAAAATAACGATAAAAATTTATAATTTAAGCGTAAATATCATAAATAAATAATTTGTAAACATATATAGCGGGGATACAGGTGTCCCCCACCAACTCCGCCGACCTCCCCACAAAAAAAAAGGACGCCCCTGCG
Source organism: Pegoplata infirma (assembly GCA_963921195.1). Taxonomy (NCBI): domain Eukaryota; kingdom Metazoa; phylum Arthropoda; class Insecta; order Diptera; family Anthomyiidae; genus Pegoplata; species Pegoplata infirma. The sequence continues at coordinate 45,289,923 of OY992538.1, forward strand.
ATTTATTTTTTTATTTTAAACGTGTTGGAGGGTATAAAAGATTCGGCACAGCCGAATTTAACACTCTTATTTGTTTTTTTTAAATCTGTAAGAAATAAGAATGAATTCTGCTGTTATGTTTTTATTTAAATGAAATTAAAAAAAAAATTTAAATGCATACCCTAGTAAAAATATTTTGCTAATTTTACTAAATAGATCTAATTTGATCCGTAAAATGGTTGTATTGTATTACTTTAGATCAAAAAATATAAAAATTGATACAATTTGATCCTGAATTTTGTCAAATCTAATTAGATCAAATTGATCTTTAATATCTATTTTTATATAATTTGATGAGCAAAACCAAAATACGAATCTAATCATATCTGTAGAGATTTGACAAAAGCATTTAATTCGATTTAAGTTCTTTTGTCAAAAATATATTAAAATGGACTTTTTCGGCTACAACAAACACTTTTTCCATGTTTTTTTTTTTAAATTTCAACAATTTGAAATATCATGTTATCAGATCTCTTGGAAAATGTGGAGAAAATCGTCCAGTTCTTAACATTACAGACTCTTAAAAAAGCTCTAAAAATATTTAAAAAAAAAAAAATAAGTGCTTTTGTCAAACGTCCACAGATTTAAGAAAACCCTAGAATCCAATATTCTTTTTTATGAAAAAATGGATATAAATCGAAGACATTTTTGAAGTATAAAATTTTCTAGAATTTAAAAAGTATTCAATCAAAAAAATGTCTTAAAAACGTTTTTTTATAACTTTTTTCCATCAAAAACCAAAAGCTTTTACCTCCACTGTTTTACATTTTCCGTCCGTCCGTCCGTCTGCCTGTCCTTCCGTAGAAAACACGCTAACTTTTGAAAGACTTTACAGAGGCTACTGAAGTTTGGCATGTATGTTGGTCATTTACCTGGTCAAGTTGGTATTGCAATCCAGCCAAATCGGTCCAGTGGTTCAAAAGTTATGAGCAAAAGAGTAAATTTCGGCAAGGGTGTTTCGCGAATTTACGAGATAAAAAACACGATAAATTTCGAAAGACAATAATAAGACTACTGAAGCTTGACATATATCTTTACCGTTCCCCAGGTCTGTTTGGTATTAAATTTCAGCTCAATCGGTCCAGTGATTCAAAAGTTATAAGCAAAACCCTGAATTTCAGATAAGTCTCATCTTAAATGCCACATGTTTAACAGGTTTTAAAAGTATTGGTTGTAACTTAACAATGCTTTTCAAACTTATTTGGTTTTAAAGCAATGCTTTTTAAACTTGTTTAGTTTTAAAAGCATTGATAACTTAAAAAATTGCAAAAAAAAAAAAATTTTACACTCAAAAAAAATTTTACAATCAAAAAAAATTTTACAGTCAAAAAAAAATTTTACACTCAAAAAAAAAAAAATAGTTTTTTTTTACAAAAAATTACAATATTTTGTGTACATACGTACTTCCATTCACTCAGAAATATTTTTACAGTAGAAAAAACATTGCACTCAAAAAAATTTTACACTAAAAAAAATAGTAATTTTTCTTTTTTTTTTTAAATAACAAAAAAAGAGTTTTTTACTCAAAATAAAATACTTCAAATCAAAATTGTTAATTCTTTTACGTTAAAAAATGTACTGGCCTTTAAAAAATGCATTGTGGAGGGTATTCATAGATTCGGCAAAGTCGAATTTAACTTTTCTACTTGTTTTTAGTTTTTTTTACTTTAAAAAAATCGGTACAGGCGACCTTAACACTCTCACTTGTTTGGTTTTAAATTTGTCATGAAATTCGAAATTTTAATTAAAATTTTCTGCATATCAATTGAATCTGATAGAGGTGGCATATCATAACTTTAAATACTTTTAACTTATTTTTTTTTTATTCCATAGTTCATTAAAATTTCTCGGGGCTTTGAAAACTTGGCCGATGGTGCTACTAGCTGCGCTACAGCATTTTTGTATTTATCTACATCTATTGCTACAGCAAATGCATTCTTTCACAGAACACGTAAGATTAAATTTAAGTTTTTATTACTTTCAAATTAAACGAGTAAGAAAATTATAGTCGTCCAAGACCGACCGATATAATACCCTACACTAGTGCTAACCGGGAAATAGGACTCAGTACATAAAAACCAAGTTTGACAGAAATAGGAATGTTTAAAAAATTACAAAAAATGATCCCTTAAAATGGGAGCTAGAGGGTTAATTTGTTAAAGAAAAACATTATTGATCAACTAAATTTAAATAAATCAATGTTTTGATCGAATTTTTTGTTATTTTCTTTTACTGTCGCATAACAATTTTTCAACATACTCAATTTTTTCGCTTCAATTTATTTTAATACATTAACTGAAAATTAAACAAAATAATCGAGTTTTACTTTTTTTAAGCATTTCTTAAAAATTTTGTCATAAGCTTACAATTTGTTCGTTAAGTCAATCAATAGATTGATTGACTTTCAATAAAAAAATTAATCAAATTTGTGATCAAAACCGAAAAATGTTTTAAGGCACAAATATTTATTTAATCACCTATAAATTTGGTGATTGGTATAACAATTTTCTTTATCAGAGGAGTTTCAATCAAACAATTTATTGAAACCGCGTTTTTTGTGATTGAAATTAGTTTTAAATTTTTTTTCTGTGTTAGTTATTTATTATAGTAAGTAAATTTATAATTTACAATTAAAAAAAAAATTAAAAAATATGTATATTTTTTTTAATTACACAATTATTTATTTCGGAACCATGTGTCTTTCGCAACATTCAGGATAAGGAGCTTTAGGATGCAGTGGTTCACCTAATTTAAAGCCTTCAGCAGGTCCTTGGACGCCACAACTATAAAATAAATTAACGCAAAATAAGAAATTTAATAAAATATAAATATTTATAAAAAAATATTTTAAGAAAGATTACTGTAGCTCGAGGTCACATTTCTTTACTAATCATTACGAAGATATTGTCAAAGTAACAATTTTTAAGAAACTATTTATTAAGTTGTTTGTTGTAAATTGGTAGTTTTTAAAATTTTTAACGAGATTCGACCCGCGTAAAAAATCTGGACCAGACTATTTAGCAAACTGACAATATTTGGTGGCAAAACATTAAGGGCGAATTTTTGATATGTCGCTTAAACTAAGCTTAAATAGTAGTTAAGTTATACTTTATTAAATTAAACCAAGTTTAACTAAACATTCTGTTTTTTAGTTTAAGTTTAGCAAATGTAAATTAATATTTCCTTTCAATGAAAACTTTCATGTTTAAAATGTTTTATGAAATGAATGAAAGTATTCATTGATTAAATGTGGAATAGAAGTAGGTAAGTCAAGGAAAGTTAAAACCTTAAATTTAAATTAATGAAAATTTTCACCGAAATTCTTTTTAATTTACGTAAGTGTATACATTAGGGTAGAGCAAATATATTTTTTTTTCGAATTTCGAAAACGTCGGGGTCGGAAAAGTTTTGGGGTCGATATTATAAACCCACAAAAATATTGGACATGTAGGGCAATGTCTTTGGGTTACTTTTTTTGACTTGAAAATCGAAAAATCCCGAACAAAATGAAAAAAAAAACTTTTTCGAACTTTTTTTTTGTTTAAAATATTAGTTTATATTTGGAAATTATTGAAAAAGTGTTTTTATAGTAAAAATTTTGTTTCTTTTTTGGTCTGTAAAATTTTTTATACTCTCCACTTAAGTGATAGAGGGTATATATAAGTTTGTCATTCCGTTTGTAACTCATCGTAATATCGGGCTCGGACCCCATAAAGTATATATATTCATAATCCCCGATCCCCGTCTGTCCGTCTGTCTGTGGAAATGGTGATCACGGCCAAAATATTACACGGAGATGACTGAAACTTAATATATTTATTGGAAATTCTCCCGAGAAGTTTGGTATTGCATTTGAGCGATATCGGTTCAGCGGTTCAAAAGTTATGGACGAAAATGTAAGGACACCTCAAAAATTTTAGTACACTCAACATAACCTAAAAATACAAAATGCTTAAATTCGGCTGCTGGTTGAGTTTTTAAAGTTTTTAAAATTTTTTTTTTTAAGAAAATTTTTTAAAAACCAAAAAAATTGTATAGACCAAAATAATTTTTTTTTACCATAAAAACAATTTTTCAGTAATGTCCAAATATAAACTACTGTTTTAAGCAAAAAAAAAAATTTCGAAAATTTTTGTTTTCACTTTGTTCGGGACTTTCCGATTTTCAAGTCAAAAAGGGAACCCAAAGCCATTGCCCTATAGGTCCAATATTTTTGTGGGTTAATATCGACCCCAAAAGGCAACTTTCCCGACCCCGACGTTTTCGAAATTCGAAAAAAGCTATATTTGCTCCACCCTAGTATACATGGTAGAAAAATTACAATTTTTCCACGAAATAATATAAAACAGCGAGGATTTTAGTAAAGGTAAAATTAATAATTTAATTTTCATTTTAAATTTCCTATAAAGCGTCTGAAAAAAAATCACAAAAACAAGTTAGAGCAAGTGAGAGTGTCACATTCGGCTGTGCCGAATCTTTTATACCCTCCAAAATGTAAAAAAAAACAATATAAAAAAAAATCCAGGGCGTCTTTATTTTTTTGGGGGGGGGGGGGTTGGTGGAAGACGTTAGGGGGCACCTTCCCCTTGTGATTTTGAACTTCTTCTGAGATAAGAATGTTGCATTTGCTTAGCAAAAGTACAAAAAGCCCTGCAAAAAATGCGATTTTTCTTGGTTGGTTTAGTTCTCTAAGGGGGAACCTTTTTCCCCTTGGTCCGATTTTGCCCATTTCCGAACTTAACCTACCTAGGAACATAGGACATATTCGGGCCAAACTTCGGAAGTCTAGCTCTTTTATTTTGGACTGTATCGTGTCTTCTACAGACGGACAGACGGACAGACGGACGGACGGACATCGCTAGAATGTCTTAGAATCGATCACTGATCAATAATATATATATTTTATGGGGTCCTAGATGGATATTTCGATGCGTTACACACGGAATGACAAAGTGAGTATACCCCCATACTGTGGTTGGAGGGTATAAAAATACACTTTCACATTATATACTCTCTAAACAAATGAGTCCAGTTTCCTACTATAAATTGGGTAAATTTCAACAAATTTAAATAATATACTACTATAAATGTGTAAATTTTAGGGTGTTCAATTAATCGGGTTTTTTTATTGTTCGATTAAACGATTAATCGAAATTTGCCATTTTTAAATTATTCGATTAAACGAATAATATTTTAAAATTGTTCGATTAATCGAATAATTACAAATTCAGAAATTTTCGAAATTACAAAATTTTTTTTCGACAATTTTAGAAAAAATTGGTACTTGAGTAAATAAACAATATTGATTCCAATATTAAAACAAAGCGAAATTTAAGTTTTCTGCTAATTTGTTTGAGAAAAATAATTTTGGAGATTTGAAAAATGTGTAGAATTCAAAAACAATGTTTTTGCCAAATTTATATGTATTACCGATCATAGATGGGACTAATTAATTAAAGGGACCAATTAATTGATGGTTTAATTACCATTTAATTGATGTCAATGGTAATGACATTTTTTTCATTACCATTGGTTGTATCAATTGTACCAATTAAATTATTTATCAATTTAATTACTAATGAAAATTAAAAAAAAAATAATTACCATTGGTATGGCATCACTTAAAAAAAATAATTACCATTAGTAAAAGCCGTCACAATATTGTCAGAATTATTAATTGGAAATATCCGTTGTTTTTTGTTATATCGTCGCTGCTCCGTCGTAATTTGGTATGTGTTTTTAATGAAGTTTTCAACGTTTTATTTTGTCATTTTGCCATATTTTATAAAAGTCATGCGTCTTTTAAATACATAAATATATTTTATAGATGTGTACCACTAAAAAAAGAATGATTTTTTAGCTAAAACGAAGATATTAACGGATTACATAAAAAACTACACATAACACATTTTGTCAGAACATTTTTGGTATTATTTTTTTTATTTTTGGACATTTTTATACACATGACCGTTTTTGTTCAAAGAACTTAAGTTATGAAATTTGATAATAGTGCAAAAAATTTTAATATTCATTAAAGTGATAGTATTTACACTTTTTAAGCCCATATTTTATACAAATCTGCATCCAAGTCCTGCGTTGTTTCAATGAATTTAGTTTTTTTAGCGAAAAAATTTTACTCCAAAAAATTGTACTCAAATTTGTGCCATGAGAACTGACCATCATTTCTATATAATTGGGGCATGCTAATTTCAATGGTGAAGTCCGATTTTGAATCAATGGAACAGTTTTCATGCAAATCATCGTTAAAGTTTTGCACATTTTGTTGCAGTTTTTTTATTTAAAAAAATTCTGCTTTTACAAATGTTAATTTGTTTGGTATGGGAACTGCGGATTAGACTCATAACGATATATTAAGTACAAATTTCGATAAAATTGTTTGCGATTAAATGGTAAAAATCGCGATTTTTCTCATATTTTATTAATTTCGCGTTTTTTTTGCAACCCCATAATTAGTTTTTAGAATTGATTTCCTGCGTATAAAAATACTAATGTATGTGATTAATTTCTGCAAAAAACCTGTTTAGATACATATAACTTTTTTTGGAAATCGCGAAAAATCGTTTTTTTTATAATGGCAGCTTCCCTTTAAAATGTGATCTCATACTTCATTTTTTAGTATAGTATGTAAGCATGTCTAAAACCCTTATGTTAAAAATTTTAAGCAAAAATGTTTATATTTGCAAAAGTTTTCTTAACAAAAACTGGTTTTAAACTACACATACCACTTTTTTTTGGAACATTTACATATGGATTTCACATAGCTACTTTTGCTAATTTCTAAACCATTCAAGATATCGCTAAACGGTTTAGTGGGCAGACGGATGACCTGTAGAGGTTACATTTTATGCAATAAAAAAAAAACCAAAAATGTCACATACCAAATCATGACGGAGCAGCGACGATATGGTGTTTTAGTTTTTCACATTTTATAAACCAAACACACGTTGTTTGCCCATGTACATATAACACAATATTTGAAATTTTTATTTGCGTTTTGTTTTTTGTCTTTAACATTTTCATATTATTTTTTGTAAAAACATACTTCGATGTTTAAATTTTTAACTTTTAAAAAAAAACAAAAATGTGCAAACCAATGGTTTTGAAACCAATTATAATTGTTGTTTTTCAACAATTGGTGCATTTCATTACCATTAGTAATTATTTTTTCAGTTAAAAAAATTTAATTACCATTAAATGGTAATGAAAATTTTTTCATTACCATTGACATCAACCAATGGTAATTAAATTTCAATGGTAATGAAAAATTCCCATCTATGTTACCGATATCACAAAAAAAATTATTTGACATTTGGGAAAATCTTAAACAAAAACTCGGAACTTTGACCGATTTTAGCGCGGTCATATAGTTAACTGATTTGGCCCAAAATTTGGCAGCAAAAATCCGAAAAGGTTTAAAGTAAGGACCACTCAAGTTAACATGAATGTTTCTTTTTTTAATTCCAACGGCCACATACATTTAGTTTGTTTATTGGATTAAAAACTTTTAAAAATTATACATATTTCCAGAAAAACTGTATATTATTATTATTCGATTAATCGACATAAATTCTTCGATTAATCCTTTAATTTAAATTAATCGAACAATTATTCGTCTAAAATTATTCGATTAATCGAACAAGAATTAATCGACTGAACACCGTAGTAAATTTCCAATAATTTTTTGGTAAAACTACACATTTTGTGTAAATTTACCCAATTTAGAGTAGGAAACTGAAATCATTTTAATTAGAGTGTATATTGTATAATGAGTTTGTGCTGATGTTTGTAACTACCCTTAACCCACCCTTAAGTATACCGATCGACTCAGAATCACTTTTTGAGCCGATTTAGCGATTTCCGTCCGTCCGTCCGTCTGTCCATGTAAACGGTGTAAACACGATACAAGTCGGAATTTTTAATCAATTGACTTGAAATTTGAAACTTGAGCCTCTCTTGGCCCAAGGACGAAGCCTATTGAAATTGGAAAAAATCGGTCCATATTTAGACTTAGCCCCCATACAAAGGTCCTCTTTAGTTTTGTCTCAAATGACTCTAATAACCGTATTATAATACGTATCTTTTTGAAATTTGGAAGGTAAACATGTTTTGTCTTCACAAATCTCCATTCCGAATTTCAAAGAAATCGGACCAGTTCTTCTTGTAGCCCCCATACAAACCACCTTCCCGATTTTCACATAAATCTTTCAAATTTCATGAAAATAGAAAATATTTAATTAAAATTTTGTTTGTGTATGTTAAAAGCGTACTTAAATAACCAGTTTTGGACTCAGGCCCCTTGTGAAAATTTCGCCCGATATTCAGTTAAAGCGGTTTATTGTCAACAAATAGAAGCCTATTTCACTCAAATTTGATTTGTGAGTGTTTTTTACACTTATTAAAGATTTTACAACATATAGATATAATCGGTCCATGGGACCCATTTTCCGGGAAACTCTGGTGTAGAGTATTATATGGTCGGTCTTGACCGACTATGATTTTCTTACTTGTTTTTAATTACAGATTGTCTCATAAAAGATTTTACTATTATCTTAAATTTTAATATTTAATTACTCGTAAAACCACGAAATAATACAAAACAACACGAATTTTATTAAATATATAATTAATCATAACATTCCACTTTTAATTTCGTGTTAAAATTCTTTAAAAAATCTTAAAATAAATTCGTACCGCTCCGATCAGCTGGTTTTTATTTCTCTACATTTTGTGCGTTAACTACAAACTAAGCACACACAAAAAATAAACCTTGTCAAATTACTAGAAAAAGTCTCGTAATCCCATTTGATCAATATTTGACAGTTTTCTTTGTTTTTTAACAAAAAATTTTCAATCGAAATTCAATTTTTTTTTTGTAATTTTACAATTTTTTTTTGTAATTTTACAAATTTCTATGGTTTTTGTACAACAAAAATCTAGTAAATCTAGTAAAAAGTCGTAAATTTACAACTTTATTGCTAAAAAGCTTGTAAAATTACAAAAAAGATCGTAATTTTTACTAGAAATTCTCTTAAAATACATTCAAAATAATAACTCTGTAAAATACTCTGTAAAATGACTGTAATCTCAAGTCAACAGATATTTGACAGAGTTTTCTGTTAAAATACAGATTTAAAGAAAATACTTTGTATTTTGTTGTGACAAAAAAACAAAGTTTCCTCTGTTATATTACTTTTTAGTTTGTAATCTTAATTTTACAGATAATTAACAGAGTAATCTGCTAAAATACAGATTTAAGCAAAATACTTCGTATTTTTTTATAACCAAAAAAGCTTTCTCTTTTGAGTAGTTTTTGTTACCAAACATCAAAATTTTTGAGAAAAAGTTGAAAAAGTAGCAAAAAAAGTTATGAAAAAAATCTTTTCAGAAATCTTATAGAAATTTTATAAAATAACATGCATTTAACTAAACTCTGTAAATTTACAGAGTTTTTTCTGAAATTTTTTGAATCAAATGCATTTTACAAATATATGTAAATTTACATGGTTTTCTTCGCTAACAGACTAATCTGCTAAAATACTAGAAACTCTGTAAATTAACAGTTTTTTTTTTTGTCCAAATCATTTTACAGAGTTTTAAAGTGAAATTACAGAGTTTTCTCTGTCAAAAAGCTGTCATATTTAATCAATATTTTACTGTAAACTCTGTAAATTAACAGTTTTTTTTTTGTCCAAATCATTTTACAGAGTTTTAAAGTGAAATTACAGAGTTTTATCTGTCAAAAAGCTTTCATATTTAACCAATATTTTACTATAGACTCTGTAAATTGACGTTTTTTTTTTTGTCAAAATCATTTTACAGAGGTTTTTAGTAAAATTACCAAGAAATGTTGTTAGCTGGAAAAGTATGGTGTACTCTGTTAAATTAGCAGAGTTTTTCTGTAATTTTACTGAGTTATTATTTTGAGTGTAAGATGTAGCAAAAAATCTAGTAAAGTTACGAAACCTACTTTTAAGTTTTATCTCGTCAAAAAAATTGTAAATTTACAATTTTATTGGTAAAAAGCTTGTAAAATTACAAAATTATTTGTGAAAAGCTTGTAAAATACAAGGAATTCTTGTCAAATAGGAGGTAGCAAAAAAAAGTTACAAACTTTTCTGGTAATTTTACAAGGTTTTTTTTTTGAGTGCAGACGCGACTGGACAGGTTTAAAAAAACAAGTTTTGTAAACAAAATTTAATGAAATTTTTTAATGAAACTACAAAATTTAATGAAGCACACTGTCTGAAATTTGTTCCCATATGCATGATATTTTAATAAACTTACACTCAAAATAATAACTCTGTTAAATTACAGAAAAACTCTGATAATCTAATAGAGTACACCATACTTTTCCAGCTAACAACATTTCTTCGTAATTTTACTAAAAAACTCTGTAAAATGATTTTGACAAAAAAAACTGTAAATTTACAGAGTTTACAGTAAAATATTGCTTAATTAAACCACCATTTATCAAAGAAAACTATGTAAATCTACATATATTTGTAAAATGCATTTGATACAAAAAAAAAAAGCTTTTTGACAGAGAATTCTCTGTAATTTTACTTAAAAACTTTGTAAAATGATTTGGAAAAAAAAACTGTTAATTTACAGAGTTTCTAGTAAAATATTGGTTAAATAAACCACCATTTAGCAAAGAAAACTATGTAAATTTACATATATTTGTAAAATGCATTTGATACAAAAAAAAATACAGAAAAAACTCTGTAAACTTACAGAGTTTAGTTAAATGCATGTTATTTATTAAAATTTTTATAAGATTTCTGAAAGATTTTTTTGAGAACTTTTTTTGCTACTTTTTCAACTTTTTCTCCAAACAAAAAAATTACGAAGTATTTTGCTTAAATCTGTATTTAAACAGAGAACTCTGTTAATTATCTGTAAAATTAAGATTACAAAGTAAAATGTAATATAACAGAGGAAACTTTGTTTTTTTGTCACAACAAAATACAAAGTATTTTCTTTAAATCTGTATTTTGACAGAAAACTCTGTCAAATATCTGTTAAATTGAGATTACAGTCATTTTACAGAGTATTTTACAGATTTATTATTTTGAGTATATGAATTCCTTCAATTATTAAATGAAAACAAAATAATGAATCCGTGTCATTAATACCACTAAGGATTTTTTCAGTGTGACCTCGCGCTAGGGTAATCTTTCTCAAAATAAAAACGTATGGGTCGAAAAATTAAAAAAAAAAAAAACTGAATTCATAATAAATATTAAACGATTTTGACCAACATCGTTTTTAAATCCTAATATACTCACGTATAAAATGAGACAAAACTGTCATTGCCACATTCTACTTTTTGACATATACCAGGAGTTTCTACATGATCACCGGGCGATAAAATTTTCCCTTCATATACACATTTACCAGGATGTTCTGAAATTAAAAATAATTTACAACACTTATCAAGAAAGTTAAGTATAATTCTACAGTAAATGGTTTACTAAGTGATTTTGTAACAAAATCTACTAATAAGTAACTAATTTTAGTATCTTCAAAGTACTAAAATTAGTAATTTTTATTGGTTTTGAATAATATTAGTAAAAAATTTTAGTATTGGTTACCAATTCCTGCACTAGGTCCTTTTAGACTAGAATTTAGTTAAACTTTTAGTATTGAATATCCACGTTTTTTTTTTTTGAGTGTAGGGAGTTTCCTCCAATATGCTTTCGTAAGTTATGTTAACCTTATATCTTGACCGATTTGCCCTTAATTCGACTTGATTTATTTGTAACTTACTTGGATCATTATAAATTCCTATTGATACAGCGGCAAAACTTTTGGAAATTACAAGTGCAAATAAAAATAAACATAGAATTAATTTCATCTTTCCGGTTTGAGATGCTAAATGAAACTAAAATTTTGAAATTATAAAATAATTTTTTATTAAATTTATTGATTAGAAGATGATAAGAAATATACTTTATCAGCAGATTTATTAATTCAAAACAAAGAAACAAGTAATAATGCTATATTCGGCTGTGCCGAATAAAAAAATACCCTAAACAGTTATTTCTTTTACTGAATTGTTGCTTATTCTGATTTTTTTTTTAACTTTTGGAATTTTTTACTGCATTTGAGCAATATCGGTTAAGCGGTTTAAGAATTATGACCGAAAATTTTATACCATTCTACATAACCTACACTCTAATTAAAATGATTTCGATTTCCTACACATTACTGAAAAAGTGTTTTTATAGCAATAACATTTTTTTTGGTTAGAAAAAAAAAATAACTTAAGTACGTTTATTAATTTTAGATTAAATAATTTGTTTACTTAATTTAAGTTTGTATTTGTATTAAAAATTATATGAATATTTATTCGGTATCTCGTGTCTTTTACAACATTCAGGATATGGAGCTTCAGGATAGATTGGTTCACCTAACATAAATCCTTTGCGAGAAAATTGGACACCACAACTGTAAAATAGAAAAAAAAAAATTAGTAAGGATTAAGGGATTTTTTTTTTGCTAAATGATATATTTATATGGATTTTAATATGAGGATCCGCAGGTGACATGACATAGTCCCCACAGACATAATCCTCATTTCCGTTATGGGGATAATGACCAAATTCATTTCGGTCATAATCCCCATAATGGTAGTGGGGACTATGACCGAAAATAATTTGGAAATAATCCCCATTACAGGGATTATGTCTACTATACTAGTTGGTCATAATCCCAACTATTGCTTTTTTTTTTGTCTTCAAAGTTTTTCTGTGTAGCCGGCCTTTGGCCGGGCTTAGGGATTACAAACTCCATTAATTAATTTAGCGACTTCGCTAAACCCAGCCTTTCTGCAGAAAACGGGGATTATGACCAAAATTTATATGGACGTACTCCCCATAATGTGAATGGGGGCTATGACCGAAAATAGTTCGGTCGTAATCCCAACAGGGAACGGACATAATCCCCATTAAGATTGTGACCGTTTTGGAAACGGTCATAGTCCCCACAACTATTATGGGGATTATGACCTTGATGAATTCGGTCATAATCCCCATTCCCGTTATGGGGGTAATGTCCGTCGGGATTATGTCCTGTCACCGCGGATCCTAACCACCTAAGCAGAAATTAATGACGCACTGTGCGTTGAGCCCGTACAATAGCGGTACCTTTGATAAAAAAATTGGAATTTTTGGAAAATTCGGCAAAAATTACAAAAAAAGGTTCATGCTGATACACACACAATTAGCAACTTGTGTGTAAATTTTAAATTCAAATCGGAGCAAGGATAAAAGGTCCTGCCGTATATCCTTTTTTTTTTTAAACGCTATAAATCCTACAGAAATTATGCGACGCAACTTTTATTTTTGTAGTTTAAAATAGAGATGGGCACATGAGCAGATTAGAGCGTGATTCACGTGATTCACGCGTGATCACGTGTGAGTGTGACTGATTTCAATTTTAATCACGTGATTGTGAGTGAGTGTGAGTGGAGAAAAAAATTGCGTGAGTGAGTGTGCGTGAGTCGTCTTTTTTGCGTGAGTTTGCTTGAAATATTTTCTCTTTATATTTCCTTTTGTACCAAAAGAGCAAACAAAAAAATTGTAAAATTTGGCTTAACTTAAGATTTCGTCCCGAAAAAAACAAAAAAAGGTAAAATTTCGCTGAACTGTAAATTTTGCTGAAAATTTTGAAAGATTTTTAAAATTATAGTTTTTGAAATTTTCGTCAGTGTGAGTGAAGTTTGCGTTAGTGCACGTGAGTGTGAGTTGTTTTAAATTTACTCACGTGATTGTAAGTGAGTGTGAGTAGAAAAATTATGCTCGTGAGTGAGTGTGCGTGATTCAAAAATTCCTGTCGTGATCGTGAGTGAGTGTGAGTCAAAATTCACTCACGTGCCCATCTCTAGTTTAAAAGATAACGTATTAAACTACCAAAATTAATTAAAAAAAAATCCGAGATGACGGATTTGAGAAAAAAATTCTTAAACTTTTGTAAAATTTGAATTTACTCAAAAACCAAAATGTGGTAAACAACACTGTACAAAAAGATTTTATATCTTGAATGGCACCACAAAAATTAGGGTATACCATTAGTACCCCAAAACCACCAAAGAGTTTTGAAAGTTTTCAATTTTTATTTGAATGGCGTTGGAATAAGTAAAACAATATGAATTAAATCAACTTCTAAGCAGGGTTGGCTACCGAAACGAATAACGGTATTGGTAACGGTATTAGTATTACATATTTTTTATGTCGGTAACGGTAAAGGTAACGGTATTTTCGATTATTTCGGTAACGACAAACAGTTACCGAAACATCGATACCGGTACGTACCGGTATTATGAATAAAATTTACCCAAAATGTTTAAAATTTGTTACACTTAGAAAATTATGTAAGTTACTACATGTTAGTTGTTTGTATATTTTACAGTAGTTAGTTGTTTTCAACTACAAAGTCAGTTATTTTTGTATGAAAAATATCAAACAACTATTTCTGTTAGTTATTTAAGTCGTTTTTTTTTTTTTTGAATAACTAACAAAAAAGTACTGTAATGTAGAAACAGTTAATTAAAATAGTTAATTTTATTTTCTTTATTTCTGAAAAATTTTCAAAGTTTTTTCCAAAAAAAAAAATAAATTTTAGTTTTATATTTTTCACAACTGTTTTATTTAAAAAAAAAAACTTGGAAAAAAATTTTGTCTTAAATTTTTTTTTTCTGAAAATTTTTTTGAAAATAAAAATATATATTGTTTATTTTATTTTTACTACATATTAGTTAAAATAACTAACATTGTTAGTTGATTTACAAAGTAGTTATTTTAACTGACATTTTTAGTTGATTTTACTAACATCATTTTCTGAGTGTAATTACCTCAGAATTTAATTAAAATTTCACGCAATATTGTAATTCAACCAAATTTTTTTTTAATTTTAACATGTTTATTAAATGTCTCTGTGCAATCAGCAAAAAAATATGCATTGTGAGCCATGAGAAAAATATGCATTTTGAGCCATTTGGGAAATCTGCTGATTTTAGCTGACTCGATTTTGTAAAAAAATCTGTCAAGACGGCAGATAATAATTTAAGCAGAAAAAACAGCTGATTTCAGATAAACAGCCGGAACATCGGAATTGAATTTTATTTAAGTAGAAAAGATTAAAAAAAAAAACTGTTTCAAAGGAAGCGATAAAGATCTAGTAAGAGTGTTTAGTTCGGCTTTGCCTAGTCCTTTATATCCACTAACATTTAACCAAAAAAAAAAACACAAATAGTGACAGGGACATTTGCGGAAAGGAAGGGGAAGAAATGAAAAGCCGCAGTTCGCCATCAATACTAAAGATTTGGCACAATTCAGGTTTGTCTCTTCCTTTATCTTCCCACATAAGAATGTTTACTCACTTTTCTTTTCGGAACTTTTTATGTAAATTGGGAATGTGATCATTGGGAATGTCATCTAAATTTACTTAATTGTAATGTGATCATTGATTGGACCGATTTCTCATTGTTTTTATCCAAATAACAATACACTCAAAATAATAGCTCTGTAAAATACTCTGTAAAATGACTGTAATCTCAATTCAACAGATATTTAACAGAGTTTTCTGTCAAAATCAGTGTTGCCACCTCATGTGTAATTGCACATATCATGTGTAATTTGTTTTTTCATGTGTATCCCATGTGTAATTGTCTGCATGTGTAATTCATGTGTAATTTGAAATTTTTACTTTTTTGAGCATTTTTTTTTACATAATTTGTTTTAACAAATTCGGTTATGTTATAAGCAAAACCGTAAATTTTGAATGGATTTCATACCGAATTCACATTTTAAAAAAACTGTAAAACGTGGTTCAGTTAAAAAAAGCAAACTTTTACTAGATTTTTCTGCAGAAATGGATATTTTAACAAAATTCTCTGTCGGGCTTTTAGTTTTAAAAAACAAACTTTTAGCAGATTTTTTGCAGAAATGGATATTTTAACGAAATTCTCTGTCATTCAGTTTTAAAAAATAACAGAAATTTTTT
Organism: Pegoplata infirma; assembly: GCA_963921195.1. Taxonomy (NCBI): domain Eukaryota; kingdom Metazoa; phylum Arthropoda; class Insecta; order Diptera; family Anthomyiidae; genus Pegoplata; species Pegoplata infirma. Next base: position 45,305,988 of record OY992538.1, read on the forward strand.
AGTGATTTTAATGATTCTGTTCGCTGAGCTTACAAAAATGTTTTTGTGAATATTTTAGCTGAATTTTTCTGCTTTAATCCGCATGGTTTTCTGTTAAAATGAGCAGATATTCAGCTGAAATCAATATATTTTTTTGCTGTTTTTAGATTTTCTTCTGATTTGACTTAGGTTATCCCTACAGAAATTTCGCAAAAAATTATAAATTTTAGGTTTTTTGAGCAGTAAAATCTAGACTTAGGGCGGATTACACAATGTCCAGTTAGCTGTTACTGTCGATTTAACAAAGTTTTATGTCAAAATCGACTTAATCGACAGACTTAACCGTTAAATTTTGAAAATTTATAAAAAAAAACTTTATTAAAAAAAAGCATGTGTAATTGGTGATTTTATGTGTAATTTGGCATGATCCATGTGTAATTTGTGATTTCATGTGTAATTTTGGCATGATCCACGTGTAATTTACGATTTTGTTGGTGGTAACACTGGTCAAAATACAAAAACAAAGTTTCCTCTGTTATATTACATTTTACTTTGTAATCTTAATTTTACAGATAATTAACAGAGTTTTCTGTTAAAATACAGATTTAAGCAAAATACTTCGTAATTTTTTTTTATAAGTTTTCTGTTTTGAGTAGTTTTTGTTGTATCAAAAAAATCTTTTCAGAAATCTTATAAAAATTTTACTAAATAACATGCATTTAACTAAACTCTGTAAATTTACAGAGTTTTTCTGAATTTTTTTTTTTTTTGTACCAAATGCATTTTACAAATATATGTAAATTTACATAGTTTTCTTTCTAAATGGTGGTTTATTTAACCAATATTTTACTAGAAACTCTGTAAATTTAGAGTTTTTTGTCCAAATCATTTTACAGAGTATTGAAGTAAAATTACAGAGTTTTCTCTGTCAAAAAGCTTTCATAATTAACCAATATTTTACTGTAAACTCTGTAAATTAACAGTTTTTTTTTTGTCAAAATCATTTTACAGAATTTTTTAGTAAAATTACGAAGAATTGTTGTTAGCTGGAAAAGTATGGTGTACTCTGTTAAATTAGCAGAGTTTTTCTGTAATTTAACAGAGTTATTATTTTGAGTGTACGATTTGCAATGAACTAAAATTTGCAGCTTTATTTTACGTACATTTAAATATTTTATCTGCAAAAAAAAAATTAAATTAGTAATATTCAGACAACCGAAACAAAACCGATATAATACCGTTAAAAATCCGAATAAAGGTAAAGGATTTTTATCGGTAACGGTAATTAAAGTTTTTTACTTCGGTATTGGTAACGGTAGTCAATATTAAAAAGTTTTTAATCGGTAACGGTATTGAAAGGGTAACGGTAGCCAACACTGCTTCTAAGCTAAATAAAGTTGCCATATTTTTCAAAACGACTTTGAAAAATATTTGAAAACTTCAGTTGGCCATTTATTTATTATTTGGTTTATTATTGTTACACTTTCATTTTTTTTATTCCCATTCAAGATTCAAAATCGTATTGCTCAGTGTAACTGAAATGAATTTCACTGCAGTCAGTTCAGTACTTACTGAATGGCCGAAGTATTACCAAAAAAACAATTTAAAAAAAAACACTGTGTAATACTCGTCAAGTACCATAATACTTGCCCATTACAATGCACTTTAAATATACTACTTACGAATAATATACTGGATAGTTGCCATTCGCATCACATTCCAGCTCTTCACATTTTCCAGGTACTTGAATATGTTCACCGGGTGCTAAAGTAAAACCATCAATAACACATTTACGAGTATTGGGTTGATCTAAAATTATATTTTGAAATTATTTATATGTTGAAGTCCACATTAATTTCATAATATTTTACCTGAATTTTTTTGATGGTCTGGTATTACACTAGAAAAACTTGTGGAAATTATAACTGTGAATAAACATATTAAAAATATTAATTTCATGTTGCTTATTTAAGATGCTAAATGGAACTGAAATTGAATTTAATACAAACTTGTTGATTGCATAAAAATTGTTATTATTTCAGTTGCAGATAAGATCAAAAAACTTTGTTTTTTTTTAAGAATTACGTAGCAATAATTTATTTATATAAATGTATTTCAAGGTCCTATTCTTAGCAGACGGATTTCTAAAAAAATTGTTTTTGTACGTGTACTGGTCAAAAAACCCGGTACTAATTTTTGAAGATCTTAAAAACAAAAATATATTTATTTTTTTTTTTTAGGAAATTTCATTTGTTTTCTTGTTTATATTTTAATAAATAACACTGTGCAACAGTGAAAACTACAAGAACTTGACTATATAGGTTCGTTTCTATTACTAAAAGGTAGTAAAACCCTGTACTCAAATTATCCAAGTATGTGACCAATTCCTTTTTATGGGCCTCCAAAGATTTAGAAAAGCAGTGGAAACCTCAAAATATGCACACAGAAAAATAAATTTCCAACTGAATTTTTTAGTTGTGTCAGTTCAAAATTCGGTTGCTGCTACTATTTTCGGCTGTGACAACTGAATTTTTTGGTTGTTTCAACTTAAAGATAGTTATATTAACCAATTTTAGTCATGACAACCGATATTTAATTGTGAAAGCCTATATGCAAACGTAACAACAAATTTATGGTTGCATCTACTAAATTTTAGTTGGAAATTAGTAAGTTTGTTTTCTGTGTGTGGTGTGATCAGTTTTTGCTTAACAGCTTAATCAGAGTTGGTGCACACAAAAAAATATTGGCTAAAAAATTCCAATTAAATCTATTGATCAACAAAATTTAAATGAGTCAATTATTGTTTTGATCAACATTTTTGTTATTATCTTTAACTATCAAATTACAAATCTTCAACATAGCAGATTTTTTTTTGCTTCAATTTATTTGAATACATTTATTCAAAAATATACTTTATACCACGGTTTTACTTTTTTTATTGTCGGCAACATATTGGAAAGCAAAGAAAATGAATTTCTTCATAATTTTTCCATAAGCGTGAAATTCATTTGTTAAATCAATCAATATTTTAATTGAATTTAAATAAAAAATCGATAAAATTTTTGATCAAAATCGAAAAAATGATTAATTGAAATAAAAATCAATTAATCACCTACAATTTGATGATCGATATAACAATTTTCTTTATCGGAGGAGTTTCAATTAAAAAATTAATTGAATCCGCGTTTTTGTTGATTGACTTTCGTTTTCAATTCTTTCTGTGTGCTAGTCCTAAGGGGCCCCATACAAAGAATACGTTTTTATAAAACTGCTCCTACAGCTCTAACTGCCTTAAAAGTGCGCCTAGAGGAGTCAAATGTATGGTCGACCCTTTATATTTTGTCCATCCCAACATCGTCTCAAAAATATACCAATGTTCTATCTCTTACCCTTAAGTGGTCCCTAACAATTTTTTTTATTTTTTTCATAAATTGAAGAATTCCAAAATTTTTGACTACAAAAAAACACTTTTCCGGCCTTACCTATTTTAATTGTCGCAAAAATTGGTATATATGTTCATCTGATTTTTGTTGAATTTCGGTTTTTGTTATTAAGTGAAAATTTTGAATGGTTCGCGTTTTATCGCTGTTCAAAGTTGGTATTTTGCAACAATTGTATGATAAATACACAATGTTTAAATGTTCATATCTTTGGAACGCATTATCCGATTGCCACGAAATAAAGCGCAAAATAATGGTTATGTCATGTACTTAAAACAGAATTTTGAAAAAGGATAGGATGCTTAGCAAAAAGGATATTGAAATTAAAAAATGTCCTTAATTAGCAAATATCTCAAAATGCGTATCTTTAATTTTCCTTTATTTTTTTGCACATATAGCCCAAAATGTACTTAACAACATATGCAAATCCCAAATTATGGTGATAAGCGGTTTAATTGTAAACGCGGTTTCATGAAACGCCTTATTGATTTTTGTTAATAACTCTCGTTTACAAATGAAAAACAATTTCTGAGCACTAACCGCGAATAATTTTTTTATATGTTTTTTTGATCGCTAAACTCAAAAATTTCATTAAAACAACATTTCGCGAATACATTTTTGTTAAATGAATTTTTAAACGTTTTTTGGAGGTATTTCAACTATTTTGCTTATATCTTAAGTTCTGTTTATCTGATCTTCTCGCAATAAAAACCAAACTAAAGACAATCAAATTTCCAACAAATCCTACATTCATCATTTTTTCATCAGTTCATAGCTTTACGCGCAAACAAATTTTTTAGCGTTATTTGGAGGTATTTTGACTATTTTTCTTTTATCTTGAGTTCCGTTTATCTAATCTTTTCGTAATAAAAACCAAATTAAAGATAATCAAATTTCCAACAAATCCTTCATTCATTATTTTTATATCAGTTCATAACTTTACTCGCAATAGGCAAACAAGGAAAAACTATTTTTTTATTAACAAAGCTCATTTTTTAAAAATTTTAAAAACAGAAATTGTAAAAAATTATCATTTTTTTTTGTATTTTATCATGTATATTCATAAAATTTGTGATAACTTCGGAGTAAACCTATAGATTTTTATCAAATCAACTTTATTATATTTCTAAATGTTCAGGCTTTGCAGATAAATAAAAAGATGTAATTAATTGCAAAGATTTCTATATCTTAATCTTTTTTTTAAATGATTTGTTAATCAAAAAACTTATTTTAGTCATATGTTTGCCTATTGAACGAAAAGCTTTGAACTGATAAATGATGAATGTAGGATTTGTTGGAAATTTGGTTGTCTTTAATTTGGTTCTTATTTCGGAAGGATCAGATAAACGTAACTCAAGATATAAGAAAAATAGTCAAAATACCTCCAAATAACGCTAAAGAATTTGTTTGCGCGTAAAGCTATGAACTGATGAAAAAATGATGAACGTAGGATTTGTTGGAAATTTGATTGTCTTTAGTTTGGTTTTTATTGCGGGAAGATCAGATAAACAGAACTTAAGATATAAGCAAAATAGTAAAAATACCTCCAAAAAACGCTAAAAAATTAATTAAACAAAAATGTATTCGCGAAATGTCGTTTTAATGAAATTTTTGAGTTTAGCGATCCAAAATACATACAAAAAAATTATTCGCGGTTAGTGCGCAGAAATTGTTTTTCATTTGTAAACAAGAATTATTAACAAAAATCAATAAATCGTTTCATGTAACCACGTTTATAAACAAACCGCTTATCACCCCAATTTGGGATTTGCATATGTTGTTAAGTACATTTTGGGCTATATGTGCAAAAAAATATAGGAAAATTAAAGATACGCATTTTGAGATATTTGCAAATTAAAGACATTTTTTTAAATTCAATATCCTTTTTGCAAAGCATCCTATCCTTTTTCAAAATTCTATTTTAAGCACAGGACATAACCATTATTTTGCGCTTTATTTCGTGGCAATCGGATGATGCGTTCCAAAGATATGATGATTTAAACATTGTGTATTTATCATACAATTGTTGCAAATCACCAACTTTGAACAGCGATAAAACGCGAACCATTCACAATTATTACTAAATAACAAAAACCGAAATTCAACAAAAATCAGAAGAACATACATACCAATTTTTAAGACAATTAAAATAGGTAAGGCCGAAAAAGTGTTTTTTTGTAGTCAAAAATTTTGGAATTCTTCATAACTAACATTGTTAGTTGATTTACAAAGTAGTTATTTTAACTGACATTTTTAGTTGATTTTACTAACATCATTTTCTGAGTGTAATTACCTCAGAATTTAATTAAAATTTCACGCAATATTGTAATTCAACCAAATTTTTTTTTAATTTTAACATGTTTATTAAATGTCTCTGTGCAATCAGCAAAAAAATATGCATTGTGAGCCATGAGAAAAATATGCATTTTGAGCCATTTGGGAAATCTGCTGATTTTAGCTGACTCGATTTTGTAAAAAAATCTGTCAAGACGGCAGATAATAATTTAAGCAGAAAAAACAGCTGATTTCAGATAAACAGCCGGAACATCGGAATTGAATTTTATTTAAGTAGAAAAGATTAAAAAAAAAAAACTGTTTCAAAGGAAGCGATAAAGATCTAGTAAGAGTGTTTAGTTCGGCTTTGCCTAGTCCTTTATATCCACTAACATTTAACCAAAAAAAAAAACACAAATAGTGACAGGGACATTTGCGGAAAGGAAGGGGAAGAAATGAAAAGCCGCAGTTCGCCATCAATACTAAAGATTTGGCACAATTCAGGTTTGTCTCTTCCTTTATCTTCCCACATAAGAATGTTTACTCACTTTTCTTTTCGGAACTTTTTATGTAAATTGGGAATGTGATCATTGGGAATGTCATCTATATTTACTTAATTGTAATGTGATCATTGATTGGACCGATTTCTCATTGTTTTTATCCAAATAACAATACACTCAAAATAATAGCTCTGTAAAATACTCTGTAAAATGACTGTAATCTCAATTCAACAGATATTTAACAGAGTTTTCTGTCAAAATCAGTGTTGCCACCTCATGTGTAATTGCACATATCATGTGTAATTTGTTTTTTCATGTGTAGCCCATGTGTAATTGTCTGCATGTGTAATTCATGTGTAATTTGAAATTTTTACTTTTTTGAGCATTTTTTTTTACATAATTTGTTTTAACAAATTCGGTTATGTTATAAGCAAAACCGTAAATTTTGAATGGATTTCATAACGAATTCACATTTTAAAAAAATTGTAAAACGTGGTTCAGTTAAAAAAAGCTAACTTTTACTAGATTTTTCTGCAGAAATGGATATTTTAACAAAATCCTCTGCCGGGCTTTTAGTTTTAAAAAACAAACTTTTAGCAGATTTTTTGCAGAAATGGATATTTTAACGAAATTCTCTGTCATTCAGTTTTAAAAAATAACAGAAATAACTGAATTTTTATTTAGTTCGGTTTGAGTCCATATTAATTATTTCTGAGAAATAATAATTGTTGTACAATGAGATAATCTGAAAAAAATCAAGTGACAACACAGGCTAAGTGGAGATGTCGACAGCTTTCGGAAGATGCCACCCTTTCATCATCAGCACTCCTTCGATTGCCACACACTTAATGTGTGTCAGATTAAAATTAGCCATTTAAATGAAACTTTTGAAGAAATTAAGAATTGGAATTACTCCTCTTTGTGTTGAATAACCCCTATTCACCATTAATTCGTGTTGTATTCATTTGGCAGAAACTTAATCCATCTTAACTTTTAACAGAGTTGTATTTTTCCCATTGTTAACCCTTAGTAGGACTTTTCAAATCTTGAAAAATGTCCGTTAGGTTTGAATTTTTGTTTCATATTTCTAATTCTTAGAAATATTACTAAATTGCAATGTACCTTATGAGTTGTGTATTAATTGTGTTTATATATTGTTGGACTGTATATTTAATAACTGAATTTTTATTTAGTTCGGTTTGAGTCCATATTAATTATTTCTGAGAAATAATAATTGTTGTACAATGAGAAAATCTGAAAAAAATCAAGTGACAACACAGGCTAAGTGGAGATGTCGACAGCTTTCGGAAGATGCCACCCTTCCATCATCAGCACTCCTTCGATTGCCACACACTTAATGTGTGTCAGATTAAAATTAGCCATTTAAATGAAACTTTTGAAGAAATTAAGAATTGGAATTACTCCTCTTTGTGTTGAATAACCCCTATTCACCATTAATTCGTGTTGTATTCATTAGGCAGAAACTTAATCCATCTTAACTTTTAACAGAGTTGTATTTTTCCCAACAATATATAAACACAATTAATACACAACTCATAAGGTACATTGCAATTTAGTAATATTTCTAAGAATTAGAAATATGAAACAAAAATTCAAACCTAACGGACATTTTTCAAGATTTGAAAAGTCCTACCAAGGGTTAACAATGGGAAAAATACAACTCTGTTAAAAGTTAAGATGGATTAAGTTTCTGCCAAATGAATACAACACGAATTAATGGTGAATAGGGGTTATTCAACACAAAGAGGAGTAATTCCAATTCTTAATTTCTTCAAAAGTTTCATTTAAATGGCTAATTTTAATCTGACACACATTAAGTGTGTGGCAATCGAAAGAGTGCTGATGATGGAAGGGTGGCATCTTCCGAAAGCTGTCGACATCTCCACTTAGCCTGTGTTGTCACTTGATTTTTTTCAGATTTTCTCATTGTACAACAATTATTATTTCTCAGAAATAATTAATATGGACTCAAACCGAACTAAATAAAAATTCAGTTATTAAATATACAGTCCAACAATATATAAACACAATTAATAAATAACAGAAATTTTTTAGTGATTTTAATGATTCTGTTCGCTGAGCTTACAAAAATGTTTTTGTGAATATTTTAGCTGAATTTTTCTGCTTTAATCCGCATGGTTTTCTGTTAAAATGAGCAGATATTCAGCTGAAATCAATATATTTTTTTGCTGTTTTTAGATTTTCTTCTGATTTGACTTAGGTTATTCCTACAGAAATTTCGTAAAAAATTATAAATTTTAGGTTTTTTGAGCAGTAAAAACTAGACTTAGGGCGGATTACACAATGTCCAGTTAGCTGTTACTGTCGATTTAACAAAGTTTTATGTCAAAATCGACTTAATCGACAGACTTAACCGTTAAATTTTGAAAATTTATAAAAAAAAACTTTATTAAAAAAAAGCATGTGTAATTGGTGATTTTATGTGTAATTTGGCATGATCCATGTGTAATTTGTGATTTCATGTGTAATTTTGGCATGATCCACGTGTAATTTACGATTTTGTTGGTGGCAACACTGGTCAAAATACAAAAACAAAGTTTCCTCTGTTATATTACATTTTACTTTGTAATCTTAATTTTACAGATAATTACCAGAGTTTTCTGTTAAAATACAGATTTAAGCAAAATACTTCGTAATTTTTATACCCTCCACTTAGTGCACTGAAAAAAATAACTATACTGAAATTAAATAAACACTGTTATTAATTTAAGTAAACAAATTTTTTTGAATTTACTTCAACTTATCTTAATATAAGGTGGTTTTACTTAAAACAAAGAAAATTAACTTGAAGATAGTACATGCAAATACTTAAAAAAGCACAAGAGTTTTCCTTAATTTGTTTTTTTAAATTAAGTTAAATAATCTTTACATTTATGGCGAATTGATTGCATTTAAGAAAAAAAGGGTTTATTAAAAAATTTTGTTTTACTTAAAAGAAAAAAAATTAAATTGTGTGCAAAAAAAATAAATAAGTACGTAGCTTACTTAAAAATAGTATAGACATTTTCAAGACCTTGTATCAAATAAGTACAAATCTTTAATTGCAAATCGCATTTTCTTTAATTTAATAAATTTTTGTTTTAATTTAAGACAAAAGTAATCTTTATTTTATTGATTTCATTGACTTTATTAAAATCCATATCTTCATCAGTTTAAGAAAGAATTTACTTAACTTAAGGAAAAAATACTTTAGGTATTTTGGGGACCCCATCTGGGGGCCCCATGTGGAGACCCCATGAGACCCTAACTTTAAATCCAAATTTCGATTTTCGCGGAATTTTCAAATGCCTATAACTCTGCAAATACTGCAGATACGAAAAAAATTCTAAAGGCATTTTTGTAGTCCTTAACTTGTAGAATATGACCGCCGAAGACTCGAAAGCTCTCCGAGTTATAGTTTTCGAGTTATTTCATGATCAAATTTCTCAAGACCCCATTCCCATATCTCGGAAACTATGCAAGTTAGAGCGATTCTGACCAAAATTTTGGATCAAAATCAATAGTGACCCTATAATAGTGTACGCATATACTCATGGGCGGACCCCATATATTGGGGGCCCGTAGGGTCCTCACATTGGGACTCCATAGGGTCCACAGAATCCGTAAGTTTAAGGAAATTTTTACTTATTTAAAAAAAATATTTTTCCTCTTGATAAAAACAATTAAACTTATATTAAGTACAATTTTACTTACTTTTAAGATATATTTAAGTAAATGCATTTCTATGTTTTAGGAAAAAATATACTTGGAAGAAGAATTAATATCTTTGGAGCCCTCGCATACCCTCCTTTTTTTAAATTAAGTGCAAAATGCTTTAAAAATGGTAAATTTTTTTTTCAGTGTGATAGAGGGTATATATAAGTTTGTCATTCCGTTTGTAACTCATCGAAATATCGGTCTGGGACCCCATAAAGTATATATATTCATGATGCCCGATCGATTTTAAGACATTCTAGCGATGTCCGTCTGTCCGTCTGTCTGTCTGTCTGTGGAAAATGCTCTCGCGGACAAAATATTGCACAGAGATGACTGAAACTTAACATATATATTGGAAGTTCTCCCGAGAAGTTTGGTATTGCATTTGAGCGATATCGGTTCAGCGGTTCAAAAGTTATGAACGAAAATGTAAGCACACCTCAAAAATTTCAGTACATTCAACATAACCTAAAAATGCAAAATGCTTTAATTCGGCTTCTGGTTGACATATGTGAACATAATTGAACACCAAATGGTATTTAAACAAGTACGAACATATTTTTTGACAAAAAAAAAAAAATCGCGGATTTTTTTTACCAAAATTTTTTTCGCGCAAATTTTTTTTTCAATTTTTTTTTTTTTTTCAAAAGTAATTTCCTTTTAAATAAAGTTGTTTGCAATGATCTTTTTGAAATTGTGGAGGGTATCACTACATTCGGCAAGGCCGAATTTAACTTTTTTACTTGTTTTTTATAAGTTTTCTGTTTTGAGTAGTTTTTGTTGTATCAAAAAAATCTTTTCAGAAATCTTATAAAAATTTTACTAAATAACATGCATTTAACTAAACTCTGTAAATTTACAGAGTTTTTCTGTATTTTTTTTTTTTGTACCAAATGCATTTTACAAATATATGTAAATTTACATAGTTTTCTTTCTAAATGGTGGTTTATTTAACCAATATTTTACTAGAAACTCTGTAAATTTAGAGTTTTTTTGTCCAAATCATTTCACAGAGTATTGAAGTAAAATTACAGAGTTTTCTCTGTCAAAAAGCTTTCATAATTAACCAATATTTTACTGTAAACTCTGTAAATTAACAATTTTTTTTTGTCAAAATCATTTTACAGAGTTTTTTAGTAAAATTACGAAGAAATGTTGTTAGCTGGAAAAGTATGGTATACTCTGTTAAATTAGCAGAGATTTTCTGTAATTTAACAGAGTTATTATTTTGAGTGTACGATTTGCAATGAACTAAAATTTGCAGCTTTATTTTACGTACATTTAAATATTTTATCTGCAAAAAAAATTTAAATTAGTAATATTCAGACAACCGAAACAAAACCGATATAATACCGTAAAAAATCCGAATAAAGGTAAAGGATTTTTATCGGTAACGGTACACTGAAAAAAAAGACATAACTAAATGTAAGGAAAAAATGTCTTTGAAAATTTATCATGAATTTTCCTAAAATTTAGTTAAATTTAACTTAAAAATGAGAAATTTTCTTAACTATGAGGAAAAAATTTTAGTTCATTTACTTATAATTAGTTCATAGTTTTCTTTAAACGGATTTTTTAAATATTAGGAAAAAAATTCTTACTGCCAAAAAAATTTTCCACAAATCTAAGAATCGTATCTTTATTTTTAAGATATATTTCTTAAAAAAAAATTTAGTTCAAGATTAGTTAAAATTTACTAAAAAAAACATCATCCTATTTCTCTTCTTTGAATTGAGGAAGTGTACTTCTTAAGGCCGGGTTAGCCATAAAACGCAAGCGTTGCGTAGACTCTATACAATATTCAGTAAGCAAAAATAGTACAGAAAATTTTAATTTATGTTTTGTTTTTTTCCAACGCATGGTATTTTATGTCATGCTAAAACTTAGAGAGAACCTATTTTCAACAAACGTTGGAAAAAAACAAAACATAAATAAAAATGTTCTGTACTATTTTTGCTTACTGAATATTGTATAGAGTCTACGCTACGGTTACGTTTTATGGCTAACCCAGCCCTTAGAATTCAGTTAATGACTTCTGAGAATTTAGTAAATAACTTCTTAGAATTTAGTTAAAAATTCAAAATGGTGATATCTCGAAAACTAAGCGAGATAGAGCGAAACGGACGAAATTTTCAAAAGAAAGACTACAAAGAAAAATATGGAATAGCCTAGCTCTGCATATCTGTCGGGGTCTCAAGACCCTAATTTTAGATCTAAAATTTGAAATTCCCGAGATTTTATATATGGGGGTTTTCGTGTCAACTGACACAACTTTTGAAACCGATGTCTTCCGATCGGGATGAAATTTGCACCAAGGTTAGTCCTATTGGATAGTAGTTCAGACACAATTTTTCAGCGAGATCGGTCAAGGACTCTCTGAGTTAGAGGGGGTCGAAATTTGACATTTTGGCCAAAGAGGTGTTTATTCTCATCCATGTAACTTCTTATTTATTGTTTTCAGCAAAATGTGTCCCAAAGAGTTTAGATAGCTATTTCTTCAGTCTTTCGAAAAAAAATTATAAAAAAAATAAAAAAAAAGTTTTTGATTTTTTTTCTTAAAAATCTAAAACTTTTTTGACTTTTTCTTCAAATTGGGCCCTTTTTTTTTTTTTTTTTTTTGATTCAAAATAAAGCTTAGGTCTTTTCCTTTAAGAGCTATGGGGTCGCTTAGTGGGATGCGAGTGGGATATCTATGAAAAAATTATTTTTTTAACTTTGGAACACAAAAAACGGTTCTTCAATTTGCACTATTAGGCATGGGAAAGCTAACCAGTTTTCGATTTCGATCCGCGATACCCTCTAATTTTTATAGGTTCGAAAAAGAAAGCACGAGCCAAAAAATAAGGGCGGTGGGGTGGGGCCATATGGCCCCTCATCGGGGTCAAAGTTGGGCGTAAAGAGGTAAAATCCTCAAAAAGCCCCAAAACTGCCCTAGAAACGCCCCTGGAGGGGTGCAATGTGAGACGAACCTCCAAAAATTTTCTGCCCCCAACATTTTTCTTGAACATACCTTACCCCTATTTCCACTTCCTATGGGGGCTCCCATACAAAACATTTTTAAAAAATTTGATCCTACCATTCTAACTTACCCTAAAGTGCCCCAAGTGGAGCCAAATGTATGACCGACCCCCATTATTTTATTAATTCCAACATTTTTTGCGAACACACCTACAATGTATCTTTAACCCTTAAGGTGGTCCCCATACATTTCTTTTATTTTTTATAAATTTGTTTTATTAAACCAGCTCCTACCGCCCCTACCGTGCCTCCTAGAGAGGCAAAATTTATGACCAACCCCCATTATTTTTTAGTTACCAACATTTTGTCCGAACATAATAACACCCTATCTCCACTCCTTAAGGGGCTCCCATACGTTATAAAAACATATATTTTTAAAAACTAATAAAAAAATAAAAAAAAATGTATGGGGACCCCCTTAAGAGTTGAAAATAAAGGGTAGGTATATTCTGATAAAACGTTGGAGATGACAAAATATTGAGGTCGGTCATATATTTTACTTCTCTAGGGGCACCCTATGGACAGTTAGAGCGGTAGGAGCAAATTATATAAAAATGCCATTTTGTATGGGAGCCCCCATAGGAAGTGGAAATAGGGGTAAGGTATGTTCAAGAAAAATGTTGGGGGCAGAAAATAATTGGAGGTTCGTCTCACATTGCACCCCTCCAGGGGCGTTTCTAGGGCAGTTTTGGGGCTTTTTGAGGATTTTACCTCTTTACGCCCAACTTTGACCCCGATGAGGGGCCATATGGCCCCACCCCACCGCCCTTATTTTTTGGCTCGTGCTTTCTTTTTCGAACCTATAAAAATTAGAGGGTATCGCGGATCGAAATCGAAAACTGGTTAGCTATCCCACGCCTAATAGTGCAAATTGAAGAACCGTTTTTTGTGTTCCAAAGTTAAAAAAATAATTTTTTCATAGATATCCCACTCGCATCCCACTAAGCGACCCCATAGCTCTTAAAGGAAAAGACCTAAGCTTTCTTTTGAATCAAAAAAAAAAAAAAAAAAAAAGGGCCCAATTTGAGGAAAAAGTCAAAAAAGTTTTAGATTTTTAAGAAAAAAAATCAAAAAATTTTTTTTTATTTTTTTTATAATTTTTTTTCGAAAGACTGAAGAAATAGCTATCTAAACTCTTTGGGACACATTTTACTAAAAACAATAGGTAAGAAGTTACATGGATCAGAATAAACACCTCTTTGGCCAAAATGTCAAATTTCGACCCCCTCTAACTCAGAGAGTCCTTGACCGATCTCGCTGAAAAATTGTGTCTGAACTACTATCCAATAGGACTAACCTTGGTGCAAATTTCATCCCGATCGGAAGACATCGGTTTCAAAAGTTGTGTCAGTTGACACGAAAACCCCCATATACACATATCTCGGTAAATACGACCAACACGAGAAAACGTCCAACGGCATTTTTGTAGCTCTTGACTCGTAGAACACTTCCGCAAAATACCCGAAAGCCCTCCGATTAATAGTTTTTGAGTTATCCGGTTTTTAAGATTCTCAAGACCCTATCAGGCCCCTTATTACCGTATCTCAAAAACTAAGCAAGTTAGAGCGAAACGGACACAAGTTGTGGTTCAAAATCTATGGGTATCCTTAAAGGACCCAACGGTGTCTCGAGTTAAATGGGGTCCGAACCCATGGGTCCAGGGTCTAGACCCAATCTATTTCTAAAATGTGAATTATAATTTTTCCCATTTTCTAGTTAAAATTGGCTTAAAATTAAATAACTTTGTTTTCCTTATTTCTGGGAAAATTATGAACTAAAACCAAGAAAAAAAATCTTTGGAGCCAAATCATTCCCTCTTTTTCTCAAAATTGAGTTAATTTTCCCAGATTTTAGTTCATTTTTTTTTTTGAGTGTAATTAAAGTTTTTTATTTCGGTATTGGTAACGGTAGTCAATATTAAAAAGTTTTTAATCGGTAACGGTATTGAAAGGGTAACGGTAGCCAACACTGCTTCTAAGCTAAATAAAGTTGCCATATTTTGACTTATTCAAAACGACTTTGAAAAATATTTGAAAACTTCAGTTGGCCATTTATTTATTATTTGGTTTATTATTGTTACACTTTAATTTTTTTTTATTCCCATTCAAGATTCAAAAACGTGTTGCACAGTGTAACCGAAATTAATTTCACTGCAGTCAGTTCAGTACTTACTGAATGGCCGAAGTATTACCAAAAAAACAATTAAAAAAAAAACACTGTGTAATACTCGTCAAGTACCATAATACTTGCCCATTACAATGCACTTTAAATATACTACTTACGAATAATATACTGGATAGTTGCCATTCGCATCACATTCTAGCTCTTCACATTTTCCAGGTACTTGAATATGTTCACCGGGTGCTAATGTAAAACCATCAATAACACATTTACGAGTATTGTGTTGATCTAGAATTATATTTTGAAATTATTTAAAAGTTGTAAGTCCACATTAATTTCATAATATTTTACCTGAATTTTTTTGATGGTCTGGTATTACACTAGAAAAACTTGTGGAAATTATGGCTGTGAATAAACATATTAAAAATATTAATTTCATGTTGCTTATTTAAGATGCTAAATGGAACTGAAATTAAATTTAATACAAACTTGTTGATTGCATAAAAATTTTTATTATTTCAGTTGCAGATAAGATCAAAAAACTTTGTTTTTTTAAGAATTACGTAGCAATAATTTATTTATATAAATGTATTTCAAGGTCCTATTCTTAGCAGACGGATTTCTAAAAAAATTGTTTTTGTACGTGTACTGGTCAAAAAACCCGGTACTAATTTTTGAAGATCTTAAAAACAAAAATATATTTATTTTTTTTTTAGGAAATTTCATTTGTTTTCTTGTTTATATTTTAATAAATAACACTGTGCAACAGTGAAAACTACAAGAACTTGACTATATAGGTTCGTTTCTATTACTAAAAAGTAGTAAGGTTTATGGGCCTCCAAAGATTTAGAAAAGCAGTGGAAACCTCAAAATATGCACACAGAAAAATAAATTTCCAACTGAATTTTTTAGTTGTGTCAGTTCAAAATTCGGTTGCTGCTACTATTTTCGGCTGTGACAACTGAATTTTTTGGTTGTTTCAACTTAAAGATAGTTATATTAACCAATTTTAGTCATGGCAACCGATATTTAATTGTGAAAGCCTATATGCAAACGTAACAACAAATTTATGGTTGCATCTACTAAATTTTAGTTGGAAATTAGTAAGTTTGTTTTCTGTGTGTGGTGTGATCAGTTTTTGCTTAACAGCTTAATCAGAGTTGGTGCACACAAAAAAATATTCAATTAAATCTATTGATCAACAAAATTTAAATGAGTCAATTATTGTTTTGATCAACATTTTTGTTATTATCTTTAACTATCAAATTATAAATCTTCAACATAGCAGATTTTTTTTGCTTCAATTTATTTGAATACATTTATTCAAAAATATATACCACGGTTTTACTTTTTTTATTGTCGGCAACATATTGGAAAGCAAAGAAAATGAATTTCTTCATAATTTTTCCATAAGCGTGAAATTCATTTGTTAAATCAATCATTATTTTAATTGAATTTAAATAAAAAATCGATAAAATTTTTGATCAAAATCGAAAAAATTATTAATTGAAATAAAAATCAATTAATCACCTACAATTTGATTATCGATATAATAATTTTCTTTATCGGAGGAGTTTCAATTAAAAAATTAATTGAATCCGCGTTTTTGTTGATTGACTTTCGTTTTCAATTCTTTCTGTGTGCTAGTCCTAAGGGGCCCCATACAAAGAATACGTTTTTAAAAAACTGCTCCTACAGCTCTAACTGCCTTAAAAGTGCCCCTGGAGGAGTCAAATGTATGGTCGACCCTTTATATTTTGTCCATCCCAACATCGTCTCAAAAATATACCAATGTTCTATCTCTTACCCTTAAGTGGTCCCTAACAATTTTTTTTATTTTTTTAATGCTCTTTAATGCTCAATGCTCCGTTATAAAATAACTCTCTGTTAAATTTAACTTTTTCATACAAATTTTGACATTAGGCTCCGGTAAATCGGCAGTTATCAGCTAACTTTTAATTGAGTAGTCAGCCCGAAATCAGCTCCTACCTACCGCGTCCATGTTGCCTTCCAGAGTGGTAAAAAGTGAGACCAACCACTATTAATTTTTATCCGAAAATATTTTTTATACCCTCCAACCACAGTATGGGGGTATACTCACTTTGTCATTCCGTGTGTAACGCATCGAAATATCGGTCTAGGACCCCATAAAGTATATATTTTATTGATCAGTGATCGATTCTAAGACATAGCGATGTCCGTCCGTCCGTCTGTAGAGGACACGATACAGTCCAAAATAAAAGAGCTAGACTTTCGAAGTTTGGCACGAATATGTCTTATATTCCTAGGCAGATTAAGTCGGAAATGGTCAAAATCGGACCAAGGGGAAAAAAGTTCCCCCTCGGAGAATTAAACCAACCCAAGAAAAACTGCATGTTTTGCAGGTTTTTTTTTGTATTTTTACTAAGCAAATGAAACATTCTTATCTCAAAAGAAGTTCAGAATCGCAAGGGGAATGTGCCCCCTAACGTCTTCCACCAACCCCCCCTAAAAAAAAAGACACCCCTGGATTTTTTTTATATTGTTTTTTTTATATTTTGGAGGGTATAAAAGATTCGGCACAGCCGAATGTAACATTCTCACTTGTTTCTAATAGTGTTTTCTTTTCTGAAAATAATGTTTGCCTTTTTATACACTCAAAAAAAAGTAAACTAAAATCTGGGAAAATTTACTCAATTTTAAGAAAAAGAGGGAATGATTTGGCTCCAAAGATTTTTTTCTTAGTTTTAGTTCAAAATTTTCCCAAAAACAAGGAAATCAAAGTTAATTAATTTTAAGACAATTTTAACTAGAAAATGGGAAAAATATATTCACATTTTAAAACTAGATTGGATCTAGACCGTGGACCCATGGGTTCGGACCCCATGGGTCCAGCCCCTTATTAACTCCATACCATATTGAGTTCTTTAAGGGTCCCCGTAGATTTTGACCCTAAATGTGTGTCCGTTTAGCTCTAACTTGCTTAGTTTTTGAGATACAGTAATAAGGGGTCTGATAGGGTCTTGAGAATCTTAAAAACTGGATAACTCAAAAACTATTTATCGGAGGGCTTTCTGGTATTTTGCGGAAGTGTTCTATGAGTCAAGAGCTACAAAAATGCCCTTGGACCTTTTCTCGTGTTGGCAGTATTTACCGAGATATGTGCATATGTAAAATCTCGGAAATTTCAAATTTTAGATCTAAAATTAGGGTATTGAGACCCCGACAGATATGCAGAGCTATGCTATTCCATATTTTTCTTTGTAGTCCTTCTTTTGAAAATTTCATCCGTTTCGCTCTATCTCGCTTAATATGTCTTAAAAATAAAGATACGTTTCTTAGATTTGTGGAAAATTTCTTTGACAGTAAGAAGTTTTTTCCTCATATTTAAAAATTCCATTTAAAGAAAACTATGAACTACTTATAAGTAAATGAACTAAACTTTTTTCCTCATAGTTAAGAAAATTTCTCATTTTTTAGTTAAATATAACTAAATTTTTGGAAAATTCATGATAAAATTTCAAAGACATTTTTTCCTTAATTTTAGTTGTGTCTTTTTTTCAGTGTATAATCACTAGGGATGAGATTTTCATGCACTTAACATTCGAAAATATGCGCTAAAAAATTCAAAATATGTACTCAAAAACCTAAAAATATGCACTAAAAAATAAAATGTGTGCAAAAAAATCTTGTTTTCATAGGAAAAACTTTTTAAAAAGCAAAAAATTAACGCCGGGCTTAAATACTAACATTAAATAAAACTTTATATAAGCAAGATTTTTTTAAAAATAAAGACAATCTATAAAAAAAATTTAAAAAAAAAAAAATAGTTTTTCTTATTTTCAAAATAAATTTTTAAAATGGTTTTTGAAACAAATAAATTGCAATTTGTGTTTTTGCTAATTTATGCCAAAATATGCAAAAATATGCACTTAAAAGTTTGAAATATGCACAAAATATGCACTTAAAACCAAAATATGCAAAAATATGCATTTTCATCAAAATATGCAAAAATATGCATAAACAAATCGATGCCATTTTAACTCAAATTTCTTGATTCGGAAAGATAATTGGTTGATACCGTTCTTAGACAATCGACAAAAAGCATGCATTTGCATGGAAATCTCATCCCTAATAATCACATTTTCAAAAATTTGCATTTTATTTGACTGGAAGAGAACACAACATACAAAAATATTGGTCCTATATATTTTTACAGCTGTTATAAAATAATCAACACAGAAAAAGTCAGCTGTTGTACAAGGCAATTTCAACCTCGTGATTTTTAACGGGGCAAAAAGTGCAACTTTTTTGCACTTTATGGGGCAGACGTTTTTAGAAAAAAACACGATATCCTTTGTAAGGGTTGACATTTTTTAAGAAAAGACACAAAAACATAATTTTTGGGCAAAATGCAAATAAAAGGCAAATTTTTTGCCAGAAAAGAAAACACCATAACATACCTACAGTGTAGGTAAAGTAAAATTTTTTATTTTTTTATTTTTTGCCTAAAAATTTTGAATTTCTGGCTTTAAAACCATACAATGGTCTGGGACATGTATGCGTAAAATGCTTGTTTTTTATCCGATTTTAATTTAATTAGTCTTTTTGAAAAGGTAATTTAATACCATTTTCATATTATTTTACAAAAAAATTAACAAAAAATAACAAATATCAATATCTTTTCAAAACTAGAAAAAATGGTTTTTCTTTCATATAAGAATGTCCCAAAACATCAAACCATTTTCGGCACCAGTTATTTTTAGCCGATTGACCCCAAATTTTAGCTCACTTATTTTTAGATACTAAAGAACAATTTAGGACCCTACCAGGTATAAAAAGGTGATTTTCGTTTTTTAGGACACCTCTAACCTACACCCTTTCTCAACTCCCTATTTGGGCTCCCATACAAAATGATATTTCTATAAAGTTTGCTACTACCGCTCTAACTGCCCCAAAAGAGCCCTTAAAGAAGTATGACCAACCCCCAATAGGTTTTGAACCTCAACATTTTTTCAGAATATATCTTCTCTACCTCTAACTTTAACCCTCAAAGTGGTTCCAATATTTTTTATATAAAATAATCAAATTTCTTTGGCTTTTGAAATGCTTTTTCCCGTTATCACCTAGAAAACGCGCACGACTTTTTGCTATTAATTAACGAGATTCGCAAATATGCATATCATCGACCCACCCTCATACCACATAAAATTTTTTTATAAAATTATTTAATGAAATCAGCTCCTACCACGTCCATAGTGCCTCCTAGAGTGATTTGTGAGACCGACCCCCATTAATTTTAACCCCATAACAATTTTCCTAACAAACCTACACCCTATTTCAAGTCCCTATGGGGGCTTCCATATAAAATGGCATTTCTATAAAATTTGCTCCTACCGCTCAAACTGCCCCAAAAGTGCTCCTAGTGGAGTTAAATGTATGAACGATCGCCATAATATTTGCTCCTACCGCTCTAACTGCCCCAAAAGTGCCTGTAGAGGAGTTAAATGTATGACCGACCACCAATAGTTTTTGAACGACAACATTTTTTCAGAACATATCTACCCTCTATCTTTAACCCTTAAAGTGGTTCCCATATATTTTTATACCCTCCACTCTAGTGATAGAGGGTATATATAAGTTTGTCATTCCGTTTGTAACACCTCGAAATATTGGTCTAGGACCCCATAAAGTATATATATTTATGATCCTCGATCGATTTTAAGTCGATCTAGCGATGTCCGTCCGTCCGTCCGTCCGTCCGTCTGTCTGTCTGTCTGTCTGTCTGTCTGTCCGTAGAAAACACGCTAACTTTTGAAAGACTTTACAGAGGCTACTGAAGTTTGGCATATATGTTTGTCATTTACCTGGTCAGGTTGGTATTGCAATCCAGCCAAATCGGTCCAGTGGTTCAAAAGTTATGAGCAAAAGAGTAAATTTCGGCAAGGGTGTTTCGCGAATTTACGAGATAAAAAACACGATAACTTTCGAAAGACAATAATGAGACTACTTAAGCTTGGCATGTATCTTTGCCATTCCCCGGGTCTGCTTGGTATTAAATTTCAGCTCAATCGGTCCAGTGGTTCAAAAGTTATAAGCAAAACCCTGAATTTCAGATTAGTTTCATCTTAAATGCCACGTGTTTTAACAAGTTTTAAAAGCATTGGTGGTAACTAAACAATGCTTTTCAAACTAGTTTAATTTTAAAGCAATGCTTTTTAAACTTGTTTAGTTTTAAAAGCATTGGTAACTTAAAAATTACACTCGAAAAAAATTTTACACTCAAAAAAAATTTTACACTCAAAAAAAATTTTACACTCAAAAAAGATATAGTTTTTTTTTTTATAAAAATGGCAATATTTTGTGTACATACGTACGTGCATTCACTCAGAAATATTTTTACAGTAAAAAAACATTACACTCGAAAAAAACTTTACACTCAAAAAAAAAAAATAGTAATTTTTCTTTCTTTTTTTTTTTTAAATGACAAAAAAAGAGTTTTTTACTCAAAATAAAATAATTCTAATCAAAATTGTTGATTTTTTCACGTTAAAAAATGTACTACCCTTTAACAAAAATGCATTGTGGAGGGTATTCATAGATTCGGCAAAGTCGAATTTAACTTTTCTACTTGTTTTTTTATATTTTATATCTGTCCAGTAAAATTAAGCATTGCTCACACTGTGCAACATAGTCATGCTTAGTATATTTTAAAATGATTTTTTCTCAGAAATGGTGAATCCGGGGAAAAATTTGTGATAACATTTTTTGTAGATAATGGCATGATCTACAATTTTTGTCTTAGCTGTATCATAAAAATTAAAGATTCACCACAAAATACAAAAAACCTAATTTTCTGACCTTTGACCTCATCACATAAAATAACAAATTAGCTGTTATTTCACATTAATTTCAAATATGTATTTGACTTAAATTTTTAAAAAGTGTTACGTTTATTGATATTATGACTGTAATTTAGATGCAAAATGAAGCTGAAATTTAAATATGTTCAATACTTGATTGACTGCACTTACAGATTGTCAATACTTTGTTGCAGATAAGATTACAAAAAGTGAGATTGTTAAATTTAGCTGTGACGATCTTTTTCCCTACAACATGTAACATGTTGGTTAAAGGGGGGGGGGGGGGGGGTATTTGGGGGCACCTATTTCCTCGCGTTAAAAATGTCTCCGATTCTGATACTTTTTCTATATAGAAAAAAAATTTCTATATAGAAAAAATGTCTGACACTTTTCTACACAGAAAAAATTTTTAGAATCTGAAACTTTTTCTATATTGAAAAAATATTTCAGAATCTTACACTTTATAGAAGAACTGTCTCAGAATCTGAGACTTTTTCTATATAGAAAAACTGTCTCAGAATCTGAGACTTTTTCTATATAGAAAAACTGTCTCAGAATCTGAGACTTTTTCTATATAGAAAAACTGTCTCAGAATCTGAGACTTTTTCTATATAGAAAAACTGTCTCAGAATCTAAGACTTTTTCTATATAGAAAAAGTCTCAGATTCTGAGACAGTTGTTCTATATAGAAAAACTGTCTCAGAATCTGAGACTTTTTCTATATAGAAAAACTGTCTCAGAATCTGAGACTTTTTCTATATAGAAAAACTGTCTCAGAATCTGAGACTTTTTCTATATAGAAAAACTGTCTCAGAATCTGAGACTTTTTCTATATAGAAAAACTGTCTCAGAATCTGAGACTTTTTCTATATAGAAAAACTGTCTCAGAATCTGAGACTTTTTCTATATAGAAAAACTGTCTCAGAATCTGAGACTTTTTCTATATAGAAAAACTGTCTCAGAATCTGAGACTTTTTCTTTATAGAAAAACTGTCTCAGAATCTGAGACTTTTTCTTTATAGAAAAACTGTCTCAGAATCTGAGACTTTTTCTTTATAGAAAAACTGTCTCAGAATCTGAGACTTTTTCTATATAGAAAAACTGTCTCAGAATCTGAGACTTTTTCTATATAGAAAAACTGTCTCAGAATCTGAGACTTTTTCTATATAGAAAAACTGTCTCAGAATCTGAGACTTTTTCTATATAGAAAAACTGTCTCAGAATCTGAGACTTTTTCTATATAGAAAAACTGTCTCAGAATCTGAGACTTTTTCTATATAGAAAAACTGTCTCAGAATCTGAGACTTTTTCTATATAGAAAAACTGTCTCAGAATCTGAGACTTTTTCTATATAGAAAAACTGTCTCAGAATCTGAGACTTTTTCTATATAGAAAAACTGTCTCAGAATCTGAGACTTTTTCTATATAGAAAAACTGTCTCAGAATCTGAGACTTTTTCTATATAGAAAAACTGTCTCAGAATCTGAGACTTTTTCTATATAGAAAAACTGTCTCAGAATCTGAGACTTTTTCTATATAGAAAAACTGTCTCAGAATCTGAGACTTTTTCTATATAGAAAAACTGTCTCAGAATCTGAGACTTTTTCTATATAGAAAAACTGTCTCAGAATCTGAGACTTTTTCTATATAGAAAAACTGTCTCAGAATCTGAGACTTTTTCTATATAGAAAAACTGTCTCAGAATCTGAGACTTTTTCTATATAGAAAAACTGTCTCAGAATCTGAGACTTTTTCTATATAGAAAAACTGTCTCAGAATCTGAGACTTTTTCTATATAGAAAAACTGTCTCAGAATCTAAGACTTTTTCTATATAGAAAAAGTCTCAGATTCTGAGACAGTTGTTCTATATAGAAAAACTGTCTCAGAATCTGAGACTTTTTCTATATAGAAAAACTGTCTCAGAATCTGAGACTTTTTCTATATAGAAAAACTGTCTCAGAATCTGAGACTTTTTCTATATAGAAAAACTGTCTCATAATCTGAGACTTTTTCTATATAGAAAAACTGTCTCAGAATCTGAGACTTTTTCTATATAGAAAAACTGTCTCAGAATCTGAGACTTTTTCTATATAGAAAAACTGTCTCAGAATCTGAGACTTTTTCTATATAGAAAAACTGTCTCAGAATCTGAGACTTTTTCTATATTGAAAAACTGTCTCAGAATCTGAGACTTTTTCTATATAGAAAATTTGTCTCAGAATCTGAGACTTTTTCTATATAGAAAAACTGTCTCAGAATCTGAGACTTTTTCTATATTGAAAAACTGTCTCAGAATCTGAGACTTTTTCTATATATAAAAACTTTTTCTAATTTTTCTGTAGGAAAAATGTCTAATTTTTCTATTGGAACAATGCCTTAGAATCTAAGAATTTTTCTATAGGAAAAATGGTATGTTCATGAATGTGTGAATCGGTCAGGGAGAGCGAAATTTTCTCTTGTAAAATTAACACTACCTCTTTATAGCCAAGTTGGCATAATGAAAATATTGATAATATTTTATGGACCTTGACCTATTTGCAGTTTCTTAATATTGATAAATAATTTTATATATAATTTTATATATATCTGCATATACTAATGTATACAATAATCTTAGTAAATCCTTTAATCTCTCTCTTTTATTTAATATTTTTTAGGTGTAGTCCGTATGGTCAGTTTTCTGCATGACGATATCACTACGTTACTGCGTATAACTGATACTTGGGAAGAGCACATGATATCGCAGACTGTCCGATATTTACGCATTGTAACTGTTATCATGTGGTCACCTTCAGTGTTAGCTGGTTTTATAGCATACATCGATTGTTTTTACCGCACCATATTTATGCCTGAAACTGTATTTAATATACCACAAGTTCTAAATGGTACCGCTCAGCCGATATTGCTATTTCAATTGTTTCCTTTTGGTGAGGTATACGATAATTTCGTGGTCGGTTATTTGGGTTCGTGTTATGCTTTGTTTTTGGGCATTACTGCCATACCGTGTTGGCATACCTTTGTAACCTGTTTGATGAAATATATTGTGGTAAAATATGAAATTATCAACAAGAGATTAAGGGATTATGATGTAAGTTTCAGTGGTACTTCGAAATTTGTCTGTAGAGAAGATATTTTACAATTGAAGAGTTTTTTTTGTACACACAAAAAAAAAATTTTCAATGAACGACTTTCATAGTATTTATGAACAAATTAATACAATATATTAACTTTTTCATAATATTTTTAAACTTTTTCAAAGTATTTATGAATAAATCATAATATGTGAAATTTAAGAACTATTTAACATTTTTCATAAATACAATGAAAAAGTTATAAATATTATGAAAAAGTTAATAAATTGTATGAATTTGTTCAAGAAGAAATTATAAGATAATAATTATTATTATATATGGGGCATTCCATGTCAAATCGGACACTTTGGAATTTTTTTTTTAGATTTTCCCAATTTGTTTACAGTTTTTAGTACCCTTCGAAAACTCCTTCGTAGTAAATTTTCAGATTTTTTTGATGACCCGTTTAAAAATTATCGAATTTTTAAAAATTGGTAGTTTGTTCCATTACTCAAATTTCTTTTACACATAATTTCTTCAATAATGGTCCAATTTTTTTTTTTTTTCAAATTTTTTTTTTTTTTACGTACTTTAAAAATAAATCCCAAAAAATTCTTAAAAGCGCTTTAGTATGCGATTTTTAAGTTTTAAAATTTAAATCTAATTTTTGGAAATGTTTGTACTCTTCGATTTTTTTGAAATTTTTTTGCGTAAAACTTCTATCGATTCTACAAATTTTTTGCCCAGGAGGATCGTGGGATAACGATTATTACTATTTTTTTAAATTTTTTGAAAAAATTTTATTGTAATTTTACAATCTTAAAATCATTTCTACTGCTCCAATGGTGCGTCATAGAGGGGTCATTTATGAGACCGACCCCTATTAATTTTTACGTCTTAACATTTCTTTGGAACAAACTAATACCCTATCTCCAATTTCTAAGGGGGCTCCCACACAAAACGACATTTTTAAAATTTGCTCAAACCGCTCTAACTGCCCTAATAGTGCCCTTAGAGCAACCAAATGTATGACCAACCAAAATATCTAATTGTTAAGGCGGTTCCCATACAATTTTTTTTATTTTTTGGAAATTTGTTTCATTTAATCAGCTTCTACCGGTCCAATGGTGCGTTCGAGAGGATTCATTAGTGAGACCAACCCCCATTTATTTTTACAATACAATATTTTTTAAAACATACCTACATAATGGAAGCCTACTTAGGGAGTGAAGATAGGTCTTCACTCCCTAAGTAGGCTTCCATTCAAAATTACATTTTTATAAAATTTGCCCAACTGTTATTTGTATGGGAGCCTACTTAAGGAGTGGAGATAGGACGTAGGTATGTTTTAAAAAAATGTTGTAGGGTAAAAAAATGGGGGTCTCACTAATGACCCCTCTCGGACGCACCATTGGACCGGTAGAAGCTGATTAAATAAAACAAATTTTCAAAAAATAAAAAAAATGTATGGGGACCGCCTTAGCAGTTAAAGATAGAGGGTAGGTGTGTTCAGTAAAAATGTTTGGACTAAAAAAACATTGTGGGCGGGTCATACATTTTGTTACTCTTAGGGCATTATTAGGGCAGTTAGAGCGGTTGGAGCAAATTTTAAAAAATGTCGTTTTGTGTGGGAGCCCCCTTAGAAATTGGAGATAGGGTATTAGTTTGTTCCAAAGTAATCTTAAGACGTAAAAATTAATGGGGGTCTATGACTCACCATTGGAGCAGTAGAAATGATTTTAAGATTGGAAAACTACAATAAATTTTTTTCAAAAAATTAAAAAAAATTGTAATAATCGTTATGCCACGATACTCCTGGGCAAAAAATTTGTAGAACCGATAGAAGTTTTACACAAAAAAATTTTAAAAAATCGAAGAGAACGAACAGTTTTAAAAACGGGATTTTAATTTTAAAACTTAAAAATCGCATACTAGAGCGCTTTTAAGATTTTTTTGGAATTTTTTTTTTAAAAGTACGTAAAAAACTAAAATTTTGAAAAAAAAAAAAAAAAAATGAAATTTGAACCATTATTGAAGAAGTTATGAGTAAAAGAAGTCTAATGCTGTGTTTTTCAATAAGTGGATTTATTTCCTTATTAATCTTATTTTGTTTAAAAAAAATATTTTACCATACCAAAAAAAAATTGGAATTTTTTTTCCGTAATCTACGATAAATTTGAAATTATAATCCAAAAAATTAATAAAAAAAAATTGGAAAATGAAAAAAGTTATAAATAAATCAAAATTAATCCAAAATGGACTAATTAAATCCAAAAATTTAGTTGGATTAATTTTGATTTATTTATAACTTTTTTTATTTTCCAGATTTTTTTATTATTTTTTCGGATTATAAATGCTAATTTATCGTAGATTACGGAAAAAAATATTCCAAATTTGTTTTGGCATGTTAAAATATTTATTGTAAACTTATTGAAAAACACAGCATATGTAAAGGAACAAACTACCAATTTTTAAAAATTCGATATCTTTTGAACGGGTCATCAAAAAAATCTGAAAATTTACCATGAAGAAGTTTTCGAAGGGTACTAAAAACTGTTAACAAATTGGGAAAAACTAAAAAATTTTTTTAAGTGTCCGATTTGACATGGAATGCCCCATATATATATTACATATGGGGCAGTCCATGTGAAATCGGACACTTTAAATTTTTTTTTTAGATTTTCCCAATTTGTTTACAGTTTTAGTAGCTTTCGAAAGCTCCTTCGTGGTAAATTTTCAGATTTTTTGGATGATCCGTTCAAAAGATATCGAATTTTTAAAAATTGGTGGTTTGTTCCTTTACTCAAACTTCTTTTACTCATAACATCTTCAATAATGGTCCAAATTTCGAATCTTTTTTTGCGTACTTTTAAAAAAAAAATCCCAAAAAATTCTTAAAAGCGCTCTAGTATGCGATTTTTAAGTTTTTAAATTTAAATCTCATTTTTGAAAATGCTTGTACTCCTCGATTTTTTTTACTCTTGAAATTTTTTTGTGTTAAACTGCTATCGATTCTACAAATTTTTTGCCAAGGAGGATCGTGGGATAACGATTATTACTATTTTTTAAAATTTTTTGAAAAAAATTTATTGTAATTTTCCAATCTTAAAATCATTTCTACTGCTCCAATGCACTATAGGAAATTTTACCCATTTTTTGGCCAAAAGTCAAAATAAAAATTTTTGCAAACATTATTTTTTTTCACATTAATATAAAAAAAACTTAACAAAGTAAACAATTCTTTCTCAATTTTTCGACAGAATTGATGTACTGTCACTTTATCAGTAGTTTTTCTTGCAATTTCTTACTTAGTTATAAAATAACGATTGAGAGCAGCGAATTTTGTGATAGCTTCTAACAAAAGTTTTTATATTAAGAATTTATAGTTTTTAAAAACTAAAAAATGGAAAATAATGTCAAAGGTGAGTACTTTAATGATAAATAGTGAAATGTTGGTGAACTCATCTATTATATCGATTTTATTGGAAAAATTGAAGTGACCTTAAGATGAACTTATTGAAGTATGAATTGGAATTTTATTTTGACTTTAAAAAAATGATAGCATATGTTAGCTATAAAACCATAAAAGTTCTCTAGGACAATCAATTACCTTCCGAATTTAAAAAATTTCAAGGTCGGATATGTGCAAACTTTTTTTTTATACCCATTTTTCCAGGTGACTACTGAGTGCCAAATTCAGTGTTATTTAATACATGGCGAGAGAAATAAAGCAGAGGTGGATAAGGAGCCGCTATTTCTGACCATTTCTTTTCATACATTGCTGAGAGTGAATGTTTCGAAAACTTTAAACAATATATAAAGGAGGAATTAAGAATATTTTGTTCAAATATAAATATGAAAAGGATTAAAAGTTGTAGGAGTTTGAAAATTTTTGAAAGACAGCATGCTGTTTGGCTTAAAGGCAATACTTGGCTAAAAAAAAATTGAAACGCAGCCTGCCTCCACTAAATCGAAACCTGGGCGACCGCAATTAACTTTTTTGTCAAAATCTGCGAGAACAAAAATACGAGTTACAGCAGAAATCTCTAAAGATCTAAATAGGGAAGTTGAGCCCCTAGCTCTTGCATCATCTACGGCTGCCCGTAGTGGCATTTTGAAATGTAGTTGACGACTTGGAACTCAAAAATAAAATCCTTATTAAAAAGTAGATTTGTTTGACACTTCTTAACATTGTTAAAATAAATTTCTACTGTTATCTTCGAAAGTTGGTGTACACTCAAAAAAAAAAATATTGTAAAAACAGTTTAGAAAACCATATAATCTATCAAGGATCTTAAAAATCTTAGATGCGGCAACTTATAACCCGGGAACCCTGTTTGGAACTAATTATTAGGTAATTTTTTAGGTAACTTTACTAATTTTTTTTTTTGAGTGTATGAAAACCTTTAAGAGTCACTCCCTCCCTCTAAAGAGTCTTCCAAAAGTCAAATAAAAAAAATCTGTCAAATCGGTCCAGCCGTTTGGCTGTAAATAATTTTGGCCAAAAAAATGGTAAAATTTCCTATAGTGCAATGGTGCGTCATACAGGGGTCATATATAAGACCGACCCCCATTAATTTTTTACGTCTTAACATTTCTTTGGAACAAACTAATAACTTATCTCCTATTTCTAATGGGGCTCCCACGCAAAACGACATTTTTTACAATTTGCTCCAACTGCCCTAATAGTGCCCTTAGAGCAACAAAATGTATGACCGACCTACAATATTTTTTTGGTCCACACATTTTCTCTGAACGCACCTACCGTCTATCTCTCATTATTAAGGCGGTCCCCATACAATTATTTTTTTTTTTTTGGAAATTTGTTTTATTTAATCAGCTTCTACCGGTCCAATGGTGCGTCCGAGAGGGGTCGTTAGTGAGAAAAACCCCTATTTATTTTTACCCTTCAATATTTTTTTAAAACATACTTACACCCTATCTCCACTTCCTAAGTAGACTTCCATTCAAAATTAATTTTTTATAAAATTTGCTCCAACTGTTATTTGTATGGGAGCCTTCTTAAGGAGTGGAAATAGAGCGTAGGTATGTTTTAAAAAAATTTTGTAGGGTAAAAATAAATGGGGGTCGGTCTCACTAATGATTAAACAAAATAAATGTACAAAAAATAAAAAAAATTGTATGGGGACCGCCTTAACAGTTCAAGATACAGGGTAGGTGTGTCCAGAGAAATTGTTTGGACTAAAAAACATTGTGGGTCGGTCATACATTTTGTTGCTCGTTTGGCACTGTTTGGGCAGTTAGAGCGTTTGGAGCAAATTTTAAAAATGTCATTTTGTGTGGGAGCCTCCTTAGAAATTGGAGATAGGTTATTAGTTTGTTCCAAAAAAATGTTAAGACGTAAAAATTAATGGGGGTCGGTCTTATAAATGACCCCTCTATGACGCACCATTGGAGCAGTAAAAATGATTTTAAGATTGGAAAACTACAATAAATTTTTTTCAACAAATTTTAAAAAATAGTCATAATAGTTATCCCACTATACTCCTGGGCAAAAAATTTGTAGAACCGATAGAAGTTTTACACAAAAAAATTTAAAAAAAATTCTAAGAGTACAAACAGTTTTAAAAATGATATTTTAATTTTAAAACTTAAAAATCGCATACTAGAGCGCTTTTAAGAATTTTTTTGGGATTTTTTTTAAAAAGTACGTAAAAAAACTAAAATTTTTAAATAAAAAAAAAATGAAATTTGGACCATTATTGAAGAAGTTATGAGTAAAAGAAGTTTAAGTAAAGGAACAAACTACCAATTTTTAAAAATTCGATATCTTTTGAACGGGTCATCAAAAAAATCTGAAAATTTACCACGCAGAAGTTTTTGGAGGGTAATAAAAACTGTAAACAAATTGGGAAAATCTAAAAAAAAATTTTCAAAGTGTCCGAATTGACATGGAATTATTAATTGAACAGTTCATGCGAATAAGGACGAATAGCCCATTTGTATAATTTTACAAATGACGATAAAAACGCAGGAAACGGTTTAAAACTTATATTTTTGTGGACTTTTTTGCATTAATGGATTAGTGCATTGTGCAAAAATGTTGGAAAAAATATTAGTTTTCAGCCGTTTCCTGCGTTTTTATCGTCATATGTAAAATTATACACATGGTCTATTCGTCCTTATTCGCATGAACTGTTCAATTATTAAAAACAAACAATTTAAAAAGAGTATTGATGACATTATGAAATGAGTCATACCTTGTTTCTTCAATTTTAAGGACATGTTTCGTCATATTGAAGAAAATCTTCATCAATATGATGAAATTTTTTTTATCAAATATCGTTTTATCAATATTATGAAGCATTTTTCTTTGAATATAGGATAAACTCTTTTGCATAGTTTCATATATAATAAATTATTCTCTTCAGATTGCTAAACTATCTCGCAAAATTGATAAAGATAACATTGACAATATGAGTAAGCGGGAATTATTGTATTGGCATATGAAAATGTGTGAGTTTTGTGTCAAAGAACAGATCAAAATACGGTGGTAAGAATTAAATGAAAATTACTCAAATTTGTAATACAAAAAATTTTAATATTATGTATTTTCTATTTTTGCATTTTCTTTAAGGTTTGCTAATGAGCTACAATCATTGATACGGATACCTGTGTTTTTAGATTTTATTATATTTTCTGTATTAATATGTTTTTTGTTTTATGCTATAGCAGCGGGTGTAAGTTAATATATAAGATTTTCACGACAATTAAAATTTTTTGATAAAGAAATCAATTACATTTTTGATTGATTAACATTAAAAAATTAATGCAATAAAAAATTACTTGACATAATTAAAAAATTTAATTGATATTGGAAATTTTCAAAATATCTTAATGAGATAATCTTTAAAAATTCATAATATCAATTAATTTTGTAATTGAATCAATTAAAAAAAATATTGAATTAATTTTTCCCAAAAATTTTAATCACGTCGTTATGATTTTCTGTGTATTAAAATCATTTGAAAATTATAAAAAAATTATTTATTTTACAGACTCCCTCAAAAATGGACTATCTCTTCATGACTATATATTTATTTGTAATGTCTTTAATATTATGGTTATATCATTGGCATGCCACTTTAATAGCAACAAAAGTAAGTTTTAGAATTAATTAACAATTTCAGATAATAATCTGGAATTGAAAGGACTTTTTCCTGATATTAAAAGACTGCCATCAACATAATAAAACAATCACGAAACTTTTCATACGATTTGGCAGTAAAAATTATAGTCGGTCAAGACCGGCCCCTCACCGGTGTTTCCTGGAAAATGGGTCCCAAGTTCAAACTTGGACCGATGGGATCTATATTTTGTTAAATCTTTAATAAGTGTAAAAAACACCCACAAACCATGTTTTAGTAAATTAGACTAATATTTGTTTCAAATACACCGCTTTAACTAAATATCGGGAAAAAATTTTTTTATGGGTGTGGGTAAAAAATGGTCCGATAATAATCAAATTTTATAAAGTACGCGTTCAATACAACCAAACAAAATTTTTATTAAATATTTTCATGAAATTTGAGAGATTTTTGTGAATATCGAAAGATGGTTTGTATGGGGGCTACAAGAAGAAGAACTGGTCCGATTACTTTAAAATTCGGCATGGTGATTTGATAATACACTATTACCTGGCAAATTTCGATAAAAACGTTGTTAGAGTCATTGAGTCAAATTAAAAGGGACGTTTGTATAGGGCATGCACGGGTACAGGGGGGGGGGAAGGGGAAATTTCCCCCCAGACCAAATTTCAAAAAGAAAAAAAAGAGAAAAGTACGAAAAATAAGAAAAAAAAAAGACAAGAAGAAGGAATTTTTTAAAATAAGATTTCCCAAAGGAAAAAAATCTTAAAATCCAAAAATTTTTAATGAAAATTTTTTGAAGGAAAATTCTAAAAAAATTATAGGGAAAATCTGAAAATTTTTAAAGGAAAACTGTGACTAAATGACTTACTTACAAAAAAATGACTTACAATTAAACTTTTTCTATAGGAAAATGTCTCAGAATCTGAGTCTTTTTTCTATAGGAAAAATGGCTCAAAATCTGAAACTTCTATAGGAAAAGTGTCTCAGAATTTGAGACTTTTTCTATAGGAAAAATGTCTCAGAATCTGAAAATGTCTCAGAATCTGAGACTCTTTCTATAAGAAAAATGTCTAATAATCTGAAACTTTTCCTTTAAGAAAAATGTCTCAGAATCTAAGACTTTTCCTATAAGCAAAATGTCTCAGAATCTGAGGCTTTTTCTATAGAAAAAATGTCTTAATGCCAGTTTACAGAAGGCGAACGATACACACGAACGAAAATTGTACATGTATTTTGTTGTTGTTACAATAACAAAACACATGCAAAATTTTCGTTCGTGTGTATCGTTCGCCTTCTGAAAACTGGCACTTAGACTCTGAGTCTTTTTCTATAGAAAAAATGTCGCAGAATCTGAGTCTTTTTCTTTAAATGTCTCAGAATCTGAGGCTTTTTCTATAGGAAAAACGCTTCAGAATCTGAGACTTTTTCTATTGGAAAAACGCCTCATAATCTGTGACTTTCTATAGGAAAAACGCGTCAGGATCTGATACTTTTTCTTTAGGAAAAACACCACAGAATCTGAGACCTTTTCTATAAAAAAAAAATTCTCAGAATCCGAGACTTTTTCTATAGGAAAAACGCCTCAGAATCTGGGGCTTTTCTATGGGAAAAACGCCTCAGAATCTGAGACTTTTTCTATTGGAAAAACGCCTCAGAATCTGAGACTTTTTCTATAGGAAAAACGCTTCAGGGTCTGAGACTTTTTCTTTAGGAAAACACCTAAGAATCTGAGACCTTTTCTAAAAAAAAAAATTTCTATAGGAAAAATGTAGCAGAATCTAATACTTTTTCTATAAGAAAAATGTCTCAGAATCTGAGACTTTTCTTATGGGAAATATCTCAGAATCTGAGACTTTTTCTATGGGAAAATTGAAAAAAATTCTCAAAATCTGTGACTTTTTTTGTAGAAAAATTCACAGAATTTGAGAATAATAATTTTGCAAAAGGTCGCAGCATTTGAAACTTTTTCGCATTTTTGTTGAACTGTTGTTGAAAAATGGGCTGCAGTTTTTCAGAAAAAACTGCTTAAGTATTCGATTTTATCGCATTTTTTTGAAGGAAAAGTATCCCTTTTGCTGGTTGTCCGCCAACGGCGAATTGATGATTTTTTTTTTATTCGAAGTTAAAGTTTGGAAACAAAAAATAAAAACTTGAGGTCAATCGGATAAAATTAACCCGTGGCGGCCGACGAATATCAAAAAAAAATTTAATTCGGTCGAACAATTTTCGAGATATTGTTATTTGAAATTTTAAAAAATGGCGGGTAATTTGTAAGTTCAAGAAATTACAAAAAAAATGTTCTTGACCCTTTCATAATGTTAAGACAAACTTTAATTTTTAATTAATTTAAGCCAAATCCGATTTTTTTAACCCGTGGCGCCTTTTGATTCAAGTTTTTGATTTTTGAAAAATTTCCACCAAAATTTAAAATTTTTAAAAATTTTCAAAATAAATAAAAAATTTTCTTGCAATACGTTATTTTGATTAATTTTGACATGCTGGTTATTAATATCAAAAAAAAAATTTAAGTCAGTGGAGTGGTTTTCGAGATATTGCTATTTAAATTTTGTCAAATAATTTCCAAAAATTAC
This sequence comes from Pegoplata infirma, assembly GCA_963921195.1. Classification (NCBI taxonomy): domain Eukaryota; kingdom Metazoa; phylum Arthropoda; class Insecta; order Diptera; family Anthomyiidae; genus Pegoplata; species Pegoplata infirma. Next base: position 45,340,675 of record OY992538.1, read on the forward strand.
GGTTTTTTCTACCTTCAAGAAATTTTTTTAAAAAAAATCTCCAAATTATTTTCCATTGACTATTTTAAAAAAATATTGAGAGAGACTTTCATTTAAATTTAATTTGAGACAAATCAGACCATTTTAAACCATGGCGCCCTTTATTCAAAGTTTAGAATTTTTGGCAAAAACTTTCTAAAAAACTTTGATCAAAGGGCGCTTCGCGTTAAAATGATAGGATTTGGCTCAAATTATTATTAAATAAAAGTGTGTCTTAAGTAGGGTGACCATTTTTTAATGAGCTTAAATCAGTACTCCCAAGTTTTTATGTTTTTTTTTCTAGAAATAACTCTCTAAAATTTTTATCTATGAGAAAACACTGATGTTTTTTCAACATCAAAAAATGTCGGTTAACTAACTTGACCCCAAGTATTTTAAGTAAAAACAACTGCAAAAAACAACTATTAAAAAACAACTGCTAAAAACAAATGTTGTTGTTATTTTGCAGAAAACTTAGTTGAATTTAAACGACTTCATTTGAATGTTTTGATCCTTTCAGCGCAGAAAATATAAAAAAAAATTCCACAGGTTTTGAGAATGAGAAAATCGCTCAAACTTTGAAGACATTTTCCGTAAGTTTTGACAACTTTTCATATACAAAAATTTCACATCTAATAAACACCTGTTTTTTTTAAAGGCCCCGATTTTCTGAGCGCTTTTTCGAATAAGCTCTGATGACATTACCTCATCTAAGATCTCAGAATCATTTGGATTCATGCAATTTACCTCATCTTTCCAAAAATATAAAAAAATCCATCGGCCCATTGAACTTTTTGTTATGGAAAACCTCAAAGATTCTGTGCGAATTTTCATATACATTTCGAAAGATCAAAATAACCTCATGCTCAGATTAATTTGTGCGTTAAGGAACCTTTTGATTCATGAACTCTAATCTCCTTAGAATAAATTCATTATCTGACGACTTATATTATGGAAATTCAAGTTTTTGTACAGAATTTTCAAAAAAAAATATTTTTATGTTGAAATGCTCAAAAATCAGTACAATCCCTACATATTTTAAAAAAATCAGTACAAATCAGTACAATGTTTTTTGATCAGTACACGTGATCAAAAATCAGTACATGCACTGATCAAATCAGTACGAATGGTCAGCCTAGTCTTAAGCTCTATAAAAGGGTCAATGGAAAAAATTTTGATTTTTTTTTTTAATTTCTTGGCCGTATGAAAAAACGCCGCCGCGTCTAATATAGTCCGATTTTCCTCAAATTTTTACTAGCTTTTTTTTAGGTCTAGTAGAATAAAAATTTTCCTAAACACTTGGGCAAATCAGAAGTTCAAAAAAGATGCCACTCTACTGTTTCATATTTAATTAATAATTATATTTATACTTTTTAGCTTTTTTTATAAATTTCAGAACGATGATCTTTGTTTTGCTCTCTACTCCAGTCGTTGGTATGAATTTCCGGTAAGCGTTCAAAAGTCTATACGTTTAATGATGATGGAGTCAACCCAACCATTGATAATGAAGGCCATATTTGTGGAATTAAATTTAAAAACATTTATAGATGTTAGTTTCTAGTTCAATTTGCACAAAATTTGTTAGAAATTTTCTCACAAAATTTGTTAAAAAATTTTCTCAATTACAGGTTGTTCGTGGGGCTTATAGTTATTTTAGTATTTTGAGAAATGCCAATTTGGAGTAAAAATTTGGATTCACACAGTTTCAAAATCGAATTGTTTTAAAAAAATGTTTTTTCTTAAAAAATGTTAAAAAAAATAAGCACTTAAGCAAATAAAGCACTAAAAAGTAGTAGCAATAAATAAAATTCAATTAACAAGATCCGAAAGAGATTCATAATGGGGTTCTATGAATAGATTTTTGAGTAACGGACTTTTTATATGAAGAATTCGAAACCAATTTTCTACTGGCGTAAAAGGTAAGACCTTTCGACTTAATAATTTCGAACAATACAATCAAAAAATTATATAAGAATAAATTTTAGCGATCAATAGGATCCCAACTTTGGGCCCCATGTTGGGCGTGTTGTTATGTTAGTTTTCAAGTTTTCTATTAACAATAAAACTAGTATTGTCATCAGTGATATTTTTTTAACTTTAATCAAGTATGCCTTGCAAATATATGAATCCCACAGGAGATCAAATTTATGACCAATTAAAAATAATATTTTTGGGTGAAGAGTCCGAAATTTTTTTTCTTCTTCCGAAAATGTCGAAAAGTGAACTTGATCTGTCGTCATTTTGAACTTTTTAAAAATATTAATAACACTATCGAATTGACAATTTTTTTAACAAGCTGGTCACCCTACTGGTAAAGTTAATTCAAGTAAGCTGAATTCAATGGTGGTAGCCGTTTTTCGAAGTTAGCGCTCGTATTCGCGATATTCGCGATTTAAAATTTTAATGCTCAAATACAATAAAAACGATATTTTTAAAATTTAAACCCATTTAAATCTGTTAAACTAACTTAACAAACCATAACAACGTGAATTTTTTTTCGCGAAAAACATTTTGTGTTCGCGAAAAATCTTTTTTTTCGTAAAATATTTTTAGTTTGATTTGAATTTACGACAGCCATCTGGTAATGTACACTAAATCCCATTGTATTATCATTTTTTTTTAAAGTTAGCGTATGTATTAGCGATATTCGCGATTTATTGTTTTTTTTTATTTATTTTTAAGAAAAAAAAACATTTTTTTATATAATTTAGACAATGGCTGAATATTTATCATCTAAACGCTATTGAATATACAAGAAAAAAATTTTATATGCTGAATTTTTTTTTGCGAATTTTTTCTCGCAAAAATTTTTTTTCTAATTTTTTTTTACTTTACAATTAATTTATGAAGATGAGTAGAATACGATACATTACAGACACAAAAGTTTTCGAAAAAAAAAATTTTTTCGTGGATTTTTTTTTATCGCAAATTTTTTTTCGCTAAAAATAACAATGCAATTTATATTTAAAAACTATCCCAAAAGCATACAAATTTAATTTTTGTAGTTCTAGGCTTTACAATCAAAATAATAACTCTGTTAAATTACAGAAAAACTCTGCTAATTTAACAGAGTACACCATACTTTTCCAGCTAACAAAATTTCTTGGTAATTTTACTAAAAAAACTTTGTAAAATGATTTTAACAGAAAAAAAATGTTAATTTACAGAGTTTATAGTAAAATATTGGTTAAATATGAAAGCTTTTTTACAGAGAAAACTCTGTAATTTTACTAAAAACTCTGTAAAATGATTTGTGGGAAAAAAAACTGTTAATTTACAGAGTTTCTAGTAAAATATTGGTTAAATAAACCACCATTTAGCAAAGAAAACTATGAAAATTTACATATATTTGTAAAATACATTTGATGCAAAATAAAATTACAGCAAAAACTCTGTAAATTTACAGAGTTTAGTTAAATGCATGTTATTTTGTAAAATTTTTATAAGATTTCTGAAATTTTTGATAACTTTTTTTGCTACTTTTTCAACTTTTCTCAAAAAAAAAAAAAAAATATACAGAGTTTTCAGAACAGAAAACTTTTTTGGTTATAAAAAAATACGAAGTATTTTGCTTAGATCTGTATTTTAGCAGAAAACTCTGTTAATTATCTGTAAAATTAAGATTACAAAGTAAAAAGTAATATTACAGAGGAAATTTGGTTTTTTTTGTCACAACAAAATACAAAGTATTTTCTTTAAATCTGTATTTTGACAGAAAACTCTGTCAAATATCTGTATAATTGAGATTACAGTCATTTTACAGAGTATTTTACAGAGTTATTATTTTGAGTGTACAATTTAAATACGCGAATACGAGCGCTAACTCCGCAAAATGGCTAGCATTATTGAATTAAGCGTACCCAAATTAGCTTAACCTGAAGGGTGCCCAGCTTGTTAAATTTTTCGACTAGCACAGTGTAATTGACCTTGATGAAAGTTTCGGCCGATTATAAATACGTTACACATTTAAACACTCAAAATATTTTGTAGGCAAAAACAAATGAAAAACACATTTAAAACCAGTGAATAAACAATTGAAACCCATCCCAGTAATTATTCATTTGTTTTAACAAACATCAACATTTATTTTTTACTGTTGACAAAATTTTCTAAAATAAATAACATTAAACATTAAAAAATTACGTTTTTTCACTCTTCTTTACCAACAAATTCGAAAAAATAACCAACGAAAACATTAAAAATTAATGATAGTCCTGTTATTTTTACCAACAAATTTAAAAAAATAACCTTTGAAAACATTTAAAATTAATGATTTTATAGGTTATTTTTTTACAATTTTTTATTGAAATATTTTTTTACAAAATTTTTAATAAAATTTTGGGGAATCGACCCCGCAATCAACTACATTCTGGCCAGACACTCTACCCATCGTGCCAAAGTCACTTGATTTTCTAAATTTTTTTTTTCTACAAAAAAATAACTGACTTGTGTAGGTAAAAACTAATGATATTTCATTAAAAAATACCAACAATTTAAAAAAAAATTACTTACACAAATCATTAAAAATCAAAAGAATAATCAGTAGTTTTTACTTACAGAACAAAAATAAATGACTTTAAAAATTAAATGTTAATGAAGGTCTTTATTATTTAGTGTGTTATTTTTGAAACAAAGGACTGAAGTAGTCATTAATAAAAACTGAACATCAAACAAATGTTTTTTCTTTTAAAAACGACAAAACGGAATACTTTTTAAATAAACTACAAACAGTTAATGACATAATTTTTTGAGTGAACGTTAGATTTGAGTAGTTTTCTTCTACGAGTCATGTTATGTTATGTCTTGCATCTATTAGTGATTTAAATTGCGTTGTAACTCTCTAGAAATACTACTTATATTTACTTTTTCTTGTGGATTTTTTTTTTATATATTTTTACAAGAAATAAACAATATGAAAATAAATGCCAGCGGCAACGAATTGTCATCAGTTTTATCTTCATTAAGGTGGACTTTATTTTGATTATTTTAGATTTTCTAAAATCGGAGAACAGTTTTGTGTGAGTTTAGAGTTAAAAATATAATTTGACAAAAATATGAGCTTGATTGGTTGAAAATTGCCGTAACGCACGTGCCTTGAAGTTAGTGAGAACGAAATTGGGGCAAAATGGATAGAAAAATAATTAAAAAAAAATAAAACAAATTAAAAAGTTAAATTCGGCCTTGCCGAATGTAGTGATACCCTCCACAATTTCAAAAAGATTATTCCAAAAAACTTAATTTAAAATGAAATTAATTTTGAAAAAAAATGTTGGTAAAAAAAAATATTAGCTATTTTTTTTTTGTCAAAAAAATATGTTCATATTTGTTTAAATACCATTTGGTGTTCAATTATTTTCACATATGTCAACCAGCAGCCGATTTAAAGCATTTTGTATTTTTAGGTTATGTTGAATGTACTAAAATTTTTGAGATGTCGTTCATAACTTTTGAACCGCTGAACCGATATCGCTCAAATGCAATACCAAACTTCTCGGGAGAACTTCCAATAAATATGTTAAGTTTCAGTCATCTCCGTGTAATATTTTGGCCGTGATCACAATTTCCACAGACAGACAGACGGACATCGCGAGAATGTCTTAAAATAGATCGGGGATCATGCATATATATGGGGCATTCCATGTCAAATCGGACACTTTGAAATTTTATTTTTTTAGATTTTCTTAATTTGTTAACAGTTTTTAGTACCCTTCGACAACTCCTTCGTGGTAAATTTTCAGATTTTTTTGATGATCCGTTCAAATGATATCGAATTTTTAAAAATTGGTAGTTTGTTCCTTTACTCAAACTTCTTTTACTCATAACTTCTTCAATAATGGTCCAAATTTCAAATTTTTTTTTCAAAATTTTTGTTTTTTACGTACTTTAAAAAAAAAAAAAAACCTTAAAAAATTCTTAAAAGCGCTCTAGTAAGCGATTTTTAAGTTTTAAAATTTAAATCTCATTTTTGAAAATGTTTGTACTGTTCGATTTTTTTGAAATTTTTTTGTGTAAACGTCTATCGATTCTACAAATTTTTTGCCCAGGAGAATCGTGGGATAACGATTATTATTTTTTTTTTTAATTTTTTGAAAAAAATTTATTGTAATTTTCCAATCTTAAAATCATTTCTAAAGTTCCAATGGTGCGCCATAGAGGGGTCATTTATAAGACCGACCCCCAATAATTTTTACGTCTTAACATTTCTTTGGAACAAATTAATACTCTTCTCCAATTTCTAAGGGGGCTCCCACACAAAACGACATTTTTTAAAATTTGCTCCAACCGCTCTAACTGCCCTAATAGTGCCCTTAGAGCAACAAAATGTATGACCGACTCACAATATTTTTTTACTCCAAACATTTTCTATGAACACACCTACCCTCTATCTTTAACTGTTAAGGCGGTCCCCATACAATTTTTTTTTGTAAATTTGTTTTATTTAATCAGCTTCTACCGGTCCAATGGTGCGTCCGAGAGGGGTCGTTAATGAGACCGACCCCCATTCATTTTTACGCTCCAACATTTCTGTAAAACATACTTACGCCCTATCTCCACTCCCTAAGTAGGCTCCTATACAAATAACTGTCGGAGCAAATATTATTATAATGTAATTTTGAATGGAAGCCTACGAAGGAGTTTTCGAAGGGTACAAAAAAACTGTAAACAAATTGGGAAATTATAAAAAAAAAAATTTTCAAAGTGTCCGATTTTACATGGAATGCCCCATATACTTTATGGGGTCCCAGACCGATATTTCGATCAAGAAAGGTCTTTCACAGGGCACACACCGATTGTTCTGAAACTTGAATTTAGGAATGAGGCTGCAAAAATAAGAGTTACCTGTTTTTTTAGCTGCCCAATCTCAAGTTTAAAAAAAGGCTGCCACCTTATGAAAAATTAAGGGCTTTCAGGAAAATATGTCATCTTATTTTTGATAGAGATTATAAACTACCTCAGCGATTATCTATTTTTGACAATACCGAGCTTAACGAAGCTGAATTTGGACACGACCGATACAACATTGGACAGGCCTTTAGAAACCTTTCGACCTGTATAAAGTGTTCATATAGTTTCTTTTGAAAAAATGTAAAAAATCTTCAAAAAACAAAAAAATCACGTTTTCCCCCCTCCCCTTTGACCCGCTAAATGTGGGATTGGGTAGCTATAAAGAACAGGTAACCTGTGAAAGACCTTCCTTGTAAGTGGAGGGTATAAAAATGTAAAAAAAAATGGAAAGAAAAAAAATTTGATAGGCTGAACACGAATATGAAAAAAAATTGTAAATCGGTCAAGATATCGCTATTTGAAATTTGTAAAAAACGCACTGCTTTTGCGTAATTAAGTCACTTTCTTAAAACATAAACTTGGTAAATTACGCAAAAGTCTTGGTGAATTGTAATTTTTAGATTTTTTTTAAAATTTATTTTTTTTATAGAACTTTTCAAAAAAAAATTTTCAAATTGCTTGAGCTGTTTTCGAGATATTGTTATTTGTTTTGTAAAAAATTACGGTTAAAAAAAAAATATCTCAAAATTTATTTTCTTTACATTAATAGAATTTGAGACGAACTTAAACTTAATTTGAGCCAAATCTGAAAATTTCAACCTGTGGAGCCTTGGATTTTTCCGGATTTTTCGATTTTGATTGATTAAATGAAAGTTTGTCGCAAGTTCAGATATAGTGTTAAGGAAAAAAAATTTAAAGATTCTTTGTTTAAAAAATTTCTTGAATGCCACAATTTCGTACTCACAAATTTCAATGCGCGTGCGCAACGTTAAACTTTATTTTAGCCAAATTTTATAGTTTTATCCCGTGGCTGGGATTTTTCGATTTTGATTGATTAAATAAAAGTTAATTAAATGAAAATTCGTCTCAAGCTCTACGCAACAATTTTGTTCTCACAAACTTCAATTAGCCTGCTTGCGGCACTGCAATTTTTACCGATCGAGCTCATATTTTCCGTATGTTATTTTTATACCCTCCAACTACAGTATACTCACTTTGTCATTCCGTGTGTAACGAATCGAAATATCGGTCGGGGACCCCATAAAGTACATATATTATTGATCAGTGATCGACTCTAAGACATTATAGCGATGTCCATCCGTCCGTCTATCTGTCCGTCCGTCTGTCTGTCCGTCCGTCCGTCCGTCCGTCCGTCTGTCCGGCTGTCCGTCTGTCCGTCTGTCCGTCTGTCCGTCTGTCCGTCTGTCCTTCTGTCCGTCTATCCGTCTGTCCGTCTGTCCGTCTGTCCGTCTGTTCGTCTGTCCGTCTGTCCGTCTGTCCGTCTGTCCGTCTGTCCGTCTGTCCGTCTGTCCGTCCGTCCGTCCGTCTGTAGTTAACACGATGCAGTCCAAAATAAAAGAGCTAGGCTTTCGACATTTGGCACGAATATGTGTTATGTTCCTAGGCAGGTTAAGTTCATAAATGAGCAAAATCGCACAAGGGGGAAAAAGTTCCCCCTTGAAGAACTAATCCAACCTCTGAAAAATACCTCTTTTTTACATGATTATTTGTTTTTTTGTTTAACACATGCCAAATTTTTATGCTACAGGAAGCTCAAAGCCCTGCATTTGGATCCAGAGAATTATAAAATGTGTTTTTTTAGGTGCGCCCCCCCCCCCCTTTTATGGGCATAGAATAATTTTTTTTTTTAAATAATGATGAACTTGTATTTCTTTAGTGCAAAAAGCATAAGAATGAATTTTTAAACACATATTCGAGAGGAAATTTCGGCACAGCCGAATTTAACACTCTTTCTTGTTTACCCTAACCTCACACAAAACTGTACTCCGATTTTGAAAAATCGCATTTAAGCAAAATAAGGTCCACCTTTATCTGCATTCATACGAATCTTATTGAAATATGAACTTTTATTTAAAGGAGTTTGAAGTTGTTAAAGTAAGGATGTTGTATCAAGTAAATCTTTATATTTCGTTTATTTTGCAATTTTTTATTTATTTTTTGTTTGTTAAATATTTTTAACAACAACATATTTATTCACATGAATTACTTGAAGAATAAGAAAACAAGCAGCAACATTGAATAAGTAACAAAAAACTTGTAATTGAAAAAATTACTAAAGGCAAGTAAATACTACTTTACTCGGCTAAGCAGAATCTTGAAATACTTTTCATACTCAGTCGATTTTTAGATATTATTTCTTGGTATTAAAGTCATTGAAATAACGATGTATACAGAAAGAATTGAAATCGAATTTCAATCACGAAAAACGAGATCTCAATCAATTTTTTGATTGGAACTTCTCCAATGAAGAAAATTGTTATACCAATCACTTACTTTATAGGCGATTAACTAAATTTTTTTTCAATTAAACATTTTTCGATTTTGATCACAAATTTGATATTCTTTTTTAAAGTCAATCAAAATAATTATTGATTTAACGAATGAATTGAAATCTTATGACAAAATTTTGAAGATATGCCCATTTTTGGCTTTCCAATGGGTAGCCAACAACAAAAAAACCCAATTATTTTGTACATTTTTGCAAACAAATTAAACAGATACAAAATTAGGTGTGTTAAAAATATGTAATTCGACAGTAAAAGAAAATAACAAAATTTTACCATGATAATGTTTTTAGGCTGGTGTCTAATTTTAATAAATTTGCAGGACGCCACCTCAGTTTGACTATATAAGCTAACAATTAACGAAAAAGAAAATAAGTATTACTGTTTTCATTTTCTTAAAACCAAAAATTTTAATAACTTGGGTTTGTTACTTGGATAATAATTCACCTTGTGGTGAATAAACCCCTTTTTCACCAGCTGGTGAATAAAAAGTTTTATAATAATTTTTCAACAAAAAAAAAAAAAATTTTTTTTATAAATTTTTTTTTTTTCATAAATTTTTTTCATCACTTTTTTTATCATTTTTTTTATCAAATTTTTTTTCATCAATTTTTTTACACAAATTTTTTTTTCATCAATTTTCTTTTCATCATTTTTTTTTTATTAATTTTTTTTTTTCATTAATAATTTTTTTTCATCAAATTTTTTTATCAAATTTTTTATTATCAATTTTTTTCTCACCAAAAAAATTTTTTTTTCATAATTTTTTTTTTACATCAAAAAATTTTTCTTTTCACCAAATTTTTTTTTCACCAAAAATTTTGGGTTTATTAAATTTTTTTTTAACATAATTTTCTTTTTCGTGAAAAAAAAATCTTTTTTTTTACCAAAACAACTTTTTCACCAAGTCTAAGCTTTTCGCATAAAAATTTTCCATTTGTTTATCAAATGTACATAAAACAAGTGAGAGTAGTTTATTCTTTGATACCGAATCTCTTATACTTTCCAAAACGTAAAAACTCTTTTTTGCACTTATTTTTTTCACTCACTTACGAAATGTACAGCTCTTTTGGTTTTTTAATGGGGTCCTCGACTGATATTTTAATTCGTTTTGCAAGGAATAGCAAAGTAATATAACATTATTTTTTCTAAAAAAACTTTGCAAGTACACCCAAATCATCCGCAAAACATTATCATGATTTAATGTTTTGGGAAAGAGTACAAAATTCGCAGGAATTTTTTTTAAATATTGTTGATAAATAGATTTAATTGAAAATTTGAAGCTAATAATAGCTCACCTGATGGTCAACAAAAGCGTTTTTCACCAGATGGTGAATAAAATTTAACATAATTGTTTTTCAACAAAAATTTTTTTTTAATAATTTTTTTTTTTCATCAATTTTTTTGATTTGATGAAAAAAATGAAATTTAATGAAAATTTTGTTTTTTTCATAATTTTTTTTTTCAATATTTTTATTCCCTCCACTTAGTGATAGAGGGTATATATAAGTTTGTCATTCCGTTTGTAACTCATCGAAATATCGGTCTGGGACCCCATAAAGTATATATATTCATGATGCCCGATCGGTTTTAAGACATTCTAGCGATGTCCGTCTGTCTGTCTGTGGAAAATGCTATCCCGGACAAAATATTGCACAGAGATAACTGAAATTTAACATATTTATTGGAAGTTCTCCCGAGAAGTTTGGTATTGCATTTAAGCGATATCGGTTCAGCGGTTCAATAGTTATGAACGAAAATGTAAGCACACCTAAAAAATTTCAGTACATTCAACATAACCTAAAAATACAAAATGCTTTAATTCGACTTCTGGTTGACATATGCGAGCATAATTGAACACCAAATGGTATTTAAACAAGTACGAACATATTTGTTGACAAAAAAAATCGCGGATTTTTATACCCTCCAACTACAGTATGAGGGTATACTCACTTTGTCATTCCGTGTGTAACGCATCAAAATATCGGTCTAGGACCCCATAAAGTATATATATTTATGATCAGTGATCGATTCTAAGACATTCTAGCGATGTCCGTCCGTCCGTCCGTCTGTCCGTCCGTCTGTCCGTCTGTAAGTCTGTCCGTCTGTCCGTCTGTAGTTAACACGATGCAGTCCAAAATAAAAGAGCTAGACTCCCGAAATTTGGCACGAATATGTCTTATGTTCCTAGGCAGGTTAAGTTCGTAAAGGAGCAAAATCGGACCAGGGGGAAAAAAGTTCCCCCTTGAAGAACTAAACCAACCTCTGAAAAATACCATACTTTTACATGATTTTCTTTGTTTTTGTTTAACAAATACAACATTTTTATGCTACAAGAAGTTCAAAGTCCTGCATTTGGACCCACAGAATTAGAAAATGTAGTTTTTTCGGTCCGCCCCCCCTTTTATGGGCGTGGAATTTTTTTTTTTTAAATAATGATAAACTTGTATTTCTTTAGAGCAAAAAGTATAAGAATGAATTCTTAAACACATACTCGAGAAGAAATGCCCCCCCCCCAATTATCACTACCGACCCCCCCCCCCCAAAATAAAACGCCCCTGCAATTTTTTTTTTTTATTTATTTGCATGTTGGAGGGTATAACAGATTCGGCACGGCCGAATTTAACACTCTCACTTGTTTTTTTTACAAAAGTAATTTTCTTTTAAATAAAGTTTTTTGCAATAATCTTTTTGAAATTGTGGAGGGTATCACTACATTCGGCAAGGCCGAATTTAACTTTTCTACTTGTTTTTTCATCAAATTCTTTTTTTTCAAATTTTTTTTTTCTCAAAAATATTTTTTTAACATAAATTTTTTTTTCATAAAACTTTTTTTTATCAAAAATTTTTTACTCATCAATTTTTTTTTGTCACCATATTTTTTTTGATTCAATTTTTTAATATTTTTTTTTTCATAAAGTTTTTTTCGTCAATTTTTTTTTCATAATTTTTTTTATTATTTTTTTTTTATAAATTTTTTTTTTGTTTCACCAAAGTTTTTTTATTAAAACTTTTTTTTTTCATTAAAATTTTGTTTTTCATCAAAAATTTTTAATATTTTTTTTTTCGTCAATTTTTTTTTTCTTCATTGTTTTATTATTTTTTTTTTTTCATAAATTTTTTTGTTTCACCAAAGTTTTTTTTATAAAAACTTTTTTTTTCATTAAAATTTTGTTTTTCATCAAAAATTTTTTCCTATTTTTTCACCAAAACTACTTTTTCTTTTAGCCTAAAATTTTAATATAAAAATGTTCCATTTGATTAACAAATGTACAAAAAACAAGTGAGAGTGTTAAATTCTTCTGTGCCGAATCATTTATACTCTTCAAAATGTAAAAAATACTTTTTTGCACTGAAGTAATGCACTGATTTACTAAATTTAGCTAGATCTCCTTTGCTTATATAGCTAGATTGCTTTAAAAAGGATTGGTCCTCGACCAATATTTCAATTTCTTTTGCTTGGAATGGCAAATAACATTTTTTTTCCTAAAAAAACTTTGTTTTAGTAAGTACAACCAAATCTTTAGCAGAACATTATCATGATTTAATGTTTTGGGCTAGAGTACAAAATTCGCAGGCATTTTTTGTGGGCAGGAGGAAGTACATATAGTCGTCTTTCTGAAACGATTTCAATCTATTTGTCGGTAAGTCTGTTAAAATCAATTTTATGAAAAAATAAAATCGTAATGTTCTCAAGTTTTTTCGGCTTTTTGAAATCCGCCTTTTGCTCTTTTTAAGAAAGATTTAAAAAAGTTTACTCAATACAATGGTAATGATATGGTTGCTGTCGTATACTATTGCTCTTCTTTGTTGGCAGTGCTTTCAGTGTTTCTGCTTTACGTTTCGAAGTACGGTCCCTGCTCGAGCGCCATTTTTTAAAAATTCTGTTTGTCTACTTTTCAAAGTTTCTGTGTTTTTTGTTTTTTTTTGAGTAAAATTCTTAACTTGCCAAAAGCGATCGGTTTTGCAATTTCAAAAACCTAGCCAGTGGTTTTTGAATATGTTGGTTATTAAGAGACTATAATTTCGCTTTTTCTCTGACTCACGGCTTTCGACCTAATTGTTCCTCAAATTACAAACTGAATGACAAACTCATACATACTCTCTTTCACTCTCTCACTTTGTGTAGGGCATAAAAAGATGACAAAAAACAAGTTAAACAACTAAAAACAAGTAAGAAAGTTATAGTCGGTCAAGACCGATCATATGATAGCCTACACCAGTGTTTTCCGGAAAATGGGTCCCAAGTCCAAACATGGACCGATTGTATCTGTCTTTTGTTAGATCTTTATTTAGTGTAGAAAACACACACAGATCAATTTTAAGTGGAATTGGTTATTTTTTTTTGTCAATAGAACAATTTAACTGAATATCGGTCGAAATTTTTATATGGGGGACTAAGTCCCAACATGGCCCAATTATATTCCGATTTGATAAGGTTGCTAATGTACACGTTTAGCACCTAAAAATAAATTTTTTATCAAATATTTCCATTTTTATGAATTTTGAGGGAATTATGTGAATATCGGGAAGGTGGTTTGTATGGGGACTACCAGAAGGACTGACCCGATTCCTTTGAAATTTGGAATGGTGATTTGTGCATACAAAATTTGATTACTTGCTGAATTTCAAAGCGATATCTATTATAATACGGTTATTAGAGTCATTGAAGCCGAATCCAAAGGGGGCGTTTGTATGGGGCTAGGTCTTAACATGGACCGATTTTCTCCAATTTCAATAGGCTTCGTCCTTGGGCCAAAAGATGCTTAAGTTTCAAATTTCAGGTCAATTGATTGAAAATTGCGACCTGTATCGTGCTTAAGCCGATAGATGGACAGACGGACGGACGGACGTACGGACAGACGGACGGACATCGCTAAATCGACTCAAAATGTTATTCTGAGTCGATCGGTATACTTGTAGGTAGGTCTAGGACCAATATTTCGGGTAGTTACAAACATCAGCACAAACTCAATATACCCTGTACCACAGAGTGGTGTAGGGTATAAATAGACTAAACAAAAAAAGTGTTTTTAAGAAAGAAAAAAAAAATACATTAATAATTTTAAAGGATATACAATTGCAATAAATAAAAAGAAAAACAAACTTTTTTCAGTTTTTGTGATGAACGCAAATGTTAAGAAAAACATTCATGATGTTTATCTTTTTTTCTCGTTTTATACCCTATAAAGAGAATGAGCATGTTAAGTTAATCAAAATTTTGGAAACACTTTTCACATAACCTAAAAATGCTTCAATTCGCTGTTGGTCGACATATACAAACAGAATTTGAAACCGAACGGTGTTTTAACAAGTACATATTTTTTTACCCCAAACATTTTTTCGCTGAATTTCTTTTTTTTCCTAATTTTTTTCCGCTGTTTTTTTTTTTATAAATTTCTTACTATTTTTAGGATAAATTTAGTTTTTTAAATAAAGTTTTTGCATTATTTTTTGTTTACATAGTAGAGGGTATCCATTAGGGTGTCCCGTCAATTTTAAATTTTTGAATTTCATTTCGTAATACCTGCCAAACGATGGCCACGTTAGAGCTAATTGTGGGAAAATTAATAAAAAAAAATTTGCAAGGTCATCTTCAGTCGGCAACCAGCGGTCAAAGTTGAAAAAATTACTTATTTCGACCAAACTTCATGTCCCAATTTTTTAACCAAATCTAGATCAAAAATTTTAAAATTTGGCGCACTTCTTGGAAAAATATTTAAAAAACTCCAAAACTGCGATTTTGGTCCACAGATGCTGATTTGTAAACATAAAAATTACAAAACAAAATCGAATATACTTTTGAAATGAGGTAGTTAGGGTTGTATGTCTCGTCGAAAATATCACAAAAATGCCCATCAAACTTGCCAGACACCTTCAAATTTTAAAGTTATTGTCAAAATTTTTTGAGAAAGATTATTCTTCGATTTTCAATTTTTTAACTGTTTTGGATAAGAGAAGGATAGGGCTTTTTATAAAAAAATAAACAAACATACTGAGAGGTCGCGTATCATTATTTTAAAGGTTTTTGGCCCCCTGAATCCGAATTTGACCTTGAAATTACTTACGCTATCTTATTAAGTTTTTGATATATCAATTTATATTGAATATCTCAAAAACCTGACGCGATAGACCAATTTAAAGTCAAGATTCGGATTCAGCGCTCTAAAAACCTTTAAAATATTGCATATGACCTCTTATGATAAATTTATTTTTTTGCCTGGGTTATCTGAACGGCGATTTCCAGCAAAATCTTAATTTTCTTTTTTAGAAAAATTATCACAATTCTGTCAATTTCTATCTGATTTTTTAAGGATAATGCTCATCGTATTCATAATTAAATTTGCTTTAAAAATACGTTCATAAATATAAAGGTTGTTAAACGAACTATAGCATAAAAAAATCGATAAACTCAAAAATTCTTCAAAAAATAGCAAAAAAATTAGATATTATAGAAAAAATCAATAGATATCTTTCTTATATGTGTAGACCAATTAACACACATGGAAAGCCCTATCCTTCTTCTATCCAAAACAGTTAAAAAAATTTAAAATCGGTTGAAAATCTTGTGAATTACACAAGGTTTAGTGAGCAAAGTCCCAAAAAAAACCTTTTTGACAATAACTCAAAAATTTGAGGGTGTCTGGCAAATTTAATGTGCATTTTTGTGATCTACTCGACAAAACCAACAACCTATACCATGTCACATCAGAAGTATTTTTTCACTGTAGCACATTGTTATTTTTTAAACATAAAAATAATTTTTTATCCAAATTAGTCTCTTAAGTTGGAAAATATTAAGTGTATTGTCTAAAAAATATTAAAAAAATAAAAAAAACACGATTTTGATCCAAAAATGCCAAACCAAAAAAAAAACTAACAAAATAGCAGATCAGCATTTTTGGACAAAAATTGCGTTTTTATATTTTTTATACCCTCCATAGTATGGGGGTATACTCACTTTATCATTCCGTGTGTAACGCATCGAAATATAGGTCGGGGACCCCATAATGTATATGGGGCATTCTATGTCAAATTGGACCCTTTGAAATTTTTTTTTTAGATTTTCCCAATTTTTGTACAGTTTTTAAATTTTTGTTTTTTTACGGATTTTTAAAAAAAATGCCTTCGAATTTTGTACTCTTGCCCAAAACATTAAACCATGATAATGTTTTGCGAAAGATTTGGGTGTACTTGCCAAAGCAAAGTTTTTTTAGAAAAAATAATGTTATATTACTTTGCTATTCCATGCAAAACGAATTGAAATATCAGTCAGAGACCCCATTAAAAAACCAAAAGAGCTGTACATTTCGTGAGTGCAAAAATAGGTGCAAAAAAGTGTTGTTACATTTTGGAGAGTATAAAAGATTCGGCACCAATGAATATACCACTCTCACTTGTTTTATGTACATTTGACAAACAAATGGAAAATTTTTATGCGAAAAGCTTAGACTTGGTGAAAAAGTAGTTTTGGTAAATAATATGATTTTTTTTTCACGAAAAACATAATTATGTAAAAAAAATTTAATGAACCCAAAATTTTTGGTGAAAAAGAAAAATTTTTTGATGTAAAAAAAATTAATGAAAAAAAAATTTTTGGTGAGAAAAGAATTGATAAAAAAAATTTCATAAAAATTTGAAAAAAAATATGATTAAAAAAATGAATGAAAAAAAAATTCATAAAAAAAGTTTTTATGAAAAAACAAAAAAATTGATGAAAAAACAATTTTGATGAAAAAAAAAAAATTGATAAAAAAAAAATTTTTTTTGATGAAAAAAAAAATCATGAAAAAAAAATTTGATGAAAAAAAATTGATGAAAAAAAAAATTTTTTTTTGATGAAAAAAAAAAAAAAAATCATGAAAAAAAAATTTGATGAAAAAAAATTGATGAAAAAAAAAAATTGATTAAAAAATGATGCAAAAAAAGTTTGATGAAAAAAAAAAAATTTATGAAAAAAAAAAAAAAAATGATATAAAAAAAGTTTTATGAAAAAAAAAATTTTTTGATGGAAAAAAAAAAATTATGAAAAAAGAAAAAAAATTTGATGAAAAAAAAAATTTAATAAAAAAAAATTGTTTTGAAAAAAAAACTGATGAAAAAAAAAAAAATTGACGGAAAAAAAATTTATGAAAAAAAAATTGATGAAAAACAAAAAATTTGATGAAAAAACAAATTTTTTGTTGAAAATATTTATGTTACTTTTTATTCACCAGCTGGTGAAAAACGGTTTTATTCACAACGAGGTGGATTATTATACAAGTTACAAACCCTAGTTATTAAAATTTTGGTTTTAAAAAAATGAAAATAGTAATTCTTGTTTTCTTTTTCGTTAATTGTTAGCTTTTATAGTCAAACTGAGGGGGCGTCCTGCAACTTTTTTAAAATTAGACACCAGCCTAAAAACGTTATCATGTTAAAATATTTTTTTTGATTATAAAAACAATGTTTTGAATTGAAAATAAAAAATAAAGTTTATATGACTTCCTTTAATAAAACCTTTTATAATTAAAAACTATTTTTTAATACTTTTTACGTTTTCAGCAAAGATTTTTGAATTTTGAGCGCATATTTTTGATTTTTAAGTGCGTAAAAATCGGAGCCCTTATATTTAAAAATTTATTGACCTAAATATAGCAGTTAATTTGTTTATGTACATTTTTAAAATTCCCGGGAATCCCGTACAAATTTCCCGGGAATGCGGGAAAGGAAAATTGACGAAATTCCCAGGAATATCTAGACGGGAAATCCCGGGATGCATTCTCTACCACAGACAGATAGATATCGCTAGAATGTCTTAGAAACCATCATGGATCAATTTGCCTTTACTTCAAATATGTTGTTCTCTGTGTAGGGTATTGATAAATTCTACCTGACCGAATATAACTGTTTTCTTTTTTTTGTATAATAACATTTGTAGTTATTTTAATTTCGAGTTGAAAGAATTGCCATCTTGAAGTTTTGTTGTGCGTTGGAAAATCAGTTGGAATTTCAAATGTTTTTTCTTTACAATCGAGTGTGTGTAACTGTTAGTGATGTTAACTTTATCTTGAAAAGAACTGGGTGTTCTCAACAAAAAAAAAAAAAAACATAATAAAAATGATACATTTAGTTATGAAAGCAAATTGTTTAAGGATTCTTTTAACTGAAAATAAATGAAACACAAAAAGAAAATATAAAACTTGAAAATGTTTTCTTTAGTTGGGAATTAGTAGTTAAAGCTTTTCACAACTGAAGTCGGTAAAAGTTTTATTTCGCTGGCTTAATTTAACTACATAGATAGTTATGTATAACAATGACAACGATGATGACAACTGATAATGTTGCTGTTACATAATTACAAAATATTAACAAACATTTTTGTTGTTATCATTCTTGTGACAGAGAAGCAGTAGTGGAAGTAGTATTTTATTATACCCTCCACTTAGTAATAGAGGGTATATATAAGTTTGTCATTCCGTTTGTAACTCATCGAAATATCGGTCTAGGACCCCATAAAGTATATATATTTACGACCAGTGATCGATTTTAAGACATTCTAGCGATGTCCGTCTGTCTGTGGAAATGGTGATCACGGCCACAATATTACACGGAGATCACTGAAACTCAACATATTTATTGGAAGTTCTCCCGATCAGTTTGGTATTGCATTTGAGCGATATCGGTTCAGCGGTTCAAAAGTTATAAACAAAAATGTAAGGACACCTCGAACATTTTGGTACATTCAACATAACCTAAAAATACAAAATGCTTTAATTCGGCTGCTGATTGACATATGTGAACATAATTGAACACCGAACGGTATTTAAACAATCACGAACATATTACTGACAACAAAAAAAAAAAAAAATCGCGGATTTTTTTTTTCGCGGAAATTTTTTTTAAAAAATTTTTTTTTTTTCAAAAGTGATTTCAGTAATCTTTTGGAAATTGTGGAGGGTATTAATACATTCGTCAAGGTCGAATTTAACTTTTTTACTTGTTTAAGTAACTGTATTTAGTAATAATGGTTACATATACAAAAAAAAAAATTATATTTTTTGCAAAAAAAAAAAAATGAATTTTTGCTACAATTATCAAAAAGTTTATAAAGAAGTATGATATGTATGAGCATTAGGAGGAAACTTAGTGGTGTGTAACATTTTTTGGACTACACTCAAAAAAAAGTGAACTAAAATCTGGGAAAATTAACTAAATTTTGAGAAAAAGGGGGAATGATTTGGCTCAAAAGATTTTTTTCTTGGTTTTAGTTTATAATTTTCCCAAAAATAAGGAAAACAAAGCTATTTAATTTTAAGCCAATTTTAACTAGTTTAGAACTAGGTTGGAACTAGACCTTGGACCCATGGGTTTGGACTCCATGGGTCCAGCCCCGGTTAACTAGAGACCCCGTTGGTTCCTTTAAGGGTCCCCATAGATTTTGAACGAAAACTTGTGTCCGTTTCGCTCTACCTTGCTTAGTTTTTGAGATACGGTAATAAGGGGTCTGATAGGGTCTTGAGAATATTAAAAACTGGATAACTCAAAAACTATTAATCGTAGAACTTTCGGGTATTTTGCGGAAGTGTTCTACGAGTCAAGAGCTACAAAAATGCCGTTGGACCTTTTCTCGTATTTACCGAGATATGCGCATATATATTATCTCGGCAATTTCAAATTTTAGATCTAAAATAAGGGTCTTAGATTAGATTAGATTAAAGAGGCCCTATGCACTGCGACCAGAAAGATCTATTGTGCAGCCTATAAAGGGTGCCCTAAATGTTCAGGCTTTTAATAAAGCCGAGAATCCTATTTGGCAGAGAGTTCCACACGTCGGTCGGAGATATTAAGTGTCCCCCTAGATGTTGAAGTCTTCTACCAATCAGTCTTGGGCATGTACAAAGTATATGTTCTGCTGTTTCCTCCTCCATCTCGCAGAATCTGCACGTGTCCGTGTCAGTTAGATTTCTCTTTCTAAGTTGGTAACGTAGGTTACAGTGTCCAGTTAGGTAGGACGTTAGGATTCGAAGATCCTTTTTGTCTAAAGACAGTAATCGTTTAGATACAGTGTTGGATGGAATTATGAATCTTTTTGCCTGCCGCTGCCCAGCGCAATAGTTCCAATGTTCCATGAACTTAGATTCACTCCATATTTTGAGTCTGTCCCTAACATGTCCCGATGGCAAACCAAAGAATGGTTCTGGGCCAATAAAGGGTCGCCTGGCACCACAATTTGCCAAACAGTCAGCGCGTTCGTTTCCCGTGTGACCCTCATGTCCCGGAATCCATACGAGTGTCAGGTCGTTATGTCGTCCTAGTTCGTTAAGTGACTCAATGCAGTTCATGACCAGTCCGGATGTCACCTCATAAGCTATGAGAGCTTTTAGTGCAGCCTGACTGTCAGACATTATATATATATGGGAACCATTTGTTTTCCTACGAAGACATTCGGTTACACATACATGAATGGCATATAGTTCTGCCTGAAATATTAATGGGGATTTCCCCATGCGTAGAGCGCGTTGGGAATTTGGTCCGAATAGGGTCTTGAGACCCCGACAGATATGCAGAGCTAGGCTATTCCATATTTTTCATTATAGTCTTTCTTTTGAAAATTTCATCCGTTTCGCTCTATCTCGCTTATTTGAGATATCGCCATTTTGAATTTTTAACTAAATTCTAAGAAGTGATTTACTAAATAAGAAATACACTTCCTCAATTCAAAAATAGAAAAATACGATGATGTTTTTATACCCTCCAACAACAGTATGGGGGTATACTCACTTTGTCATTCCGTTTGTAACGCATCGAAATATCGGTCGGGGACCCCATAAAGTATATATATTATTGATCTATAATCGATTCTAAGACATTCTGTGAATGTCCGTCCGTCCGTCCGTCTGTCTGTAGATAACACAATGCAGTCCAAAATAAAACAGCTAGACTCCTGAAGTTTGGCACAAATATGTCCCATGTCATAGGCAGGTTAAGTTCGTGAATGGGCAAAATCGGGCCAGGGGGAAAAAAGTTCCTCCTTGAAGAACTGAACCAACATCTGAAAAAATACACTTTTTTTACATGTTTTTTTTTGTATTTTTGTTAAATAAATGAAACATTGGGTGTATATATCGCGATTGGAAGGTGCTGTCAAAGTCCCTCACTGACCCTCATCATCCCCCTCCCCCAAAAAAAGAAAAACGCCCCTGACATTTTTTTTTTAATTTTTTTTACATTTTGGAGGATATAAGAGATTTGGCACAGCCGAATTTAATACTCTCACTTGTTTTTAGTAAATTTTAACTAAACTTGAAAAAAAAAAACAAGACAGAGTGTTAAATTCGACTGTAGCGAATATTTTATACCCTCCAATATGCAAAAAATTAAAAAAGAAAAAATTTGCGGTGATTTGGGGCCTCCTTGTCCCTCGTGGTATATGTTTACAAGTTCATTGTATTTTGCTTTGCGCACTAAAATATTGAAATTTTATTAATTAAATTATTTTTTTTATCCATTGGGGTGGACCAAAAAAATTAGACATTTTGTATCTCCCTGGGTACTAAGGACTGTGAACTTCAGCAAACATAAAAATGTTTCATTTGTTCATCAAAAATTAAAAAAAAAAAAAAA
Organism: Pegoplata infirma; assembly: GCA_963921195.1. NCBI lineage: Eukaryota > Metazoa > Arthropoda > Insecta > Diptera > Anthomyiidae > Pegoplata > Pegoplata infirma. The sequence continues at coordinate 45,362,610 of OY992538.1, forward strand.
CTTTTAAAAAATCCCTGTTTTCAGAGGTTGATTTAGTTCTTCAAGGGGAAATATTTTTCCCCCTGGACCAATTTTTCCCATTTCCGAACATAACCTGCCTAGGACCATAAGACATATTTTAGGAGTCTAGCTCTTTAATTTTAGACTGTATCGTGTTAACTACAGACGGACTTATGCACGGATATCGCTAGAATGTCTTAGAATGTTTTAGAATCGATAACTGATCATAATATATATACTGTATGGAGTCCCAGACCGATATTTCGATGCGTTACACACGGAATAACAAAGTGAGTATACCCCCATACTGTAGTTGGAGGGTATAAAAATAAGGACCACACTGGTCAACATGACTGTTTTGTTTTTTTTTTTAATCCAACGGCCACATACATTTGGTTTATTTATTTGACTTAAAACTTAAAAAAAATATGGGGCATTCCATGTCAAATCGGACACTTTGAATATTTTTTTTTTTAGATTTTCCCAATTTATTGACAGTTTTTAGTACTCTTCGAAAAATCTTTCGTGGTAAATTTTTAGATTTTTTTGATGACCCGTTCAGAAGATATCGAATTTTTAAAAATTGGTAGTTTGTTCCCTTACTTAAACTTCTTTTACTCATAACTTCTTCAATAATTTTCAAAATTGCAAACTTTTTTTCAAAATTTTTGAAAAATACAAATATAGTTGGAGCAAATTTTATAAGAATATAATTTTGAATGGAAGCCCACTTATGGAGTGGAGATAGGTCGTAAGAGTGTTTTACAAAAATGTTGGAGGGTAATAGTAAATGGGGGTCAGTCTCACTAATGACCCCTCTCGGAAGCACCATTGGACCGGTAGAAGCTGATTAAATAAAACAAATTTACAAAATATAAAAAAAAATTGTATGGGGACCGCCTTAATAGTTAAAGATAGAGGGTAGGTGTGTTCAGAGAAAATGTTTGGACTAAAAAAATATTGTGGGTCGGGTATATACTTTATTGCTCTAAGGCAATGGTTCCCAACCTTTGATTATCGCCCCACTGGGGGGCAATTTGAATGCTTCAGGGGGCAACGAAGAAATTTTTAAGATTTTTTTTGTTAAATAAACTAAAAAATATAAAATTTAGTTAAATTATTTAGTTTATTGTTGAAATCTTTTTCTAAAAACTTTGTTTAACCTTTAACTGTCGAGGTGGTGGTAAATTTTACCCTCTCGTTAAATTTTTTTGAATTATTCTCTTCCATTGCACTCTATTATTTTTATTTTCTAAGTATCTTCACAAATCACAATCTTTAATATATAGTTGTGTTTTGGTGAAGCTAGGCTTAGCAAGAGTCGAGCAATGGACATGCTGGTGTAAAAATTACCACTCGTCGGCATTTACGTAAGTTTTTCTTTGGAAATATTTTACCCCATGTCAGCATTAGCGTAAGTATTCAGTTGAAAAATATTGACCACACCTCGAAATAAACGTTAGGTTTTAATATAATTATTTTTACCACTCCTCGGATATGTTGTTAGTAAAAAATTAAAAGAGTCATTAAAGCCAAATTAAAGGGGAACTTTGTATGGGTGACCAAATCTAAACACGAACCGGTGATTTCCACTTGATATAAATTGGAATTTCAGCAAAAGCAATTGATAGTTGCGGTGTATCGCGCTTACACTGTGTACGTGGACAGATGGTCGGACGGACAGACAGATACACTGTCAGACGGAAATCACTAAATCAACGCAAAAAACGATTCTGAGTTGTCCGGCATACTTGAAAGTTGGTTAGGACCTGTATTTCGGGTAGTAAGTTTTTCTAACTTTTTTTACTTACTCTGTTATACCCTGTACCACTGAGTGGTGGAGGGTCTAAAAATCTCCAAAAAGGTTGTCCTGTAGTTTCTTCAATTAATTTTTTTTCTCTACGATCTCTTATATTTCTCAAAATGTATACATTTGACTGTAAATTAACATCCATCAAAATTTTGGTTTATATTTTATTAATAATTTTTTTATAAGTTTTCCTTCCTTTTCCATAAAAAAAAAGGTTCGTGAAATAAAGTAACTGTTATGATGAAAATAGCTTATAGTAGTATTTTTTTTAAGTTTTACATTTATTGTTATTATTAATGTTGTAACTTAGTTTTAAAAAACAAATAATTATAAAAAAATATTTTTTATTAATTTTTGTTTAAAAAATTAAAAAGGGGTAAAATTTACCACCACGTCATAAACTATGCTCCAAAAATTCACCTCGTCAGTTAAAGGTTAAACGATAATTTTAACAAAAAGTCTAGTAATTTTTTAATTTTAGAACAAATTTGAAAAATTTACAAATTTTTCTTGAGTGTAGGGGGGACATTGTAGTTTTTATAACTTAAAAGTGGGGCATGACGCAAAAAAGATTGGAAACCATTGCTCTAAGGGCACTCTTAGGGCAGTTAGAGCGGTTGAAGCAAATTTTAAAAAATGTAATTTTGTATTGGAGCCCCCATTAGTTTGTTCAAGAGATGGGCACATGAGCAGATTAGAGCGTGATTCACGTGAGTGACGCGTGAACACGCGTGAGTGTGACTGAATTCAATTTTACTCACGTGATTGTGAGTTAGTGTGAGTGGAGAAAAAAATCAACATGAGTGTGAGTGAGGTTTGCGTGAGTACACGTGAGTGTGAGTTGTATTAAATTTATTCACGTGATTGTGAGTGAGTGTGAGTCAAAAAAATATGCTCGTGAGTGAGAGTGCGTGATTCAAAAATTCCTGTCGTGAGCGTGAGTGAGTGTGAGTCAAAAATCACTCACGCGCCCATCTCTACTTTGTTCCGAAGAAATGTTTAGACGTAAAAATTAATGGCGGTCGGTCTTGGAAATGACCCCTCTATGACGCACCATTGGAGCAGTAAAAATTATTTTAGGATTGGAAAATTACAAAAAAAAATTTTCAAAAAATTTAAAAAAATAGTAATAATCGTTGTCCCACGATCCTACTGGTCAAAAAATTTGTAGAATCGATAGAAGTTTTACACAAAAAAAAATTTAAAAAATCAAAAGAGTACATACATTTTCAAAAATGAGATTTAAATTTTAAAACTTAGAAATCGCATACAAGAGCGCTTTAAGAATTTTTTGGGATTTTTTTTTTAAAAAGTACGAAAAAAACAAAAATTTTGAAGAAAAAAAAAATTGAAATTTAAAACATTATTGAAGAAGTTATGAGTAAAAGAAGTTTGAGTAAAGGAACAAACTACCAATTTTTAAAAATTCGATATCTTTTGAACCGGTCATCAAAAATTCTGAAAATTTAGCGCGAAGGAGTTTTCCAAGGGTACTAAAAACTGTCAACAAATTGGGAAAATCTAAAAAAAAAAAAATTATTCAAAGTGTCGGATTTGACATGGAATGCTCCATATACATATTTCCAGAAAAATCAAATATTATTAGATTAATCGGCAGTAATTCCTTAATTGAAATTAGGAATTTTATATAAATCGAACAAATATTCGTGTAAAATTGTTCGATTAATCGAACAAGAATTAATCGACTGGACACCCTAAATAAGTCTCACCCTTATAACCTTCTAAAGATGTACTTTGAATAGTTTTAGTTTTTTTTTGTAGCTTTTCTGGTACTGTCAGTGATGCTGATAGCTGACAGCTAAAGTTTTCATAATTTTCATTTTTTTTGTTGAAGTAAATGACAAGTAACAACTACAAATTGTAATGTTTTTTTTTTTCTCATATTTTAATTAATTTAAAGTAAATCTTTATCTTTATTTAGTACATAAGAACATTCCTTTTCATAAATGTTCGTTTAAGTGTTTATTTTAACTATTCTATTATATTCATTTGATGTTTGTTATTGTTGATTTAAGAGAAACATTTCAATTATAATTCATTTGTATTTATTTATATTGAAAATCAACATTGCTTAAGGAATTGTTTCCTTAATTGAGTTGTTTGAATAGAAAATTTATTATATTTACTTCAACAAATACTATTAACAAAACATTAGCGGTATTCGCTCTTGATAGCATTTTTGCAAGGGTAGTATAAATGCTATGATTTTATGCTACAAAGCGTGAGCGTCTTTTTTTCGTTTTTATTGTGAGTTTTCAAACAGCTGTTGTTATTATATTCTGCTGTTGTCAAAATAGCTATTTTCTATCGAAAATCGCTTTTCTAGCGATTTTTTTAGTAGGATTTAGCGACTTTCTGTTGGAAGATTAGTTGGCATCAGTGCTGCGCTCAAGAAGAAGATAAATAATTTAATTTTTTCATTTGTGTTGTTCTAATTTTTGCTTATTTTTTTTTGTTATAATTCGTTTTAAAAATCTGTTGTTATTTTTTTTACACAAAATATGAAAGTTTGTTAATTTTTCTTATTGTTTTCCGGAAAAACTAAAAGATGTTAAGTATTGTAAGCTTGAAAGGTTTGAAAGACCAGAATATGCTATGGGTTTTTGCCTTGCATATAAATGAAAGTCTTGTATATTTTTATTTCATGTATTTTGTTGTTGTGGTCTTGCATACTCTTGTATTTATACAATATCTGCAAGCTTTGAAAGGTCTGCAAGGGTAGTTTGCTACCAAGAGCGAATACCGCTAATAATTACGATATTAAATGGAAGTGAAGTTAAGGCAAATTGAATATGAATAGCTCAAGAGGGTGAAAATTATAATTATCTTAAGGTAAACATAATTAAAAATTTTGAAATCATTTTAAAAAAGATTTTAGTGCAAATAGTGAAATAATTTTAGATGGTGATAATTTAGCAGTTTAGTTTAATTTTTAAAAAAAAATTCTGGATTTTAGAAACTTAAATTAACGATTCGGTTTTAATCCTAAAAATTTTTAAAGAGGGCTAAAATATTTTTGATTTAAGAAATTAGCAATAAAATATTTTTTAGGTATTATACATTACTAGACAATCTTTTATAATCTTTCTAGGCGTATACTTAATTTAAAATGTAATTAATATTACTTATACGCCGGTGAGCATATTACATTTCCGTTTGTTTTTTTTTTAATTTATTAACTAAAATTCATATAAAATTTATTATCGCTGTTTTTATTTTTTCAATGTGTGTATTTTTAAAATGTATATGCGAGATATTACTTCAGCTTAGTAAACTAAAACCTAGAATCCTTCGAAAAAAGACACACAAAAAAACCGACAAAAATTTTTTACTAACAAAATCCACCGACACAATCATACACTAACAATTAAATGTGTGTAAAATTAATAAAATTCTGACTAAAAAAGTTTTCTATATAAAAAAGAATCAGATGCTGAGATAGTTTTTCTATATAAAAAAGTCTTAGATTCTTAGAAATTTTTCTATATAGAAAAAGTTTTAGATTCGGAGAAATTTTTTCTACATAGAAAAAGTTTTAGATTCTTAGAAATTTTTTCTTTATAAAAAAAAGTTTTAGAATCTGAGTCATATTTTCTATATAGAGAAAGTCTAAGATACTTAGACATTTTTTCTATATAGAAAAATTCTTAGATTTTGGGACATTGTTTCTATATAGAAAAAGTCTCAGATTCTGAAACATTTTTTCTTATAGAAAAAGTCTTAGATCCTGAGACATTTTTTCTCAAATTCTCAGACAGTTTTTTCCATATAGAAAAAGTATTAGATTCTGAGACAACTTTTCTATAAAGAAAAAGTCTCAGATTCTGAGTCAGTTTTTCTATATAGAAAAAATGTTTCAGAATCTGAGACTTTTTCTAAAAAAGAAAAAATGTCTCAGAATCTGAGACTTTTTCTATGTAGAAAAAATGTTTCAGTTTCAGACTCTGAGACAGTTTTTCTATATAGAAAAAATGTCTCAGAACCTGAGACTTTTTCTGTATAGAAAAAACGTCTCAGAATCTGAGAATTTTTCTATATAGAAAAACTGTCTCAGAGTCTGAAACTACAAAAAAAAGTCTCAGGTTCTGAGAGATTTTTCTATATAGAAAAAGTCTCAGATTCTGAGGAATTATTTCTATATAGAAAAAGTCTCAGATTCTGAGAAATTTTTTCTAATAGAAAAAATGGATACATTTTTTCTATACAGAATGAGTCTCAGATTCTGTGACAATATTTCTATATAGACAAAGTCTCAGAACCTGAGAAAAAGTTTTAGACTCTGAAACATTTTTTCTTTTTTCTCAGATTCTGACATTTTTTCTATATAGAATAATCTCAGATTTTGAGACATTTTTTTCAATATAGACAAAGTCTAAGAATCTCAGAATCTCAGAATCTGAGACTTTTTCTATAAAATCAATAAAATTCTGACAAAAAAATTTTCTATATAGAAAAACGAATCAGAATCAGTTTTTCTATGTAGAAAAAGTCTCAGATTCTGATAAATTTTTTCTATACAAAAAAAGCCTCAGATTCTGAAACATTTTTTCTATATTAAAAATTCTCAGATTCTGAGACATTTTTTCCTTATAGAAAAAGTCTCAGATTCTAAGACATTTTTTCTATATAGAAAAAGACTCAGATTCTGAGACATTTTTTCTATATAGAAAAAGACTCAGATTCTGAGCCATTTTTTCTATATAGAAAAAGTCTCAGATTTTATGACATTTTTTCTATATATTTAGAAAAAGTCTCAGATTCTAAAACTTTTTTTCTATAAAGAAAAATTCTCAGATTCTGAGACATTTTTTCTATATAAAAAAATATTTTTTCTATATACAAACATCATCAGAATCTAAAGAGAACAAATGTCTCAGAATCTATATAGAAAAAGTCTCAGATTCTGAGATATTTTTTCTATATAGAAAAAGTCTCAGATTCTGAGACATTTTTTTCTATATAGAAAAAGTCTCAGATTCTGAGACATTTTTTTCTATATAGAAAAAGTCTCAGATTCTGAGACATTTTTTTCTATATAGAAAAAGTCTCAGATTCTGAGACATTTTTTCTATATGGAAAAAGTCTCAGATTCTGAGACATTTTTTCTATATAGAAAAAGTCCCAGATTCTCAGATAGTTTTTCATATAGAAAAAGTCTCAGATTCTGAGACATTTTTTTGTATATAGAAAAAATCTCAGATTCTGAGACATTTTTTTCTGAAAAAAAGTCTGAAATTCTGAGACATTTTTTCTAGAAATCGAATCAGATTCTGAGAAATTTTTTCTATATAAAAAAAAAATAGATTCTGAGACTTTTTTTCTAAATAGAAAAAGTCTCAGATTCTGATACATTTTTTCTATATGGGGCATTCCATGTCAAATCGGACACTTTTACATTTTTTTTTTACATTTTCCCAATTTGTTTACAGTTTTTACTACCCTTTAAAAACTCCTTTGTGGTAAATTTTCAGATTTTTTTGATGACCCGTTCAAAAGATATCGAATTTTTAAAAATTGGTAGTTTGTTCCTTTACTCAAACTTTTTTTACTCATAACTTCTTCAATAATGGTCCAAATTTCAAATATTTTTTTCAAAATTTTTGTTTTTTTACGTATTTCTTAAAAAAAAATCTCAAAAAATTCCTCAAAGCGCTCTGGTATGCGATTTTAAAGTTTCAAAATTTAAATCTCATTTTTGAAAATGTTTGTACTCTTCGATGTTTTTGAAATTTTTTTGTGTAAAACTTCTATCGATTCTACAAATTTTTTGCCCTGGTGGATCGTGGGATAACAATTATTACTATTTTTTTAAATTTTTTGAAAAAATTTTATTGTAATTTTCCAATCTTAAAATCATGTCTACTGCTCCAATGGTGCGTCATAGAGGGGTTATTTATAAGACCGACCCCCATTTATTTTTATGTCTTAACATTTTTTTGGAACAAACTAATACCCTATCTCCAATTTCAAAGGGGACTCTTACACAAAACGAAATTTTTTAAAATTTGCTCCAACCACTCTAACTGCCCTAATAGTGCCCTTAGAGCAACAAAATATATAACCGACCCACAATATTTTTTTAGTCCAAACATTTTCTCTGAACACACCTAACCTCTATCTCTAGTTGTTAAGGCGGCTCCCATAATTTTTTTTTATTTTTTTGTAAATTTGTTTTATTTAATCAGCTTCTAAAGGTCCAATGGTGCTTTCGAGAGGAGTCATTAGTGAGACTGACCCCCATTTATTTTTACCTTACAACATTTTTTTAAAACATACCTACGCCCTATCTCCACTCCTTAAGTAGGCTTCCATTCAAAATTACATTTTTATAAAATTTAGTATTGAATACCCACGTTTTTTTTGAGTGTACGTCAAAATATAGACCGATCTGAGAATCTGAGAATTTTTCTCTATAGAAAAAATGTCTCAGAATCTGAGACTTTTTCTATATAGAAAAAATGTCTCAGAATCTGAGACTTTTTCTATATAGAAAAAATGTCTCAGAATCTGAGACTTTTTCTATATAGAAAAAATGTCTCAGAATCTGAGACTTTTTCTATATAGAAAAAATGTCTCAGAATCTGAGACTTTTTCTATATAGAAAAAATGTCTCAGAATCTGAGACTTTTTCTATATAGAAAAAATGTCTCAGAATCTGAGACTTTTTCTATATAGAAAAAATGTCTCAGAATCTGAGACTTTTTCTATATAGAAAAAATGTCTCAGAATCTGAGACTTTTTCTATATAGAAAAAATGTCTCAGAATCTGAAACTTTTTCTATATAGAAAAAGAAATCTGAGACTTTTCTGAGACTTTTTCTATATAGAAAAAATGTCTCAGAATCTGAGACTTTTTCTATATAGAAAAAATGTCTCAGAATCTGAGACTTTTTCTATATAGAAAAAATGTCTCAGAATCTGAGACTTTTTCTATATAGAAAAAATGTCTCAGAATCTGAGACTTTTTCTATATAGAAAAAATGTCTCAGAATCTGAGACTTTTTCTATATAGAAAAAATGTCTCAGAATCTGAGACTTTTTCTATATAGAAAAAATTTCTCAGAATCTGAGACCTTTTCTATATAGAAAAAATGTCTCAGAATCTGAGACTTTTTCTATATAGAAAAAATGTCTCAGAATCTGAGACTTTTTCTATATAGAAAAAATGTCTCAGAATCTGAGACTTTTTCTAAATAGAAAAAATGTCTCAGAATCTGAGACTTTTTCTATATAGAAAAAATGTCTCAGAATCTGAGACTTTTTCTATATAGAAAAAATGTCTCAGAATCTGAGACTTTTTCTATATAGAAAAAATGTCTCAGAATCTGAAACTTTTTCTATATAGAAAAAGAAATCTGAGACTTTTCTGAGACTTTTTCTATATAGAAAAAATGTCTCAGAATCTGAGACTTTTTCTATATAGAAAAAATGTCTCAGAATCTGAGACTTTTTCTATATAGAAAAAATGTCTCAGAATCTGAGACTTTTTCTATATAGAAAAAATGTCTCAGAATCTGAGACTTTTTCTATATAGAAAAAATGTCTCAGAATCTGAGACTTTTTCTATATAGAAAAAATTTCTCAGAATCTGAGACCTTTTCTATATAGAAAAAATGTCTCAGAATCTGAGACTTTTTCTATATAGAAAAAATGTCTCAGAATCTGAGACTTTTTCTATATAGAAAAAATGTCTCAGAATCTGAGACTTTTTCTATATAGAAAAAATGTCTCAGAATCTGAGACTTTTTCTATATAGAAAAAATGTCTCAGAATCTGAGACTTTTTCTATATAGAAAAAATGTCTCAGAATCTGAGACTTTTTCTATATAGAAAAAATGTCTCAGAATCTGAGACTTTTTCTATATAGAAAAAATGTCTCAGAATCTGAGACTTTTTCTATATAGAAAAAATGTCTCAGAATCTGAAACTTTTTCTATATAGAAAAAATGTCTCAGAATCTGAGACTTTTTCTATATAGAAAAAATGTCTCAGAATCTGAGACTTTTTCTATATAGAAAAAATGTCTCAGAATCTGAGACTTTTTCTATATAGAAAAAATGTCTCAGAATCTGAGACTTTTTCTATATAGAAAAAATTTCTCAGAATCTGAGACCTTTTCTATATAGAAAAAATGTCTCAGAATCTGAGACTTTTTCTATATAGAAAAAATGTCTCAGAATCTGAGACTTTTTCTATATAGAAAAAATGTCTCAGAATCTGAGACTTTTTCTATATAGAAAAAATGTCTCAGAATCTGAGACTTTTTCTATATAGAAAAAATGTCTCAGAATCTGAGACTTTTTCTATATAGAAAAAATGTCTCAGAATCTGAGACTTTTTCTATATAGAAAAAGAAAAATTTCTCAGATTCTGAGATCCTGTCTACAACAGAATTTCACTTTTGAGTGTTTAAACGAAAAAAAAACTGCATAAAGACCAAAGAACGGTTCAGTGAATTGCTTAAATTTATGTACTGGAAGTAAATGGTAAGTCCAAACGAATCAGCATTAACTGCTAACAAAAAAACAGAAAATTTACCTACCAAAAAATATAGAAAAACAAAAACCAAAAAAAAAAAAACAGGATCAGAAAATAAAAACCATGAAAAAACAGATAAATGTAAAAAGTAAATTAACATCTCAGCTTAATAGAAACGAAAAACAATTACAAATAAATTTAAAAAAAAATGTATATGTATTGAAATTTGTTGTTATAAAAATATATTATTATCTCTACATTTTTAGAGGATATAAAATATAACAAAAAAAATATATATTTATTTATTTAAAAATAAAAACACATAAATTGAGCTTTAGTATTAACCACATTGTTGGTGACCACCACCACCATCATTTCCAAAGTTACTTTATCATCCAATGCATTTGCTCAACCGTAAGTAACAAGGAGAAGGAGAAACCAACAACAAAAACATACAGAAAAAAAAACATTATCCGCCAACTGTATATTGTTACCGCTATTGTAATTAATATTCCCAAGCTGAACGATAAATTTTAAGCCACTGATTAATCCTGGCATTCTGGCAAACATTTTACAAAAAAAAAAAAAAAAAAAAAACGGAGGAGTATTTATTTCTCACCATACATCCTCCTTGACACATACAAACACTAGCATATTTTATATCTGAGTATTACAGAAATGTTGTAAAAATTTTTTTTATTATTCCACATCCTTCATATGGAACGCGCTTTCTTTAAACAAGTAACCAGCACAATATTGTGCGATATTCTTTATAACAAATTGCCTGTATTAAGGCGTTTATATGCCTTTTGACAAGGTTTAACATTAAATCTTATTTGACGACAATTTTTTGTAAACTAAAATGTAGGAGTAACAGACTTAAAATTTATTGCAACAAAAGGTGTCTCAGAATTTTGGCCATTTTCTTTATCAAAAAAACTTCTCAGAATCGAAGACTTTTTCTAAGGAAAACAATTCTTAGAATCTTAGACTTTCTACACAGAACAATGTTTCAAAATCTGAGACTTTTTCTATAGGTAAAATATCTCGAAATCAAAGACTTCCTTTGCCCTCCACTTACAATTACTGGTGACTCTTCGAAACAGTGGTCTGGCACCCCATAAAGTATATGGGACATACCTTGAATTTTCCAATTTTTTTTAAAAGTTTTTAGTGCTTTTCGTAGAGGTTGCCCTCAATGGGGTGTTCTCTCTCCTTTGTTGTGGTGTTTTGTGGTAAACTCAATCTTGGTTGAAATACAAGCTCTAGGCGTACACATACAGGCATACGCTGACGAATGTGCGCATTAGTATCCGGAAAGTCACTTAACTTGGTATGCAAGAAAATGCAGACCGTTATTGACTTGATGGACAACTGGTGCAATCGACATGGATTGTCTGTCAATCCAAATAAGACAACACTCGTGTTGTTCACGCGAAGAACCAAACATAAGGGTCTTCAGCTTCCTACGTTGAAGGGCATAACTCTTCAACTTTCCACAGAAGTTAAGTATTTAGGGGTTACCCTAGATAGTAAACTAATGTGGACAAAATATGTTGAACAAAAAGTTTCACGGGCTCTTCGGATTTTCTGGCAGTGTCGGCGTGCTTTTGGAAAGACATGGGGTCTAAGACCTGCTAATGTACATCGGATGTACATAGCTGTAATTAGACCTATTGTGACGTATGCGGCGGTAGTCTGGTGGCCGAGAACGATGGTGCACTCAAAAAATTATGTTAGTAAAATCAACTGAAAATGTCAGTTAAAATAACTACTTTGTAGGTTGTTTTGGGGTCAACGACTTTTTCAGTAAAATCAACTAACAATGTTAGTTATTTTAACTGACAAAAAACAACTGACTTATGTAGTAAAAATTACTAACATTTGTAGTAAAAACAATTAATTTGTAGTAAAAATAAAATAAACAATATATAATTTTTTTATTTTTTTTCAAAAAAATATTCAGAAAAAAAATAATTGAAGACCAAGTTTTTTTTAAAAAAAAAAAGTTGTGAAAAATAAAAAAAACATTTTTTTTTTTTTTTGAAAAAAACTTTGAAAATTTTTCAGAGATCAAAAAAATAAAATTAACTACTTTAAATAACTGTTACTACATTACAGTACTTTTTTGTTCGTTATTCAAAAAAACGACTTAAAATAACTAACAGAAATAGTTGGTTGATATTTTTCATACAAAAATAACTGACTTTGTAGTTGAAAACAACTAACTACTGTAAAATATACAAACAACTTACATGTAGTAACTTACATAATTTTCTAAGTGTGAAGACTATTCGATCCAAGCTAAACGGACTACAAAGAGCGGCTGCCTTCGGAATTACTGGTGCCATGAGCATCGCCATGAAATCTTTGTGCAGGCTCCGCAAAAGCGGAACATGGCATGGGGAGTACAATTTGGGACATGGTCGTCTGTTCAATAGGCTATCGGAACTTTGTCCGATGTTTTCTATGCCTTTGGACAATACAACCTCTTGGTAGGAAGTTTACTGTAATATTTCTGAGTAGGGAATACTGGGGAAACCCAGCAGACCTACTGGAAAATTACACGGATACTTTCGACACGGATGGATCCAGTACCTTAAATGGCTCTGGGTCTGGCTGGTATTTGGACGATGCCACCAAATGCTATATTGCTATGGGAAAAATGGCTACAGTATTTCAGACTGAAATATTAGCTATTTTGGACGTAGCGACCTGGATAATTGGGAACAGATGGAGTAATATTAGAATCAGTATTTGCAGTGACAGCCAGGCTGCGCTCATTGCACTTGAATCTACAGTCACTTCATCCAAAATTGTCCAGGAATGTAGACGCAGACTCAATGAGGTCTCAGGTGGGAAAAGCGTCAGTCTTCTGTTGGTTCCGGATCATAGGGGAATACGGGGAAACGAGATTGCTGACTCTTTGGCAAATATTGGCTCTGATACAATTCCTTACAATCCGGAACCTCAAATTGGTATTGGCTTGACATGGCTGATGTGTTGGATCAACTCTCATATGAAAGCAACTTTCGTGGAAAGATGGTCAAATGAGTTGGCATGCAAGAATACCAAACGTTTTGTAATTAAGCCAGACAAGAAAGTGGCTAACTATCTACTCAGTCTCAGTAGAATAGACTGTCGCAGACTTACTGGCTTAACTACGGGACACAATGCCTGTGCTCGTCATATTACGAGATTAGGTGTCTTATCAGACCCATTATGCGTGGCTTGTCTTGAGGATGATGAACATTATGTCTGTTGTTGTCCAGCGTTCTCAAGGGCTAGACTGCGGATATTGGGTTCTGATATTCGGTCTATAGACAATGTCCATGGACTTTCCTTGTCTGATTTTCTCAAGTTTGTGAAAGCAACTGAGAAATTCTGAACAAGCACTTTTCTTCCTTTTTCTTCTCAAACTTTTATCACCCTTACTTAATCTTTCTTTTCGGGGTACGGTACAATGAACTATTTTAAGTCTGAGCGCCATGGACTTGCCTAAAAATTAACCTATTTTTAAGCTTGTACAACCCACCCTCAACTCAACTCAACTCAACTAGTGCTTTTCGTAAACTACTTCTTAAGTTAATTAAAAATTTAATACTTTTAATTAAAAAATGTAATTAAGATTAAAAAAAATATTAAAATTTTAATTAAATAAAGTAAAAATTTAATTAAAAAATTAATTACATAAAAAAAAATTAAAAAAAAAATAATGAAAAAATGCGTAGATTTAATAAATCCGGCGCAATCCCTAAAATGTGAATATAACTTAAAAATATTTGTGTGACGTCATCTATGGTGTAAAGCCCCTATGACACTACATTTTTTTTGTATTGATGGAATTTATGTGAACAGTGCAAATATATCACCATAGGAAATCTGAATAAGTGTGAATAGTAAAAGCATACTAAAAAAACAGTAAACGTCAAATTTTATTCTTGTGTTATCGATAAATTTGGTTATCAAATGATTGAATGTCAAAAAAAATGTAAAAATTTTACATTTTTTTTTTGACATTTACGCATGAATGATATTAAGTGTTGCCAACTTTTCTGTTTTTCATTAAATGAAGCGATTTTTTTGTTTTTTTGACGGTTTTTGGTATTTATTAAGCGGGTTTTTATTTAAATAAAAGTAATCATCACTATTTGTTTGTTTATTTTATGTTTCTTTTTCATTTCTTCTTTTGCTGTTTCATTCTATCAATTAATAAAAAATAAAAAACAAAAAAAATGTAGTGTCATAGGGGCTTAAACTTCAGAACAAAAATAATTTTTTTTTTGCTATTTTATTTGCATTTTTGGTTTTCTCCATCTCTTACACAATAATTTTTTTCTGAATGCAAAATCCTCTATCTTTTCAAATAATTAATTTATAAATATTTTTATAACCTCCAACTACAGTATGGGGGTATACTCACTTTGTCATTCCAAGTGTAACGCATCGAAATATCGGTCGGGGACCCCTAAAGTATATATATTATTGATCAGTGATCGATTCTAAGACATTCTAGCAATGTCCGTCCTTCCGTCCGTACGTCCGTCTGTCTTTCCGTCCGTCTGTAGTTAACACGATACAGACAAAAATAAAAGAGCTAGACCTCAAGTTTGGCACAATTATGTCTTATGTTCCTAGGCAGGCTAAGTTCGGAAATTGTCCAAATCGGACCAGGGGGTAAAAAGTTCCCCCTTGAAGAACTAAAGCAACCTCTAAAAAAATACACTGTTTTACATGTTTTTTTTGTATTTTTGTTAACTAAATGAAACATTTGGTGCTCTCAACGTCCCTCAACGTCCCTCACTGAACCTATCAACGTCCCTCCCCCCAAAAAACACCCCTGACAAATTTGTAATGTTTTTACATTTTGGAGGGTATAAAAGATTCGGTACATCCGAATTTAACACTTTCACTTGTTTTGAATAATTTCATCATGCATTACATATTTATTTTCATACTAAATTTTGCATGCTGAACATGAATTTGGCAACAAAATTCCAGAACCACGATTTTGGTCCACTGATGCTAATTTTTTCTGAAAAGCTTGTTTGACGTTTTTGAAAAATATGGCTCAAAATTTGGATGTCTTGTGTACATTATGAAACAAAAAGTTTAATCTTAAAAATCGCGATGCTGATCAGCATCTGTCGACCAAAATAGCGTTTTTATTTTTATACCCTCCAACCACACACTCAAAATAATCACTCTGTTAAATTACAGAGATACTCTGCTGAGCCAGCAGAAAATACCATAGATTTCCAACCAGCAAGATTTTTTGTTATTTTACGAAGAAAACTCTGTAAAATGATTTCGATCAAAAAAAACTGTAAATTTACAGAATTATCTGTAAAATATTGATAAAACCGAAAATAATTTTACCAAAAAAACTCCGTAAATTAACAGAGTTTTAGTTAAATGCATTTAATGACTACAAAATTTTACAAAAAAAACTCTGTAAATTTACAAAGTTTTAGTTAAATCCATTTTATAAGTAAAACTTCTCTGATTCAAAAACATTAATTAAAATTAAATTAATTAAAATTAAAGTTTTGTTCAATTTCCAGCTTCTTTTATTTTTGTGAAAATTACAAGTTTTTAATGAGTAACTCCAATTTTACAAAATTTTGTTTTTCGGTCACAAGAAAATACAAAAATTTTTCTTAAAATCTGTATTTCGACAGATAACTTTGTCAAATATCTGTCGAATTGAGATTACAGTCATTTTACAGAGTATTTAACAGAGTTATTATTTTGAGTGCACTCAAAATAATAACTCTGTTAAATTACAGAAAAACTCTGCTAATTTAACAGAGTACACCATACTTTTCCAGCTAACAACATTTCTTGGTAATTTTACTAAAAAACTCTGTAAAATTATTTTGACAGAAAAAAAACTGTTAATTTACAGAGTTTATAGTAAAATATTGGTTAAATATGAAAGCTTTTTTACAGAGCAAACTCTGTAATTTTACCATAAAACTCTGTAACATGATTTGGACAAAAAAACTGTTAATTTACAGAGTTTCTAGTAAAATATTGATTAAATAAACCACCATTTAGCAAGGAAAACTATGAAATTTACATATATTTGATGCAAAAAAAAATTTACAGAAAAAATTCTGTAAATTTACAAAGTTTAGTTAAATGCATGTTATTTTGTAAAATTTTTATAAGATTTCTGAAAAATAAATTTTGATAACTTTTTTTGCTACTTTTTCAACTTTTTCTCAAAAAAAAAATTACAGATAAAATTTTGATGTTTGGTAACAAAAACAAAAACTACTCAAAACAGAAAACTTTTTTGGTTATAAAAAAGTACGAAGTATTTTGCTTAGATCTGTATTTTAGCAGAAAACTCTGTTAACTATCTGTAAAATTAAGATTACAAAGTAAAAAGTAATATAACAGAGGCAACCTTGTTTTTTTTTGTCACAACAAAATACAATGTTTTTTCTTTAAATCTGTATTTTGACAGAAAACTCTGTCAAATATCTGTTGAATTAAGATTACAGTCATTTTGCAGAGTATTTTACAGAGTTATTATTATGAGTGCAGTATGGGGGAATATTCACTTTGTCATTCCATGTGTAACGTGAATATCGATCTAGGACCCCATAAAGACTATATATATTATTGATCTATGATCGATTCTAAGGCGTTCTGTGAATGTCCGTCTGTCTGTCCGTCCGTCTGTCTGTAGAATACACAATGCAGTCCAAAATAAAACAGATAGACTCCTGAAGTTTGGCACAAATATGTCTCATGGTCATAGGCAGGTTAAGTTCGCGAATGGGCAAAATCGGCCCAGGGGGAAAAAGTTCCCCCTTGAAGAACTGAACCAACCTCTGAAAAAATACACTTTTTTTACATGTTTTTTTTTGTATTTTTGTTAAATATATGAAACATTTGATATATTTATCACGATGGGAAGGTGCTCTACCCGAAATATTGGTCCTAGACATACCTTCAAGTATACCGATCGACTCAGAATTACTTTTTGAGTCGATTTAGCGATGTCCGTCCGTCTGTCCATCTATCGGTTTAAGCACGCTACAGGTCGTAATATTTAATCAATTGACTTGAAATTTGAAACTTAAGCATCTTTTGGCCCAAGGACGAAGCCTATTGAAATTGGAGAATATCGGCCCATGTTAAGACCTAGCCCCCATACAAACGCCCCCTTTGGATTCGGCTTAATGACCCTAATGACCGTATTATAATAGATATCGCTTTGAAATTTAGCAGTTAATCAAGTTTTGAGTGCATGAATCACCAAATTTCAAATGCATCGGATCAGTCCTTCTGGTAGTCCCTATACAAGCCATCCTCCCGATATTCACATAATTCTATCAAAATTCATAAAAATTAAAATATTTGATAAAAATTTTATTTTTAGGTGTTAAACGTGTACTTTAGTTACCTAATCAAATCGGAATACAATTGGACCATTTTTGGTCCCAATCATAAAATTTCGACCGATATTTAGTTAAATCGGTATATTGATAAAAAAAATATACCAATTCCACTAAAATTTGGTATATTTCACTAAATAAAGATCTAACAAAACAATGGTGTAGGGTATCATATGGTGGGGCTTGACCGACTACACCTTTCTTACTTGTTTTCATTTGTTTTTGCCTACAAAATATTTTGAGTGTGAAAATTATCCAATAGAGCAACATTTTTATTCAAGGTCGTCATTGATTAAAATGATCGAACTTGGCTTAAATTAAGTTTAAATTAATGATTATCTCAAGGTCTACGAAAGGGTCAAAGGAACGAAATTTTGAGATTTTTTTAATCATATCTTGAATGTAGGATAAAAAGCGATATCTCGAAAACAGTTAAACCGATTTTAATTTTTGGATCTTAGTGTTAAGCGGATTAACATTAATAAATATGATATGTCGCAAGACATATTTTTTTTTTTTTTAATTTTAAAAATTTGGTCTCACTTCAGCTCTATGAGAATAATTTTTATTTTGTTCTCTTTTGTAGCACTGTGTATTATTTTTAAATTGTACCTAAAAACAGAATTTGTTCAATAATGAGTATTTATTTCAATTCGATATTTTCCATTTAAAGTTATACGCCTTATATTTCTACGAGAGCCCGTCTTTTCTTTTCATCTTATTCTGGTTGTGTACCCAACATCTTTTAACAATTTACTTTAATTTGGTATAACCAACACGTAAGTAGTTTGTTGTACAATAACGACACAAAAAGAAGAAAAATCTTTTTACAAATTCAAGTGGCATTTCTTTCCACACCTTTTACTTTGAATGCCGGTGCTGCTGATACACATTTATTTATTTTTCTTTCCATTACTATTTTTCTGAGCCATTTTTTTTTTCATTATAGACGCTTTAGTACACTAACACATGGAAACACAAACACACTTATACAAATTAGGGTGGTGAGAAAAATTACTTTTGTCAAATTTTGTCGATTACCGTTTTTGTTTAAACTAAAATGTTTTGTAACTTGTTAAAAAAAAAATCAACAGCCGGTGATTTAAACGTAAAACAATTGTTTTTCAACAAATTAATTCTTTATTTTATCAAAAATTTTGATTATTTCATTTTGTTTTTTTATAAAAAATTTTTTTTATAATTTTTTTTATTTTTTCATCAAACATTTTATTTTTTCATAATTTTTTTTTTATCAAAAACTTTATTTTATTAAATTTTTTTTTTATTATTTTATCAAAAAATCTTTATTTGTTTCATCAAAATCTTGTTATATCCTCCAACTACAGTATGGGGGTATAGTCACTTTGTCATTCCGTTTGTAACGCATCGAAATATCGGTCGGGGACCCCATAAAGTATATATATTATTGATCTATGATCGATTCTGAGACTTTTCTAGAATGTCCGTATGTCCGTCTGTCCGTCCGTCTGTATAAGACACGATGCATTCCAAAATAAAAGAGATAGACTCGTTAAGTTTGGCAGGAATATATCTTTTGGTCCTAGGCAGTTTAAGTTCGTAAATGGGCAAATTCGGACCAGGGGGAAAAAAGTTCCCACTTGAAGAACTTAACTAACCTCTGAAAAACGCCACATTTTTACAGGGTTTTTCGTGTTTTTGTTAAGCAAATGAAACAAATTGATGTCAGAAAAAGTTCAAGGTCCTGCACTTGGAATTAGGAAATAAAAAAAATTGTTTTTTATGCGCCCCCCCCCCCCTTTTGTGGGCGTGGATATTAAAAATGTTTTTATATAATGATAAAATTGTATTAGTTAAGTTCAAAAAGCATAATAAATGAATTTTAAAACATTTAAAGCATAGGTTTATGTGTCCCCCAATGACCCCCCCTAAAAAACGCCCCTGATTTTTTTTATATGTTGGCACAGCCGAATTTAACAATCTTACTTGTTTTTTCATTAAAAATATTTTTTCTTGATTTTTTTTTTTCATAAAATTTATTATCAACATTTTTTTGTTTCATAATTTTTTTTCTTCTAAAATTTTTTTATATACAAAATCGTATCGAGGCCTTTAAAATACAATTTTTCCATATTAAATTGTTTTGAGGACTTGGTCCGCAAAAATTGAAAAAGGCCTATATCCCGAGAAGCTGAAATACTTTAAAAAATATATTCTAGAAGTCTGTGCAAAAATCATTTAAATAGAGTAATTTTCCTGGCAATCTAGGAAATTTGAAAAAAATATGTTTTTCATGCCACCCTAATATACATACAGAAAGAAAGAAAGAGAGACATCATTAAGAAACACTTAATGAGGTACTTCCTTCTTTTTATACCTTAATATCAAAAAAGGAATTTATATAGTGAAAAGCCAAAAGAAATGAGAAATTTTTCAAAGTTTCCATAAAACGACAGAGCTCAAAGCAATTTTAGTATGCCTGATGTGAATCGTATTATAGAATGTTGGGGTTTTATTAATACAGCCACTAGTTTATAAATTACTAACATATGGGGGATTTCATATCAATTAAACACAGTGTTGCTACCGATGTCATACGATCGAGCTCAAAATCTAAACACTAAGAGTCGAGTCACAGTTGGGTCGACAGACCACATCCACAAATAGTTTTTGTCAGATTACAACCACAAAAGTTATTGAATATTTTATCTTTTTTCCTAACATCTGCTTCTATCATCAGATAATCAGCATCAAAAAACTAAAGGTGTATAAATTTTTTTTAACACGGCAATTTGATTAAAACAAAAATTGTCGTCACGATAAAAATGTCGTCACGATTTTTTACTTTTTAGCCAATTGCAGTTTTAAAAAAAATTTTTACACTTTTATTTTTTTGGTGCTGATTATATGATGATAGAAGCAGATGTTAGGAAAAAAGATAAAATATTCAATAACTTTTGTGGCTGTAATCTGACAAAAACTATTTGTGGTTGTGGTCTGTCGACCCAACTGTGACTCGCCTCTAAATCTGAACGAGATCAGTAAAAAAGTTGCTTAGGTAGAGGTGGAGAATTTTAACACTTTAGATCTTTTAGATCTATGTAACTTTTGAGCAATTACATTTATAAAATTTTGTAGAAAATGTTTTCCACCAACTTTTCTTCAATCTTTTGAAAAATTTCAAAAGTATTTCAAGACCCCAAACTTTAATCGTTTTTAATATAATAATGTTTTGAGGCTGGTGTCTAATTTTAAAAAAGTTATAGGACGCCACCGCACGATTAACAAAAAAGAAAATAAGAATTACTGTTTTCATTTTCTTAAAACCAAAAACTTGGTGAATAAAAAATATTCACCAGCTGGTGAATAAAACGTAACATAATTATTCTTCATCATTATTTTTCATCATTACTTTTTTTAATCAATATTTTTTTTTTCATTGATATTTTTTTCATCAATATTTTTTTTTCACCAATATTTCTTTTTTTCATCGATATTTTTTTCATCATTTTTTTTATCAATAATTTTTTTCATCAATATTTTTTTTATCAATATTTTTTTTTATCAATATTTTTTTTTATCAATATTTTTTGTCATAAACTATTTTTTCATCAAGATTTTTTTTATCAATATTTTTTTTATCAATATTTTTTTCATCAATACATTTTTTTCCATTAATGTTTTTTTTCATAAATATTTTTTGTCATAAATTTTTATTCATCAATATTTGTATACCCTTCAACCACAGTATGGGGGTATACTAACTTTGTCATTCCGTGTGTAACGTATCAAAATTTTGGTCTAGGACCCCATAAAGTATATATATTTATGATCAGTGATCGATTCTAAGACAATCTAGAGATGTCCGTCCGTCCGTCTGTCCGTCTGTCCGTCCGTCTGTCTGTCCGTCCGTCCGTCAGTCTGTAGTTAACACGATGAAGTCCAAAATAAAAGAGCTAGACTCCCGAAATTTGGCACGAATATGTCTTATGTTTATAGGCAGGTTAAGTTCGGAAATGAGCAAAATCGGACCAGGACGAAAAAAGTTCCGCCTTGAAGAACTAAACCAACCTCTGAAAAATACAATTTTTTTACATGAATTTTTGTGTTTTTGTTTAACAAATGCAACATTTTTATGCTACAAGAAGTTCAAAGTCCTGCACTTGGACCCAGAGAATTAGAAAATGTCGTTTTTTTCGGTCCTCCCCCTTTTATGGGCGTGAAATAAAATTTTTGTTTAAATAATGATAGACTTGTATTTCTTTACTGCAAAAATCATATGAATAGATTTTAAAACACATAGTCGAGAAGAAATTTGTCCCCCCCCCCAATTTCCACTACCAACGCCCCCCCCCCCCCCCTTCCCCCCAAAGAACGACCCTGCAATTTTTTTTATTTTGTGGCATGTTGGAGGGTATAAAAAAAAGACTCAGCACAGCCAAATTTAACAGTCTTAGAGTCCCCGCACAACAATGTCGGAGCGGTTGACGTTTTCGGTCATGAGAGAGTATAGGCGCAAAACAAAGACGGTAGCGGAAATTCTGTCACATGCTGATTTTCACACAATTTTTTCACTTTTTCGTCACTTTTTTATTTAAATTAATTGTATTTTTAATTATCAATATGATTTTTTCATATTGATTCGTTTTTTCCTGTTTTTTTTTTAATTTTAATATGTTTTGTTTTTAGAGATCATATTTTTTTGTTTACTTTATCGAAAATAATCGAAATTTTTGTAAAAAAGTGGCAACATTTTCATATCAAAAATTAAGGGAGAGAGAGAAACCGACACAAAAATAAAATTGATTTTATTCTAGCGGATTTCGGTCGAGCGTTTTTTCATGCCAAATTTGTATGAAAAAAACGTCACCGACATTGTTCTGCGGGCACTCTTACTTGTTTTTCATAAATTTTTTTAATCATTATATGTTTTCATAAATATTTTTTTCATCAATATTTATTTTTCATCAATATTTTTTTTCATCAATATTTTTTTGCATCAATACGTTTTTCTTCAAAATTTTTTTTCATCAATATTTTTTTTCATAAATATTTTTTTTCATCAACATTTTTTTATAAATATTTTTTCATCATTATTTTTTTCATCAATATTTTTTTCATCAATATTTTTTTTATCAATATTTTTTTTCCATCGGTATTTTTTTTTTATCAATATTTTTTCATTAATATTTTTTATCAACATTTTTTTTTCATCAATATTTTTTTCATCAAAATTGTTTTCTTCATCATTTTTTTTTTTCATCAATATTTTTTTCATCAATATTTTTTTTTCATCAATTTTTTATCATCAATATCTTTTTCATCAATATTTTTTTTCATCAATATTTTTTTATCAATATTTTTTTCCATCAATATGTTTTTCTTCAAAATTTTTTTTCATCAATATTTTTTTTCATAAATATTTTTTTTCATCAACATTTTTTTATAAATATTTTTTTTCATCAATATTTTTTTTTTATCAATATTTTTTGTCATAAACTATTTTTTCATCAATATTTTCTTTTCATATTTTTTTTTAATCATTATATTTTTTCATCAATATTTTTTTTTTCATCAATATTTTTTTTCATCAATATTTTTTTTCATCAATATTTTTTTTTCATCAATATTTTTTTTCATCAATATTTTTTTCATCATAGTTTTTTTTCTTCAATATTTTTTTTCTCAATGTTATTTTTTCTCAATATGTTTTTTTATCCATATTTATACCCTACACCACACTGTGGTACAGGGTATAATGAGTTTGTGCTGATGTTTGTAACTACCCGAAATATTGGTCCTAGACCCACTTTTAAGTATACCGATCGACTTAGAATCACTTTTTGAGTCGATTTAGCGATGTCCGTCCGTCCGTCTGTCTGTCTGTCCATGTAAACGGTGTAAACACGATACAGGTCGCAATTCTCGATCAATTGACTTGAAATTTAAAACTTAAGCCTCTTTTGGCCCCAGGAAGAAGCCTATTGAAATTGGAAAAAATCGGTCCATATTTAGACCTAGCCCCCACACAAAGGTCCTCTTTAGTTTTGGCTCAAATGACTCTAATAGTCGCATTTTAATAGGTATCTTTTCAAAATTTGGCAGGAATTAATGTTTTATACACACAAATCACCATTCCGAATTTTAAAGAAATCGAACCAGTTCTTCTAGTAGCCCCCATACAAACCACCTTCCCGATTTTCACATAAATCTCTCAATTTTCATGAAAATAGAAAATATTTAATTAAAATTCTATTTGTGTACGCGTACTTTAATAACCTTATCAAATCTAATTATCATCGGACCATTTTGGACTTAGGTCCCATGTGGAAATTTCGCCCGATATTCAGTTGAAGCGATTTATTGTCAACAAAAAGAAGCCTATTCCACTCAAATTTGATTAGTGATTGCTTTTTACACTTATTAAAGATTTGACAAAATATAGATCTAATCAGTCCATGTTTGAACTTGGGACCCATGGTCCGGGAAACTCTGGTGTAGGGTATTATATGGTCGGTCTTGACCGACTATAATTTTCTTACTTGTTTTTCATTAATATTTTTTTATCAATATTTTTTTTTAATCAATATTTCATTAATATTTTTTGTCATAAACTATTTTTCATCAATATTTTGTTTCATCAATATTTTTTTTCTCAATATTTTTTTCATCAATATTTTTTTTTTCAATATTTTAATTAATCCATATTTTTTTCATCAATATTTTTTTTCATAAACTATTTTCTCATCAATATTTTTTTTTATCAATATTTTTTTTTTCATCAATATTTTGTTTATCAATATTTTTTTTAATCAATATTTTTTGTCATAAACTATTTTTTCATCAATATTTTTTTTCATCAATATTTTTTTTCATCAATATTTTTTTTCATCAATATTTTATTTTTCATCAATATTTTTTGTCATAAATTATTTTTTCATCAAATATTTTTTTTATCAGTATAAACATAATGAGGACCTCGACCGATATTTCAATGCGTTTTGCATAAAATGACAAAAAATATAGCGTTATTTTTTCTAGAAAAATTTTGTTTTGGAAAGAACACCTACACTCAATTTTGAGAAAAAGAGGGAATGATTTGGCTCCAAAGATTTTTTTCTTGGTTTTAGTTCATAATTTTCCCAAAAATAAGGCAAACAAAATTATTTAATTTTAAGCCAATTTTAACTAGAAAATGGGAAAATTATACTTCACATTTTAGAAATAGATTGGGCCTAGACCCTGGACCCGTGGGTTCGGCCCCATTTAACTCGAGACCCCGTTGGGTCCTTTAAGTTTCCCCATAGATTTTGAACCAAAACTTGTGTCCGTTTCGCTCTAACTTGCTTAGTTTTTGAGATACGGTAATAAGGGGCCTGATGGGGTCTTGAGAATCTTAAAAACTAGATAACTCAAAAACTATTAACCGGGCTTTCG
Organism: Pegoplata infirma; assembly: GCA_963921195.1. Classification (NCBI taxonomy): domain Eukaryota; kingdom Metazoa; phylum Arthropoda; class Insecta; order Diptera; family Anthomyiidae; genus Pegoplata; species Pegoplata infirma. Next base: position 45,387,747 of record OY992538.1, read on the forward strand.
GGTATTTTGCGGAAGTGTTCTACGAGTCAAGAGCTACAAAAATGCCGTTGGACTTTTCTCGTGTTGGGAGTATTTTCCGAGATATGTGCATATATAAAATCTCAGGAATTTCAAATTTTAGATCTAAAATTAGGGTCTTGAGACCCCGACAGATATGGAGAGCTAGGCTATTCCATATTTTTCTTTGTGGTCTTTCTTTTGAAAATTTCATCCGTTTCGCTCTAACTCGCTTAGTTTTCGAGATATCGCCATTTTGAATTTTTAACTAAATTCTAAGAAGTTATTTACTAAATTCTCAGAAGTCATTAACTAAATTCTAAGAAGTACACTTCCTCAATTCAAAGAAGAGAAATACGATGATGTTTTTTTTTGTAAATTTTAACTAAACTTGAACTAAATTGTTTTTTAAGAAATATGTCTTAAAAATAAAGATACGATTCTTAGATTTGTGGAAAATTTCTTTGTCAGTAAGAAATTTTTTCCTAATATTAAAAAAATCCATTTAAAGAAAACTATGAACTGCTTATAAGTAAATGAACTAAAATTTTTTCCTCATAGTTAAGAAAATTTCTCATTTTTAAGTTAAATTTAACTAAATTTTAGGAAAATTCATGATAAATTCTCAAAGACATTTTTCCTTAACTGTAGTTATGTCTTTTTTTTCAGTGTATTTGTAGCAAAACATTATCATGATTCAATGGTTTAGGCATGAAACTTCGCAAACATTTTTTTTTTTCAAAATCGAAATTTTGTTTAATTTTTTTTTGACAAAAACTACTTTTTCAGCGTTCGTGTTCAGATTTCGTGTAATAACTACTACCCGGTAGATCTCATTAATTTGAGCCCCTTTGGATGACATTGGTTTCAAAATTGTAAAGAGAATAAATCCTCCATATGAGGCATTCCACACCAAATGTCCAGCGAAAAAAAAACATGTGTACCGTAAACTTCTGAATAGGTGATATGGATAGCCCTATATGGAACTTAGAAAATTGCGTTTTTGGTTTTTCAATTTTTCGAAAACTGGGCTTAGGAGGCGTGGTCAAATATTGGAAAAATGGTAAAATTTGTGGCGAGTTGCCTTGATTAAATATTTATCACATTAAAACGGAATGCACCACAATGTCAAAAATTTACGTTCTTATATAGTTTTGTATGGGCTATCGATTAAAAATTTTTTTTTTTGAAAAATTTTCAGAACCCGTTCTGAAATTTTCCATTTTTTAAAAAAGTCAATTTATCAAAAATCCGGCCACTTTTTTTTTCTTTTGTATTTATTTTTTTAAAAGTTTAGATGTTTGTCCATCCACACAAAAAAAATCAGAAACAAGTTCATCTTTTTTTTCGAGAAAATCGCATTTAAACTTTAAATTTCATAACAATTTAGTAATTTGATTGTATTTTCATGTGTCAACAGAGCGTATGACGAATATTTATGCAATTAATATTACTCATTCGCAACTTTAAAACAAAGAAATACAAGCAAATAACAAAATTGTTATGAAATTTAAAGTTCAAATGCGATTTTCTCGAAAAAAAAGATGAACGTGTTTCTGATTTTTTTTTGTGTGGATGGACAAACATCTAAACTTTTAAAAAAATAAATAAAAAAGAAAAAAAAGTGGCCGGATTTTTGATAAATTGACTTTTTTAAAAAATGGAAAATTTTAAAACGGGTTCTGAAAATTTTCAAAAAAAAAAATTTTAATCGATAGCCCATACAAAACTATATAAGAAAGTAAATTTTTGACATTGTGGTGCATTCCGTTTTAATGTGATAAATATTTAATCAAGGCAACTCGCCACAAATTTTACCATTTTTCCAATATTTGACCACGCATCCTAAGCCCAGTTTTCGAAAATTTGAAAAACCAAAAACGCAATTTTCTTAGTTACATATAGGGCTATCCAAACAACCTATTCAGAAATTTACGGGACACATGTTTTTCTGTAGCGGGACATTTGGTGTGGAATGCCTCATATGTATTAATGTATGGGTGGACTTTTTCAGCAAAAAGTAAAAAAAAAAAAAATAATAATAAATCTTTATTTCATTTTTCCAGCAAAAGAACAAACTGAATACGAGAAAAATAACAAAAAACTAAATGTAAAGAAAATCAATTGACGGAAGTGGTAAAGTGAAGTGATTACGTTGATGATTATTTCTATTTATTTCTTTCACCTCTAATTTTACTATTTTTTTTTTTCTTTTTTCGGAACCTTGCATTAAAACGTATATAAATTATATAATTGATGAGTGCATTAGGGGATTAAAAGAATGAAAACGTTTTTTTTTTTAAAGATTTGAACTTTTTTTTTTTAATTTCATTGCAATTTTGTTTTAAAAATTTTGCAAGTTTATATTAAAAAACCCAACTACCAAAATATCTCCCATAATATAAAAACTAGTAATTCATAATTTGGTTAACAGCAAAAGTTAACTTTTGCTGATAACCAAATTATGTCCATCATATGCACACCTCTTATGACTCCAAACAAAAATGTTAAAAGATTAACATAATAATAACACATACTTACGTGATTATAAAGTTAAGACCAACCCCAATGAAAAGTAAGGGGAGGAAAAAAAAACTTTTCACCAAAAAATAAAAAAATACAGCAAATATTTTGATTATAAAATACAAACCATTTTTATAAAGTCTTTATTCAAAGTACTTGTAAATGAATAAACATGTATAAGGATTGCACTTAATTGCGAGAGAATAATTTGGCTTCAAAATCCACCTAACGAGTTGACCGGACATAATCCCCACGGACTTATCCCTGTAATGGGGATTACATATTCTTATAAGCATCCGAATTTTGCAATAAATTTCCTGTTCAAAGCAGATATGTAAAGGAAACACTCCAATAAAGAGAACCTGGGGTTAAAATCCAAAATCCATTGAGTATATCCAGACAAATTCCGATTTGAACAGGAAATTTCTAGCAAAATTCGGATACGAATAAGGATAAAACCAAAAAAAAAAAAAATACATTTTAAAATTCCTTATGATGTCCTGATGGTATCCTTAATCGTATCTAGTCCGGATTTCTTGCAAAAGTTGGGTAATTTTATTGGGAATTGGAATAAAAAAAATATTTTATGTTTAGGAAGCTAAAATACTTTAGAAAATGTATTCAACATGTCTGTGCAAAAACTTTGTAGAGTAGTGTATTTAACAAAGTATTTTTGTCGCTCAAAAAATATTTACACTCAAAAAAAAAAAAAAATTTACACTCAAAAAAAATATTAGTAAAATTTCTTTTAACAAATTTACTAAAAACACGTAAAAATGTAAAATTCGGCTTTGCCAAATGTATTGATACCCTCCACAATGTAACAAAACAAAAAAAAAAAAACAAAATAAATAAAAACAAGTAGAAAAATTAAATTCGACTTGGTCGAATCTATGAATACCCTCCACAATGTTATCTGATAGTAATTTTCTAAAAAAAATTCAAAAAATTGCATTACAAATTTTTTATTAGAAATAATGTTTATTATTTTGAGTCAAACTTTCTTTTAATCAATCAAATTTTTTTGAGTGTAAAATTTTTTTGAGTCTGCCATTTCATTAAAAATAATAATGTGTACATTTTTTTTTTGAGTGTAACATTTTTTTTTTTTGAGTGTAAATATTTTTTTAGTGTACAATTTCTTTGAGTAACAAATTACTATGTAAAATATTTTTGTTGTTTCATACCTATATGTAATACAAAAATAAACTATTCCACATATTTTCCTCTTTTTATATTACCATCCTTTTCTTTAAAAACCAAAAACAAATTAACATTCAATCATACACATACTTTATTTGATTTTTTCCCGTTACATACAGTTACACTAACAATAACAAAACAATATTTACTTGTCTAACAACTAAACTGCACCCCACGACAAGAAAACAAACAACAACAAGTTTTACAAAACTGGTATTTCACCATGCTTATAAAACTTGTTTAACGAGTTTTCAACAGTTTAAGGTGAAACAAATCCGAAATTCAGAGCGTTGCTTATAACTTTTGAACCACTGAACCGATTTTGCTGAAATTCAAAACCAAACAGCCTTGGGGAACGACAAATATATATGCTATGCTTCAGCCCCCTCAGAATTGTCTTTCGAATGTTATAGTGGTTTTAATCTTGTAAATTCGAAAAATACCCTTGCCGAAATTTACTATTTTGCTCATAACTTTTGAACCACTGGACCGATTTCGCTGGATTGCAATACCAACCTGACCCGGTAAATGGAGAACATATATGTCAAACTTCAGGAGCCTCCGTAAAGGCTTTCAAAAGTTAGCGTGTTTTCAACGGAGAGACAGACAGACAGACGGACGGACGGACGGACGGACGGACATCGCTAGATCGACTTAAAATCGATCAAGGATCATGAATATATATACTTTATGGGGTCCTAGACCAATATTTCGATGTGTTACAAACGGAATGACAAACTTATATATACCCTCTATCACTAGAGTGGAGGGTATAAAAACAAGTAGAAAAGTTAAATTCGACTTGACTGAATCTATGAATACCCTCTACAATGCCCGTTTTAAGTGATACCATTTTTGATTAAAAATATTTTATTTTGTGTAAAACAACTTTTTTTTAGTAATTTTTGAAAAAAAAAATAATTTACTAATTTTTTTTTGAGTGTAAAATTTGTTTTTAGTGTAAAATTTTTTTCAATGTGTATTTTTTTAGTGTAAAAATATGTTTGAGTGGCAAAAATGCGTTGTAAAATATTTTTGTGAGATACCAATTTTTTTTAAAACATGTTAAACGGGTTTTCAGCACGTGAATTTAAGGTGAAACTAATCTGAAATTCACGGTTTTGCTAATAACTTTCTAACCACTGGACCGAGTCGGCTGACATTCTCAGAATTGCCTTTCGAAAGTTAGCGTGTTTTTTATCTCGTAAATTCACGAAAAACCCATGCCGAAATTAGGTCTTTTGCTTATAACTTTTGAACCACTGGACCGATTTCGCTGGATTGCAATACCAACCTGACCAGGTAAATGCCCAACATATATGCCAAACTTCAGTAGCCTCCGTAATGCTTTCAAAAGTTAGCGTGTTTTCAACAAACAGACAGACATACGGACGGACATCGCTAGATCGTCTTAAAATCGATCGAGGATCATGAATACTTTATGGGGTTCTAGATCAATATTTCGAGGTGTTACAAACGAAATGACAAATTAATATAATAAATATATATTTTTTTTTTTTTAATAATAATTTGATCCAATGATCAGTTTTTATTTATTTTTCCAATTTTTATTTACAACTCATTTTAAATAATTTTAACCTAACCGAGAACTGGTAACAATGACCGTCGTCTCGTTGTAGCGATATCGACCAATGGTTTTGGTGGGAATCGAACCCACGACCCCCTGCTTCATAGGCTAGCACGCTACCAACTAGCCTACAGGGGCCCCTTATGATGACAAATTAATATACCCTCTATCACTAGAGTGGAGGGTATAAAAAAGTTTTTTAATAAGAAGAAAATTAAATTTTGATGAACAAAAATTGTTTATGAAAAAAAAGGTTATGAAAAAACAATCGGATGAAAAAAAAAATTATGAAAAAAACTGAAAAAAAAATAATATTGATGACCCGAGTAAAAATTTTCTGATATAATCATATATAATTTGATACAATCTTATATGAGGTAATATGCTTTCGTATAAAATTATATAAAATTATATCTATCATTTTGATACGGTTGATCCACTTTATATGGTTAGATATTGCTCCATATATGATTAGATTCGTATTTTGGTTTTGCTCATCAAATTATATAAAAATAGATATTATAAGATCAATTTGATCTAATTAGATTTGACCAAATTCAGGATCAAATTGTATCAATTTTTATATTTTTTTATCTAAAGTATTACAATTAGGTATTATTTGATACAACCATTTTACGGATCAAATTAGATCTATTTAGTAAAATTAGCATAATATTTTTACTAGGGGAAATAAAAAAATTGAAAAAAAAAATTTTTTTTTGAAATAAAAAAAATTTATAAAAAAAATTGGTGAAAAAAATTGATGAAAAAAAAAATTTGATAAAAAAAATGGTGAAAAAAAAAAATAATTTGATGAAAAAAAAAATTATAACAAAAAAAATGAATAAAAGAAAAATTTCATGAAAAAAAAAGTTTGATGAAAAAAAAAGTTGATGAAATTTTTTTTTTGATGAAAATAATTATGTTACGTTTTATTTACCAGATAATGAAAATTTGTGTGCAAAAAGATTGGGTGAATTTTCATTTTATTTTTTGGGCGATTTTTGCCTACAGCCAAACAATATGTTTCGAGGTGTTACAAACGAAAAAAAAAAAAATAATCGCTATTTAAATTTTGCTAAAATAAACTGTTTTTTTCTACATTTAGAAACTTTTTTTAAAAATCAAAGTTTGCATCTTTTTGTTTTAAAAAAAAAAAAATTTTGATTTTTAAAAAATTTGCAAAACAAAACTTACTTTTTTAGTATTAGTTTCGGTAATTTCGGAAAGTAGAATAGGAATTTGGTAAAAATTACTGGTTTTTTGTCCTACAATCGAAAGTCACATTTTTTTTAGTTTTACAATAAATTAAAAAAAATGCCTGCGAATTTTGTACTCTTGCCTAAACCATTAAATCATGATAACGTTTTGCGGAAGATTTGGGTGTACTTGCCAAAGTAAAGTTTTTTTTAGAAAAATAATGTTATATTACTTTGCTATTCCATGCACAACAAATTGAAATATCAGTCGAGGACCCCATTAAAAAAACAAAAGAGCTGTACGATTCGTAAGTGAGTGCAAAAATAAGTGAACAAAATTGTTTTTACATTTTGGAGAGTATAAAAGATTCGGCACCAAAGAATATAACACTCTCACTTGTTTTATGTACATTTGATAAACAAATGGAAAATTTTTATGCGAATAGCTTAGACTTGGTGAAAAAGCAGTTTTGGTAAAAAAAAAAATGATTTTTTTCACGAAAAAGAAAATTATGTTAAAAAAAATTTAATGAACCCAAAATTTTTGGTGAAAAAAATTTTGATGAAAAAAAGTTTTTGATGAAAAAAAAATTTTTTTTGTGTAAAAAAAAATGGATGAAAAAAAAATATGAAAAAAAAAAATTTTTTTTCGTGAGAAAAAAATGGATAAAAAAATTTGATGAAATAAATATGATAAAAAAAAAATTTATAAAAAAAATTTTGATGAAAAAAAAAATTTTGATGAAAAAAAAAAATTTGATGAAAAAAAATTATGAAAAAATATTGATGAAAAAAATTTGATGAAAAAAAAAAATTTCATAAAAAAAAATTGATAAAAAAAATTGTACAAAAAAATAAAAGTTTGATGAAAAAAAAAAAAATTTATGAAAAAAAAAAATTTGATGCAAAAAAAAGTTTGATGAACAAAAAAAAATTGATGAAAAAAAAAAATTGATCCATTTCCATGGAAAAAAATTTTGTAGAAAAAAATATTGATAAAAAAAAAAAATTGATGAAAAAAAGTAATGAAAAAATAGTTGACAAAAAAAAAAAATTCATGAAAAAAAATTGATGAAAGAGAAAATTGATAAAAAAAAAATGATGAAAAAAAAAATTTTAATGAAAAAAAAGAATTTGATGAAAAAAAATTTATTAAAAAAAAAAAATTTTTTTTTGTTGAAAAATAATTATGTAACTTTTTATTCACCAGCTGAAAAACTTTTTTATTCACCACGAGGTGAATTATTATCCAAGCTACAAACCCAAGTTATTAAAATTTTTGGTTTTAAGAAATCGTTATTTTTTAGCTTATATAGTCAAACTGAGGTGGCGTCCTGCAACTTTCTTAAAATTAGACACCAGCCTAAAAACATTATCATGTTAAAAAAAAAACTTGTAAAACGACAAGAAAAGTTTGTAACTTTTTTTTGCTACCTCCTATTTGACAATAATTCCTTGTTTAAGTTTACTAATAAAATTGTAAATTTACAATTTTTTTAACGCGATAAAACTTACAAGTAGGTTTCGTAACTTTACTAGATTTTTTGCTACCTCCTATTTTACGAGAATTTCTGGTAAAAATTACAAGTTTTTTTTTGTAATTTTACAAACTTTATAGCAATAAAATTGTAAATGTACAACGTTTTTTGGCGCAATAAAACTTACAAGGAATTCTCGTAAATTTACAAATTTTTTTGTAAAAAAAACTTGAAATTTGTAAAATTACAAAATAAATTGTGAAATTACAAAAAAAAATTAAATTTCGATCGAATATTTATTGTTAAAAAACAAGGAAAACTGTCAAATATTGGTAAAATGGGATTAAGAGGCTTTTTCTAGTAATTTGACAAGTTTCTTTTTGTGAGTACTAAAACTTTGATCGTCAATTGAGTCAAATATTAAAAAATAATTACCACCCTAATACAAAATGTTGTATAGTTATTTACGTTGTTGTTGTTAAAAAACATAAAGGGTTTTGTCCCTTATTTTTGTGTATACAAATTTTTATACAAAAAAAAAAAAACAAACTTTTGCCTTTAGGAAAAAGAGAATATAAAGTTTTTAAATTAAAATTATGAATTGTTCAATTTTGGTCACGTTGAAGCACAAAAAAAGAAAAAATGTATTATGGACCAAAAAAGCACATAAATGAAAAAAAAACTTAAAAAATGCAAAACTAAAATAAACGTGTGTAATGAAAATGTAAGGGGAAACGATACGCAGAGGAAACCAAGTTTGGGTTCATATTTATAGACCATCTATATAAACAACAAATATTTTCAGTAAATGGGATTTTTGTATACTTCTTTAATTTTTTTTTGATAAATGAAAGTTTATAATGAAAAAATAAAAAAAAAACTTTGACTATTTTTCTACATAAACTTTTCATATAAAATTTTTGCTCATTTTATTGTCGTTTTTTTTGGGGGTTTTGTGTACTAGTATTTATATAAAATACAATGGGAATTGTTAAAACTATTGTTTTAAAAAGTATAATTGATAAATTGAAAAGTTTAACAAAAAAATATATAGAGAATGACCATAGTCATAAATTGAAAGTGTATGTATTAAAATCACTTTACAAAATACGAATCTAAAGAAAATTAATTTATGAACTTTACGTACAAGGGAAGAGTTTCAATGATAAAGTTTAAAAATACATATTTCTTTGTCGAACGATTTCAAAATTCCCTAAAAAATTTCAGAAAATCTTTAAATTTCACGCTTCAAAGTATTTTAAACACTCAAAAAACATTTTCAAATTACTACAAAAAGTCTCGTAATTCTATTTTACCCATATTTGGCAGTTTTCCCTGAGTTTTAAGAAAAAAAATTTCAATCGAAATTTAAATTTTTTTTTTGTAATTTTACAATTTTTTGTTTAATTTTACAAATTTAAAAAAAACAATTTTCAAAAAAAATTTACAAAAAATCTAGTAAATTCATGATAATTCAAAACAAGTCATAGACTGGAATCCACAATGCAATGCAAAGGAACAAATAAATATGGGGCATTCCATGTCAAATCGGACACTATGAAAATTTTTTTTTAAATTTTCCCAACATGTTTGCAGTTTTTAGTACCCTTCGATAACTCCTTCGTGGTAAATTTTCAGACTTTTGTGATCACCTGTTCAAAAGATATCGAATTTTTAAAAATTGGTAGTTTGTTCCTTTACTCAAACTTCTTTTACTCATAACTTCTTCAATAATGGTCTAAATTTCAATTTTTTTTTACAAAATTTTTGATTTTTTACGTACATTTAAAAAAAAATCCCAAAAAAATCTTAAAAGCGCTTTAGTATGCGATTTTTAAGTTTTAAAATTTAAATCTCATTTTTGAAAATGTTTGTACTCTTCGATTTTTATGAAATTTTTTTTTTGTAAAACTTCTATCAATTTTACAAATTTTTTGCCCAGGAGGATCGTGGGATAACGATAATTACTATTTTTTAAAATTTTTTGAAAAAATTTTATTGTAATTTTCCAAATCATTTCTACTGCTCCAATGGTGCTCCATACGAACAACAGTTGGAGCAAATTTTATAAAAATGCCATTTTGAATGGAAGCCTACTTAGGGAGTGAAGATAGGGCGTAGGTATGTTTTAAAAAAATGTTGTAGGGTAAAAATAAATGCGGTCGGTCTCACTAATGACCCCTCTCGGACGCACCATTGGGCCGGTAGAAGCTGAGTAAATAAAACAAATTTACAAAAAATAAAAAAAATTGTATGGGGACCGCCTTAACAGTTAAAGATAGATGGTAGGTGTGTTCAGAGAAAATGTTTGGACAAAAAAAATATTGTGGGTCGGTCATACATCTTGTTGCTCTAAGGGCACTTTTGGGGCAGTTAGAGCGGTTGGAGCAAATTTAAAAAAATTTCGTTTTGTGTGGGAGCCCCCGTAGAAATTGGTTTGTTTCAATGAAATGTTAAGACGTAAAAATTAATGGGGGTCGGTCTTATAAATGACCCCTCTATGACGCACCATTGGAGCAGTAGAAATGATTTTAAGATTGGAAAATTACAATAAATTTTTTTCAAAAAATTTAAAAAAATAGTAATAATCGTTATCCCACGATCCTCCTGGGCAAAAATTTTGTAGAATTGATAGAAGTTTTACACAAAAAAATTTCAAAAAAATCGAAGAGAACAATCATTTTCAAAAATAAGATTTAAATTTTAAAACTTAAAAATCGCATACTAGAGCGCTTTTAAGAATTTTTTGGGATTTTTTTTTTAAAAGAACGTAAAAAAACAAAAATGTTGAAAAAAAAAGTTAAATTTGGACCATTAATGAAGAAGTTATGAGTAAAAGAAGTTTGAGTAAAGGAACAAACTACCAATTTTTAAAAATGAGATATCTTTTGAACGGATCATCAAAAAAATCGGAAAATTTACCACGAAAGAGTTTTCGAAGGGTACTAAAAACTGCAAACAAATTGCGAAAATCTAAAAAAAATTTTCAAAGTGTCAGATTTGACATGGAATGTCCCATATATAAATTCACGAGAATTTCTTGTAAGTTTTATAGCTTCAAAAAAGTTGTAAATTAACAATTTTTTGATAAAAGCTTGTAAAATTACTACACTCAAAAAATTATGCCATAAACTGTTTGTAGTTTATTTAAAAAGTTTTACGTTTTGTTGTTTTTAAAAGAAAAAGCATTTGTTCAATGTTTAGTTTTTTTTAATGACTATTTCTTTTGTTTGTTTCAAAAACAACAACATAAAAGTAAAGACTTTCATTGCATTCACTTTTTAAAGTCATTTATTTATGTTGTGTAAGTAAATATAAGTGATTCTTCTTTAATTTTTAATGATTTGCGTACGTTGTTTTTTTATTGTTGTTATTTTTTAAAGAAAAGTCATTAGTTTTTACCTACTTGTGTTGGTTATTTTTTTGTAGACAAAAAATTCAAAAAAATATTTATAGAAATAAAAAAACCTGTTTGTATCAAGTGTAGTTGATTGCGGAATCTATTCCCCAAAAATTTTATAAACAATTTTTTAAAATAAAATTCAATAGAAAAATTGTAAAAATAACCTACGAAATCATTATTTTTAATTTCTTCGTATGTATTTTTTTTAATTTGATGGCAAAAATAACACAACAATCATTAATTTTGAATGTTTTCGTAGGAATTTTTTTCGAATTTGTTGGTAAAAAAAATGAAAGTGACGTTATTTTTTAATGTTCAATGATATTTATTTTAGAAAATTTTATAAACAGTAAAAAAAAAATGTTGATGTTTGTTAAAACAACTGAATAATCACTGGGATGGTTTTCAAATATTTAATCACTTCCCAGCAAAAAAAGAGCTTGCCATTCACTACAAAATTCACCACAACTTATGAACCAGATGTACTTCTTCTTCAACTGAAACATTGATGAATTTAATATAGGCGTGACACACAAAGTATGTTCTTTTTATCGCCACTTTTCAGTGGCGAAAGATTGACACTTAAGTATAACATATATCACTAGTGTTTTTATCACAACTTCTGAAGTAGTGATCCGGATGTTAATATAACTTGACCTTTTGGAAGCACTTTTTTCATCACTTCTTTAGAAGTACATATTTCTTGGCATTTTGGGTGTGATTATGTCATTTTTATTTGGTGATTTAGAACTTCTAAATTAGAAGTTCTTTTTTCACTTCTTTTTGTAAGATTGATTGAAAGAGTATTTTTTTGTAATATTTACACTAAAAACACTGTTCGACAGCAAAAACCTTCCAGTGAAATTTCTAACTGGTCCTTATAGATTTTGGTCTCCTGCTTCCAAATCTACCGTCCAAATTTTTCTAGCACGTACCGTTTTTGAGATATTCGCTGTTAAAAAGTAAAAAAGCACTTTTAGGGGTCCACTGTTACGTATTCTTACGTTGGATGCCAGGTTTGGAATAAAGAAGCCTTATTTTTACTAAATCGAGTTCTATTGTGTTTGAGCAACTTAAAAATACGTTACAGAGGAGACCCAAATATTTCAATATTAAAACGCGAATATCTTAAAAACCTTACGCGATAGAAAAATTAATTTTATTGATAATCTAACGTATATACTTCGAATTAAAAAAGGAGCAATTATTTAATAACGCATGCAACAAATGTGTAGAAAAAAGATCTTAAAACCGCCATAACTTTTGACCCCCTTTCTTTTCCTTAAATAGCTTCTAATATTTATGCCAACTTTCATCGATGTGCCATTAAAACAAAAATCACATATTTTTTACCTCAAAATTTAAGTCTTAGACGGAACTCCTCATACACATTTTCTTAGAATTAAGTTAACAAATTTTGTAAAAACTTCTTAAAATATAGGTAAAACTCCTCAGAATTTTTCTATTTTATAGTAAAAATTGTTTTCCCTATTGTTAAGAAAAATATGAACTAAAACGTGTGAAAAAATTTTTGTGGAGCCATACCATTCCCTCTTTTTCTCAAAATTTAGTTAATTTTCCCAGTTTTTAGTTCATTTTTTTTTTTTAATGTAGGTTTCCCAGGACAATTTTTTTTACCCAAGAGCTGAAGCCGCGCCTGCTTTACTTGCACAATGGTTTATGCGATAATACACTCAAAAAAATAAAACTGTAAAGTTAGCAAAAAATTTAGTTAAATTTAACTAAAAAAACACCTGATTTTGAACCTACTAAATTTTTAGTTAATTTAACTAAAAATATTTAGTTAACTTTTCGTAGAATGAATGTAGCAAAAAAAACGTAACTTTAACTAAAAATTCAGCTGAAAATTAATATTTTTATGTATGTATTAACAAAAAAATTAGTTAAACTCAGCTAAAAAAGAATGTAAGTTTGTTAAATATTGATTTTATACACTAACACTTCACTTATTTTTTATTTTTTTCACAGCATTAAGTTCAGCTTAAGTAGAACTTATGAGATTTGCATAGGAGGCTACACAAGAAATTTCTAACATTTTTCACTCGACAAAAATGTTACGAGAAATCAGCAAATTAATTAATAAAAATTCGTGAACACAGTTTTAAAGTCAACAAAAAAAATTAATTCAAAATTTTTTCAAAACTAGTATTTCCGTAAATTGAACTTAACTAAAAAATGTAGTTAAAATGCTGATTTGAACTAAAAATTTGCTAAAAAGCCGGTAAACTTGAGTTAACAAAAAAAATTTGTTAACTTTACAGTTTTATTTTTTTGAGTGTATTGACGATCAAAGGAAACTATTCCGACCCCGACGTAATGCGAAATAGAAAAAAAATCACATTAGCTTAGTTCGGTCTTTAGAGGGTTAAAAATTAAACTTAAAGCGCCACGGGTATTTAAAACAAAAAAAATGTTCATACATAATAGAGATGATTATGTCAAGTTCAAAAACGTATTTTACGTTATATTTAGAACTGATAAGACATGTCATTTATATAAAACAAAAATAAATAAAATCTCAATTTAATTCAGTTTGGCATAAATTATTCTAATAACAACATTCAAAACAAAAAGCCAATAAAAATTTAATTATGAATTCTAATTAAAAACAAAAAAAAAAAAAACTTTCAATTTCTAAAGAAAAACAACAATTATAATACAAATCCAGTAAAATAATGTATTTCGTGTTAATTAATAGTAAGTGAAATTTAACAAAAAAAAAAAAAATAAAATTTTTAATTAAATAAAATTAATTAATTTACCTTCATTCCAATTAGTTTTCGTAGTCATTACCAGCTGTTGTTTATCATGTTCTACCGAAATAACTTCAAAAGATTTCAGTTTAAAATTAATACAAAATACTTTAAATGAAACAAAAGATAATGAAAACTTTGTTATAGCACCATATGAGGCCTTTAAATTATATCAAGAAATATTTCCATCAAATGAGTTAAACGAAGCAAATGAAAATAATGCTAAGAATTCAAAGGAAAACTCTAATGAAGACTCTAATGAAATATTAGCTACCGCTATGCCAGCCATATTGAAACATCGAAAAATAGTTCCAGCCACCTCCAAAATTGATTCACATTCCACGACTTTACCTAATTTACTTGCCAAAATTTCTTTAAAAGCTAAATGGTCTTTTAATTTTCAAAGTCGTGATACCCATAAACATTTATTTCATCAACAAGGTTCCCAAGACAACACTATATATCGAGATTTTTTACGTAAAGATGATATATTTCGATATTATCATGATGAACAATTAAATGCCAGCATTTTGCAATTGCCGCTAAATTTAAATGAATTGAAATTATTATTAATACTACCCGATGAATGGGATACATTAACGGAACTTAGAGATTATCTTATTGAAAATACAGATAATATTGATGATCTCATAAAGAAGTCTCTTCGCTTGACTTTAGTACGAGTGCAATTACCAAAATTTCATGTTTCTTATAAAATGGATTTGAAAGAATTTTATGAAGAGGTAAGAAGAAAAATTTGTTTGTTAAATTAATTACAAAAAAAAAAAACAAGTAAAAAAGATAAATTCGGCTTTGCCGAATGTTGCGATACCCTCCACAATTTCAAAAAGATTATTGGAAAAAACTTTTTTTAAAAGAAAATTACTCAAAAAAAAAAAAAAAAAAAATTGAAAAATAATTTCCGCGAAAAAAAATTTTGGTAAAAAAAAGATCCGCGATTTTTTTCTTTTTTTGTCAAAAAATATGTTCGTACTTGTTTAAATACCATTTGGTGTTTAATTGTGTTCACATATGTCAACCAGAAGCCGAATTAAAGCATTTTGTATTTTTAGGTTATGTTGAATGTACAGAAATTTATGAGGTGTGCTTACATTTTCGTTCATAACTTTGGAACCGCTGAACCGATATCGCTCAAATGCAATACCAAACTTCTCGGGAGAACTTCCAATATATATGTTAAGTTTCAGTCATGTCAGTGCAATATTTTGTCCGCGAGAGCATTTTCCACAGACAGACAGACAGACGGACAGACGGACATCGCTAGAATGTCTTAAAATCGATCGGGCATCATGAATATATATACTTTATGGGGTCCCAGACCGATATTTCGATGAGTTACAAACGGAATGACAAACTTACATATACCCTCTATCACTAACAAGGGAAGTCTCCCTAGTGTCACCCGCGGATCTTTATGGAATTGGTTTTATTTTGTAGATCAGAAAAAATAAAGGGACACGTATTTTTTTTTAGCGGCCCAAATTCATATTTAGGGGGTAAAAAGGAGGGGGGAAGACAAGGCCATTTTTCAGTTTTTTCGTTTATCTCCTATATTATGCAAAGAAACCTAGTCATGTTACATACCAAATGAAAGGTCTTTGGAAAACCTATCTACGTGTGCTAAGAACGTGTCCAAACATGCACGACTTTTCGTTATATTGAGTAAAACACCAAAATTTTAGGACATTTTTGTTAATAAGTCGAAAAATATTAACTTCTTTGACCCGTTATTAGCACCACGAGATAGGTATTTTTAATACCTTTAATCTGATACCACACATGCCTATATTAATTTTGTTAAAATAGGCATAAATCGCAAAAAACTGAAAAAGGTCAATTTCCCCCCAAACAAGTCGACCCACCCTAAAAATGAGTTTGGGCCGCTAAAAAAAAATACGTGTCTAATTAATTTTCGTTCTTAACAACATATCCAAATTTCATGAAGATCGGAGGGTGACACCAGGGAGACTTCCCTTGTAAGTGGGGGCTCGTATTCGCGATATTCGCAATTTTAAATTGTATAGCTACAGTTTAACAAAAATTAAATTTTTAAAATTTAAAATATAAATTTAAATTTAACAAGTAAGAAAGTTATAGTCGGTCAAGACCGACCCTATGATACCCTACACCAGTGTTTTCCGGAAAATGGGTCCCAAGTCCAAACATAGACCGATCTGACCTATCTTTTGATAGATCTTTATTTAGTGTAGAAAACACACACAGATCAAATTTTAGTGGAATTGGTTTATTTTTTAACATGATAATGTTTTTAGACTGGTGTCTAATTTTAAAAAAGTTGAAGGACGCCACCTCAGTTTGACTATATAAGCTAAAAATTAACGAAAAAGAAACAAGAATTCCTATTTTCGTTTTCTTAAAACCAAAAATTTTAATAACTTGGGTTTGTAACATAGAGAAACATAGAGGCGAAGGTGAAAGAAAAAATAATATCACTATCTTTTTCGAATTTCTCACACATACGTTGTCACAAGTCGTACTTTGTCAACAAATACATGTATACAAGTTGTACTTTGACAACTCAATTTTTGACGCCTTCGCCTCTATGTTTCTCTATGGTTTGTAACTTGGATAATAATTCACCTCGTGGTAAATAAAACCGTTTTTCACCAGCTGGTGAATAAAAAGTAACATAATTATTTTTCAATAAAAAAAAATTTGTCAATTTTTCATCAATTTTTTTTTTCATCAAACTATTTTTTCATCATTTTTTTTTTCATCATTTTTTTTTTCATAAATTTTTTTTTCATTAAACTTTTTTTTTCATCATTTTTTTTCATTTTTTTTTTTATTTTCGTAAATTTTTTTTTTAATAAAATTTTTTTTTTCATAAATTTTTTTTTTTCATCAATTTTTTTTTTCATAATTTTTTTTTTTTTCATCAATTTTTTTTCCATCAATTTTTTTTTTCCCATAAGTTTCTTTTTTTATCAATTTTTTTTTTCATCAAACTTTTTTTTCATAAATTTTTTTTCCAACAAACTTTTTTTTTCATCATTTTTTTTTATCAAATTTTTTTTTTCATCAATTTTTTTTTTTTTTCATTAATTTTTTTTTTTTATAAATTTTTTTTTTTCATAAGTTTTTTTTCATCATATTTTTTTTCATCAATTTTTTTTCATCAAATTTTCTTATTAAATTTTTTATTATCAATTTTTTTTTCACCAAAATTTTTTTTTTCGTATTTTTTTTCCCTCAATTATTTTTATACCCTCCAACCACAGTATGGGGGTATACTCACTTTGTCATTCCGTGTGTAACGCATCGTAATATCGGTCTAGGACCCCATAAAGTATATATTTTATTGATCAGTGATCGATTCTAAGACATTCTAGCGATGTCAGTCCGTCTGTCCGTCTGTAGAAGACACGATACAGTCCAAAATAAAAGAGGTAGAATTCCGAAGTTTGGCACGAATATGTCTTATATTCCTAGGCAGGTTAAGTTCGGAGTTGGGCAAAATCGGACCAAGGGGGAAAAAGTTCCCCCTTGGAGAACTAAACCAACCTAAGAAAAAACGCATTTTTTGCAGGGTTTTTTGTACTTTTGCTAAGCAAATGCAACTTTCTTATCTCAGAAGAAGTTCAAAATCGCAAGGAGGATGATGATGATTTCTTGTAAAGTTAATTCGGGTACAATGAATTCAATGGCGCTAGCTGTTTTTCGAAGTTAGCGCTCGTTTTCAACCATTCAATTCTGTTAAACTAACATAACAAAACATAATACCGTGAATTTTTTCGCGAAATTTTTTTTTTGTTCGCCAAAAATCTTTAATTTCGTGAAAAAATTGGTTTAATACAAATATTTTTAGTTTGATTTGAATTTACTACAGCCGGCTGGTAAAGCTAGTTCGTGTAATCTAAATCCCATTGTAATATCAGTTTTTCCAAAGTTAGCGTATGTATTAGCGATATTCGCGATTATTTTTTTTTTTTATTTTTAAGTAAAAAAAAATATTTTTTTATATAAATTAGACAATTGCTGAATGTTTATTATCTAAACTCTATTTAATATTAAAAAAAAAATTGTTCGCGGAAATTTTTTTTGCGAATTTTTTTTCGCGAAATTTTTTCCAAATTTTTTTATTTTGCTATTAATTTATGAAAATGTGTAGAATACAATACATAACAGACACAAAATTTAAAAAAAAAAAATTTCGCGGAAAAATTTTTTTTTCGCGAAAAAATACAATGCATTTTCTAAATTTACATTTAAAAACTATCCCAAAAGCATAAAAATTAAATTTTTGTAGTACCTAGGCTTTACAATTTGAAATCGCAAATATCGCGACTACGAGAGCTAACTTCAAAAAATGCCTGCGAATTTTGTACTCTTGCCCAAAATCATGATAATGTTTTGCGGAAGATTTGGGTGTACTTGCCAAAGCAAAGTTTTTTTTAGAAAAAATAATGTTATATTACTTTGCTATTCCATGCAAAACGAATTGAAATATCAGTCGAGGACCCCATTAAAAAATCCAAAAGAGCTGTACATTTCGTAAGTGAGTGCAAAAATAAGTACAAACCAGTAAAAAAGTTAAATTCGGCCTTGCCGAATGTAGTGATACCCACCACAATTTCAAAAAGATTATTGCAAAAAACTTTATTTAAAAGGAAATTACTTTTGAAAAAAAAAAAAAAATTGAAAAAAAATTTCCGCGAAAAAAATTTTGGTAAAAAAAATCCGCGATTTTTTTCTTTTTTTGTCAAAAAATATGTTCGTACTTGTTTAAATACCATTTGGTGTTCAATTATGTTCACATATGTCAACCAGAAACCGAATTAGAGCATTTTGTATTTTTAGGTTATGTTGAATGTGCTGAAATTTTTGAGGTGTGCTTACATTTTCGTTCATAACTTTTGAACCGCTGAACCGATATCGCTCAAATGCAATACCAAACTTCTCGGGAGAACTTCCAATATATATTTTAAGTTTCAGTCATCTCTGTACAATATTTTGTCCGCGAGAGCATTTTCCACAGACAGACGGACAGACGGACATCGCTAGAATGTCTTAAAATCGATCGGGCATCATGAATATATATACTTTATGGGGTCCCAGACCGATATTTCGATGAGTTACAAACGGAATGACAAACTTATATACCCTCTATCACTAAGTGGAGGGTATAAAAAGTGTTTTTACATTTTGGAGAGTATAAAAGATTCGGCACCAAATAATATAACACTCTAACTTGTTTTATGTACATTTGATAAACAAATGGAAAATTTGTATGTGAAAAGCTTAGAATTAGTGAACACAAAATTTTTGCTGAACACAAAATTTTTGGTGAAAAAAAAATTTTATAAAAAAAGTTTTTGATGAATTTTTTTGATGAAAAGAAAACAGTTTTGATGTAAAAAAAATTTATGAAAAAAAATATGAAAAAAAAAATAAATTTTGGTGAGAAAAAAGTTGATAATAAAAAATTTGATAAAAAAAATTTGATGAAAAAAAAATTTATGAAAAAAATATGATAAAAAAAAATTATAAAAAAAAATTTTGATGAAAAAAAAATTAATGAAAAAATAAAAATTAGTAAAAAAAATTGATGAAAAAACAAAAAAAAAATATGAAAAAAAAAATTTTGATGAAAAAAAAAATTTTTTGATAAAAAAAAAAATATGATGAAAAAAAAATTAATTAAAAAAAAAATGGATGAAAATAAAATTTGATGAAAAAAAAAAAAATTGTTAAAAAAAAAATTATGAAAAAAGTGATAAAAAAAAAAATTTATAAAAAAAAAATTTGATGAAAAAAAAATTTGATGAAAAAAAATTTGATAAAAAAATTATGAAAAAAAAGTTTGATGAAAAAAAAAAATGTATGAAAAAAAAAAATTTGATGGAAAAAAAAAATTTTTTTTGTTGAAAAATAATTATGTTACTTTTTATTCATCAGCTGGTGAAAAACGGTTTTGTTCACCTCTAGGTGAATTATTATCCAAGTTACAAGCCCAAGTTATTAAAATTTTTGGTTTTAAGAAAATGAAAATGTAATGAAAACAAGAATTCTTTTACGTTAATTGTTAGCTTATATAGTCAAACTGAGGTGGCGTTCTGCAACTTTTTTAAAATTAGACACCAGCCTAAAAACATTATCATGTTAAAAAAGTGCTCGTAAGTGAGTGTGCTTGATTGAAAAATTCCTGTAGTGCGCGTGAGTGAATGAGAGTCGAAATTCAAGGCTCAAAAAAACCTGCTTAGTAGGTGCGGCTTAGAGAAATTCATGTGCTTCACACATGAACCTCATGTGATCATGTGTAAAATTTATTTTTACTCACGTGATGATGAGTGCGCGTGTTTAGTGAATATTGTTTCGTGCGTGAGCGCGCATGAGTAAATTTTGTTTCTTGAGTGTGCGTGATTGTTTTGTGTTGTCCAAAACAGAAAACAAGTAATTAAATTGTCATCATATTGAATTTAGAGGGTAATTAATACAAAATTGGGATTAAAATAATTTTTAACACTCAAAAAAAAAAAAAAAATATAAAGTTAGCAAAAAAAGCTTGTAAACCTACAAGAAAATTGCTGATTTTGAAGCAACTTTTTGAAAATTAGACACCAGCCTAAAAACATTATTATGTTAAAATGGCGAAGGCCATTGAATACAGCGTACCCGAATTAGCTTTACCAGCAGGGTGCCCAGCTTGTTAATTTTTGCGACTATATGCCATATATGGCATATATTGTTCAAAAGATTTTTCTATTCAACAACATATTTTTTTGCGATTTATAGATAGCTATAGAATTTTCAATAGAAAATTTTAAATTCTCACTTTAACGATAAATAAAGATTTTTTTAAGAAAAATTTAAAATGATCGATTTATACTGATATAACTGTAGAATGTTTTATATAAAATTTGAAATTAAAGTAAATATTAGAGTATCCAAAACCGAAACCGAATACCGGTGGACCGGTTTTTTCATTTTCAAAAACACGGCCGGTTTTGGGTTTTCTTCAAATTCGGTTTTTCGAAAAACGGTGCTTTTATGTCGGTTTAACCGGTTTATTTTTTTTTATTAATAACCAATAACATTGGTGTCACTTTGTAATTTATAGAATTTATATAATTTAAAAAAAAAAATTTTGAGCGATTTTTGCAAAACAGAAATCGAACTTGATTTTTTAACAAAAATCAAACTTTATTGAAAATAATCAAAATATCTAACACAACCAGGGGGCTAATTATTTAACATGATAATCGTCAATCGTCATCGTTAGCTCATTATTCTATTACCATAAAATGACACTATATGGTAATAATGATGAAAACGATACGATTGACGACTATGAAGTTATATAATTACCCTCCGATCTCAAAAATTGCTTTTGACATTATTTTAGAATATAAAACCAAACGTTTTTTATATTTTAAGTTAAGTGAAGTTAATAAAATAATTTTGCATCTTAAAAATCTAAAATTATCAAAAAACCGGTTGACCGGTTTTTTATATAAAACCCGAAACCGAAACCGGTTTTTTAAATTTTAGAGATTTCGATTAAACCGAAAACCGGTCTTTGAAAATCGGCGGTTTTTTGGATACTCTAGAATTTTAGAGTGAAAATTTAAAATGATCGACTAATCGATAACTACAAATATTTTTTGGAAAATTTTCTGATTATCGATGTATCGATAGCTATGGAATTTTCTATAAAAAAATTTATTATTATAGAAGTTTCGGTAATTATAAAAATGTATAAAGAAACTACATAAATATACACCCAGAAAAGTTTTACAGTAAATTTTTTACAGTTATTCAAAAAGTTTTTAGTTAAAGTTCTTTTAAACGTTTTATCGTTTGTTTTTCAAAGAAAATAAAATATTGAATGATTTATACAGTTGTTAAAACAATAAACTACAAAAGTTACGGAAAAATATTTTTATCAGTTAAATTATTTGTGACTGATTATTCCGTATAATTTTACAGAAGAACGGTTTTTGTAGTTTGTTATTCAAAAAATTTAATTTTTACCCCACAAAATGAAAAATTGTAAACAGTTAAAATAACTGAAATATCGTTTGTTTTTACGGAAAGTCTAGTCATTTATTAACGTTTAAAAATAACTGGAAAAGTCTGTTGTTTCAAGTGAAATATAAGTAGTCCGTTTTTTAAAAGGAAAAACGATTGTTTTAAACGTTTTTTCAGTTAAATTTACTTAGAAAATATTTTTAGTGTAGAAATTTAAACAGCTATAGATTTTTTTTTAGTAAATTTTATATATTTTCTAAAATTTTTTATTTTAATAATTTAATTTTAGATATCATCAAAAGAAGTGGAAAACTATCAGCACATTCATCAAATGTCGAATTTAGAATTCAACGAACGTGGTATTGGTAGATTTGAAAAAACAAGTAAGTTGAAGTGTTTCGTGTATTTTTGTAAAAATTATTAACTTTTAGCGTTTTTTGCAGTTGTTTTATTTTGGAATGCCTATTCTTATTTGAGAGTATCACCAGAAAACTTTGATATCAATCATCCGTTTCTTTTTATAATAACAAACAATGATGGTATACAATTTTTTGGACAAGTTGTAAAAATGGTTAATTGAGAATCAGTTTTACTATGAATACTGGGGATGATTGTTTTATAATTTAAGATTTAATTTTAGATATTAATTTATTTAATAAAAGCTTAAAAATATTTTAACCTGGTTACATGATCTAGACAATCAGTTATTAGGAAAATTAAATCAAAATTAGTAAAACGATGACTAAATGATCACATCAGATTAAAATTTCGACCATTAAATAACAAAATTAGACAAAAGCTCAATGAAACTTACCTAAAAGCTCATATTTATTTACTATTTTATCTTTCACAAAATAAACAATCGATTTTAAACATAAAAACCTTTGAAATTGAAAATAATTTGTTTCAAAAACTTTTTATATTCCTTAACTTTCCTTAAGTTTAAACTTAACATTTTTTATTAAATCCAAAAACAAATTGCACAAAAAAATTCTTTAACTTCCCTAGCAATTGTTTCAAATCATTTCAAACTTATCTAACTAACTGTAGATAAGGGAATCGCGTATCCCCTGATGATGATTGCAAAACTCCAAGTTCACTTGAAGTTCGTAAGCGCATCCGTATCCGTTCATTTGATTTTCTACAAAACTTTAGAGGAATGTCAACAAATAAAAAACAAAAAAATGGCTGCCGAAAAAAAAACTTAACTAAAATGTAGAAAAAATTCAAAAAACCAACACTATAACATTAATAATTTTCCCCCGTTAAAATCTTTAGATGTTTGTTTTTGAAAATTTAGTTTAAAAAGTTATTTTGCTAAAAAAGGGTTAAAAATGGAAATAGCGTCACAGACAATAGCATACAATTGCAATGGTATACACGTGACTTGAAAGCTTAACGATTTTTTTTTTAAATAAATTTTTCTGGTTTTTTGTTAAAAACACAGATTTTTTCAAAGTCTTAAAAAATTTTTCAGTTAAGAAACTTCAAAAGAAAATAATAGAGATTTTTTTTTTCTGAGCGGGAAAAATTAGTTTGGATTTTCTTTCTTTTCTTTTTTAACAGCCATACAATGTATAAGGAAAATAAAATCAGTGTTTTAAAGAACGATTTCTAATTTTCATTTATTACAAAAACTTTGTTTAATGTAAAAAAATTTCTATAACAAAATGTTTAGTTCCCGAAATATCAATAAATGTAATATTTTCTATAGAAAATTCTATAATTATCGGTATATCGATAATTGAAATTTTTCTATAGAATATTCTAAAATTATCGGTATATCGATAATTGAAATTTTTCTATAGAATATTCTAAAATTATCGATATATCGATAATTTAAAATTTTCTATAGAAAATTGTATAATTATCTATATATCGATAATTTAAAATTTTCTATAGAAAATTGTATAATTATCGATATATCGATAATTTAAAATTTTCTATAGAAAATTGTATAATTATCGATATATCGATAATATAAAATTTTCTATAGAAAATTGTATAATTATCGATATATCGATAATTTAAAATTTTCTATAGAAAATTGTATAATTATCGATATATCGATAATTTAAAATTTTCTATAGAAAATTGTATAATTATCGATATATCGATAATTTAAAATTTTCTATAGAAAATTCTATAATTATCGATATATCGATAATTTAAAATTTTCTATAGAAAATTCTATAATTATCGATATATCGATAATTTAAAATTTTCTATAGAAAATTCTATAATTATCGATATATCGATAATTTAAAATTTTCTATAGAAAATTCTATAATTATCGATATATCGATAATTTAAAATTTTCTATAGAAAATTCTATAATTATCGATATATCGATAATTTAAAATTTTCTATAGAAAATTGTATAATTATCGATATATCGATAATTTAAAATTTTCTATAGAAAATTGTATAATTATCGATATATCGATAATTTAAAATTTTCTATAGAAAATTGTATAATTATCGATATATCGATAATTTAAAATTTTCTATAGAAAATTCTATAATTATCGATATATCGATAATTTAAAATTTTCTATAGAAAATTCTATAATTATCGATATATCGATAATTTAAAATTTTCTATAGAATTTTCTATAGAATTCTATAATTATCGATATATCGATAATTTAAAATTTTCTATAGAATTTTCTATAGAATTCTATAATTATCGATATATCGATAATTTAAAATTTTCTATAGAAAATTGTATAATCTATATATATAAAAGAGTAATGTGACTGACTGACTGACTGACTGATATACTCATTCATCATCGCCCAGCCCAAACCGCTGAAGCTAGAGACTTGAAATTTGGACTGTAGGTCCACCTCCCGGAATATAGATCCACTAAGGCTGGATTTTTGCCAGTGTTGATTCTAAGGGGACAAAAAGGGTAAAAAACTGTACTTTTGGTACTTTTTATATCTCCTGAAATAATGGTCATAGAGACTTGAAATTTGGACTGTATGTTCACCTCCCGGAATATAGATCCAGTAAGGCCGGGTTTTTGCCAGTGTTGATTCTAAGGGGACAAAACGTATAAAAAACTGTACTTTTGGTACTTTTTATATCTCCTGAAATAATGGTCACAGAGACTTGAAATTTGGACAGTATGTTCAACTATTGGAATATAGATCCAGTAAGGCCGGATTTTTGCCAATGCTGATTCCAAGGGGACAAAAAGGGTAAAAAACTGTATTTTTGGTACTTTTTATATCTCCTGAAATAATGGTCATAGAGACTTCAAATTTGGACTGTATGTTCACCTCCCGGAATATAGATCCAGTAAGACTGGATTGCTAATGTTGATTCTAAGGGGGTAAAAAGGGTAAAAAAATGTACCTTTGGTACCTTATATATTTATATATATAATGGTCCTAGACACTTGAAATTTTGAATGTAGGTTCAGCTCCCAGAATATAAATCTACTAAGGCTGGATTTTGCCAATGTTGATTCTAAGGCTGGATTTTTGCCAATGTTGATTCTAAGGGGGTAAAAAGGGTAAAAAAATGTACCTTTGGTACCTTTTATATTTCCTTAAATAATGGTCCTAGACACTTGAAATTTTGAATGTACCTTACCTTACCTTACCTTACCTTACCTTACCTTACCTTACCTTACCTTACCTTACCTTACCTTACCTTACCTTACCTTACCTTACCTTACCTTACCTTACCTTACCTTACCTTACCTTACCTTACCTTACCTTACCTTACCTTACCTTACCTTACCTTACCTTACCTTACCTTACCTTACCTTACCTTACCTTACCTTACCTTACCTTACCTTACCTTACCTTACCTTACCTTACCTTACCTTACCTTACCTTACCTTACCTTACCTTACCTTACCTTACCTTACCTTACCTTACCTTACCTTACCTTACCTTACCTTACCTTACCTTACCTTACCTTACCTTACCTTACCTTACCTTACCTTACCTTACCTTACCTTACCTTACCTTACCTTACCTTACCTTACCTTACCTTACCTTACCTTACCTTACCTTACCTTACCTTACCTTACCTTACCTTACCTTACCTTACCTTACCTTACCTTACCTTACCTTACCTTACCTTACCTTACCTTACCTTACCTTACCTTACCTTAC
The DNA here is from genome assembly GCA_963921195.1 of Pegoplata infirma. NCBI lineage: Eukaryota > Metazoa > Arthropoda > Insecta > Diptera > Anthomyiidae > Pegoplata > Pegoplata infirma. The sequence continues at coordinate 45,414,058 of OY992538.1, forward strand.
CTTACCTTACCTTACCTTACCTTACCTTACCTTACCTTACCTTACCTTACCTTACCTTACCTTACCTTACCTTACCTTACCTTACCTTACCTTACCTTACCTTACCTTACCTTACCTTACCTTACCTTACCTTACCTTACCTTACCTTACCTTACCTTACCTTACCTTACCTTACCTTACCTTACCTTACCTTACCTTACCTTACCTTACCTTACCTTACCTTACCTTACCTTACCTTACCTTACCTTACCTTACCTTACCTTACCTTACCTTACCTTACCTTACCTTACCTTACCTTACCTTACCTTACCTTACCTTACCTTACCTTACCTTACCTTACCTTACCTTACCTTACCTTACCTTACCTTACCTTACCTTACCTTACCTTACCTTACCTTACCTTACCTTACCTTACCTTACCTTACCTTACCTTACCTTACCTTACCTTACCTTACCTTACCTTACCTTACCTTACCTTACCTTACCTTACCTTACCTTACCTTACCTTACCTTACCTTACCTTACCTTACCTTACCTTACCTTACCTTACCTTACCTTACCTTACCTTACCTTACCTTACCTTACCTTACCTTACCTTACCTTACCTTACCTTACCTTACCTTACCTTACCTTACCTTACCTTTTATAAAAAGTACCTTTTAAAAACTTAAAATTGGGTAAGGTTCGCCTCTCGGAAAATAAAGGGATTAAAAGGAATAAAAAAGTGTACTTATTTATTTCCTGATATAATGGTCCCAGAAACTTAAAATTTGGAATGTAAAATCCTTCGGTGAAAAAAGAGATTGGGAAAAGTTCTTTTTGGAATTTCCATTCTGGAAGAGGTACTTTTTTAAAATTCCGTTTCTAATGGGGGTAATAAAGTGTACTTTTGGTACTTTTTTTGTTCCTATAATAATGACCTTAGAAGATGGGGATGGAATTGGAAATGAAATGGCATAGAACGGGGAACAATATGAAATAGAGCAGGGAACAATATGGAATGATATTTTCAACTCAAATTTTTGGTGTTTAGCTTTTTTTACTCCATATTTTTTTTATTCCAATTTCTTTTTTCACTGAAATATTTATTCACTCAAAATCCAAAATCCCGACATAAGGGCTCGAAAATTGTCATTATATTTTTCCCCCGGAACGAACATGATACGTACCAGCAAAGTTATTCAAATTTTATTGTTTAAATTATTCATTGAAATATTTTTATATGGAAGACTTAAACGTCCACAAGTAAATAAAACAAAGACTACGTAGGGGAATTTTTTTGAAATCGATAGAATAATTCTGATCCTTCTATTATCCGGTATTCAATACAACCGGTAACGAAGTACCGGGATTGTAAGCTAGTTATCGATATATCGATAATTTAAAATTTTCTATAGAAAATTGTATAATTATCGATATATTGATAATTTAAAATTTTCTATAGAAAATTGTATAATTATCGATATATCGATAATTTAAAATTTTCTATAGAAAATTGTATAATTATCGATATATCGATAATTTAAAAGTTTCTATAGAAAATTGTATAATTATCGATATATCGATAATTTAAAAGTTTCTATAGAAAATTGTATAATTATCGATACATCGATAATTTAAAATTTTCTATAGAAAATTCTATAATTATCGATATATCGATAATTTAAAATTTTCTATAGAAAATTTTAAATTATCGATATATCGATAATTATACAATTTTCTATAGAAAATTTTAAATTATCGATATATCGATAATTATACAATTTTCTATAGAAAATTTTAAATTTTATCGATATATCGATAATTATACAATTTTCTATAGAAAATTGTATAATTATCGATATATCGATAATTTAAAATTTTCTATAGAAAATTGTATAATTATCGATATATCGATAATTTAAAATTTTCTATAGAAAATTGTATAATTATCGATATATCGATAATTTAAAATTTTCTATAGAAAATTGTATAATTATCGATATATCGATAATTTAAAATTTTCTATAGAAAATTGTATAATTATCGATATATCGATAATTTAAAATTTTCTATAGAAAATTGTATAATTATCGATATATCGATAATTTAAAATTTTCTATAGAAAATTGTATAATTATCGATATATCGATAATTTAAAATTTTCTATAGAAAATTGTATAATTATCGATATATCGATAATTTAAAATTTTCTATAGAAAATTGTATAATTATCGATATATCGATAATTTAAAATTTTCTATAGAAAATTGTATAATTATCGATATATCGATAATTTAAAATTTTCTATAGAAAATTGTATAATTATCGATATATCGATAATTTAAAATTTTCTATAGAAAATTGTATAATTATCGATATATCGATAATTTAAAATTTTCTATAGAAAATTGTATAATTATCGATATATCGATAATTTAAAATTTTCCATAGAAAATTGTATAATTATCGATATATCGATAATTTAAAATTTTCTATAGAAAATTGTATAATTATCGATATATCGATAATTTAAAATTTTCTATAGAAAATTGTATAATTATCGATATATCGATAATTTAAAATTTTCTATAGAAAATTGTATAATTATCGATATATCGATAATTTAAAATTTTCTATAGAAAATTGTATAATTATCGATATATCGATAATTTAAAATTTTCTATAGAAAATTGTATAATTATCGATATATCGATAATTTAAAATTTTCTATAGAAAATTGTATAATTATCGATATATCGATAATTTAAAATTTTCTATAGAAAATTGTATAATTATCGATATATCGATAATTTAAAATTTTCTATAGAAAATTGTATAATTATCGATATATCGATAATTTAAAATTTTCTATAGAAAATTGTATAATTATCGATATATCGATAATTTAAAATTTTCTATAGAAAATTGTATAATTATCGATATATCGATAATTTAAAATTTTCTATAAAAAATTGTATAATTATCGATATATCGATATCGATATATCGATAATTTAAAATTTTCTATAGAAAATTGTATAATTATCGATATATCGATAATTTAAAATTTTCTATAGAAAATTGTATAATTATCGATATATCGATAATTTAAAATTTTCTATAGAAAATTGTATAATTATCGATATATCGATAATTTAAAATTTTCTATAGAAAATTGTATAATTATCGATATATCGATAATTTAAAATTTTCTATAGAAAATTGTATAATTATCGATATATCGATAATTTAAAATTTTCTATAGAAAATTGTATAATTATCGATATATCGATAATTTAAAATTTTCTATAGAAAATTGTATAATTATCGATATATCGATAATTTTAAATTTTCTATAGAAAATTGTATAATTATCGATATATCGATAATTTAAAATTTTCTATAGAAAATTGTATAATTATCGATATATCGATAATTTAAAATTTTCTATAGAAAATTGTATAATTATCGATATATCGATAATTTAAAATTTTCTATAGAAAATTGTATAATTATCGATATATCGATAATTTAAAATTTTCCTATAGAAAATTGTATAATTATCGATATATCGATAATTTAAAATTTTCTATAGAAAATTGTATATTATCGATATATCGATAATTTAAAATTTTCTATAGAAAATTGCATAATTATCGATATATCGATAATTTAAAATTTTCTATAGAAAGTTGTATAATTATCGATATATCGATAATTTAAAATTTTCTATAGAAAATTGTATAATTATCGATATATGGATAATTTAAAATTTTCTATAGAAAATTGTATAATTATCGATATATCGATAATTTAAAATTTTCTATAGAAAATTGTATAATTATCGATATATCGATAATTTAAAATTTTCTATAGAAAATTGAATAATTATCGATATATCGATAATTTAAAATTTTCTATAGAAAATTGTATAATTATCGATATATCGATAATATAAAATTTTCTATAGAAAATTGTATAATTATCGATATATCGATAATTTAAAATTTTCTATAGAAAATTGTATAATTATCGATATATCGATAATTTAAAATTTTCTATAGAAAATTGTATAATTATCGATATATCGATAATTTAAAATTTTCTATAGAAAATTGTATAATTATCGATATATCGATAATTTAAAATTTTCTATAGAAAATTGTATAATTGTCGATATATCGATTATTTAAAATTTTCTATAGAAAATTGTATAATTTTCTATAGAAAATTGTATAATTATCGATATATCGATAATTTAAAATTTTCTATAGAAAATTGTATAATTATCGATATATCGATAATTTAAAATTTTCTATAGGAAATTGTATAATTATCGATATATCGATAATTTAAAATTTTCTATAGAAAATTGTATAATTATCGATATATCGATAATTTAAAATTTTCTATAGAAAATTGTATAATTATCGATATATCGATAATTTAAAATTTTCTATAGAAAATTGTATAATTATCGATATATCGATAATTTAAAATTTTCTATAGAAAATTGTATAATTATCGATATATCGATAATTTAAAATTTTCTATAGAAAATTGTATAATTATCGATATATCGATAATTTAAAATTTTCTATAGAAAATTGTATAATTATCGATATATCGATAATTTAAAATTTTCTATAGAAAATTGTATAATTATCGATATATCGATAATTTAAAATTTTCTATAGAAAATTGTATAATTATCGATATATCGATAATTTAAAATTTTCTATAGAAAATTGTATAATTATCGATATATCGATAATTTAAAATTTTCTATAGAAAATTGTATAATTATCGATATATCGATAATTTAAAATTTTCTATAGAAAATTGTATAATTATCGATATATCGATAATTTAAAATTTTCTATAGAAAATTGTATAATTATCGATATATCGATAATTTAAAATTTTCTATAGAAAATTGTATAATTATCGATATATCGATAATTTAAAATTTTCTATAGAAAATTGTATAATTATCGATATATCGATAATTTAAAATTTTCTATAGAAAATTGTATAATTATCGATATATCGATAATTTAAAATTTTCTATAGAAAATTGTATAATTATCGATATATCGATAATTTAAAATTTTCTATAGAAAATTGTATAATTATCGATATATCGATAATTTAAAATTTTCTATAGAAAATTGTATAATTATCGATATATCGATAATTTAAAATTTTCTATAGAAAATTGTATAATTATCGATATATCGATAATTTAAAATTTTCTATAGAAAATTGTATAATTATCGATATATCGATAATTTAAAATTTTCTATAGAAAATTGTATAATTATCGATATATCGATAATTTAAAATTTTCTATAGAAAATTGTATAATTATCGATATATCGATAATTTAAAATTTTCTATAGAAAATTGTATAATTATCGATATATCGATAATTTAAAATTTTCTACAGAAAATTGTATAATTATCGATATATCGATAATTTAAAATTTTCTATAGAAAATTGTATAATTATCGATATATCGATAATTTAAAATTTTCTATAGAAAATTGTATAATTATCGATATATCGATAATTTAAAATTTTCTATAGAAAATTGTATAATTATCGATATATCGATAATTTAAAATTTTCTATAGAAAATTGTATAATTATCGATATATCGATAATTTAAAATTTTCTATAGAAAATTGTATAATTATCGATATATCGATAATTTAAAATTTTCTATAGAAAATTGTATAATTATCGATATATCGATAATTTAAAATTTTCTATAGAAAATTGTATAATTATCGATATATCGATAATTTAAAATTTTCTATAGAAAATTGTATAATTATCGATATATCGATAATTTAAAATTTTCTATAGAAAATTGTATAATTATCGATATATCGATAATTTAAAATTTTCTATAAAAAATTGTATAATTATCGATATATCGATATCGATATATCGATAATTTAAAATTTTCTATAGAAAATTGTATAATTATCGATATATCGATAATTTAAAATTTTCTATAGAAAATTGTATAATTATCGATATATCGATAATTTAAAATTTTCTATAGAAAATTGTATAATTATCGATATATCGATAATTTAAAATTTTCTATAGAAAATTGTATAATTATCGATATATCGATAATTTAAAATTTTCTATAGAAAATTGTATAATTATCGATATATCGATAATTTAAAATTTTCTATAGAAAATTGTATAATTATCGATATATCGATAATTTAAAATTTTCTATAGAAAATTGTATAATTATCGATATATCGATAATTTAAAATTTTCTATAGAAAATTGTATAATTATCGATATATCGATAATTTAAAATTTTCTATAGAAAATTGTATAATTATCGATATATCGATAATTTAAAATTTTCCTATAGAAAATTGTATAATTATCGATATATCGATAATTTAAAATTTTCTATAGAAAATTGTATATTATCGATATATCGATAATTTAAAATTTTCTATAGAAAATTGCATAATTATCATAGAAAATTGCATAATTTTCTATAGAAAGTTGTATAATTATCGATATATCGATAATTTAAAATTTTCTATAGAAAATTGTATAATTATCGATATATGGATAATTTAAAATTTTCTATAGAAAATTGTATAATTATCGATATATCGATAATTTAAAATTTTCTATAGAAAATTGTATAATTATCGATATATCGATAATTTAAAATTTTCTATAGAAAATTGAATAATTATCGATATATCGATAATTTAAAATTTTCTATAGAAAATTGTATAATTATCGATATATCGATAATATAAAATTTTCTATAGAAAATTGTATAATTATCGATATATCGATAATTTAAAATTTTCTATAGAAAATTGTATAATTATCGATATATCGATAATTTAAAATTTTCTATAGAAAATTGTATAATTATCGATATATCGATAATTTAAAATTTTCTATAGAAAATTGTATAATTATCGATATATCGATAATTTAAAATTTTCTATAGAAAATTGTATAATTGTCGATATATCGATAATTTAAAATTTTCTATAGAAAATTGTATAATTTTCTATAGAAAATTGTATAATTATCGATATATCGATAATTTAAAATTTTCTATAGAAAATTGTATAATTATCGATATATCGATAATTTAAAATTTTCTATAGGAAATTGTATAATTATCGATATATCGATAATTTAAAATTTTCTATAGAAAATTGTATAATTATCGATATATCGATAATTTAAAATTTTCTATAGAAAATTGTATAATTATCGATATATCGATAATTTAAAATTTTCTATAGAAAATTGTATAATTATCGATATATCGATAATTTAAAATTTTCTATAGAAAATTGTATAATTATCGATATATCGATAATTTAAAATTTTCTATAGAAAATTGTATAATTATCGATATATCGATAATTTAAAATTTTCTATAGAAAATTGTATAATTATCGATATATCGATAATTTAAAATTTTCTATAGAAAATTGTATAATTATCGATATATCGATAATTTAAAATTTTCTATAGAAAATTGTATAATTATCGATATATCGATAATTTAAAATTTTCTATAGAAAATTGTATAATTATCGATATATCGATAATTTAAAATTTTCTATAGAAAATTGTATAATTATCGATATATCGATAATTTAAAATTTTCTATAGAAAATTGTATAATTATCGATATATCGATAATTTAAAATTTTCTATAGAAAATTGTATAATTATCGATATATCGAAAATTTAAAATTTTCTATAGAAAATTGTATAATTATCGATATATCGATAATTTAAAATTTTCTATAGAAAATTGTATAATTATCGATATATCGATAATTTAAAATTTTCTATAGAAAATTGTATAATTATCGATATATCGATAATTTAAAATTTTCTATAGAAAATTGTATAATTATCGATATATCGATAATTTAAAATTTTCTATAGAAAATTGTATAATTATCGATATATCGATAATTTAAAATTTTCTATAGAAAATTGTATAATTATCGATATATCGATAATTTAAAATTTTCTATAGAAAATTGTATAATTATCGATATATCGATAATTTAAAATTTTCTATAGAAAATTGTATAATTATCGATATATCGATAATTTAAAATTTTCTATAGAAAATTGTATAATTATCGATATATCGATAATTTAAAATTTTCTATAGAAAATTGTATAATTATCGATATATCGATAATTTAAAATTTTCTATAGAAAATTGTATAATTATCGATATATCGATAATTTAAAATTTTCTATAGAAAATTGTATAATTATCGATATATCGATAATTTAAAATTTTCTATAGAAAATTGTATAATTATCGATATATCGATAATTTAAAATTTTCTATAGAAAATTGTATAATTATCGATATATCGATAATTTAAAATTTTCTATAGAAAATTGTATAATTATCGATATATCGATAATTTAAAATTTTCTATAGAAAATTGTATAATTATCGATATATCGATAATTTAAAATTTTCTATAGAAAATTGTATAATTATCGATATATCGATAATTTAAAATTTTCTATAGAAAATTGTATAATTATCGATATATCGATAATTTAAAATTTTCTATAGAAAATTGTATAATTATCGATATATCGATAATTTAAAATTTTCTATAGAAAATTGTATAATTATCGATATATCGATAATTTAAAATTTTCTATAAAAAATTGTATAATTATCGATATATCGATATCGATATATCGATAATTTAAAATTTTCTATAGAAAATTGTATAATTATCGATATATCGATAATTTAAAATTTTCTATAGAAAATTGTATAATTATCGATATATCGATAATTTAAAATTTTCTATAGAAAATTGTATAATTATCGATATATCGATAATTTAAAATTTTCTATAGAAAATTGTATAATTATCGATATATCGATAATTTAAAATTTTCTATAGAAAATTGTATAATTATCGATATATCGATAATTTAAAATTTTCTATAGAAAATTGTATAATTATCGATATATCGATAATTTAAAATTTTCTATAGAAAATTGTATAATTATCGATATATCGATAATTTAAAATTTTCTATAGAAAATTGTATAATTATCGATATATCGATAATTTAAAATTTTCTATAGAAAATTGTATAATTATCGATATATCGATAATTTAAAATTTTCTATAGAAAATTGTATAATTATCGATATATCGATAATTTAAAATTTTCTATAGAAAATTGTATAATTATCGATATATCGATAATTTAAAATTTTCCTATAGAAAATTGTATAATTATCGATATATCGATAATTTAAAATTTTCTATAGAAAATTGTATATTATCGATATATCGATAATTTAAAATTTTCTATAGAAAATTGCATAATTATCGATATATCGATAATTTAAAATTTTCTATAGAAAGTTGTATAATTATCGATATATCGATAATTTAAAATTTTCTATAGAAAATTGTATAATTATCGATATATGGATAATTTAAAATTTTCTATAGAAAATTGTATAATTATCGATATATCGATAATTTAAAATTTTCTATAGAAAATTGTATAATTATCGATATATCGATAATTTAAAATTTTCTATAGAAAATTGAATAATTATCGATATATCGATAATTTAAAATTTTCTATAGAAAATTGTATAATTATCGATATATCGATAATATAAAATTTTCTATAGAAAATTGTATAATTATCGATATATCGATAATTTAAAATTTTCTATAGAAAATTGTATAATTATCGATATATCGATAATTATACAATAGAAAATTGTATAATTATCGATATATCGATAATTTAAAATTTTCTATAGAAAATTGTATAATTATCGATATATCGATAATTTAAAATTTTCTATAGAAAATTGTATAATTGTCGATATATCGATAATTTAAAATTTTCTATAGAAAATTGTATAATTTTCTATAGAAAATTGTATAATTATCGATATATCGATAATTTAAAATTTTCTATAGAAAATTGTATAATTATCGATATATCGATAATTTAAAATTTTCTATAGAAAATTGTATAATTATCGATATATCGATAATTTAAAATTTTCTATAGGAAATTGTATAATTATCGATATATCGATAATTTAAAATTTTCTATAGAAAATTGTATAATTATCGATATATCGATAATTTAAAATTTTCTATAGAAAATTGTATAATTATCGATATATCGATAATTTAAAATTTTCTATAGAAAATTGTATAATTATCGATATATCGATAATTTAAAATTTTCTATAGAAAATTGTATAATTATCGATATATCGATAATTTAAAATTTTCTATAGAAAATTGTATAATTATCGATATATCGATAATTTAAAATTTTCTATAGAAAATTGTATAATTATCGATATATCGATAATTTAAAATTTTCTATAGAAAATTGTATAATTATCGATGTATCGATAATTTAAAATTTTCTATAGAAAATTGTATAATTATCGATATATCGATAATTTAAAATTTTCTATAGAAAATTGTATAATTATCGATATATCGATAATTTAAAATTTTCTATAGAAAATTGTATAATTATCGATATATCGATAATTTAAAATTTTCTATAGAAAATTGTATAATTATCGATATATCGATAATTTAAAATTTTCTATAGAAAATTGTATAATTATCGATATATCGATAATTTAAAATTTTCTATAGAAAATTGTATAATTATCGATATATCGATAATTTAAAATTTTCTATAGAAAATTGTATAATTATCGATATATCGATAATTTAAAATTTTCTATAGAAAATTGTATAATTATCGATATATCGATAATTTAAAATTTTCTATAGAAAATTGTATAATTATCGATATATCGATAATTTAAAATTTTCTATAGAAAATTGTATAATTATCGATATATCGATAATTTAAAATTTTCTATAGAAAATTGTATAATTATCGATATATCGATAATTTAAAATTTTCTATAGAAAATTGTATAATTATCGATATATCGATAATTTAAAATTTTCTATAGAAAATTGTATAATTATCGATATATCGATAATTTAAAATTTTCTATAAAAAATTGTATAATTATCGATATATCGATATCGATATATCGATAATTTAAAATTTTCTATAGAAAATTGTATAATTATCGATATATCGATATCGATATATCGATAATTATACAATTTTTTATAGAAAATTTTAAATTATCGATAATTTAAAATTTTCTATAGAAAATTGTATAATTATCGATATATCGATAATTTAAAATTTTCTATAGAAAATTGTATAATTATCGATATATCGATAATTTAAAATTTTCTATAGAAAATTGTATAATTATCGATATATCGATAATTTAAAATTTTCTATAGAAAATTGTATAATTATCGATATATCGATAATTTAAAATTTTCTATAGAAAATTGTATAATTATCGATATATCGATAATTTAAAATTTTCTATAGAAAATTGTATAATTATCGATATATCGATAATTTAAAATTTTCTATAGAAAATTGTATAATTATCGATATATCGATAATTTAAAATTTTCTATAGAAAATTGTATAATTATCGATATATCGATAATTTAAAATTTTCTATAGAAAATTGTATAATTATCGATATATCGATAATTTAAAATTTTCTATAGAAAATTGTATATTATCGATATATCGATAATTTAAAATTTTCTATAGAAAATTGCATAATTATCGATATATCGATAATTTAAAATTTTCTATAGAAAGTTGTATAATTATCGATATATCGATAATTTAAAATTTTCTATAGAAAATTGTATAATTATCGATATATGGATAATTTAAAATTTTCTATAGAAAATTGTATAATTATCGATATATCGATAATTTAAAATTTTCTATAGAAAATTGTATAATTATCGATATATCGATAATTTAAAATTTTCTATAGAAAATTGAATAATTATCGATATATCGATAATTTAAAATTTTCTATAGAAAATTGTATAATTATCGATATATCGATAATATAAAATTTTCTATAGAAAATTGTATAATTATCGATATATCGATAATTTAAAATTTTCTATAGAAAATTGTATAATTATCGATATATCGATAATTTAAAATTTTCTATAGAAAATTGTATAATTATCGATATATCGATAATTTAAAATTTTCTATAGAAAATTGTATAATTATCGATATATCGATAATTTAAAATTTTCTATAGAAAATTGTATAATTGTCGATATATCGATAATTTAAAATTTTCTATAGAAAATTGTATAATTTTCTATAGAAAATTGTATAATTATCGATATATCGATAATTTAAAATTTTCTATAGAAAATTGTATAATTATCGATATATCGATAATTTAAAATTTTCTATAGGAAATTGTATAATTATCGATATATCGATAATTTAAAATTTTCTATAGAAAATTGTATAATTATCGATATATCGATAATTTAAAATTTTCTATAGAAAATTGTATAATTATCGATATATCGATAATTTAAAATTTTCTATAGAAAATTGTATAATTATCGATATATCGATAATTTAAAATTTTCTATAGAAAATTGTATAATTATCGATATATCGATAATTTAAAATTTTCTATAGAAAATTGTATAATTATCGATATATCGATAATTTAAAATTTTCTATAGAAAATTGTATAATTATCGATATATCGATAATTTAAAATTTTCTATAGAAAATTCTATAATTATCGATAATTTAAAATTTTCTATAGAAAATTCTATAATTATCGATATATCGATAATTTAAAATTTTCTATAGAAAATTCTATAATTATAGATATATCGGCCATAGTTACCGATCGATTTGTTTAAGAAAATAGTCTTTTGAGTCCCTTTTTCATACAAAACTATTGTTCTTTTTATCCTGGAATGCAATGTTATTATATCGTTGTATTGTTATAAATTTTTTTAAAAAGAATTTCTTTGTATTGCATGTATTGTGTTGAGTATAGATTAACAATGACACTGACATTGTGTGGTCAATTGACATTTATTTCATTGTAGCTGACAATTTTCTTTCTTTTCCTCCTAATCCTTGGTACTCCTTGGTTTGTTTTGTATTGTTAGTGTAAACTTTTTTAATGCATATCCTTACAAAGTAGAAATTTTGTTGGTGGTGGAAAGTCGTTGCATGTGTTTGTTGTTTTTTTTTTCTGCATTTTTTTTTTAAATATAATAAAGTTTTTATTTTTTTAACGTTTATTTTTATTTTTCTATTTTGTTTAAGTCTTTTGTTGTAAATAAGTCTGTGTTTTTCTGCATATAAGGCATTATTTTAAAATAGTCCCGCTTTAAGAAAACTATATAATTTTGTGCTTAAAAACTTTGATATTTAAAATACTTAACTTAGTAGGTCAACTTTTTGTAATGACCAGGGCAGCGATTTGTATGAACTAAAAAACGCATTTCAAAATTCAAAATGTGCACTATAATATTAAAAACATATAAATGGCGCAAAAAATCTTGTTTTATACAAAAGTTTCTTTAATATCAAAAAGTTTCTTTAATATCAAAAAGTTTCTTTAATATCAAAAAATTATTTTGAATTTTTAAATTAAGAATTAAAGCTTGATATTAACACTTAAGTGCAATAATTTTTAAGAAATTAAGAAAAAAAAATATTTAAAAATAATTTTTTTAAATTAATTTTCGATACAAATTAATTTTAATTTGTGTTTTTGGTAATTTATGCCAAAATATGCATTTGAATTTTACAAATATGCACAAAATAGGCATTTAAAACCAAAATATGCAAACAAAAATAAATGCAACAACTAATCGATAACAATTTTACGCAATTTTATTGATTTGATATTGTTTTTAGAACATTGACAAAAAAAAAATGCATTTGCAAGAAAATCGCATTCATTTCAACTGATTTAAAATTTTTTATGCATTTTTAAAACATTTTCCCTCATATTTTTGTTTGTATGCATTATAAGTCAGTTCGTTTTAGTAATCTTTATAAAAAATATATGTATGTATGTGTGTCACATTATAAAAAGAAAATGAGCAAAAGTGTTTAAAATGTTTTCAGTTTTATTATAAACAAAAAAAAATCAACAACAAATAGAAAACATAAAATGATATAAACGTGATAGAGAAATAAAAGAACACAATAATATCCTTTTTTAAAAATGACATCTAATCAACAAATGCCATTTTAGCTTAGAGCTTATTATAGAAGAAAAGAAAATGAAACATTTTAAGGACGAAACTTTACGAAGAAAATACACTTAAAAAGTGTATTTTTTAAATTTTGCAAAAATTCTGATAAGTTTCCAAGAACTAGTTTCAGATTATAAGACATTTTTTTTATAAAAAAGTCTAAAATTCTTTGACATTTTTCCTATAGAAAAAGTCTAAGATTCTTAAACGTTTTCTATAGAAAAAGTCTCAGACATTTTTCCTATAGAAACAGTCTCAGATTCTGAGACATTTTTCCTGGAGAAAAAGTTTTAGATTCTGATACATTTTTCCTATAGAAGAAGTCTAAGATTCTGAGACATATTTTCTATAGAAAAAGTCTCAGATTCTTAGACATTTTTTCTACAGAAAAAGTCCCAAATTCTGAGAAATTTTTTCTATAAAAAAATTTGTAGATTCTGAGACATTTTTTCTAAAGAAAAAGTCTCAAGTTCTGAGATAATTTTTCTATAGAAAAAGTTTTTGAGAATCTGAGATTTTAATATAGAAAAAGTCTCAGATTCTGAAACACATTTTCTATAGAAAGCGTCTCAGATCTTATACATTTTTCCTATAGAAAATGTGTCAGATTCTAAGACATTTATATTATTCTGAGACATTTTGCCTATAGAAAAAGTCTCAGATTCTGAGACATGTTTCCTATACAAAAAGTCTCAGATTCTAAGACATTTTTCCTATAAAAAAAGTCTCAGATTCTGAAACATTTTTCCTATTGCCCAAAACATCAAATCATGATAATGTTTTGCGGAAGATTTAGATGTACTTGCCAACACACAAAAAATTATTGGCTAAAAATTTTCAATTAAATTTTAATGAGTCAATCAATGTTTTGATTGAAATTTTTGTTATTTTCTTTATCTGTCGAGTTACAAATTTTTAACATCCCGGTGAAAAATGAGCATATACGGATACATATATGTAAATATATGGATGCATATATGTACATATATGAGCATATATGGTCATATATGAAATTGTATGCAGTCATATATGATTATATTTGCAACATATATGTCCACCCGAGTAAAAAAGAACTGATATAATCATATATGCTATTATATAATTATTTATATTTATATATGGTTATGCATGAACTTTGATATGTGCATATAAGTTTATATATAGCATTGTATTTTTCCTTATTTTTTAATATGATAACATACATATTCCTATCTATTTATATACCGATCTATATGAAATTAGATATGACATATAAGGTCGGAAATTTTTAGATATGACAGATAAAAAGATATATGATTTTATTTATAATTATATCCCGAAAAAATTTTTCAAAATTTTCTAAGTTCCGGACAATTAAAAAAATTTCAAGTCCTAAAAAATTTTATGAAAATTTTCCAAAGTTCCGGACACAAAATTTTTTGGGAAATTTTTTTTGGAGTAAAAAAATCGTTGAAAATGTTTTAAGGAAAAATTTTGTTTTTTTTGAAAAATTTTTAAGTTCCGAAAAAATGTTTTTAAATTTTCTAAGCCACAAACATTTTTTAGAATTTTAAATCACTTATAACTGATTTAAAAAAAAAATTAAAAATTTTTAATAATTTGCTAAGTCCCGAAAAAATTCAGAAGAATGCAATAAAAACTCTTCTAATTGATAATGTATCCAATCTGATAAAATAATTTCTAATTTCACGTTTAAAATTCCAAAAAATTTTACCAGATTTCATCTAATTATATAAAAATTTATCTAATTTTAACAGATAAGATATGATTTAATACAATTAGATAGACCCATTTTTGGGATCAAACTTAATCAAATTTGATATTATTTTATCAGAAATAATAGAATTTGATATAATCGTATAATATTCGATCCGCCAATTTTCGGATCAAAATTAATATGGATTTACATAAAAGCATATCTGTTCATATAAAATTAAATATTGCGTCATATAACTTTTTTTTACTCGGGCATACCCGAGTAAAAAAATTAATCTGGTCCTTTATGTAATTATATCTTAATTAATCTGGTAGCAGCTCTTAATTGATATAATCTGATCTCAAAATTGGCTGTATCGGAAATTATCTAAAATTGTCTAATAATATCATATATGATATTGTTAGATTTAATTAGATCCGAATTTTGGTCTAATGTGGATTTGTAAAATTTTATCAAATTATATTAAAAATTATATAAATTTGATATTTCATATTAATTTTTTCAAAAAAAAATTTGGACCATAAATTTTAAAAAATAAAACAAATTTTTTTATGTAGTAATTGAATTCATTTAGTTTTTTTTTTTCTTTTATATTTTTTTTTTTTTATATTAAAATTAGAATTAGCAACAATCTTCAAAGTTTTGTTTTTTTTAATCATTTTAATTTGGTAAAAATCTAAATTAATTTTTGTTATAATTTTTATTATTTGTTTTTTTCTTCAACAATTTTGATTTTTTTATATAAAATTACATAAAATAATATCAAAATTAACTTAGAAAATTTTTGCTGTTTTTGCTGTAATATAATATATTATTTTACATGGTACCATATATATGTATATGTGGAGCTGTATTAAATTTGGCCAATTTTGTATATTTATATACGGCATTTATAATTGTATATGTGACCACATATAATAATATATAACATTATCTGATACTATATTGGAAATTATTGAAATATTTTTTCCAATACATAATTTCATCTCGAAACATATAGTGTCAGATATAAACACATACAAATCTATATTCCTATACAACATTATATATGACTATATCATTTCTTTTTTACTCGGGTATACGTAAAATGAGGCATATGCCCATATATGACATATGTGGACATATATGGAGCATATATGTCATATATGTTCATACCCGAGTAAAAAGAAGTTATATGACGCAATATTTAATTATATATGAACAGATATGCTTTTATGTAAATCCATATTAATTTTGATCCGAAAATTGGCGGATCGAGTATTATACGATTATATCAAATTCTATTATTTTTGATAAAATAATATCAAATTTGATTAAGTTTGATCCCAAAAATGGGTCTATCTAATTGTATTAAATCATATCTTATCTGTTAAAATTAGATAAATTTTTATATAATTGGATGAAATCTGGTAAAAATTTTTGGAATTTTAAACGTGAAATTAAAAATTATTTTATCAGATTGGATACATTATCAATTAGAAGAGTTTTTATTGCATTCTTCGGAATTTTTTCGGGACTTAGCAAATTATTAAAAATTTGTCATTTTTTTCTAAAATCATTTATAATGGATTTAAATTTTCCAAAAAATGTTTGTGTCTTAGAAAATTTAAAAACATTTTTTCGGAACTCAAAAACTTTTCAAAAAAATTAAATTTCTCATAAAAACATTTTCAATGATTTTTTTTGGAAAATTTTCATAAAATTTTTTAGGACTTGAATTTTTTTTTATTGTCCGGGACTTAGAAAATTTTGAAATTTTTTTTCGGGATATAATTATAAATAAAATCATATATCTTTTTATCTGCCATATCTAAAAATTCCCGACCTTATATGTCATATCAAATTTCATATAGATCAGTATATAAATAGATATGAATATGTATGCTATCATATTAAAAAACCAGGAAAAATACAATGTTATATATAAACTTGTATGTCCATATCAAAGTTCATGCATAACCATATATAAATATAAATAACTATATAATAGCATATATGGTTATATCAGATCTTTTTTACTCGGGTATGCCCTCATTTTACGTATATGGACATATATGTTGCAAATATGATCATATATGCATTCATACAGTTCCATATATATTCATATATGCTACATATATGGACATACATGACGCTGTATGAACGCATATATGATCATATTTGTACCATTTTTCACCGGGATACCATATTTTTTCGCTTTAATTTATTTGAATAGATTTATTAAAAAATATCGGGTTTTACTTTTTTTTTATTGTTTGCAACATATTGGAAAGCAAAAAGTGTGAATTTTTTGATAATTTTGTCATAAGTTTACACTTCATGTGTTAAATCAATCATTCTTTTGATTGACTTTAAATTAAAAATTGATAAAATGTTTGATCAAAATAGAAAAAAAAATTTAATTAAAAAAATTGTCAATCTATCACCTACAATTTGAGGATTGGTATAACAATTTTTTTAATTGGAGAAATTTCATTTGATTGAAATTCGTTCAATTTTATTCTGTGCAAGCAAAGTTAAAAAAAAAACCCAGTAAAACTTAGATTACCAAATAAGGTATAAAATAAGGTATAGGATCTCTTATTTTATACATTGCAGCATTGATGATTTTGACAGGCGATGAGACTCAAAGTAATGCATCCACATTATCACAAAGAATACCAGTAAGGTATAAAATAAGTCATAAATTTATACCGAAGAATACGAGTAAGGTGTAAAATATATGATATTTTATAGGTTGCGACAAATGAAATAATACAGCATACCAGAAGATAATATATAAGGTGTTACGAGTAGTGAAAAAGTAATTTTGTATTTAATTTACTCACGTGATTGTAAGTGAGTGTAAGTAGATAAAATATGCTCGTGAGTGTGCGTCGTTAGAAATTTACTGTCGTGAGCCCATCTCTAGTTTAAACTTATGCAATTTTTTATAAAATAATTATTTTTTATGTTATTGTAATACATTATGCATCCAATTATAAATAATGCATTATTTCAAACTTTCAAATAATACATAATGTAACCAAATATAAGTCATCCATGATTTAATGTTTAGAAATAATAAATATGAAATACATTTTTTCCAATAATCATGCATTACGTAGCAAATTATTAGTAATGCATTATTTTTCACTTGAAAATAATACGTTGTGGAACAAATGTTTGGTAAGACATCCTAAAATAATGCTACAAATAAGGTATATACATTACCTGGTAATGTGTTATATAATCACTACCCATTACCAAAGTTTTGCTGGGACATTTCGTAAGTGAGTGCAAAAATAAGTGCAAAAAAGTGTTTTTACATTTTGGAGAGTATAAAAGATTCGGCACCAAAGAATATACCACTCTCACTTGTTTTATGTACATTTATTAAACAAATGCAAATTTTTTATTCGAAAAGCTTAGACTTGGTGAAAAAGTAGTTTTGGTAAAAAAAAATTTTTGATGAAAAAAAGTTTTTGATGACTTTTTTTAATGAAAAGAAAAATTTTTTGATGTAAAAAAAAAATTGATAAAAAAAATAATAAAAAAAAATTTTTTGGTGCGAAAAAAATTAATAATAACAAATTTGATAAAAAAATTTGATGAAAAAAATATGATAAAAAAAATTATGAAAACAAAAATTTTGATGAAAAAAAAAAAATTGATGAAAAAAAAAATTTGATGAAAAGAAAATTGATGAAACAAAAAATTTTATGAAAATAAAAAATTAGATGAAAAAAAAAATTGATGAAAAAAAAAAAATAAAAATTGATGAAAAAAAGTTTGATGGGAAAAAAAAATTATTGAAAAAAAAAAATTGATGAAAAAAAAAATTTTTTTGTTGAAAAATAAGTATGTTACTGTTTATTCACCATCTGGTGAACATCGGTTTTATTCACTTCGAGGTGAATTATTATCCAAGTTACAAACCCAAGTTACAAACCCAAGTTATTAAAATTTTTGGTTTTAAGAAATGAAAATAGTAGTTCTTGTTTTCTTTTTCGTTAATTAAAAAGACCATTTGTATAATTTTACAAATGACGATAAAAACGCAGGAAACGGTTAAAAACTAATATTTTTTTCAACATTTTTGCATAATGCATTAATCCATTAATGCAAAAAAGCTCACAAAAATATTAGTTTTTAGCCGTTTCCTGCGTTTTTATCGTTATTTGTAGAATTATACAAATGGTCTATTCGTCCTTATTATTAGAAAAAGTCTCAGATTATAAGAAAATTTTTCCTACAGAAAAAGAAAAATAAATTTTCATATGGAAAAAGTCTCAGATTCTGAGAAATTTTTCATATAGAAAAAAGTCTCAGATTCTGAAAAGTTTTTCATATAGAAAAAGCTAAGATTCTGAGACTTTTTTTATAGAAAAAGTCTCAGTTTCTGAGACATTTTTCATATGGAAAAAGTCTCAGATTTTTCCTACAGAAAAAGTCTCAGATTCTGAGACATTTTTCCTGTAGAAAAAGTGTCAGATTCTGAGACATTTTTCCTTTAGAAAAAGTCTCAGATTCTTAAACATTTTACTTATAGAAAAAGTAGCAGGTTCAGACGCATTTTAACATGATAATGTTTAAAAAAAGTTGCAGGACGCCACCTCAGCTTGACTATATAAGCCAGTGTTCGAAAAAAAACAGTACGTTATTTAACGTTCCGTTCCAAGAACACATTCACTAAAAAGTTTTTTAAGTGGTTGTGAAGGTGTTCGCAAACAGAATTCCGAACGTTATGCCTGCGAGTTGAAGAACAGAAACTTTACGATAACGTACCGAACTAGGTTAGAAACAAAATAAAGTTCTTTTAGTGTTCTGTTTGCGAACTTTTGAGACATTTTTTTTTTAAATTTAAAATGGCGATATCTCGAAAACTAAGCAAGATAGAGCAAAACGGAGCACATTTTTGGTTCTTGGGATCACCATAGTATCGCTAGGCCTCTAGACATGGGTGGACCCCATTGGGTCCATATTTTGAATCTAAAAAAGTTAGCATTCCGGGAAATTTAAAAATGCACATATCTCGCTAAATACTGCCGACACGACATAAAGTCTAAAAGCGGTCATGTACTACGAGACAAGATCCACAAAAATGCTTTTAGACTTTTCATCGTGTCGGCAGTATTTAGCGAGATATGTGTATTTTTAAATTTCCCGGAATGCTAAGTGTTTTAGATTCAAAATAAGGACCCAATGGGGTCTACCCATGTGTAGAGGCCTAGCAATACTATGGTAATCCCAAGAACCACAAATGTGCTCTGTTTTGCTCTATCTTGCTTAGTTTTCAAGATATCGCCATTTTAAATTTAAAAAATGTCTCAAAAGTTCGCAAACAGAACACTAAAAGAACTTTATTTTGTTTCTAACCTAGTTCGGTACGTTATCGTAAAGTTTCTGTTCTTCAACTCGCAGGCATAACGTTCGGAATTCTGTTTGCGAACACCTTCACAACCACTAAAAAACTTTTTAGTGAATGTGTTCTTGGAACGGTACGTTTCGATAACGTACGGTCGCTCCATAGTTCCGTACAGAACACTAACGTACCGTACGTTAGAGTTTTTTTTCGAACCCTGATATGAGCTAACAAATAACAAAAAAGAAAACAAGAATTACTATTTTCATTTTCTTAAAACCAAAAATTTTAATAACTTGGGTTTGTAACTTGGATAACAATTCATCTAGTGGTGAATAAACCCGTTTTCATCAGCTGGTGAATAAAAAGTAACATAATTATTTTTCAACAAAAAAAGTTATTTTTTTCATCAATTTTTTTTTTTTCATTAATTTTTTTTTTTCATAAAATTTTTTTTTCCATCAAATTTTTTTTGTCATAATCTTTTTTCATCAAATATTTTTTTTTCATCATTTTTTTTTATCAAAATTTTTTTTCATCAATTTTTTTTTCATCAAATTTTTTTTTCATCGAATTTTTTTCATCAAATTTTTGTTTTCATTAATTTTTTTTCACCAATTTTTTTTTTGTTCATTAAAAAATTTTTTTTTCATCATTTTTTTGTTTTTTCATCAAATTTTGTTTTTCATTAATTTTTTTTTTCATCAATTTTTTTTTTTCATCAAAATTATTTTTCATAAATTTTTTTTTTTTCATAAATTTTTTTTTTTTCATCAAATTTTTTTTTTTTTATAATTTTTTTCATAAAATTTTTTATTATCAATTTTTTTTTCACCAAAATTTTTTTTTTCATATTTTTATACCCTCCACTCTAGTAATAGAGGGTATATATAAGTTTGTCATTCCGTTTGTAACTCATCGATATATCGGTCTGGGACCCAATAAAGTATATAAATTCATGATCCCCGATCGATTTTTATACATTCTAGCGATGTCCGTCTATCAGTGGAAATGGTGACCACGGTCAACATATTACACGTAGATGACTGAAACTTAACATATTTATTGGAAGTTCTCCCGAGAAGTTTGGTATTGCATTTGAGCGATATCGTTCCGGCGGTTCAATAGTTATGGACGAACATAACCTAAAAATACAAAATGCTTAAATTCGGCTGCTGGTTGACTTATGTGAACGTATTTGAACACCAAATGGTGTTTAAACAAGTACAAACATATTTTTTTGACAAAAAAAATAAAAAAACCGCGGATTTTTTTTTTACCAATTATTTTTTCCTTTTAAATAAAGTTTTTGCAATAATCTTTTAGAAATTGTGCAGGGTATCACTACATTCGGCAAGGCCGAATTTAACTTTTTTACTTATTTTTCAACAATTTTTTTTTACATCAAAAAATTTTTCTTTTCGTCAAAAAAATTCATCAAAAACTTTTTTTCATCAAAATTTTTTTCACCAAAAATTTTGGGTTCATTAAAGTTTTTTAACATAATATTGTTTTTCGAAAAAAAAAATCTTTTTTTTTTACCAAAACTACTTTTTAACCAAGTCTAAGCTTTTCGAATAAAAAATTTCCATTTGTTTATCAAATGTACATAAAACAAGTGAGAGTGTTATAAATTTTTGGTGCCGAATCTTTTATACTCTCCAAAATGTAAAAACCTTTTTTTTTCACATATTTTTGCACTCAATTACGAAATGTACAGATCTTTTGGTTTTTTAATAGGGTCCTCGACTGATATTTCAATTCGTTTTGCATGGAATAGCAAAGTAATATAACATTATTTTTTCTTAAAAAAAACTTTGCTTTGGCAAGTACACCCAAATCTTCCGCAAAACATTATCATGATTTAATGTTTTGGGCAAGAGTATAAAATTCTCAGGCATTTTTTATATAGAAAAAGTCTTAGATTCGGAGACATTTTTCCTGTAGAAAATGTCTCAGGTTCTAAGATACTTTTCCTTTAGAAAAAGTGGTGGATAAAGTTGACCACCTCTCCCAAAATTTTATATAATTGTGCTTGGGAAATTAGTGATAAGTAGGGCAACCAAAAATAAGCACTTAAAACAATGTTTAAAGTTCAAAAAAAAAAGGCACCAAAAAACATAAAAATATGCAGTAAAAATTAAAAAAAAAGTATTTTTTCATTAAAAATGTCCATATTATAGAATTGCCTTCAAAATTGTAGGTGTTTCATAAAAAAATTTTAAGTATCATATTTTTTTTAAAGAAAAAACTCATTTAAATTGAATTGACTTTAAATATTTTTTTTATAAACCTCGAAATTTTTTGGATTTTTTTTTTTGGAAAAATAAAAATTTTAATTTAATTTTTTTTCTTTTGGAAAAATAAAAATTTTAATAATATTTTTTGTTAACCTTTAATTTTTTTTTTTTTGAAAAAAAGCTAAAATAAGCTAATAATTCAAAAATAACCAGAAAAAAGCTTTAAAAAAGGGATAAAAAAGCTAAAATAAGCCAATAAACGAAAAATAAGCAAAAATAAGCAGTTATTGCCAAAATAAGTAAAAAAAGCTCTAACAAATGCAGCTTATTTTCTTTAGTTTTTCATGAGCAGAATTTGTGTTTAATCTTAATTTATTTATCATTTGATATAAAAAAGAAGCATTTACTTTTTTTTGGTTGGCCTAGTGATAAGTCATTGTCTTATTTTTTATTCACCACTTTCAACCACACTCCTTTTGATTTTTTTTCTGTGAAAGTACAAAAGTAAATAAAAATGTATCATTCCTAAATGTTTATGAATCTAATAAATAATTTCTGTTGAAAAAATACCATGTTACACTAACAACTCCTCCCACCCCTTCCCTTCCTCAAAATATTTCCAACATTTTATAACATAAATTCAAGAGAATTTATAAAAAATATAATAATTAATGAAAAATTCACTAGGGAAACCATGCAAACACATGCATAATTTTTAAATAGTTCTGTTTTTAATCATAACTGGCAGGTTTGTTGTTTATTTTAATATTATAATTTATTGAGGTAGTGTTAATAATGTTAATTAATTTTATTTATTATGAAATGCATATTGCAAAAAAAGTTGAAAAAAGTTTATTTTTTTTTTTAATTTTTTATATTTTTGATATGCTTGTGAATGGAGAGGAGACAGATGTAATGAAAAACTAATTGAATTTTCAATTGCTTACATACCACAAACAAACAAATATGTATGTGTGTGTGTGTACTTTTGTAAAGTTTGATAGTATTGTTTTTTAATTAATGGGAATATAAAACACATATAAAGTTACAAATAAATGGTTACAGTGAAGGGCAAAAGAGGTAAGAATAAAATGTTTTTCATAAGCAAGTACATATATTATATGCGGATGATTCTTTAATTTATGCTTACCATGAATCTCCAATCGAGGCCCTTCGCATCGTATCTCAACACCTTTTAGAAGTAAGTAATTATTACAACAAATGGGGAATAAGAATCAACACTTCCAAATCGAAAGCAATATGTCTTCGAAATGCTTCCGGTAAATGCAAGTACTTTGTGGTGCCAGAGAGTAAACATTTGAAACTGTTTCTTAATGGATCTGAAATTCCGTTCGTAGACCGCTTAAAATATCTCGGTGTCCACTTTAATAAACTAATGAAATTTAACGAAAATTTAACTATTTCTGACATAAAAAGCCTATAGAAATCATTGTGCAAAACTTCAGGGGTCTAGCTCTAAACTTGAATAGAAGAACGAAATGGATTAAAATGGTCTGATTTGGCTTAAATTAAGGTTTAATGAAAGCTTGCGCCAATCTCTATAAAATCGTTAAAGGAAAACAATTTGAGTTTTTTTTTTTTTAATTTTTGAACATAGGAAAACACCCATTTTAGGAAATTTTTTTGACAAATTTCAAATGGCGGTATCTCGAAAACTGCTGGACCGATTTCAGTTTTTTTTGCTATTAGTATTTTTTTTATATTTTTTTGGCGTAAGCCAAGTGTATTTAATTTTTTGTTTTTGTGTTTTTGATTGAAGCAGAAAATGGTGTCTTCTAAAGATTAAATTAAATGTGGATTTACCCTAGACCATGGTTTCTGTAGCCACTTTTACGTCATCAATTGGGCATTACATTAAATTGATTGTTTGATATTTGGTAGAAAAATTCTTTATATGTTTTTTTATCAACAGACTAGCCTTCCCTGAGATTAGAACCTGTGCTTCTGAAAATCACTCATGGTTTTGTATGAGTGACTATGATCGGTATACAAACATCAGAGTCGAAACGTAGTTGGTTTAACTCATAGTAGGTTTTGTGTGTGACTAATACAGAAAAGCTTTTTTTTATACCCTACACTCTAGTGATAGAGGGTATATATAAGTTTTCATTCCGTTTGTAACACCACGAAATATTGGTATAGGACCCCATAAAGTATATATATTCATGATCCTTGATCGATTTTAAGACGATCTAGCGATGTCCGTCCGTCCGTCTGTCTGTCCGTCTGTCCGTCTGTGCGTCTGTCCGTCTGTCTGTCTGTTGAAAACACACTTACTTTTGGAAGACTTTACGGAGGCTCCTGAAGTTTTGCATATAAGATGGGCATTTACCTGGTCAGGTTGGTATTGCAATCCAGCGAAATCGGTCCAGTGGTTCAAAAGTTATGAGCAAAAGACTGAATTTCGGCAAGGGTTTTTCATGAATTTATGAGATAAAAAGCACTATAACTTTCGAAAAGCAATTCTGAGGATGCTGAAGCTGGGTATATATATTTTTCGTTCCTCCAACCTAGTTCGTATTGAATTTCACCCAAATCGGTCTAGTGGTTCAAAAGTTATTAGCAAAGCCGTGAATTTCTGATTAGCTACACCTTAAATTCACGTGTTGAAATCCCTTTAAACCTGTTTTAAAAACATAGGTAAGTCACAAAAATATTTTACAACGTATTTTTGTCACTCAAAAATATTTTTATACCAAAACAAAAAAAAATTCACTCGAAAAAAATTTAACACTAAAAAAAAAAAAAAAATAGTAAATTTTTTTTTTTACACAAAATAAAATATTTCTAATCAAAACTGTTATTTTTTCACGTTAGAAAATTTACTATCACTTAAAATGGGCATTGTGGAGGGTATTCATGATGCGGCCAAGTCGAATTTAACTTTTCTACTTGTTCTAACTCAAGCAATGCATTTAATCTAGAGACCAACAACAATTTTCTTAATCTTTCATTTACTTTATTTTATGCAAACTTTACTATAGCGGAGAATTTTTTTATTTTTCAAAAAGTTAAAATTGTTTGTGGAAATTTTCCGAATATCCGAAACTTTTATTAAAGAGCGTTACGGGTTTAAGTGATCGTGTTTGGCTCAAATAAAGTTAAATGGAAGTTTGAATCAAGCTCTATCAAGGGTCTTATGAAAGAAATTTTGAGATATTTTTCAAAAAGAAATTTTTAATGTAGGAAAAAATTGCAATTTTTTTTTTTGGAAATTTTCAAGTGATGATATCCCGAAAAACTTTCAAATTTTTTGATATTCGTGTTCACCGCATCAACATAATAAAAATTGCAGGGGCGTCTTCTTTTTTTTTTGGGGGGGGGGGGTCGGTAGTAGTAATTGGGGGGCACAATTCCTCTCGAATAAGTGTTAAAAAAAATAATCATTATGCTTTTTGCACTAAAGAAATACAAATTTATCATTATATAAAAAAAAAATTATTCCACGCCCATAAAAGGGGGGGGGGGGCGGACCGTAAAACGATTTTTTCTAGTTCTGTGGGTCCAAATGCAGGACCTTGAACTTCTTGTAGCATTAAAATGTTGGATTTGTTAAACAAAAACACAAAAAATCATGTAAAAATATGGTATTTTTCAGAGGTTTGTTTAGTTCTTCAAGGGGGAACTTTTCCCCCCTGGTCCGATTTTGCCCATCTCCGAACTTAACCAGCCTATGAACATAAGACATATATGTGCCAAATTTCAGGAGTCTGCCGCTTTTATTTTGGACTGTATCGTGTCTTCCACAGACGGACGGACGGACAGACGGACGGACGGACGGACGGACGGACGGACAGACGGACATCGCTAGAATGTCTTAGAATCGATCACTGATCAATAATATATATACTTTATGGGGCCCTACACCGATATTTCGATGCGTTACACACGGAATGACAAAGTGAGTATACCCCCATACTGTAGTTGGAGGGTATAAAAATCTTAATTTTTTTTTTGATTGTGTGAATTTTTTTTTTAAGACCCAAAGTTTGAGGCCCGGTAGCGACCCCTAAACCTTAATGAAAAAATGCCTGCAAATTTTGTACTCTTGCCCAAAACATTAAATCATGATAATGTTTTGCGGAAGATTTGGGTGTACTTGCCAAAGAAAAGTTTTTTAGAAAAAATAATGGTTTATTACTTTGCTATTCCATGCAAAACGAATTGAAATATCAGTCGATGACCCCATTAAAAAACCAAAAGAGCTGTACATTTCGTAAGTGAGTGCAAAAATAAGTGCAAAAAAGTGTTTTTAAATTTTGGAGAGTATAAAAATTCGGCACCAAAGAATATACCACTCTCACTTGCTTTATGTACATTTGATAAACAAATGGAAAATTTTAATTCGAAAAACTTAGACTTGGTGAAAAAGTAGTTTTGGTAAAAAAATGATTTTTTTCACGAAAAACAAAATAATGTTAAAAAAAATTATTGAACCCAAAATTTTTGGTGAAAAAAAATTTTGATGAAAAAAAGTTACTGATGAATTTTTTTGATGTAAAAAAAAATTGATGAAAAAAAAAATTTTTGGTGAGAAAAAAAATTGATACTAAAAAATTTAATAAAAAAATTTGATGAAAAAAATTAATGAAAAAAAATATGATAAAAAAATATGATAAAAACAAATTAATGAAAAAAAAAATTTATGAAAAAAAAAATTAATGAAAAGCAAAAAAATTTGATGAAAAAAAAAAAAATCTGATGAAAAAAAAAAATTTGATGAAAAAATTGATGACCCGGTGAAAAATGTTCGTATATGGAAACATATACGAGGATATATTGCTACATATATGAAGATATATGACCATATATGAACCATATATGGCTACACATGTACATATGAGGCGCTCAGCGCCAAAACGGCCTAACCCTCATTTAAAAAAAAAATTAAACTGACTATGCTGATCTAACCGGAACCTTTTGAGTTAAAGGTTATAAAAAATCCCTATTGCATAGTATAACCTTGTGGGAGTTTTTTTTAGTATTTATTTCAAAAGGTTCCGGTTAGATCAGCATAGTCAGTTTGATTTTTTTTAATGAGGCTTAGGCCGTTTTGGCTCTGAGTGCCTCATATATGAACATATTTGTACATATATGTACATATGTGTCCAGATTTGGTTCACATATGGTCATATATCTTCATATATGTAGCCATATATCCTCGTATATGTTTACATATACGAACATTTTTCACCGGGGAACAAAAAAATTTGATAAAAAAATGATGAAAAAAAAAATTTTTATGAAAAAAAAAATTTATGAAAAAAATTTGATGAAAAAAAAAAATATGAAAAAAAAAAAAAATTATAAAAAAAAATTGACGAAAAAATTTGATGAAAATTTTTTTTTTTTTTTTAAAATAATTATGTTACTTTTTATTCACCAGTTGGTTAAAAACGGTTTTATTCACCACGAGGTGAATTATTATCCAAGTTACAAACCCAAGGCGTCCTGCAACTTTTTTAAAATTAGACACCAGCCTAAAAACATTATCATGTTAAAAATCTGAAAAGAATCTCGTGTTATGTTTTCACAGTGCTTAATATTTATTCCGGGTGGCCCATTCAAAAAAAATAAAAAAAAGTGTCATATATGAACCAGTCTAGTGAAGACATGTGGGGCAAAACACTTCAACGGTACACACCAAAAAACAAATGTTGTCCAATATAAGTTTAATTTGGGCAAAATAGTAGGTTTATGATAAGTATTCTAAATTACAAATATAATTTTTTTTTATGAAATATTGGCAGAGTTATCGAAATTAAAAAAAAATGTGGGCTTAGTGAAAAAATCTAAAAGTGCGACCCTTATAAGATAATTTCAATTTATTATTTTGACCTTGAATTTTAAGGTAAATTTTTTTTTTTTCAAAAACAACTGTTTTAAAGGCCATCAAAAATACTTTAAAATTCGTTTTTTAAATTATAATTTTTGCTTCATCAAAATGTTAATTAAAATTCACAAAAATATGTTATTTTCAAAAACATCAAAGCTTCCCAACCCTGTAACTCTGCCAATATTTCATCAACAAATTTTATATTTGTAATTTATACTACCTATCATTATCCAAATATTTTGCCAAAATTATACTTGAGTTAGACATTTGTTTTTTTGTGTGGACCGTTGACGCGTTTTGCCCCATATACCTACGATATCCGTATGAATACGAAATAATCTTAATTAAATTAAAATCGACGCGTATTTTTGCTCTAGATGATATTCCATTTAGTTCGGAAGTTATCGGAATTTTCCCGAAGATCCACATTGTTTCATTAGGGGCGACGAAATTTTTTAAACACTGATATGGCCGATAAGTCGAGATACCCTTACCGTAAAATCGTCTCCTTTATATGGGGCATTCCATGTCAAATAGGACACTTTCCATTTTTTTTATTTTATTTTATTTTTTCTGTAATTACAGATATAGCACGGGCTCTAATTATATTTGTTATAAGGGTTCAAGTTGAAAAAATGCAGAAGAAAAATTGAATTTCTAAAAATTATAGACATTTTTGCTATTTCCCATACCAGTTTCAAACACCCCAGCTAGTGTCATCATCAGTAGGATTTTAAATGTCGGTTTGTCTTGTTAATGAAAACTGTTTTTTATATATGTGAATATTTATAGTTTCTACAGAATAAATTTTGACAGTTTCCAACACTACAATTCTATTTCTAGCAATCTCAACCTCACTTCATACTTTCTTTCAACTTTTTTGTCTCTTACATTATTTCGCAAGGTTTACCAACATGATCTGGAATTGCAGACACAAATGAAGGAATTTGCATTTTCTGTTTCGGAGACGTGCCTAATGGCGGCATATTTTGTCAGTAATTTTATTTGATTTTTTCTGTAAGTACAGATCGAGCACGGGCTCTAATTATATTTGTTATAAGGGTTCAAGTTGAAAAAATGCAGAAGAAAAATTTAATTTCTAAAAATTATAGACATTTCTGGTATTTCCCATACCGGTTTCAAACACCCCAGTTAGTGTCACCATCAGTAGGATTTTAAATGTCGGTTTGTCTTGTTAATGAAAACTGTTTTTTATATATGTGAATATTTATAGTTTCTATTTTGATTTTCCCAATTTATTTATAGTTTTTAGTACCGCGTTTAAAATATATCTAATTTTTAAAAATTGGTAGTTTGTTCCTTTACTCAAACTTCTTTAACTCATAACTTCTACAATAATAGTCCAAATTCCAATTTTTATTTTTTAAATTTTTTGTTTTTTGTGTACTTTAAAAAAAAATCCTAAAAAAATTCTTGAAGGTGATCTAGAATGCGATTTTTAGATTTTAAAGTTTAAACCTCATATTTGAAAATGCAGGTACTCTTTGATTTTTTTGAAACTTCTACCGATTCTACAAATTTTATACCTTGTAGAATCGTGGGATAATGATTATTACTATTTCTTAAGTTTTTTTGGAAAACTTTTATCGATTCTACAAATGTTTTGCCCCGTACGATCGTGGGATAACGATTATGTATTGCTATTTTTTAAAATTTTTTGAAAAAATTTTATTGTAATTTTCCAATTTAAAATTATTTCTACTTCTCAAAACAAAAAAATAAATTGTAAACGGGTCATCAAATATTGATTTGACATGGAATGCCCCATATGAGGCATTCCACACCAAATGTTCAGCAAAAAAAAAGTGATGTCGTGTCAATATGAAATCAATTGCAGAGTATTCGCCCTTAGGTCACTATTAAATAACAAAAATAAAATTTCAGTTTTTTCAAAAAGTGGGCCTTGGAGGCATGGTCAAAAATTGAAAATTTCAGCATTTTTTGCCTAAGTATCTTTATTTCAATATTTATGACAATGAAATGAAACACATTGATGTCTTTAAAATAAAAGTTTTTATAGATTTTTGTATGGGCTATCGATTAAAAAAATAAAAAATGGAAAATTTTCAGAAGAAGTTCTGAATATTTTAAATTTAAATTTAAACTTTATTTATCAAAAAACATGCCACAATTTTATTTCTTTTTTAAATGTTAAAAAATTAGTTAAGGTGTATATCTATCTGTTCTGAAATTTTCAGAGATGCATTTTTCCTTGTTTTCGAGAAAAAAAATGTTGAACATTACACTATGCTTATAATTTACAATAATGGGGTATATTACGTATGCGAATGAGTAATATTAACTCTTAAAAAACATTTCAAATAGAGATGTGATCGTGGGTAAGTTGTTTTTTTACCATCACGCTCTCTCACCAAGGAAATTATTTTAATCACGCATGCTCATTTATTTTTCTCACGCTCAGTCATGCTCACGTGAGTATCGTGCACGTGACAAAAATTTTTTCAACTCACGTGAGCCTACGTGAACGTGAGGAAAATGAAAAATCGTGCGTGATTAAAACTTTTTCTTCGTGAGCGTGCGTGATCGTCCAAAAAAACTCACCCACGAAAACATCTCTATTTTAAATGATTTTTAAGAGTTAATATTACTCATTCGCATACGTAATATACCCATTATTGTAAATTATAAGCATAGTGCAATGTTCAACATTTTTTTTCTCGAAAACAAGGAAAAATGCATCTCTGAAAATTTCAGAACAGATAGATATACACCTTAACTAATTTTTGAACATTTAAAAAAGAAATAAAATTGTGGCATGTTTTTTGATAAATTAAGTTTAAATTTAAATTTAAAATATTCAGAACTTCTTCTGAAAATTTTCCAATTTTTATTTTTTTAATCGATAGCCCATACAAAAATCTATAAAAAACTTTTATTTTAAAGACATCACTGTGTTTTATTTCATTGGCATAAATATTGAAATAAAGATACGTAGGCAAAAAATGCTGAAATTTTCAATTTTTGACCATGCCTCCAAGGCCCACTTTTTGAGAAATCTTAAATTTTATTTTTGTTATTTAATAGTGCCCTAAGGGGAACACTTTGCAAATGATATCCTATTGAAACCACCATGGTTTTTCTGTAGTGGAACAGTTGGTGTGGAATGACTCATATATATTTCAAGTTTCAGGCAAATCGGTTTAAAATATATTTGTTTTGCAAAAGGAGAAGAAACAAGTAAGAGTGTTAAATTCGGCTGTGCCGAATCTTTTATACCCTCCAACATGCAAATAAAAAAAAATGCAGGGGCGTCTTCTTTTTTTTTTTGGGGGGGGGGGGGGGTCGGTAGTGGTAATTGGGGGGCACAATTCCTCTCGAATAAGTGTTAAAAAAAAATAATTGTTATACTTTTTGCACTAAAGAAATACAAATTTATCATTACATAAAAAAAAAATTATTCCACGCCCATAAAACGGGGAGCGGACCGTAAAACGATATTTTTTAATTCTTTGGGTCCAAATGCAGGACCTTGGACTTCTTGTAGCATAAAAATGTTGGATTTGTTAAACAAAAACAGAAAAAATCATGTAAAAATATAGTATTTTTCAGAGGTTGGTTTAGTTCTTCAAGGGGAAACTTTTTCCCCCCTGGTCCGATTTTGCCCATCTCCGAACTTAACCAGCCTATGAACATAAGACATATATGTACCAAATTTCAGGAGTCTATCACTTTTATTTTGGACTGTATCGTGTCTTCCACAGACGGACGGACGGACAGACGGACGGACGGACGGACGGACGGACGGACGGACGGACGGACGGACAGACGGACATCGCTAGAATGTCTTAGAATCGATCACTGATCAATAATATATATACTTTATGGGGTCCTAGACCGATATTTCGATGCGTTACACACGGAATGACAAAGTGAGTATACCCCCATACTGTAGTTGGAGGGTATAAAAAAATTTTACACAAAAAAATAGGTTTTCTTTTCTATAAAAATACTTTTTCAGTAATGAAAATTGATACATTTTTGCCCTTAATTGTTTATCTAGAAATACAAATATTGTTTAGAGATGACCCTAAACTTATTGTACTGCCTACGTACTAAAAACCCATAAACTGATGAACCGACCCACGTATATAGCGGCACCATCAAATCAATGCATTTTAGTTGCATATTCCCTTTTGCTAATCTCTTTGTTTATCATAAAATAACCCA
This sequence comes from Pegoplata infirma, assembly GCA_963921195.1. Classification (NCBI taxonomy): domain Eukaryota; kingdom Metazoa; phylum Arthropoda; class Insecta; order Diptera; family Anthomyiidae; genus Pegoplata; species Pegoplata infirma. The sequence goes on from OY992538.1 coordinate 45,447,644, forward strand.
ACTGTGTTGTTGGTATATTAATATGCATATTGATGCAAGCCAGCATCAATACTCAATTCTAAATTTATAACAAGACACTCTAGTTTCTAACATTGAACAGTGAAGACAGAACAAATAGTTAAAATTAACAAATAAACATACAGTGAACACAAATTGTAAACTAACATTTTTACATTTAAACAAATTGTTAATACATTTACTAAACAAAATACATTTAAATTAAAAATAAAACCAAATTACAAAAAACACAAAAACCAAAATCTGAACCGTGTTTCATTTAAGGTGGCCCTTAAACATTTGGTCCTCGCGAACCGGATAATTTTGTGTTTGGAAAAAAGTGACTCTAATAAAAAAAAAACATTTATTAAATTGTGACTCTTAATTAAAAAGTGATAAATAAATTATTTGCAAAAAATAATTTTGTGATTTTTTAACAATTCTAAAAACAAATTTGTGACTCGAAATAAACAGTGACCCCCGTGCTTAATATTTTATAAAAAACTTTTTTGTAAAATAATTAAAACTTTTTAAATAATTAAAAATGACCCTTAAATTATTTAAAACAAAAAGTGAACAATAAAATAAAATATTATTTGTGAATGTTTTAAATAAAAAAGAACAACAAAAAGTTCTTAAAAACTAAAAATTTCGATAACCTTGAAAAACTTTAAACATTCCTAACGGCACCCTTACAACAAAAGTGATATTCCTTAATCATCATTGTTAAAAGCAGCAACAACCAAAGCCCAAAACGCAGTCAACGTTAAGTAGCAGCAAAACGTCAGCAGCGATCCATCATCTTCAAACAACGATCAGACGTCACCCAAGCAGAGGAAAAGACACCAGCAGCATCACCGACAGCAAACCCAAACAAGTATACCAAACGACACAGCAAGTAAGTACAAATGAAATTTCGTAAAAACAGAAATTAGAGGAAAGGACAACAACAAAATTTGGACACTCTAGTTCAAAACGAAAATAACTCCTAATATTTGTACACTCGCTTGTGTTTTATACATATTTATGACCCTACATTTTTTGCTGTTGTAACTATTATAGAGTTACCGTCTCAACTTTTTTGGACATTTTCTCGGGACGAAAAGTCTCCAATTTTTTGGAAAAATTTGACTCAGTTTTTCAACGAATCTTGTGTGCAACTGCCATAGGGTTGCCATCTCAACAAGATTTCAAACTTTTCTGGGGAAAATAATTCGACAAATTTCCGAAAACTTTGAATTAGTTTTTACCGATACATTTGCTACAAGCATTTTTACAACATTTTTTGAAAAATTATTGACGCTATTCGCGTACGAATTCAATTTTTATCACCAGCAGCTACACTTTTCGACTCATTTTCGTATTAATTTCATCTGACCCAATAACTTAAAGCAACAAAATCCCTCACAATGACCTTCATCAAATTTGTAAATTGTACAAATGACTTTTTAAATTTCGAAAGTCGAGCCAAAGACAACATTTTGAATTTAGAAGACGATCTCTGTAAACTGCAAGCTCATTGGACCCAAGTTAAGAGAATCTACGAGGAGTGCAGGGACGAAAACCAGGGACCAGATGACCCAATTGATAAAAATAAACTTCGGTATCAATATAAAAAATGTTTCGTAACATTTAAAAGTGGTTACAGTTTTTTAAAAGCGAAAATAGACGCTAACAAAAATTGTGAAAAAACAACAAATTACCAATTTTCTGCTAAATCCCCACTTTTCACAACACAGCCCCATTTACACAATTTTGAATCTTCCATTGGGAAGACACGGTCACACAAAAAGTCACATCTACCAAACGGGACAACAAATACAAACTTTTCAAAATCAAAAGTTTTTCGTAACGACTCCCACACTTGCCCGCATTGCAAAGAGTCGCATCCATTACGATATTGCACCAAATTTTTAGAAAAAGATGTCAAAGATCGAATTCAATTAGCCAAAGTCACAAATTCATGTTACAATTGTCTCTTTGTCGACCACAGTGTCAAGGACTGCCCAAGCAAATACAGCTGTAGACTGTGCAAAAAAAGACACTACACCTTGTTGCATCAGGCCACAGAGACCCAGTTTAACAGCATATTTCAAGAAAATAATGAGGTACGACCAAGTACATATGCCACAGCGCAAAACAAAATTATACAGTCCACTCCCAATTCAGCTTTTACTAGCATAAAATCCTTGACCCTACAAAAAGACACCCAATTTTCACAAAATCACCTAGATCAACAAACTTTACTGTTCACCACAATACCACAAAATGAAGCTAGAGTCAAAAGTTTCCAGAAAAGAGCTATCATCGACCCTGGATCTCAACCAACCAATCAAAAACTAATCCCTGCCACTGGTTTTGGTTTAAATCTAGAAGTTTGTGCGCCAGTCTTACAGACCCCTCCTAAGATATTACCAACAACATCGGACTCACAAAAACTCTACGAGGCTGATAAATTTGAAACTTCAGACCCTCATAACTTTCAAAGTCCATTGATTAACTCTCTTGAAACACCGTCTCGATCTATTGTATCCCTTTTGACACAAAAAACAGCATTTGACTTGATTGTGGGGGGACCAGATATCCAAACACCTGAATCCCTTTTGACGCAAAATACAGCATTTGGCTTGATTGTGGGGGGACAAATTTGGAAATCGACTCAACTAAACAATAGAATCTTAACACACTCTTGGGCGGTGGAGAAAACCCAAAAAAAGGTTTTGGGGTCCAAAAAATTCGACTCCACAACACATATCATCAACTCTGGGAGGTATATTGTTACCCTACCCTTAAAAAATGGAGAAGTAACTTTTCTTAGAAAAACCGAGCCTCATATTTTGAAACTGAGGAAACAACTCGACGCAAAACCTGATTTCACGACCCAAAGTATTCAGGTAAATTCAAAACCTTTTAAAATGGGACCCATAAAGGATGTTTCTCCCCTGGACATAAATCAGGCTACAAATTATTACTCGCCGCATCACGCAGTAGTAAAACCACTCTGGTTGACCACAAAGTATCGTGGGTCTTTTAACGCCGATAGTCTGTCTGCTATCAAGAAAACTTTCCACGATTTATACCCAGGACCCGAACTTCAACAAAAGTTAGTGCTGAAGTGGAGACTCAACCGATTTGTTCACAATTCCGACGCTTACACAACGCATCGACCAAAACATATCGACCCGACCCATTTTAAATATAAGCGAATATTGTTTCGCAAAACCGAAGAAACTCCTATAGGGGATTACAAATTTACAACGATTTTTGGAATTCATGTCACCCCGTTCTTAGACAAAAGAACATTTCTTCAAAAATCATCAAAATATCAATTGGGATTATCAACGTATCTCAAAAACACATCACTTGAGCACAAACGAGTAAAAGCTCTTAGAAATTATTTTGAGGACCCTTTAAATCAAGTTTTTAAACCAGCTGCAAGAAATCATCAAATTATATCGCATAGAAAATCTGTGAAAATTCAACAAACTGACTATCACAGAGATTACTTGCCCGATAAACACAAACGAACTACAGTGCGTTACACTGTTTTTTCTCAACTAATGAGAAGACGTGGTTACCCAGTTGTCATTTATACAAATAATGTGATAACCGTCGTTGGCGCTACAGAATTAAAAAAGGATCGACTAGAACTTAGTTACTGTCATCAAAATCAGCTAACTCGTCCAAATCATCAACGCAAATTAGTTACTCTTGGAACACTTATATTACAAATTTGGGATTCAGCTGTAAACTCACTCAAAAATTCCCTGCAAAAAATCGTACCAAATATGGAATTAATTTTTCAAAAGCTGTCACCGATTTTGACCCAAAAAGAATTCAGTTTCAACTATCGACCCTTAAGTTCTGCTAGTGATGACCTTTACGACCCGACTCTCGTCAACTTTATCGGCATCTTGCTACTGACTCCAGATGATCCAGATTCAACACATAAAAATCTGACCCTAGTCAACTGTTCGATTCACCTCAAAATTTTCGACAATTCATTTTGCTACATATGTAAATCAAAATATCTGACCGAGCATCATCGCGGATATAAATTGGATAGACAAGAAGATTTCAAAATCAACAATGTCGTACCCAGACACAACAAACAATTGCCATCCTACAAACGGAACTGGGAAAAAACAAAATTCACCATTGACCAAAAAATGCGGTCGTAGCATCCAAACCTCGCCAACAAAGCCAGCAAGTTAAAAGTACTCGAATGTCATCTGTAAAAATTACCTGACGACTGTCGCCTCCATTGTGTACATACGCTATAAAGTTGTCACATCACAAATAATTTCTCAGATTCACCCCACAAAATTTGCCATCGAGTTTGGATGCCAATCAACAACAATTGAGTTCCAACAACAAACTTCAAAAAGTATTATTTGACCCCGATCCATCGCTCCAAAAATTTTATTCATCCACAAAATGATCAGCAACATATGTCAATCATCACCGAAGCTGATATATGCTAAAACAACGACACGGAGTGAAGTCAAGCCATGATATATTACACCGAGTTATGGGGGGGGAGAATGTTTAGAGATGACCCTAAACTTATTGTACTGCCTACGTACTAAAAACCCATAAACTGATGAACCGACCCACGTATATAGCGGCACCATCAAATCAATGCATTTTAGTTGCATATTCCCTTTTGCTAATCTCTTTGTTTATCATAAAATAACCCAACTGTGTTGTTGGTATATTAATATGCATATTGATGCAAGCCAGCATCAATACTCAATTCTAAATTTATAACAAGACACTCTAGTTTCTAACATTGAACAGTGAAGACAGAACAAATAGTTAAAATTAACAAATAAACATACAGTGAACACAAATTGTAAACTAACATTTTTACATTTAAACAAATTGTTAATACATTTACTAAACAAAATACATTTAAATTAAAAATAAAACCAAATTACAAAAAACACAAAAACCAAAATCCGAACCGTGTTTTATTTAAGGTCGCCCTTAAACAAATATTAAACATATTAAAAAGTAATTTATTATTTATGATAAAAAAAAAATATTCTTTACAAAGCCCTAGAGCGTATGATTATTTCAAATAATATTAATAAATTTTTGTGATTTTGAAATCAATTGATTGCATTTGAAAACATTAAAAAAATAAACAAATTTAAAAAAAATTATAAAATATCCCCACTATTTAAAATGAAACCATTTTCTGTTTTAAAATCTAATTGAATCAATTACTACAAAAGACATTTATTATAAAGCAGATTTAAATAAAGTTTTAATTGTTAAGATTCTACTAACTTCATTTACGTACATTTTCCAAGTACACTTTGTCATATTGTTAGTAAAAATTTTCATTTTTTTTCTCTTAATAACTTTTCAATTTACCACTTATAAATTTAAATCTGGTTCAGTAGAATAGTTTTTGCTTTTAAGTACTATAAAGTTCTTAACAACATTGACATTACTGTCAACGTGATTTTGTTATGCTTCTTTTACTTATGCGCCGCCTTTTACAATCATCTGGTTGGTTGGTAACTTCTTTAGTTAAGGAAGATGAAGATGTAACAAAATATTGACGCACTTTAAATTTCTTGTGAGACAAATATTTCTCCACTTTCTTTATTTTCTTACAGCTGGTGTCGCATCCAATTATTTGATAATTACGTGCTTCATTGAAGCGCATAAGTGTGTTACTACTATGAAGAAGAATACTACTACTACTATCACTACTACTACTACTATCACAACTGCTACTACTACTACTTCTACTTCTCTATTGTTCCATAATAAAGTTGATGCTACCTTTTCACTAACACATACACACATATTGATACTATGACTACAACCACTTGCAAAACTATATACATATATATGGGGCATTCCATGTGAAGTCGGACACTTTGAAATTTTTTTTTTTTTTTTTTAGATTTTCCCAATTTGTTTATAGTTTTTAGTACTCCTTCGTGGTAAATTTTCAGATTTTTTTGATGACCCGTTCAAAAGATATCGAATTTTTAAAAATTGGTAGTTAGTTCCTTTAATCAAACTTCTTTTACTCATAACTTCAAAAATTCTTGGTTCAAATTAATTTTTTTTTTTTTCAAAATTTTTTGTTTTTCTACGTACTTTTAAAAAAAAAAATCCCAAAAAATTCTTAAATGCGCTCTAGTATGCGATTTTTAAGTTTTAAAATTTAAATCTCATTTTTGAAAATGTTTGTACTCTTTGATTTTTTTAATTTTTTTTGTCTAAAACTTCTATCGATTCTACAAATTTTTTGCCCTGGAGGATCGTGGGATAACAATTATTACTATTTTTTAAAATTTTTTGAAAAAATTTTATTGTAATTTTCCCTTTCGGACGCACCATTGGACCGGTAGCAACTGATTAAATAAAACAAATTTACAAAAAATAAAAATAATTGTATGGGGACCGCCTTAACAGTTAAAGATAGAGGGTAGGTGTGTTCAGAGAAAATGTTTGGACTAAAAAAATATTGTGGGTCGGTCATACATTTTGTTGCTCTAAGGGCACTATTAGGGCAGTTAGAGCGGTTGGAACAAATTTTAAAAAATGTCGTTTTGTGTGGGAGCCCCCTTAGAAATTGGAGATAGGGTATTAGTTTGTTCCAAAGAAATGTTAAGACGTAAAAATTAATGGAGGTTGGTCTTATAAATGACCCCTCTATGACGCACCATTGGAGCAGTAGAAATAATTTTAAGATTGAAAAATTAAAATAAAATTTTTTCAAAAAGGTTGAATTTCAATTTTTTTCAACTACATTGAAAAGGTCGTCAAAAATACTGTAAAAATCGTTTTTTTAAAAATACATTTTTACCGCACCAAAGTGTCAATAAAAATTCAACCAAATATGATCTTTGCAAAAAAATGAAAGCTTCCCATCCCTGTAACTCTAAAAATATTTCAACAAAAATTTTTTTATTTGACCTTTAGATTACCTACTATTATCCTAACATTTTGGCTAAATTATACTTAAATCGATTTTTTGGTGTGGTAGCTAAATAACTGCACAGTAGTTTAATGGTAATAATGGGGGGGGGGGGGAGGGGGTTCTTTCGCGATAAATGTTGAAAGATAGATTTATTATGATTTTTGGACTTTTTTTCTATAATTTTTAAAACTTTTTTTTATATCCACGCCCACAAAAGGGTGGAGGCCCAAAAAAATTATTTCCAACGCAAGAAATTTGGCCTTTCTTTTGAGGTTGGTTTAGTGCTTCTTTTTTAGAGAAAAATGTCTAAAAACCTGGCACGTTTTTATATAAAAAAAAAAGTTTCAGAATCTTCGTTTTTTTAATATAGAAAAAATGTCTTAGAATCTGAAACATTTTTATATAGATTTTGAGACTTTTTTATACAGAAAAATGTCTCAGAATCTGAGATTTTTTACATAGAATAAAAAAGTCTCAGAGTCTGAGACTTCTTTTATATAGAAAAAATGTCTCAGAATCTTGGCCTTTTTTAGTATAGAATTTCTCAGAATCGAAGACTTTTTTATATAGAAAAATGTTTTAGAATCTGAAAAATTTTTTATATAGAAAAAATGCCCCAGAATCTCAGATTTTTTTTATATAGAAAAATTGTCTCAGAATCTGGGATTTTTTTTATATGTATAGAAAAAATTTCCCAGAATCTGAGACTTTTTTTATATAGAAAAAATGTCTCAGTATCCTAGACTTTTTTTATATCGAAAAAATGTGACTTTTTTATAAAAAAAAAACTGTCTCAGAGACTGAGATTTTTTTTATAAAAATATTCTCTCAGAGTCTGAGACTTTTTTTATAAAAATACTCTCTCAGAATCTGAAACTTTTTTTATATAGAAAAAATGTCTCACAATCTTAGCGCAGGAAAATAAGGAGAAAACAAGGGCAATCTGCGGAAAATCGGATAGGTTCTCTGAAAACTTGCACAGACCTTTGTTTTGACAATCTAAATAAGAAAAAAAAAGTCCCAAGAAATCACCCGTGTCCTTGCTGAGATATTGGGGTCAAAGGTCACAAAAACCGGATTTTTTACAGTTTTTTGCTAATACTTATCTCGCTTGATATGCGTCATGCGCTTTAAGAGTCTATTACAAAACTTGTAGAATATAAAATTATCTACAATATGTTTCTTAGTACTTTTTCGTATCTCTTACCGTTTCTGAGATATTAAGGCCAAAATTCACAAAAACCAAATTTTTTACAGTTTTTTTTGCTAATATCTCGCTTGATATGAGTGATACGCTTTAAAAGTCTATTAAAGGACTTAAAGAATATAAAATTATGTACAAATTTCTCTTTAAAATTTTTTTCGTATCCAGCACCGTTTTTGAGATATGGGCGAATTTGTCTTTAATTTATGAATATAATAGGGGGACACAAAATAATGACACCAAACATGAAAACTGAAAAGGGCATATCTTTAAAACGGAATCGTGTATTACTAAAAAATAAAAAGTGCTACGTAGATAATAAATCTAGCTTTTATTTGAGTCCGATCTAGAGCTGGTTGTGTAATTAATGAAAATGCTGCGAAGGTCGATTTGTAAAATTATGTTATTTGAAAATATTTTTTAGATGCAGGTAACTTAGTGTAGAGAAATTAAAAAAGCAACAAAAAATATTTCGTGAGTTATAAAAAAAGTTGGAGGTCATAAATTAAATGGCCTGAGAAACGGGTGTCTCTTACAGCACAATCCTGGTCTGAAACATTTTGTTGATCGGCAAGTTATATGATACCTGAAGATAAACAAACAGATTATTACTAAAAATACAAAATTTTGAACTCAGAAAAAATCGATTTTTTTTGGGAAACATTGGGAAACCTTTATCAAAAAATATTTTAATATAATTTTATTTTCTAGCTCGACTCTCGTAGCATACACTTAAAATAAAACCTATGCCAAAGCTGCAGAATATTCTGCACAGTTTGAGTTAAATGAGAAAATCTGTCGAGACAGCAGACAAATCTGCTGATTTCAGCTGAAAATTTCCTGATTTCAGCTTAAAATTCCCTGATTTTATCAGAAAAATCAGCACATTTTAGCAGAAAAAATCTGTTGATTTCAGCTAGCCAATCTAATGATTGGTTGAAAAAAAACTTTTTTTTAAAGATATTTCTTTAAATTTTGAGGATGTTTATTCTGGCTCGAGGTCATTATTTTCTTTACTAATTAAAACCATGATATTCTAATAGCATAATTTTCAAGAAAATTATTTTTTGTTTTAAATTTATTTATATTGGTAATTTTTGCAAGACTTTAATCGACACGTGTTTCGGAATTTGTCAAGATTCCATTGTCAAGAATATTTAGCAAAAATAGAAACGATTTACTACAAAGTAGCAAACGAGTCTAATGACAAATCGTTTGTGCACAAACTAGAATATGAATACATATTCGCCTCTATTCACAATGAGAATTAGAAAGTCGAAGAAATTGTACCATACTAATAAGGCAACGATTGTCAATAACCAACAAAAATATTTAAAACAATTTTATATACGATAGTCCATTGGACTACAACAATATGTTTTTTGTGTTGTTGTTGTGAGAAATACTCCATATTAGGGTTATTTATCACATTGCGTGCCAACCATTATGTTCAAATTCTGATTAATTTTTATTAAAAAATAAAAATTGTTTTATTCGACCTTTAAAATATTATATTTTGAGGATGTTTATTCTGGCTCGAGGTCATTATTTTTTTTACTAATTAAAACCATGATGTTCTCATAGCATAATTTTCAAGAAAATTATTGAACATAATGGTTGGCACGCCATGTGATGAATAACCCTAATATGGAGTATTTCTCACAACAACAACACAAAAAACATATTGTTGTAGTCCAATGGACTATCGTATGTAATTAAAGCGTAAGACTCATATCAAGCGAGATTTTAGCAAAAAACTGTAAAAAATCGGGTTATTGTGAGTTTTGGCCTTAATATCTCAGAAACGGCGAGAGATACAACAAGTAGAAAAGTTAAATTCGACTTTGCCGAATCTATGAATACCCTCCACAATGCATTTTTTTTAAAGGGTAGTACATTTTTTAACGTGAAAAAATTTACAATTCTGATTAGAAATATTTTATTTTGATTAAAAAACTCTTTTTTGTAATTTTTTTAAAAAAAGAAAAATTGCTATTTTTTTTTTTGAGTGTAAAATTTTTTTCGAGTGTAAGTTTTTTTTTTACTGTCAAAATATTTCTGGGTGAATGCACGTACGTATGTACACAAAATATTGTAATTTTTGTAAAAAAAAAAACAAAATTTTTTTTTGTGTAAATTTTTTTTGAGTGTAAAATTTTTTTGAGTGTAAAATTTTTTTTGAGTGTAAAATTTTTTTCGAGTGTAATTTTAAAGTTACCAATGCTTTAAAATTAAACAAGTTTGAAAAGCATTGTTTAGTTACCACCAATGCTTTTAAAACTTGTTAAAACACGTGGCATTTTAGATGAAACTAATCTGAAATTCACGGTTTTGCTTATAACTTTTGAACCACAAGAACCACAAGCTGAAATTCAATACCAAATAGCCCCTGAGAACGGCAAAAATATATGCCAAGCTTCAGGAGTCTCATTATTGTCTTTCGAAAGTTATCGTGTTTTTTATCTCGTAAATTCGTGAAACACCCTTGCCGAAATTTACGCTTTTGCTCATAACTTTTGAACCACTAGACCGATTTGGCTGGATTGCAATACCAACCTGACCAGGTAAATGACAAACATATATGCCAAACTTCAGTAGCCTCTGTAGAGTCTTTCAAAAGTTAGCGTGTTTTCTACGGACGGACGGACGGACATTGTTAGATCGACTTAAAATCGATCGAGGATCATAAATGTATATACATTACGGGGTCCTAGACCAATATTTCGAGGTGTTAAAAACGGAATGACAAACTTATATATACCCTCTATCACTAGAGTGGAGGGTATAAAAAACTATTAAGGAACATATTGTAGATAATTATATTCTACAAGTTTTGTAATAGACTCTTAATGCGTATGATGCATATCAAGCGAGATATTATCAAAAAACTGTAAAAAACCCGGTTTTTGTGAACTTTGACCTCAATATCTCAGCAAGGACACGGGTGATTTCTTGGGACTTTTTTTCCCTTATTTAGATTGCCAAAACGAAAATCTGTGCAAATTTTCAGAGAACCTATCCGATTTTCCGCAGGTGACCCCTTATTTTCCTGGGCTAATCTGAGAATTTTTTTATATAGAAAAAATGTCTCAGAATCAGAGACTTTTTTATACAGAAAAATTGTCTCAGAATCTGAGAATTTTTTTTATATAGAAAAAATGTCGCAGAATCTGAGAATTTTTTTATGTAGAAAAAAGAACTCAGAATCTGAGACTTTTTTATATAGAAAAAATGTCTCAGAATCTGAGACTTTTTTTATATAGAAAAAAATGTCTCAGAATCTAAAACTTTTTTTATATACAAATTATGATAAATTTTTATTAAAAAATAAAAACTGTTTTATTCGACCTTTAAAATATTATATTTTGAGGATGTTTATTCTCGCTCGAGGTCATTATATTCTTTATTAATTATATATTATAGAATATCATGGTTTTAATTAGTAAAGCAAATAATGACATCGAGCCAGAATAAACATACTCAAAATACTTTTTACAAAGAAAAAATATGTCAGAAAGAGATTTTTTTATTATAGAAAAAATGTTACATATTTTAGAGACATATTTAACATAAAAAAATTTCTCAGAATCTAAGACTTTTTTTATACAGAAAAATGTTTAACAATTCCACTGTTCATCATTATAATTTTTATCATATTTTTAACAAAAAAAAGTGTCTTAAGATATTTTTTAAATTAAGTACCCTTTCAAGTTTTTTTTTTCTGCTTCATCCCTTTTAATATCATTCCTGGTATTTTCATTAGACATTGTGTGTTTGTATTTGTATGAATACTAAATAAATTTTAATATTCTTTTAGTTTCTTTGATTCGTTTCTTTTTTCATTTTTTTCTCTAGTCTCTTGTCTTTAGTTTTATTTGAAAATTGACATAAAGTTTTTTTCTGTTTTTTTTTTTAATAATTCCCCTTGTCTTTACAATTAAATTGTAACGATTTAATAACTTAAAACATTTTAATTTACAAAAGCAGCTTTATTTTCTGACAATCCTCTTTCTATTTTTCATTCTATATAAAATTGTATAAAGAGGAAAATTAAATCTAAAGCAGCTTTTAAATGTGCTGTATAGTTTTATGCTTGGGAAATATAATTTGTATGAAAAGTAAATTAAATAAAATTTTGTATCAACTCTTCTTATTTTAATAAGGTGTTTACACTGTGTCGTAACTCTAAGCGAAATTAATTAATTATTATATGAATTGGTTACTAATGGCGATCCTGTGGGGTCTAGAAATGTGGTAAATTAAAATTTCTTCAATAGTCTATGCCTTGACTGTTTAAGATTTGTTTCAATCGAGCCATTGACATTCAAATTGTATACATTTCAACACATTTCGTTACTAATGGCGATCCTGCAAAAAATGTTTAACTATCTAAACGCGGTACTTAACTAATATAAAGCATTGATATTAAGGTTGTATACACAAATATACACTTAAAGACTTTTAAAATTTAATTTTCCTTAAATGTGCTAGTAGTTATGATAGTATTTGTTTGTAAGTTTTATATATGGGTAGGGGGAGTTTTGTATGTAGGTAGTATTGTGCCACAGAATGTCTTTATATTTGTCATATTACTCTCGTTTAAATGTCACAAACATTTTTAACCATTAGATGGAAATGGAGATCAAGATATAAAATTTTAATGACAAAGTTTTCTAATGTTGGTTGTTTTTTTTTTTTTTGTTTGTTATTGTTCGACCATTTAATGAAGTTTAATATTTTGTCATTACATCCAAATACTATTATCATTACTTTTGAGTATTTTTAGACATTAAAAAATTAAGTTTTTTTTTTCTTTTTGTTTAATAAATTCTTTTATTACTTTGACATTGAGTTGGTATAACGCACATCAAATTTAATAAAGATTTTTGTTTTACGAAAATATTTTAATGGATTGTGCAGACAACTTTAAATAAATTAATAATGAACTCAAAGAAGCGTAAAATTTTAAGGCGATTGAAATTAAGTGAAATGTGAAATCCAAGTAATAGAAAACTATAAAATAAATTTTTTAGCTATTGAGAGACAAAAATAAGTCAAAACAAAAATATTTTTAAAAAAGAAGAAGAAAATTTCTTAAAAAGGAAAGTCTCAGATTCTGAGACATTTTTATACCCTCCACTTAGTGATAGAGAAGTTTGTCATTCCATTTGTAACTCATCGAAATATTGGTCTGGGACCCAATAAAGTATATATATTCATGATGCCCGATCGATTTTAAGACATTCTAGCGATGTCCGTCTTTCTGTCTGTGGAAAATGCTATCACGGACAAAATATTGCACAGAGATGACTGAAACTTAACATATTTATTGGAAGTTCTCCCGAGAAGTTTGGTATTGCATTTGAGCGATATCGGTTCAGCGGTTCAAAAGTTATGAGTGAAAATGTAAGCACACCTCAAAAATTTCAGTACATTCAACATAACCTAAAAACACAAAATGCTTTTTTTCGGCTTCTGGTTGACATATGTGAACATAATTGAACACCAAATGGTATTTAAACAAGTACGAACATATTTTTTGACAAAAAAAGAAAAAAATCGCGGATTTTTGTTTAGCAAATTTTTTTTTCGCGGAATTTTTTTTCAATTTTTTTTTTTCAAAAGTAATTTCCTTTTAAATAAAGTTTTTGGCAATAATCTTTTTGAAATTGTGGAGGGTATCACTACATTCGGTAAGGCCGAATTTAACTTATTTACTTGTTTCTATATAAAACAAGTAAGAAAATTATAGTCGGTCAAGACCGAGCATATAATACCCTACACCAGAGTTTCCCGGAAAATGGGTCACAAGTTCAAACATGGACTGATTAGATCTATATTTTGTCAAATTTTTAATAAGTGTAAAAAACACTCACAAATCATATTTGAGTGAAATAGTCTTATTTCTGTTGACAATAAACTGCTTTAACTGAATATCGGGCACAATTTTTACATGGGGCGGGCCTAAGTAGAAAAATGGTCTGATGATAATCAGATTTGATAAGGTTGTTAATGTATGCGTTTAACATACACAAACAGAATTTTAATTAAATATTTTTTATTTTCATGAAATTTGAGAGATTTATGTGAAAATCAAGAAGGTGGTTTGTATGGGGGCTCCAAGAAGAACCGGTCCGATTTATTTAAAATTCGGAATGGTGATTTGTGTAGAGAGAAACATGATTACCTGCCAAATTTTGAAAATATACCTTTTATAATGCGGTTTTTAGAGTCACTTTACCCATAACTAAAGTGGAGCTTTGGATGAGGGCTAGGTCTAAATGTGGACAGATTTTTTGTCCTTGTGCAAAAAGAGGTTTAAGTTTCAAATTATAAGTCAATTGATTAAAAATTTCGACCTATATCGCATTTACAACGTTTACATGGACAGACGGACGGCCGGACAGACAGACGGCCGGACAGACAGACGGACGGACATAGCTATATCGACTCAAAAAGTGATTCTGAGTCGATCGGTATGCTTAAAAGAGGGTCTAGGACCATTATTTCGGGTATCAGCACAAACTCATTATACCCTGATCCACAGTGTGGTTTAGGGTATAAAAAGTCTCAGATTCTGAGACATTTTTTTATATAAAAAAGTCTCAGATTCTGAAACATTTTTATACCTTCCAACCACAGTATGGGGGTATACTCACTTTGTCATTACGTTTGTAACGCATCGAAATATGGGTCGGGACCCCATAAAGTATATATATTATTGATCCATGATCGATTCTAAGACATTCTGTGAATGTCCGTCTGTCCGTCTGTCCGTTCGTCTGTCTGTCTGTAGATAACACAATGCAGTCCAAAATAAAACAGCTAGACTCCTGAAGTTTTGCCCAAATATGTTTCATGTTCATAGGCAGGTTAAGTTCGTGGATGGGCAAAATCAGTCCAGGGGGAAAAAGTTCCCCTTTGAAGAACTGAACCAACCTTTGAAAAAATACACTATTTTTACATATTTGTTTGTATTTTGTTTAAATAAATGAAACATTTGGTATATTTATCGCGATGGGAAGGTGGTCTAAAAGTTCTCCACTGACCCCCATCATCTCCCCCCCAAAAAAATGGGACGGGATGGGAAGGTGCTCTCAACGTCCCCTACTGACCCCCATCAACCGCCCCCCCCCCCTTTCCCAAAAACAAACGCCCCTGACAATTTTTTTATATTTTGGAGGATATAAAAAATTCGGCACAGAATTTAACACTCTCACTTGTTTTATATAGAAATTTAAAAAAAAAAAAAAAAAATTCGGCTGTGCCGAATCTTTTATACCCTCCAAAATGCAAAAAAAAATAAAAATTGTCAGGGGTGTTTGTTTTTGGGGAAGGGGGGGGTGATGTTGGTCAGTGGGGGACTTTGAGAGCGCCTTCCCATCCCGATAAATATAACAAATGTTTCATTTATTTAACAAAAATCCAAAAAAACATGTAAAAAAGTGTATTTTTTCAGAGGTTGGTTCAGTTCTTCAAGGGGGAACTTTTTCCCCCCAGAGGCGATTTTGCCAATTTACGAACTTAACCTGCCTAGGACCATAAAACATATTCATGCCAAATTCCAGGAGGCTAGCTCTTTTATTTTGGACTGTATCGTGCCATCTACAGACAGACGGACGGACGGACATTCACAGAATTTCTTAGAATCGATCATAGATCAATAATATATATACTTTATGGGGTCCCCGACCGATATTTCGATGCGTAACAAACGGAATGACAAAGTGAGTATACCGCCATACTGTGGTTGGAGGGTATAAAAAGTCTCAGATTCTGAGACATTTTTTCTATATAAAAAAAAGTCTCAGATTCTGAGACATTTTTTCTATATAAAAAAAGTCTCAGATTCTGAGACATTTTTTCTAAATAAAAAAAGTCTCAGATTCTGAGACATTTTTTCTAAATAAAAAAAAGTCTCAGATTCTGAGACATTGTTTCCATATAAAAAAAGTCTCAGATTCTGAGACATTTTTTCTATATAAAAAAAGTCTCAGATTATGAGATATTTTTTCTATATAAAAATAGTCTCAGATTCTGAGACATTTTTTCTATATAAAAAAAGTCTCAGATTCTGAGATATTTTTTCTATATAAAAATAGTCTCAGATTCTGAGACATTTTTTCTATATAAAAAAAGTCTCAGATTCTGAGACATTTTTTCTATATAAAAAAAGTCTCAGATTCTGAGACATTTTTTCTATATAAAAAAGGTCTCAGATTCTGAGACATTTTTTCTATATAAAAAAAAACTCAGATGCTGAGACATTTTTTCTATACACTCAAAAAAATAAAACTGTAAAGTTAACTAATTTTTTTTTGTTAACTCGAGTTTACTGGCTTTTTAGCAAATTTTTAGTTAAAATCAGCGTTTTAACTACTTTTTTTAGTTAAGTTCAATTTACGAAAATAATAGTTTTGAACAAATTTTTAATTAATTTTTTTTGTTGACTTCAAAACTGAGTTTACGAATTTTTACTAATTAATTTGCTGATTTTTCGTAACAAATTTGTTAAGTGAAATTTCTTGCGAAGCCTCCTATGCAAATCTCATAAGTTCTACTTAAGCTGATGAAAAAATAGAAAAAATAAACTTTTAATTTTTTACAAAATATTTTCTAAATTTTAGTTTACGAAAAGTAACAAAAAGTTTAGCTGAATTCAACTAATTTTTTTGTTAAGATATGTACATAAAAACGTTACGAAATTTCAGCTAAATTTTTAGTTAAAGTTACGGTTTTTTTTGCTAAATTCGTTCTACGAAAAGTTAACTAAATATTTTTAGTTAAATTAACTAAAAATTTAGTAGGCCCAAAATCAGGTGCTTTTTTAGTTAAAATTAACTAAATTTTTTGTTAACTTTACAGTTTTTTTTTTTGAGTGTATAAAAGAAGGCTCAGATTCAGAGACATTTTTTCTATATAAAAAAAAATCTCAGATTCTGAGACATTTTTATAACCTCCACTCTAGTGATAGAGATACGTTTGTCACACCTCGAAATATTGGTCCAGGACCCCATAAAGTATATATTTATATTCATGATCCTCGATCGATTTTAAGATGATCTAGCGATGTCCATCCGTTCGTCCGTCCATCCGAATGTTGAAAACACGCTAATAAAGCTTAGCATATATATTTATCGTTCCCGCAGCCTGCCTCGTAATGAATTTCGGCCAAATTGGTTTCAGATTGGTTTCACCTTAAATTCACGTGTTGAAAAAACCGTGCTTTAAAAAACATGCTTTAAAAACATTGGTAAGCCACAAAATTACTTTACAAAGTATTTTTGTTACTCGAAAATATTTTTGCCCTAAAAAAAATTTACACTCGAAAACAATTTTACACTCAAAAAAAATTAGTATTAATTTTTATTTTTTTTTTTTACAAAAATTACAAAAAAATAGTTTTAAAACTTAAAATAAAATATTTCTAATCAAAATTTTTTTATTTTTCAAGTTAAAACTTTTACTTTCCTTTATAAAGGGCATTGTTGAGGGTATTCATAGATTCGACCAAGTCGAATTTAACTTTTCTACTTGTTTCTTGATAAAAAAAGTTTCAGATTCTGAGAATCTGTATCAAATTCTTAGATATTAAGAGAATTATCGTTTCCTTATTCATCGTCATATAAAGATTTTTAAATACTATTGATAAATTGTTCTTTCTATGATTTAAAACCCTTTTTAAACTATAAGTATATCAAACAAATTGTTAGTAAGGCTTTAAAGAAGAAAAAAAAAAACTACTTCCAACGATATCATAATCTTTAACTAAGCGTGTCTATGCAAGACAACGACACGAATTTTTTTCTATATTGTTCATGTGGACGTTGCACAGTCCTAAAATACTTACCTCCATTTTTATGTATTTAGGTATGATTCGTATATGGGGCATCGCATAGCAACTATTCTGCTACAATTATAGTAAAAATTGCAACTATACGTATACTTAATGGCAATTACGATTTATGTATTAATCATACGCCCGGTGTTTATATATTTTAACCCAGCAAAAAAAGAGCTTACCATTCACTACAAAATTCACCACAACTTATGAACCAGATGTACTTCTTCTTCAGCTGAAACACTGATGAATTTTATATGGGCGTGACACACAATATCACTAGTGTTTAGTATGTACATATATATTAACATCTTTATCACAACTTCTGAAGTAGTGATCGGGATGTTAATATAACTTGACCTTTTGGAAGTGCTTTTTTCATCACTTCTTTAGAAGTATATATTTCCTGGCATTTTGGATGTGATTATGTAATTTTTATATGGTGATTTAGAAGTGATTTTTTCATCACTTCTTGATAGGTACATATTTCATGACTTTTTGGGATTGATTTTAAGAGTTTTTTTTTTAGTATTTACACTAATAATAATTAAAACCAAAACGATATTTTTAACAATGTATAATATTTATTATGTAATATTTAGACTTGAAATTGTTAAGATTAAATCGATGTTTTTAATAATTTAGTTTAGCTAATAGGAATTATTAATTAAATGTGGATGTATATATTTTTCTAATAGTTTTTCATGCGCTTAATCCGAATCTGGCCTTAGAAGTGATTTATCTTATTTTGAGATATTTAGATTTTCGATTGACAGTACTGCATAAACTCAGATATTCGCAATGTTCGGGACCTTATAAAACCGAGAATTATTTTATGATGTATAATTAGTTCAGCACATCTAAAAATACTTCACTTATTCTTCAAATTACTTTTGCAATTCTTAAGATATCTTTTTAATTACGGAGATATCGACCGATAAAATTATTGCAATTTCGGCCCTAAAAAATAAAAGAAAACAAATTTGAAAACCAACCAATTTGTCTTGTTGATATATAATAGTACCGAATTCGAAACTCTATTAGAGGTGCATCTAAGCCCGGCATCAATTTGGGTACCAATTTTAGGGTAAATTTTCAGGGTGCCATACAAAAAAATCTTTATTTGGGCTAACATTATAGAGCTTCGCCATATCGGATAAAGATTTATTTTAAATAAAATTAATAAAATTCTTAAAAGTACATAGAGTTCTTAGTTTTATATTCAATTAAAATTTTTATTATTCGGTTAACCGAATAATTCAAATTTATCCGATTATTAACCGATTAAATCTCAACCCCGCACTCAGAAAATTATGTAAATTACTACATGTTAGTTATTTGTATATTTTACAGTAGTTAGTTGTTTTCAACTACAAAGTCAGTTGTTTTTGTATGAAAAATATCAAACAACTATT
Organism: Pegoplata infirma; assembly: GCA_963921195.1. NCBI lineage: Eukaryota > Metazoa > Arthropoda > Insecta > Diptera > Anthomyiidae > Pegoplata > Pegoplata infirma. The sequence goes on from OY992538.1 coordinate 45,467,050, forward strand.
TCTGTTAGTTATTTTAAATCGTTTTTTTGAACTAATAAAAAAGTACTGTGATGTAGTAACAGTTATTTAAAGTAGTTAATTTTATTTATTTTATCTCTGAAAAGTTTTAAAGTTTTTTTTCCAAAAAAAAAAAAATTTTGTTATTTTTATTTTTCGCAACTTTTTTTTAAAAAAAAAACTTGGAAAAAATTTGGTCTTCAATTTTTTTTTCTAAAAAATGTTTTGAAAAAAAAAATTATATATTGATTTTTTTATTTTACTACATTTTAGTTGTTTTGACTACAAATGTAAGTAGTTTTTACTACATAAGTCAGTTGTTTTTTTTTTGTCAGTTACAATAACTAACATTGTTAGTTGATTTAACTGAAAAAGTAGTTGACCCCAAAACAACTTACAAAGTAGTTATTTTAACTGACATTTTCAGTTCATATTACTAACATAATTTTTTTAGTGCGATTAATTATTTGCCCGATTAGCCGATTAAACCAAAACCTCGATTAATTGAATACCCTAATGTTTAGAAGAGTTTTTATACCTTTCAACAGCGATACCAACTTAGTCATTTTGTGGCTATAATTCAGCCCTTTTTTTTTAAAGGCTACCACCTTTTTTTGGTTATCTTTTTTAGCCCTTTAAGCACTTTTTAAGTCATTTGATTTTTACCATAATCTGGAAACTTTTTAATGTTTTTTTTGGACATAATTTACAAAACAACTCTAACTACAATGTTTTTATACATGTAGTTAAAAAAAAAACATCCAATAAATAAAATGAAGAGATAAAAAAAGTAATTCTCTCATTTTAAATCAGATATCGTATATTTTTAGAAGAGTTTTTATACCTTTAAACGGCAATACCAACTTAGCTCTTTTTTGGTTATATTTAACCCTTGTCTTTTTTAAGGGCTAACAGTTTTTTTGTTATCTTTTTAGCACTTCTTGAGTCATTTGGTAATTTTAACAAAAATCTGGAAACTGTATTTTTTTATAACATAATTTACATAACAAATTCGCTTTTGCGGCATATCAAGTTAATTCATTTATAAAATTTAACTTTTTATTAAATCAGAGAAAATTATAAAAAAAAATGTTCAACAAAACAAATCCAATACTTAACATAAGTGCCACAAATTTGTACTTTTCAATTGCATTTGTAAACACATATGAAAATGGAAAGAAAATCATTGAGGAAAGAACTGGTGAAAGTTGTTATTATTGGCATTTTTTAGCAGTTTTGGAAGTGCTTATAAAAGTACTTCTTATGGAATATGAAGATCGGCACATATAGCTACTATGTATGTAGTGAATCACTTATTCTTTTTGCACCACTTCGATTTTTTTTTGCTGGGAATATGTTGATAAAAACAAAAATTCTATGTTATTTTCTCAAAAACTAGCACTGTTTTTAAAGTTTAGAAGCTAGAATTTTTTTAAGCTTGATTCTCAAAAATTCAGAAATTTTTGGTTTCCAAATTCTGACAATGCTACCAACGATAGACGTATTTTAAGACAACTTTTGTATATCTGAATAGTACCGTAGCTGATAATTTGCATTTAAAATCCCCCATATGTAGGTAGATATATATGTTGGCATTCAACCTTGTTAATACGACATGATATGCAGTATTTACAGCTGCAACATTCTATAATACATAACAACAACATCGACGTACATATGTAAGTAGATTTGTATGTATGCATGAATTTATTTGTATGTTTGAGTGTATGTGAGCAATACACCGTCATATCATGTTTTACTTTACAACTGTACGTCTGTAAGTGATAAATTTAAACGTTAGATGTAGTAAAGAAAAACTATGTACGAACTTTATTATTTAAATTTTTTTTTCTGTTTTACGTCTCTTGCACTATGGGTTAGAAATTTCCAAGTAAATGACAATTTAGAGATAAACTGTGGCCCTATAAAACTTCGCCATTGGAAACTTCTTCACCGGCTGATACATTAAACGTAAAATTATTATTTTTCATCAACATTAAAAAAAAAAATTTTTAATTTTTTTTTTTGTCAAAAAAAATATTTTTTATAAATTTTTTTTTTTTTTTTTTTTTCATCAAAAACCATTCCGTGGTAATCGTTCGGAACTTATAACGACACAAAATTTGAAAGTTTCTAACTTGGTTTTGAAATGCCTTACTGCATATTGAGCAGATTCCACCCCATTGTGTGCTATTTACATACCTTATAAAATTACTTGATTGTATATTCATGTTTTACGTATGTGTATGTTTTACAAAAATGTATGGATCAGAATGGTAGTGTATGTGAATTAGACCGAACATTTTTTTGATGAGAAAAAAAAAACAGGGTTTCTTCCGGTTTTTTAACGTATGTAAAAATTTGGGAAAGGTTACCCCCCCCCCCCCCCCTCCCGAAAAAAAGACACCCCTGTCATTTTTTTTTTAATTATTTAACGTGTTGAAATTTTTATAAAAGATTCGCCGCAGCCGAATTTAATACTTTTCCTTTTTTTTTTGATGTGTTGAACACACAAATCCAAAAACTTTTCAAATCGGTCGAACGGTTTTCGAGATTTTCGGTTTTTTCTACGTTCCAGATTTTTTTTTAAAACCTCAAAATTGCTTTCCTTTGACCCTTTTAAAGAGCTTAAGACTATTTTTAATTTAAACGTAATTTAAGCCAAATCTGATTATATCAATCCGTGGCACCCTTCGCTAAAGTTTTTTTTAGAAAATTTTGGATTATTGAAAAATAAAAATTAAAACAAGTAGAAAAGTTAAATTCGACTTTGTCGAATCTATGGCTACCCTCCACAATGCCTTTTTTTAAAGGATAGTAAATTTTTAACGTGAAAAAATTAACAATTTTGGTTAGATATATTTTATTTTGAGTAAAAAACTCTTTTTTTTGCCATTTAAAAAAAAAAAAAAATTACTAATTTTTTTTTGAGTGTAAAACTTTTTTTCGAGTGTAATGTTTTTTTAAAAAATATTTCTGAGTGAATGCTCGTACGTATGTATACAAAATATTGACATTTTTGTAAAAAAACCTAAATTTTCTTTTGAGTGTAAAATTTTTTTCGAGTGTAAAACTTTTTTCGAGTGTAAAATTTTTTTCGAGTGTAATTTTTAAGTTAACAATTCTTTTAAAACTAAACAAGTTAAAAAGCATTGCTTTTAAACAAAAAAAGTTTGAAAAGCATTGCTTTCACAGGCAGAAAAATACGGACGGGAAAGCGCTGGCAAAGTACCTTTTATGGTCGCTTGTGTGCTAGGAAAGCACTTTTAGAACAAAAAAATGGGACGTATTAAAATTGTATAAGTCCATAAGACACAACTTTTTTTAGTGTTTATTTGAATAAAGAAATTTATTAAATAAGGATAAAAAATTTATTGACTAATTTATTAGGATAAAAAATTTTTGGACAAACTTTGAAATATTTTCGAAGTCCCGGAAAAATTTTTTTGCAGTTTTCTTTGCGTTTTGGAATAAAAAAATTTATTAAAAATGCTTCTAGGAAAATTTTTGGAAAAGTCCCGAAAAAAAGTGGTGTATTAAACCGAATCGGGTAGTGGTTCAAAGGGAAAGGCCCAGTGACATTTCACAAGTGATGTATCCGGAGTTTAAGACACTTCCTCACGAAGGAAACAGGTGTTTTTATATAAAAGGTGTCAAGTTTGTAATATGTAACTATCAAGGACCGGCCACTTACCCTGCGGGGAAATAAAAAATATTTCAATTGTTACGAAAATTAATAAATTTTAATAAAAAATTTATACTTTGAACGAATTTAAATAGAAAAACATTGGCAAAGCGCTTGCAAAGCACTTTTTCGAATTCTTACTACCTTTTACACAAAAAATAAAGTGCTTTGCCGAGACTTTTTCTTTGGAACGATTGGCAGTTTCTGCCTGGGTAGTTACCACCAATGCTTTTAAAACTTGTGTACCACGTGGCATTTATGATAAAGAAAATCTGAAATTCAGGGTCTTGCTTATAACCACGGAAACCAAAAATATGCTCTAAAAAACACTTTTTATGCGCTTAAAAAATGCCCTTAAAAACGGAAAATATGCTCTAAAAACAATAAAAATATGCTCTTAAAAAAATTGTGTCCCCTTTTTTGCTGTGTTTTCTACAATTTGTTAGAGAATAGACCCTCCAAATACAGTTATGTGCGATAGTTAGATGGTTAAATATGTTCTACAAAAATATTTGCATTAATATTTTCTGCCAAGTTGCTGAATCTAATGAAAACATAGTTTCATATACCTATATGAAGCAAGAATAGGCAAAAGGGGAATCAATCGTAAAAATTCCGTAATTGTTGAAAAAAACATCCTTGTTAGATAAAAAATTTAAAAAAAATGTTGCCATAAAAAAAATTGGAAAAGAATGTTCTAAAAATTGAAAAAAAAAATGCTTTAAAAATGTAAAAATATGCTCTAAAAAGTGGAAAAATGCTATAAAAATTGAAAATATGCTCTAAAAATATGCTCTTATGCTAAAATATGCTCTTAAGGCTAAAATATGCAAAAATATCCTCTAACAAATCGATGCCAGATTTCTTAAAAACTCCTGAAACGGATAAATATCTTACCCATTTATCAATAAAAGGCACAGGAAAAAACATGATACTGCATATTTTTGGTTTCCCTGCTTATAACTTTTGAACCACTTGACCGATTGCGCTGAAATTCAATACGAAACAGACCTGAGGAACGGTTAAGATACGTGCCACGTTTCAGCAGTCTCATTATTGTTTTCGAAAGTTATCGTGTTTTTTATCTCGTAAATTTGCGAATACCCCTTGCCGAAATTTACTCTTTTGCTCATAACTTTTGAACCACTGGACCGATTTGGCAGGATTGCAATACCAACCTGACCAGGTAAATGACTAACATATATGCCAAACTTAAGTAGCGTCTGTTAGGTCTTTCAAAAGTTAGCGTGTTTTCTACGGGCGGACAGACAGACGGACGGACGGACATCTCTAGATCGACTTAAAATCGATCGAGGATCATGAATATATATGGGGAATTCCATGTGAAATCGGACACTTTGAAAAACTTTTTTTTTAGATTTTCCCAATTTGATTACAGTTTTTATTACCCTTCGAAAACTCCTTCGTGGTAAATTTTCAGATTTTTTTGATGACTCGTTCAAAAGATATCGAATTTTTAAAAATTGGCAGTTTGTTCTTTTACTCAAACTTCTTTTAGTCATTACTTCTTCAATAATGTTCCAATTTTTTTTTTTAATTTTTGTTTTTTACGTACTTTAAAAAAAAAATCCCTAAAAATTCTTAAAAGCGCTCTAGTAAGCGATTTTTAAGATTTAAAATTTAAATCTCATTTTTGAAAATGTTTGTACTCTTCGATTTTTTTTAATTTTTTTTGTGTAAAACATCTATCGATTCTACAAATTTCTTGCCCAGGCGGATCGTGGGATAACGATAATTACTATTTTTTAAAATTTTTTGAAAAAATTTTATTGTAATTTTCCAGTCTTAAAATCATTTCTACTGCTCGAATGGTGCGTCATAGAAGGGTTCTTTATAAGACCGACCACCATTAATTTTTACGGCTTAAAATTTCTTTGGAACTAACTAATACCCTATCTCCAATTTCTAAGGGGGCTCCCACACAAAACGAAATTTTTTTAAAATTTGCTCCAACCGCTCTAACTGCCCCAATAGTGCCCTTAGAGCAACAAAATATATGACCGACCCACAATATTTTTTTAGTCCAAACATTTTCTCTTGGACCGGTAGAAGCTGATTAAATAAAACAAATTTACAAAAAAAAAAATTGTATGGGGACCGCCTTAACAGTTAAAGATAGAGGATAGGTTTGTTCAGAGAAAATTTTTGGACTAAAAAAATATTGTGGGTCGGTCATACATTTTGTTGCTCTAAGAGCACTATTAGGGCAGTTAGAGCAGTTGGAGAAAATTTAAAAAAATGTCGTTTTGTGTGGGAGCCCCCTTAGAAATTGGAGATAGGTTATTAGTTTGTTCCAAAGAAATGTTAAGACGTAAAAATTAATGGAGGTTGGTCTTATAAGGGACCCCTCTATGACGCACCATTCGAGCAGTAGAAATGATTTAAAGATTGGAAAATTACAATAACATTTTTTCAAAAAATTTTAAAAAATAGTAATTATCATTATCCCACGATCCACCTGGGCAAAAAATTTGTAGAATCGATAGATGTTTTACACAAAAAAATTTCAAAAAAATCTTAGAGTACAAACATTTTCAAAAATGAGATTTAAATTTTAAAACTTAAAAATCGCTTACTAGAGCAATTTTAAGAATTTTTTGGGATTTTTTTTAAAAGTACGTAAAAAAACAAAAATTTTGGAAAAAAAAAAAATTTAAATTTGGACTATTATTGAAGAAGTTATGAGTAAATGACGCCCTATGTTCACACTGAACTTTATTTAAGTATTTTTAGTAGTCAGAAATGTATTCCTATTGATATTTAAATAAATAAAGGACATATATCGTCCATTCCATGAGTCATTTTAAAAAATCTGACCAAGGGTCTTCCGATTTTTGTTATATTTTTCATACAGATACTCTATGGAGCCAATTTCAAATTTCATCCATCAGATCGAAAATATTTTAAAAACTCGCTGTTTTATTCACGATTTTCGTTTTTAAAAAAGTTCAAAAAATGCAAAATCTGTGTAACTTTGAGCAGCTGTATTTTCCAAACTACTTATTGCATTTTAACAATCCATAGCGCATACGAATGGTATGTAAGTCTATTTTGATATCTCATAGACTGAAAAAATATTGGTGTTTTAAAAGTGCATTTTATATGCAAATGCAGTTTTGAAGTGCATTTTGCGAAACTTTTACCCCTTTTTATTTTTTTTTAATTAGCATATTTGGAAAATTTAAGATTTTTGCTACAAAAAAATGTTTTCATTACAATGGACCGAGCATGTATGATATTTTTAATATTTATTTTTAAAAAATACTTCCTTAAGTTTCCCTTATAAAAATTTTTATTTTTTAAATTATACCAAAATCATGTAAAAAGACATGTTTTTAAACCGTTATATTTTCAAAAGTACTAATCGTATCTCATTGTTTTTATGCACATTAGAAAGGTATTTTTGTCTATTTTTTGTATTTAATGACCACAAAAATTTTGGTGTTTAAAAAATGCATTTTAAATGCAAATGCAATTTTGAAGTGCATTTTTCAAAACTTTTACCCCTTTGAATTTTTTTTTAGTTATCATATTCTAAAAGTTTACAATTTTTACTACAAAATAATGTCCTGATAATAATGGACCCACAGTGTGTGCTATTTTTAATTTTTTTTTTTAAATTTCCTTAAAAAAATTTTAATATTTTAAATAAAACCAAAAAAGTCTGAAATAGCATGATTTTTTAAAAAATTCTAAAAAATATCACACACAGTGGGTCCATTATTAGGAGGACATTATTTTGTAGTAAAAATTGTAAGCTTTTCGAATATGACAACAAAAAAAAAAATTCAAAGGGGTAAAAGTTTTGAAAAATGCACTTCAAAACTGCATTTGCATTTAAAATGCATTTTTGAAACATCAACATATTTGCGGTCATTAAATGCAAAAAATAGACAAAAATACCTTTCTAATGTGCATAAAAACAATGAGATACGATTAGTACTTTTGAAAATATAACGGTTTAAAAACATGTCTTTTGACATGATTTTGGTATAATTTAAAAAATAAAAATTTTTATAAGGGAAACTTAAGGAAGTATTTTTTTAAAAAAAAATATTAAAAATATCATACATGCTCGGTCCATTGTAATGAAAACATTTTTTTATACCAAAAATCCTATATTTTCCAAATATGCTAATTAAAAAAAAATTAAATGGGGTAAAAGTTTCGCAAAATGCACTTCAAAACTGCATTTGCATATAAAATGCACTTTTAAACCACCGATATTTTTTCAGTTTATAAGATATCAAAATAGACTTATATACAATTTGTATGCGCTATGGATTGTTAAAATGCGATATGTAGATTAGAAAATACAGCTGCTCAAAGTTACACAGATTTTGAATTTTTTTGATTTTTTTTAAAACGAAAATCGTGAATAAAACCGCGAGTTTTTTAAATATTTTCGATCTGATGGATGAAATTTGAAATTGGCTCCATAGAGTATCTGTATGAAAAAAATAACAAAAATCGGAAGACCCTCGGTCAAAAAATGCCTAAAATTACCAAATGTCTCGTGGAATGGACGATATATGTATGAGTAAATGAAGTTTGAGTAAAGGAACAAACTACCAATTTTTAAAAATTCGATATCTTTTGAACGGATCATCAAAAAAATCTGAAAATTTACCACGAAAAAGTTTTCGAAGGGTACTAAAAACTGTTAACAAATTGAGAAAATCTAAAAAAAAAAAATTTTTCAAAGTGTCCGATTTGACATGTAATGCCCCATATATACTTTATGGGGTCCTAGACCAATATTTCGATGTGTTACAAACGGAATGACAAACTTATATATACCCTCTGTCACTAGAATTATTTTTATTATAATTTTAGGCTGCTAAATACGAATATAAAAAAAAACAGTTTTCGAGATATCGCCATTTAAAATTTGTCAAAAAATTTCCAAAATGGCGATTTTTTTTTACGTTTAAGAAATTTATTAAAAATACCTGCGAATTTTGTACTCTTTCCCAAAGCATTAAATCATGTTAAAGTTTTGCTGAAGATTTGGGTGTACTTGCCCAAGCAAAGTTTTTCATTCATTTTATAAAAAAAAATTTTTTTTTTAATAAAAAAATTAAAAAAAAAAAATTTTGAAACATATTTGTGTTACGTTTTATTCCCTAGCTGGTGAAAAACGGTTTTATTCACCAGCAGGTTAAATATTATCCAAGTTACAAATCAAATTAATAAAGAAAAATTTTACTTTTTTGCAGGGTTGGCAACCGAAACGAATAACGGTATCGGTAACGGTATTGGTATTATATATTTTTTATATCGGTAACGGTAAAGGTAACGGTAAAGGTAACGGTATTTTCGATTATTTCGATAACGGTGAACCGTTACCGAAACATCAGTACCTTTACGTACCGGTGTTATAAATAAAATGTTAACAAGTCACAAATTTGTTAAAAATCCGAAAAAAAAATTTAAAAAACTGTTAAATTCTGTACCTTTTCTATACATAATTATATATGTACTAATATCAAATACTATGAATTCATTCAGAATTAAAATAAAACATTCACGCAATAATGTAATTCAACAAATACGAACTCATGTTCGTAGAGACACCTTTGTCCTATAATGAGAATGAGAAATCTGCATTTTGAGCCAGTTGAGAAATCTGCTGATTATAGCAGACGCGGTTTGCTAAATTTCTGTCTGGATAATCCAGATAGAATCTGCTAAAAAAAAACCGTCAAGATAGCAGACAAATCTGCTGATTTCAAATAAATAGTTCAGGATGTGATCAAAATTGTTTGTCCTGTTGTTAAAAAAAATCGGCAGGGATAAAAAAAAATTGGCAAGGATGTTACAGGGGATGTTTTTTAACGAGGAGGGTGGGCGGTATCGGAGGGACACCTTTCCTCTCGCCATAGATGTTGGGAAATTATTTTTTTTTATATTTACGCATAAATAATACAATTTTATCAATATTTAATTTAATTTGATATAGCCACGACCCCAAAAGGTTCAGACCGAAATAAATCGCATATTCTAATCTTGGTCAATGAACTTCACACGGCATAATGATTTGTCATTTTCATTTTCTGGGGTTTTGTAAGTTTTTCAAGGGGGAACTTTTTTCATCTGTTCCGATTTTCCTATTCCGGAACTTAACCAGCCTATGACCATAAGACGTATTCGTACCAGCAGAGTAACACGTTTATTTTGGATCGTATCGTATCTTCTACAGACGGAAAGACGAACATCGCATACAATCGATCACTCATTAATAATATAAAATCTTTATGAGGTCCAAGACCTATATTCGAATTTTGTTAATTGCGAATGTAATTATTGGTTGGATTGGCAATAAACAAAAATTTGTTTTTTTATTTTAAGTATATTAAAAATATTTTAATATGTTTTTAATCCACAAAAAAATTAAAATAAGTACACTCAAAAAAATAACTTAGTCAAAATATTAGTAAAAGGTGTTGTAATTTACTTCAACCAAACTTTAGCAAAAAAAATTGTAAAAATTTAACTTTTACAGTTTATTTTGGCAATTTACTATTGGTAAAATACAAAAATTTAGTGGTACTTTTACTATATTTTCTTGCTAGTTTTTTTTTTATTTTACTATAATTTTAGCAAAAATATTAGTATTTTCCTTAAAGAAATGGTAATACTTTTTATTTTTTTTTTCTTAGTTTTAAGAATAAACCATCCAACAACTGAAGTAATAGTTGATGCTGCTATTACTACATTTAAAGAACGTGGTGCTCAAAAACAGGCAAACATTTTTTAGTATATTCACCAAATTTTAAATCAACTACTAATCAGAGAAAAAAAATTACTAAATAAAACAGTTTTTTTTACCAAATTACAAATTTTTTTATCTATTTCAATTTTACCATTTTTTTTTGGTAATTTTACCATATTTTTTGATAATTTTACAAGGTTAATTTTTTACAAAAATAAAATGGTATTCTTGTAATTTTACCATTTTTTTTCCTAATTTTTTGATTAGCAAAATGGTTTTGCTAATATTACCAAAATTTTTGCAACGTCCAAAACTACAGTTTTTTTTTTGCTAATTTTAACCATTTTTTTTGCTAGTTTTACAATATTTTTTTTTTGAGTGTAATATTAATGCAACCGAAACAAAACCGTTATAATACCGGTAAAAAACCGAATAAAGGTAACGGTTTTGTATCGGTAAGGGTATTTAAAAATTTTAATTTCGGTATTGGTAACGGTAACGGTAGTCAATATTAAAGGGTTTTTAATCGGTAACGGTATTGAAAGGATAACGGTAGCCAACACTGCTTTTTTGTTAAGATTTTTTATATAAAACTTGTAATATCAAATTATTTTTCTGCGGGGAAGGTTTCATTTAATCCGATTGACCTCAAATTTGTAACACATACCACTTGGAAAAATTAAAAGTTGAAGAAAAAATGTCACTCTAATGTGTATGTGTCAATAGTGAATGTATTCATAACAAGTGTATGTCTGTATTTGTACGTGTATATTTTACGATTATGAACGTTTTGGCATGCATATTAACCAGGTAAGATAGCACAGTAATGTTGTTGTTGTTGTTTCTGAAATAAAAATCTACTCTACCTTTTTGTGTATTTTTATTATTTCATTTTTGTTTGCTGCAAGATTTTGCTTGTTCCATATTTGTATTTCTAAACATAAATTGCAAGTTGAAAGGGGGATTTGTGTTTCATTTTTTTGTTTGTTCTCGAACTTACCTCTGCTGCTATGCAATATGTGTGTTTAAGTGTTGGCATAAATAAAATCCTTTAAAATGTTTTGCTTTTCTTCCATTTATTTTTTTTTTTGTTGCCAACTATGCTAAAGAATAAGAAAATGTCTGCATTGGTTGGCAAATAAAAACTATTGAAAAAAAATCTCCTCACGTACAATTTGTTTTGCTTAATCCATAAATGGTTATGTACCGAGAAAATAAAGAAATACAAAATGCAGACAAAATGTTTCAAAGTCGGGGGTGTAGCGTTGATGAAACAGACAGAAATGAATATGCAATGGTAATGTAAGTTAGGGGAAAAACGCACTGATAGTAAAGAGTCAAATTTAATAGTTACTAGTTTTTGTACAATTTGGTAAAAACAATTTTTTTGGAGAAAATAATAGTTTAGAATGCAAGAAGATCAGCTTCTTTTTTTAATACCCTGATTTGTTTTGATTAATTTTTATTAAAACAAGTGAGAGTGTTAAATTCGGCTGTGCCGAATCTTTTATACCCTCCAAAATGTATAAAAAATTCAAAAAAAAAAAATTTTGTCAGGGGCGTTTTTTTTGGGGTGGGGGGGGGGGGGTTGTGGGGTCAGGGGGGACATTGAGAGCACCATCTCATCGCGATAAATATATCAAATGATTAATTTATTTAACAAAAATACAAAAAACCTATAAAAAAGTGTATCTTTTCAGAGGTTGGTTCAGTTCTTCAAGGGGGAACTTTTTTCCTCCTGGGCCGATTTTGCCCATTCGCGAACTTAACCTGTCTATGACCATGGGATATATTTGTGCCAAGCTTCCGGAGTCTAGCTATTTTATTTTGGTCTGCATTGTGTTATCTACAGACAGACGGACGAACGGACAGACGGACATTCACAGAACGTCTTAGAATTGATCATAGATCAATAATATATGTACTTTATGGGGTCCCCGACCGATATTTCAATGCGTTACAAATGGAATGACAAAGTGAGTATACCCCCATACTGTGGTTGGAGGGTATAAATAGAAAATTGTTTTATTCGACATTTAAAATATTATATTTTGAGTAGGTTTATTCTAGCTCGAGGTCATTATTTCCTTAACTAACACTATACAACACAAAAGAAAAATTACAAGGTCAGACCAAAAAATTTTGATAGAAGAGACAAAAAAAAAATACACGTGTATCGGCGTTTTGAAAGTTTACATCTGGGTTTCATTTTAGGGGGAGGTGAAGTTTCCCCCAAATACAAATGTTGTATTGTAAATCGTCATTGAATATCGAGTGAAGCTTACGTTTAAAGTATATGGTGTGTTAAGCAAATTTATGTAAAATGTTACGGAGAACATTTTTGTGGAATATATTAACCATCTAACTCCTCAAGATAAGGGTATTTTTTGTCCTTTTCAAAAAGAGAAAAAAACACCATTAAAACAGGGATTAAGGGGTTTGAATGTTCCACAAAAATATCCGCCGTGAAATTTTACTATAAGTCCCTGAATACACCAAAACGGAAAACTTAACAAGAAAGTCAGAAATAAGACACCACAAAAGAGAGCTTAGGGTTAATTTCGCATTTATTAAGAAAATCGAGTTAAGCTTACGTTTAAAGTATATGGTGTGTTCAGCAATTTTATGTAAAATGCTTATTTTTCATCCGATTTGAATTTCTTTAAGCTTTTTAGAAAGGTAATTTATTACCATTTTCATATTACTTAACAAAAAAATTAACAAAAAATAGCATATACCAATATTTTTCAAAAAACTAGAAAAAACGTGTTTTTTCATCAGATAAGAGTGTCCCAAAACTTCAATCCATTTTCGGCACGAGTTATTTTTATCCGATTGTCTCCAAATTTTGGGTCACTCATTTTTAGATACAAAACTACAATTTAGGACCCTACCACGTATTAAAAAGTGATTTTGAAAAATTACCTTAGTCGTTAGGACACCTTTAATGTACATATGTCCTCAAGAAATTCTTAGGTTCTATAGCATATTTCTGATAGCAAAAGACCCAGATTCTGAAAAAAATTTCAGTAAAAATGTATCACATTTGGGACATCTTTTTCCCAAAAAAAGTTTCCTGATTTTAAAACTTTTCTGAGTCATTTGCTTAAAAATAAATTTTATGATTCTGAAACATTATCACCAGGGAAACCAAAAATATGCTCTAAAAAACACGTTTTATGCGCTTAAAAAATTCACTTAAAAGCGGAAAATACAAATTTTCAAAATGTCCTCACTCAAAGTCAGCAGTGATCAGGGCTGACCTTCTGGGGACATGTCACCTAAGACTTCTTCTTGGCAGGGGGTCAAAAATGACCGATTCAATCAAATTTTTTTATTTTTTTATAGAAAATTAATTTGTGGCAATCTATTAGATAACTTAAAATGAGCCCAAAAATCTTACCAATTTAAGATAACTTTAACCCACATTGGTCCGGGGTCAAAAATGACCCCGGCAAAAACTTTTAAGCATAGTGCTGGAATTTTTTGATATCAACAAAATATATATTTTTTACTAAATGGGTAATTTTTGACCCCCTGCCAAAAAAGGGTTAACGATTTTTTTAAAGATAAAATATTAATTCAAAATAATAGTTAGGTTGGAAAACACAAAAGCCGTTTTATACATGTTTATATCACAAAATTTAAGCTCCAAACTTCAAATTTTCTGCGGGGGTCATTTTTGACCCCCAGCCTATGTGGGTTAAAGACGTCCTAGATCGGTAAAATTTCGTGACAGTCTTAGAGTTATTTAAGAGAATGCTACGACACCAAAAAACTGTTAATTTTCCCAAAAATTAAATTTATAAAATTTTATTAATCCAAATTATTGATAAAACCAACACTTCCCCCCGCGATTGCCGAAAAGTGGTCCGACGGATATTCGTTATATTTCAAATTTTTCTTCTCCAAGGTGTTTTTAATGAATACAGAATGAAAAAATTATATATTTTAATTTTTTTTTAATAAAATTTTAAAATTTAAAAAAAAATGTGTTTTGAGAACGCCCCCAAAATCATGCCATTTTTTGGTATCAAGTTTGAACTGGTTAATGATATCGTAAAATCTTTAAATTTCATATTTAAGTATTTACAATCAAATATTATACAAAAATAATTTTTTAATAATTTTAATAACAAAATTTAATTTTTTTTTTTAATAAAATCCCTTTTTTGCAAAAACCCCAATTTTGAGGCTCAAAGTGGAGACAGAAGATAAACTCCGATCGGAGTGATATTTTGCATGTAAGTAACCCTTAGGGGACCGACACTTTTGGCGGGTATTAGAATTTGATCAGAGAGAAAAACCCAAAAACGAGCCACCCTATTGCTTAACCATACCTTGCGGGGGATGCAACTAATATTCTGATCGGTACTAAATTACTTTAAAGTGACAAGCACCGATGTAAGACTCGAAATCTTATACAAAATCATTTTTTTAGAATTTACAAGTTTCGATTTTTCGCAATTTTTGGTTACAAAAAAAATCTTTAAACGAAGAAACTCTGAATAACTATGCTTTTCCTCAAAATACATATCATCGGGGATTTTATATTTTATTGATTCCCCAAAAAACGTCATTAATGGAAAACAGGTGATCCGAAACGTTTATAGTTCTCTGTTACTCCCAAAAATTATATTACAGAAAGTATATTAAATCCATTTTAATTTGTTGCTACTAATTTTCTTACGATTTCCTTAATCTAAGTATAGCCGCTTATATTTTACACATTATAACAAATTTTCTTTTAATACACATTTTAAATGCTAAAACTATTAATCAAAATCTTAAGCTCTCTCTCTCACTGAACTGCCAAAAAATACAAAAACGATAGATTTAAAGTGAAAAACTCATTAACACAAACTTGAAATGTTATGGAGAAAAACCAAGAAAACAAAAAGAAAAAATCCTTAAATCCCTACCAAAAAAAAAGTTTAAAAATCTTGAGATCCTTTTAATACCAGTTCAAATGCTTTACTTCACTACTACTAATATAGACTACTCTACAACTTACTAAATACTTACCTCTACACACACACAGCCATAGCAACATAACAAGTAGAAATGGAAGTAAGTAGTAACTTTACCAAGTTAAAATAAAATTAATGTTGTTGTCTAGTAAAATGTGAAATAATTTGTCATTGTGTTGCGTAATTTGTCTTTAATGTCTAGGAAAAAATAGGAGAAATACCAAGAAAAGGGCGAACTAGGAAATGCACAATGGAACAAATTACTGAATGTTCAATATAACGATAGCAAAAAATTAGTTTAGTTATCGATAAATCGAAAACATAAAATTCTCTGCAGAAAGTTTTGTGTTCGATAACACAAAATGTTCTATAGAAAATTTGTATTGTTAACGATATATCGATAACACAAAGTTTTCTACGGACAATTTCTTGTATTGTTATTGATATATCGTTAACACAACACTTTTCTTAGTGTAATCGAAATTTATATCGATAACGATACAAATTTTCTATGGAAAATTTATAAAGTAATCGATATAAATTTCGATTGCTCAAAATTTTCTATATAAAATTTATAGTGTTATCGATATATCGTTCAAAATAAAAATTCTATAGAAAATGTTGTTTTTTTATTTTTAGTACCAAAAGGTACATAAAAATAAAATGTATTTATTCGGCCTTTATATATGTATATATATTCGATTAGAGTTTTATTCTAGTTCGAGGCCCAAAAATATTCCTATTTATGATATTGTCATAATAGAGTATTTTTAATTTATTGCTTTAAAAAAGTTACTCATCTCATAGTATGTCTGTACTGATCAGTTTCATCCCCACTAAGGAATCTTCAGCAGACTTTAGAGAATCATCGTTGGTCAATCAAACATCAAACCAGACATAATATTTGATATATTTCACAAGTTATTTGAGAAATACTATTATGAAGGTCCGAAATCTGTTTTCCAACAAAAATAACTCTTTTAAAGCAAAAATTGTATGTATATATAATTACCGATGGTGATTTAGTACGTGAGGGCTACAAAAATGCTTTTGGACTTTTTGTTGTGTCGGCAATATTTACCGAGATATGAGCATTTTAAAATTTTCGGGAATGCTAACTTTTTTGGATCCAAAGTTAGGGCCCATTAGGGTCCACACATGTGAAGAGGACCCGCGAAAGTATGGAGATTCTAAGAACCAAAAATGCCCTCCATTTTGCTCTATCTGGCTTAGTTTCCGAGATAGAGCCATTTTAAGTTTTCTGAAAATAAAAAAAAATTTACCATTTATTTTTGCTAATGTTAGCAAAAAATATTGTAAAAATGTTGTCAACTCAATTTCAAATCTTAGCAAAAGAAATTAGTTCAACGTTTGTTTAAAATTGCTAATGTGCCAAATGAAGTTTACAAGAATTTTTTGCTAACATGCTAATCTCAACTAAAAATTTGCTAAAAGTTAGCTAACTAGCATTAGCAAAAAAAAAATTAGTAAATCTACTAACGTATTTTTTTGAGTGTATGAGATGAGTAACTTTTTTAAAGCAATAAATTAAAAATACTCTATTATGACAATATCATAAATAGGAATATTTTTGGGCCTCGAACTAGAATAAAACTCTAATCGAATATATATTCTATAGAAAATTTATATAGTTATCGATGTATCGCACAAAATTTTCTATAGAATTTTTTAAAGTTATCGATAACACAAAATTTTCAATAGAGTTTTTATGTAGTTATATATGTATCGATAGCATAAAAACTTTTATTGAAAAATTTTATAATTATCGATGTATCGATAACCCAAAATTTTCCATAGAAAATTCGTAAAATTATCGAATATCGATAACACAAAATTTTCTTTAAAAAACTTATACAGTTATTGATATATCGATAACACAAAACTTATTATAGAAAATTTGTTTTGTTAACGATATATCGAAAAAAAAACATAATTTTCTAAAGAACATTTGTATAATTTCGATATATCGATAACACAACATTTTCTATAGAAAAATTGCATAGTTACAGATATATCGATAACACAAATTGTATAGCTATCGATAACAAACATTTTCTACAGAAAATTTGTATAGCTATCGATTTATCGATAACACAAAATTTTCTATAGAAAATTTTTATAGTTATCGATATATGTATAGTAATCGATATATGTAAAGTTATCGATATATCGATAACACTTAATGTTCTATAGAAAAATTGTATATCGATATATCGATAGTACAAAATTTTCTATAAAAAATTCGTTTGTATATTGATAGCACAAAATTTTCTATAAAAAAAAATTGTATAGTTATCGATTTTCTGAAGAAAATTTTTAAAATAAGCGATGTATCGAAAACATATATTATAATATATTTCTATACAAAATATATTTCTATACAAAATTTTTGTGGTTATCCATGTATCGATAACAAAAATTGTATAACAAAAATTTTTTATAGAAAATTGGTATATTTATCGGCAACACAAAATTTGTATAGTTATCGATAAATCGATAACCCAACATTTTTATAGTTTTCAATGCATTATCGATATACCGATATCAGAAAATTTTCTATAGAAAATTAATTTACTTAGTTTTTGATAAATCGAAAACACAAACATTTTCTTTAGTTATCGATATATCGACAATACTAAATTTTCTATAGAAAATTTTAATAGTTATCGATACATAGCTAACACAATAGTTTCTATAGAAAATTTTATTTATTTTGATATCGATTTATCGATATATGTAAAGTAATCGATGTATCGATATACATATGTATAGTTATCGATATCAGAAAATATAATATGTTATTATTATCAGACAATTTTTTAAAGAAAATATACATAGTTTTCGATTACACAAAATGTTTGTAGAAAATTTAAACAGTTATCGATGTATCGATAACACAATATTTTCTTAAGAAAATTTTAGTAGTTACCCAGTCAGAAAAATACAAACGGGCCAACGTTGGACTGAAGTTGGCGGCGACGGTACCAACGTTGGCAAATCATACATGTTTCTAAGTCTACGACGTCATTCCGCAGTTGAAATGATAACAGTGGCCAACGATCGCTCGACTTTTGTTTAGACGTTGGGTTAACATTGATTTTACAAATTTACGACATTGGATTGATCTCTTGCTTAGGGATGTACTGAAAATATCGATGTAGTGCTTGTTAGTTACCATTTTGTAAAAATTTGTTGAAAAAGCATTTACTAAAGTTTTCACCTAGATTAAAGAGTTGAGGTCTAAGTTAATCAAAAGTTTTAATTTAAAATAAAAATTTTAAACTTTTAAATTATAATCTACACTACAGTGTTTTATGAAACATAAAATTTTCTATAGAAAATTTGTATAGTTATCGATGTAAAATTTTCTATAGAAAATTTGTATAGTTATCGATATATCGATAACACAAAATTTTTTATAGAAAATTTTGATAGTTATCGATAGATCGATAACTCAAAATTTGGTATAGAAAATTTATTTAGTTATCAATAGAAAATTTGTTTAGTTAGTTTTCTATAGAAAATTTGTTTAGTTATCGATAACACAAAATTTTCGATAGAAAAATTGTTCAGTTATTGATATATCGATAACACAAAATTTTCGAGAGAAAACTTGTTTAGTTATCGATTTATCAATAACACAAAATATTCTATAGAAAATTTTAATAGTTATCGATATATAGTTAACACAAAATTTTATATAGAAAATTTTTTGTAGAAACTTTTAATAGTCATCGGTATATTGATAACACAAAATTTTCTATAGAAAATGGGTATAGTTATCGATAACACAAAATTTTGTATAGAAAATTTGTGTAGTTATCGATATATCGATAACACAAAATTTTGTATAGAAAATTTTTATAGTTATCGATATATCGATAACACAAAATTTTCTATAAAAATTTCGTTTAGTTATATATATGTCGATAACACAAAATGCTATTAATTATAACAATTAAAAAATGTTTAGTTATCGATAAAACATACTTTCCATAAATAAAAATAAAATTGATATATCGACAACACTAAATTTTCTACAAAAAATTTTTTTAGTTAGAGATATATCAATAACACAACATTTTTTTTAGATAATTTGTTTAGTTATCGATATATCAATAACACAAAATTTTTTATAGAAACTTTGTTTAGTTATCGATATATCGATAACACAGAATTGTTTATAGAAAATTTGTTTAGCTATCGATATATTGACAGCACAAAATTTTCTATAGAAAATTTTTTAGTTATCGATATGTGATACCACTAAATTTTCTACAGAAAATTTCTTTAGCTGTCGATAACTCAAAATTTTCTCTAGAAAATTTGTTTAGTTATCAATATATCACTAACACAAAATTTTTTAGAAAATTTGTTTAGTTATTGATATATCGATTAATATCAATTGTTTTTATGGAAAATTTCTAAAGTTATCGAAAATTTTGTATTTTCAATATATGAGGCATTCCACACCAAATGTCCCGATACAGAAAAACATGTGTCCCGTAAATTTCTGAATAGGTTGTTTGGATAGCCCTATATGGAACTAAGAAAATTGCGTTTTTGGTTTTTCTAATTTTCAAAAACTGGGCTTTGAAGGCGCGATCAAATATTGGAAAAATGGTCAAATTTGTGGCGAGTTGCCTTGATTAAATATATATCACATTAAAACGGAATGCGCCACAATCTCAAAAATATCCATTCTTATATAGTTTTGTATGGACTATCGTTTAAAAGTTTTTTTTTTTTTTTAATTTTCAGAACCCGTTCTGAAATTTTCCATTTTTAAAAATGTCAATTTATTAAAAAACATGACACTTTTTTTTTTTCTTTTTTAACTTTTTTTTTAAAGTTTAGATGTTTGTCCATCCACACAAAAAAATTCAAAAACACGTTCTTCGTTTTTTTCGAGAAAATCGCATTTGAACTTTAAATTTCATTACAATTTTGTAATTTGCTTGTATTTTCTTAATTTAACGTTGCGAATGAGTATTATTAATTGCATAAATATTACTCATTCGCACCGTTAAATCAAAGAAATACAAGCAAATTACAAAATTGTTATAAAATTTAAAGTTCAAATGCGATTTTCTCGAAAAAAACGAAGAAAGTGTTTCTGAATTTTTTTGTGTGGATGGACAAACATCTAAACTTAAAAAAAAATTTAAAAAAGAATAAGAAAAGTGACACGTTTTTTAATAAATTGACATTTTAAAAAAATGGAAAAAAAAATTTTTAATCGATAGCCCATACAAAACTATATAAAAATTGAATTTTTGAGATTGTGGTGCATTCCGTTTTAATGTGATAAATATTTAATCAAGACAACTCGCCACAAATTTGACCATTTTTCCAATATTTGACCACGCCTCCTAAGCCCAGTTTTTGAAAAATTGAAAAACCAAAAACGCAATTTTCTAAGTTCCATATAGGGCTATCCATACAACCTATTCAGAAGTTTACGGTACACGTGTTTTTTTCGCTGGATATTTGGTGTGGAATGCCTCATATGTTGCATGGTTATCGCAATATACATTGTATAGTTATCGCTATATCGATGACACAATATTTTCAATAGAAAATTCTGTAGTTTAATGTTTTGGCCCATAGTTTTGTGTTCAAATTTCTATTGTAGTTGTTTTAGCTGCTACACATACATTAATACACTAATGTACCCACACATACTTATAACATTTATAAGCATTTTTACTTTGACTTGTATTATCTTCCTCTTCTTCTTTAAACGTTTTTCATTTGTAGCTTTAAGGCTTAAAAAAAAAACCAAACAACATATTCAGCATACAACATTCATTTACCAAGTCGTTTTCATTGTATTTGGTTAAGAGGCACATTTATGCATTGCATACGTATACTTTAAGCCACATTTACAATATTATTCTACTCTATATAGCTTTTTTTTTATAAGTTTTAACTTATACAAGTTATAATCAGTTGAATGGGACCAACAATATCTTAAAAACTTTAGGATTTACTTAAAGGGCGGATTTAATATTAAACTTTTTAGGAGTGTCAACCATTATTTTTATGGAAAATTCAGAAAATGGAATATTCAGAAAATCACTAAAACTATCAAAACATTTAAAGAAACTCAAAAAAATCAGAAAGTGTATAGGCAAGCCATTTTTGGTAGAAAAAGTTTTATATTCTAAGAGATTTTCCTTACAGAAAAATTTTCAGATTCTGAGACATTTTTCGTATAAAAACGTCTCACATTCTGAGACTTTTAAGATAAAGATTCTGAGACATTTTTTGTATAGAAAAAGTCTTAAATCTTTCGAAATTTTTCGTTCAAAATATTCTCAGAATCAAAGACATTTTTCGCATAGAAAAATATTTAGATTCACAACAATTTGTCGCATGGAAAAAGTTTCAGATTCTGAGACATCCCTATTAATATTATAAATCTGATTGTTGGTTTGTCTGTCTGTCTGTCTGTCTGTCTGTTCCGCAATAAGTAAAGAACGGCTTAACCGATTTTCATGAAATTTTCACCACAGATAGTACTAACCGAGGCGGGAGCTATAGGCCATAAGAGACCGCGATCGGACAAAGGGGCGTTAAATGCCACGCCCCTTTGTACCATGCTGAAGCTATATCTGCCTGTCCGGCAATAACAGAAAAACGGCTTAACCGATTTTCATGAAATTTTCACCCCAGATGGTATTAACCGAGGCGGGAACTATAGGCCATAAGCGACCGCGATCGGCCAAAGGGGCGTAAAATGCCACGTCCCTTTGTACCATGCTGAAGACTGTTCTGCCTGTTCCGCAATAAGTAAAGAACGGCTTAACCCATTTTCATGAAATTTTCCCCACAGATAGTAATAACCGAGGCGGGAACTATAGGCAGTAAGCGACAGCGATCGGACAAAGGGGCGTAAAATGCCCCACCCCTTTGTACCATGCTGCAGCTATATCTGCCTGTTTCGCAATAAGTAAAGAACGGCTTAACCCATCTTCATGAAATTTTCACCACAGATAGTACTAACCGAGGCGGGAGCTATAGGCCATAAGCAACCGCGATCGGACAAAGGGGCGTAAAATTCCACGCCCCTTTGTACCATGTTAAAGCTATATCTGCCTGTCCGGTAACATCGGAAAAACGGCTGAATCGATTAACATGAAATTTTCACCAGAGATAGAAAAATCCGCGATCGGAAAAAAATGGGGGTAAAATGAGACGCCCCTTTATACCATGCTGAAGCTATATCTGCCTGTTCCGCAATAAGTAAAAAACGGCTTAACCCATTTTCATGAAATTTTCACCACAGACAGTACTAACCGAGGCCGGAACTATAGGCCATAAGCGACCGCGATCGGACAAAGGGGCGTAAAATGCCACGCCCCTTTGTACCATGTTAAAGCTATATCTGCATGTCCGACAACAACAGAAAAACGGCTGAATCGATTTTCATGAAATTTTCACCAGAGATAGAAAAATCCGCGATCGGAAAAAATGGGGGTAAAATGCCACGCCCCTTTGTACTATACAGAAACTATGTCACCCTGTTCCGCAATCACTGAAAAGCGATTTTACCGATTTCACTGAAATTTTTACCACAGATAGTACTAACCGAGGCGGAAACTATGAGACACAATAGAGCTTAAACGGCTGAGCTGTTTTTCATGAAATTTTCACCACAGATAGTATTAACCGAAGCGAAAACTATGAGCCACAATAGAGGGCGATCAAAAAAGAAGGCGTAAAATGGCACGCCCCTTTGTATTACATTGAACGTTATTTCTTCCTGTTCCGTAATCACGCATAAACGGCTGAACCGATTTTAGTGAAATTTTTACCAATGATAGTACTAACCGAAGAGAAAACTATAGATTATAAATAGAGCGCATTTGCACAAAGAGGCGGAAAATGTCACGCCTCTTTGATACGCCCCTTTGTACTATACTGAACGTTTTTCGGAATGTTCCGTAATCATGCTTAAACGACTAAACAAATTTAAATAAAAAACAAGTGAGAGTGTTAAATTCGGCTGTGCCGAATCTATTATACCCTCCAACATGTAAAAAAATTTAAAACAAAATTTGACAGGGGCGTTGTTTTAAGGGGGGGGGGGGCAAGGTAGGGGGAGGGGTCGGTGAGCTGGGGTGACTTCTTGGCCCTTACGGTATATGTTTACAAGTTCATTTTGTCTGCTATTGTGCACATAAATATTATAGTTTTATAATTATTTAAATTAAATTTTTATCCACGCCCTTAAAAGAGGGGAGGGGCGAAAAATCGACATTTTTTAATCCCTTGGGTCCAAGCGCAGGACTATAAACTTTTACGATCATAAAAATGTCTCATTTGGTTCACAAAAATACAAAAAAACTTCCAAAAAATGAGCATTTTTAAGAGGTTGGTTATGTTCTTCAAGGCGGAACTTTTTTCCCCCTGGTCCGATTTGGACCATTTCCGAACTTAACCTGCCTAGGACTATAAGACATATTTATGCCTAACTTGAGGGGTCTAGCTTATTTATTTTGGACTGCATCGTGTTAACTACAGACGGACGGACGGACGGACGGACGGACAGACAGACAGACGGACGGACGGACGGACGGACGGACGGACGGACGGACGGACGGACGGACGGACATCGCTAGAATGTCTTAGAATCGATCACTGATCAATAATATATATACTTTATGGGGTCCCCGACCGATATTTCAATGCGTTACACACGGAATGACAAAGTGAGTATACCCCCATACTGTAGTTGGAGGGTATAATAATATATTTTATTAGATTAGGTCTGTTCCTTAATAACGCTTAAACTACTAAGCCGATTTTAACAAAAAAAATTCCAAAGACAGTACTAACAGAGGCGGGAACTTTAGTCTGTATCAACTGCAACGTCTTTTGCAATGTACTGAAAGTTTATTCTGCCTTTACGTAATCACGCTTAAACGGCGAACCCGATGTTATTATAATTTTTACCACAGCTATTTAGTACTTATTGAGGGGGAAACTATAGACAATTTATTTTTGTCTGATCCGTACTCACGCGTTAACGGTGAAACAAATTTAAAAACAATTTTCACCATAGATGGTATTTACCGTGTAGATCGGGCCAAGGGGCTTAAAATGCAGCACCCCTTTGTATTAAATTAAAAAATATTTTTTTCTGTATAATGGCACGCCAACTTGTAGGCAATATTAAACAGCGACTGATAAAAAGGCATATAATGGCACGCCCCTTTGTACTTTAGTGAGAGTTATGTCTGCCTGTTCCGCGAACGTGGAAAAACTGCTGAGCAAATTAAATTGCAATTTTTTTCACGAGCTAACCAATAGGGGAACTATAGGTCACATGAGACCAAAATTTAACTAAATGCGTTAAATGCCACTCCCACTTGAACTTCAGTGAAAGTTATGTCTTTATTGAAGTTTTCACCACAAAAAGTGCTAACCGAGGAGGGAACTGTAGGTTCCTTTTAAATGCCATTAAAGAAATACATTAATAAACATTAAAGAAATACATTGATATAAGGATTGTTCCCATGACGGAGGAACACATACATACCATGTTCCCCACGCTGAGAAAAATCGAAAAAATCGACCAAACCTCCAGTCACGAAGCAGTAATTAAACTGACTAATAAATAACTCATTGATTATATATGTTTTTCAACCCGGGCAACGCCGGGTGCAAAACAGCTAGTTTTTTATATAGAAAAAGAATCAGATTCTCAGACACTGATTAATTGTAATTAAAAAATAAAAATTGTTTTATTCGAACTTAAAAATATTATATTTTGAGGATGTTTATTCTGGCTCGAGGTCATTATTTTCGTTACTAATTAAAACCATGATATTCTCATAGCATAATTTTCAAGAAAATTATTTTTCTGTTTTAAATTTATTTATGTTGGTCATTTTTGCTAGACTTTGTTAGATTTCATTGTCAAGATTATTTAGCAAAAATAGAAACTATTTACCACAAAGTTGCAAACGAATCTAATGACAAATCGCTTGTGCACAAAATAAAATATTAATACATAATCGACTCTATCCACAATGGGAATTAGAAAGACGAAGAAATTGTACTATACTAGTAAGGCAACGATTATCAATAACCAACAAACATATTTAAAACATTTTACATTTGATAGTCCATTGGACCACAACAGACATTTTACGTATAGAATCTGAGACTTTTTCTATAGGAAAAGTGTCTCAGAACTTGAGACTTTTTCCGTAAAGAAAATATCTTAGAACCTAAAAAATGTTCTATTGCAAATATTTCTCAAAATCTGAAACTTTTTTTATAGGAAAAAATCTCAGATTCTGAAACATTTTTCGTTTAGAAAAATTCTTCCTAAATATCGTTGTTGGTCACATTTGCTTTATATACGTATTTCTTTGTGTAAAATTCGTGCATATGTGTGTGTAGTGTTGTAATAATATTCATAGCCTAAGCAATCTTTAACCACTTCATATATACACACAAATACTCACTTACAAAAACATTCATTCATTCATTTTGGCTTATTGCCTTAACTCTCTATGAAAGTGTTTGTTTTTTGTTTTAAATGTATGTGATTTCCTTTCATTTAGTTTTTAGATTTTCTTGTTTTTGCTTTTTGATTAAAATGTATAAGTGTGTGTGTGTGTGAAAAGCGTTTTAGCCTTAAGTTATTCTTCTTATGTGTTTTATTTTGTTTTAATCTACATTTGGTGGATTACATAAATAATTCTCTCATTCCGTTTGTAACATCTCGAAATATTGGTTTTGGACCCCATAAAGTGTTTGTTTTTATGATCCTCGATCGATTTTAAGACAATCCACAGTGGGTTGAAACATATGTAAACTGGGGATTAATTCAGAAAAGCCATTTATTATTAATATTTATATTTTTTTAGACTAACTATACATTATTTAGTAAAAAAAATTTTTTACAAAAAAAAAAAATTATAGAAAATATTTTTTTATTAAAAAAGAAGATATAACCTTTTTATAAAAATTGGGTCCTACGGCTCTAACTACTCCAAGGGTGCCCCAAGAGATGTCAAATGTGTAATTGACAACAAATATTTTTTTTATCCCAACATTTTCTTAGAATATACCAACCCTCTATCTTTTTTTTAAATTTATTTTATGAAATCAGCTACTACCGCTCCCATGGTGCGTCTTAGAGTATTAATCAATAAGACCGATCCCCATTAATTTTTAACCCCCAACATTTTTTTGCAACATACTCATACCGTATCTCCACTCGATAATGGGGCTCCCATACAAAATGCCATTTTTATAAAATCTGCTTATACAGATCTAACTGCCCCAAGAGCGCCCCTAGAGATGTCGAATGTGTGAACGGCCCCCAATATTTTTTCAACCCCAACATTTTCTTCGAATTTACCTACCCTCTATCTTTAACCCTTAAGGTGGTCCTCATAAATTTTTTTTTATTTTTTATAAATTTGTTTTATGAAATTAGCTCCTACCGCCCCCATTAATTTTTGGCCCCCAAAATTTTTTCGGAACATACTTATACCGTATCTCCGCTCTATAATGGGGCTCCCATACAAAATGCCATTTTTATAAAATCTGCTCATACAGATCTAACTGCTCCAAGGGTGCCCCTAGAGATGTCGAATGTGTGACCGGCCCCCAATACTTTTTCAAACCAAACATTTTCTTAGAATATACCTACCCTGTATCTTTAACCCTTAAGTTGTTCCCCATACAATTTTTTTTTTTATGGAATCAGTTGCTACCGCTCCATGTGGCTCCAAGAGGGTGAAATGTAAGATCAACTATCATTATTATTTTCCAACAACTTCTTTTTCAACGTACGCACCCCGTATCTCCTCTTACTAAGGGGGCTCCCATAATGTCCTTTATCAAATGTTTTTCAGCTTTTTTTTTAGCAACTGTAGTTTTTTCACAAAAATTTAAATAAGTAAAAAAACGCGGTGTTTCTGCATAAGTTTTTTTCTTGATCACGACTTTAAATTTGTTGAAACTCAATATTTATATCAAAAATACCCCAAATATGGAGCACTTTTTAAAAATATATTAAAAATATTTGCAAAACATTTATCTAAAAAAAATGTATGTAATTATGTAGCCAAATACCTAAAGTTGATGGTTCCATTTTAATATATTTACTTTTAGAAAGCTTAATAAGAATTATATGCACTCAAAATATCTCAATTTTCACAATTTTCACAATTTTCACAGCACGTAAAATTTTGAAAAATTATTTGACTTTGAACGCTCACAGTCAATAGAGTAATTTACACAAAACAAAAGTTTTTGCTAATAGTGACGTAGAATTTAATTACCTTTCACCCAGTACCAAACACAAGTTTGTAGGATAAAGTTCAGCTTTTGAATTAATCCTCACTTTTGGTACTTTTCAACCGTCTGTGCGATCAAGCGATGTCTCTATGTCTGCAGAAAAAACACTAATTTACGGGGGTGGCGATCGTGTTAACGATCGTGATCTTACTAAAATTGTTTTTGTCTTCTAATTCCAAATGGGAATAGAGTCGAATATGTATTAATATTTTAGTTTGATCATTAACGATTTGTCATTAAAAACCCTTGTGACTTGTAGTTTAGGGTTTTAAAATTTGCTAAATAATCTTGACAATGGAATCTGACAAATTCCGAAACAAGTGTCGATTAAGGCTGGATTACTCAATGCTCTGTTATAAAATAACTCTCCATTAAATTTAACTTTTTCATACAAATTTTGACATAAAGGCTCCGTTAAATCGGCAGTTTAAATTACAAAAAAAAAGTTTTTTCAAAATTCTGATTAATTTTTATTAAACAATAAAAATTGTTTTATTCTACCTTTAAAATATTATATTTTGAGGTTGCTTATTCTGGCTCGAGGTCATTATCTTCTTTACTAATTAAAACCATCACTCAAAGAATTATGTAGGTAAATTCCAGTGAATATTCACTTAAAACAAATAAAATTTTATTTAAAAACCATTCCACTGTTTTTTCATTTAAAATAAAAACACATTACAGTCAATTTTAAATGTTAATTTAATGACTAACCAAAACATTAAAAAACTAGTGAATATTCAGTTATTTTGTATTGAAAAACAGTAAAACTATAGAAGAAATTTTTTACTGCCGAAATTAAATGTAACAGAAAATTCGTTTTTAATACAGTAAATTATTTTTTTTAAACTACAGAAACAGTAAAAAAATTAAATCCTTTATAAAATAACTGATTTTTCTTTTAAAATAACTTTACTGATTACTTTTTAAAATAACCTACAAACAGTTAATGACATAATTTTCTTAGTGATGATATTCTCATAGCATAATTTTCAAGAAAATTATTTTTTTGCCTATCATATGTAAAAATGTTTTAAATATTTTTGTTGGTTATTGACAATCGCTGCCTTACTAGTATAGTACAATTTCTTCGTCTTTCTAATTCACATTGTGGATTGAGTCGAATATGTATTAATACTTTAGTTTGTGCACAAACGATTTGTCATTAGACTCGTTTGCTACTTTGCAGTAAATCGTTTCTATTTTTGCTAAATAATCTTGACAATGGAATCTGACAAATTCCGAAACACTGTCGATTAAGTCTTGCAAAAATGACCAACATAAATAAATTTAAAACAAAAAAATAATTTTCTTGAAAACTATGCTATGAGAATATCATGGTTTTAATTAGCAAAGAAAATAATGACCTCGAGCCAGAATAAACAACCTCAACACATGTTTTCTCAAAAAAAAAATATTTCTACAAAATTTTTTTTTGCCTTAAAAAACTTAAAAAGGGCATTGTGGAGGGTATTCATAGATTCGGTCAAGTCGAATTTAATTTTTTGTTTTTATTTTATAATAAGTATTTTGTGTTGAGTTTGAAAATTTAGTATAAAATTCTGAATGTTTGAGTGTGTGTGTGTATGACTTTTGCCAGGAAGTATTTAACATTTAGTTTTTTTTTTCTTTTAAAATTTCCATCCTATTTTTCTTCTTCGTCTTCTTTCTCCTACATTTCATAAAATCTTCTACAGTTTTCTACTTGGTTGCAGATTAATGGAGTGTCACTGAGATAATACTTGAGCGCCATCTTTTGAAGAGTTTTTGGTTAGACAAAAAGACACAAGAAGTTTAAAAAAAAACAACACTTGAGAGATTTTCTATTTAAAAAAAAACAGAAAAAAGACAATAACAAGACAAGATTATATGAATAATATCTACAATTTAACTAACAACATTTGAAAAATTACTAAATCATTAAGGTTAAAATTATCTCATTTAACATTTTACCAGTTAGGATACATACATCCTTATAAAATTAAAGATGAATAAATAAATTTACACACATAATAATATTTATGTATTATATATGTGATTTTTCTGTTTAAAGTGGAAGGATAGGTATATAATTGTTGGGATTATTTAAATTAACACCTGTCATTAACAACTTCCGGAAGTTTTAGAAAAAGGACTACAAAGCTCTAAAGATTATTCTCAAATAATTATATCTATTTACATACAATTATAAGACTTTATGTTTTGCCACTACCGATTGTCAATTTGCTAAATACTCTTGACAATGGAATCTGACAAATTCCGACAAAATGACCAAACCAATCAATTCCAAATAAACAACTTTATTAATAGTTTCTTAAAAATTGTTACTTTGACAATATCATCGTAATGATTAGTAAAAGAAATATGACCTTGAGCTAGCAATAATTTGTCTTAAAATAGAATCTTAAAGGTTGAATAATAAAGAATTTTTATTAATTAAAAAAAAAAAAATAATTTTAAAATTAGAACAGAATTTATTTTTAAATTTAAAGGTCGAATTATAAAGAATTTTTATTAATCTATATATATAAAAATGGATGTGCGCATATATGTATGTATGTATGTATGTTCCGTATGGACTCGAAAACGGCTGCACCGATCTTGATGAAATTTTCAGGGAATATTCAGAATATCCTGGCGAGTAACACTGTCAAGTCGGATTTTTGATTTTCCGTCTGTGGGCGGAGGGGCGTGGCAAAATCCAATTTTTGCATCTCCCCACTAATGACATCTATATATAAAAAACGGATGGACCGATTTTGATGAAATTTATATCAAAGATACATAGTACTAACTGAGTACTCATTATGTGCCAAATTTGAGCGTTATCGGACAAAGTAGCGTTAAATGCCATGCAACTTTGTATTGAATTTAGAGTTTTTCACGGGAAATCCCGGGACGGGATTTCCCGGGAATTCCCGTAAATTTTGGATCCCGAAATCCCGGGAAATAGAGCGGGAATTCCCGGGAATTTTCGTTTCTTTGAAATTGTTATTTTTCTACTTCTATTGATTATTTTGTATCTGATTTCATAGAGATTTTATTATAATTCTTGATAATTGATGGCAGAAACGTACGCAGGGACCAGGAGGGCCCAAAAAATATTTCACGAGAGACCTTCTAACTAAAAAATGCATAAAATCTGAGACTTACGAAATGAAAAATGTTTCACTACACTCAAAATAATCACTCTGTTAAAATACAGAGATACTCTGCTGAGCCAGCAGAAAATACCATAGATTTCCAACCAGCAAGATTTTTTGTTATTTTACGAAGAAAACTCTGTAAAATGATTTCGATAAAAAAACAATAAATTTTCAGAATTAT
This sequence comes from Pegoplata infirma, assembly GCA_963921195.1. NCBI lineage: Eukaryota > Metazoa > Arthropoda > Insecta > Diptera > Anthomyiidae > Pegoplata > Pegoplata infirma. Next base: position 45,498,113 of record OY992538.1, read on the forward strand.
CTGTAAAATTTTGATAAAAGCGGCCAGAATTTGACTATTTTTTTACTATTTGATTTCTGATCAATTTATCTTTCCTTAATGTGCAAGTAGTGTTGACAATTGGAAAATGCCCGCTTTAATGCTTCCAAATTGTAAATTTTTTTTATTTTTTATTTTTGTGAAAGTTTTTTTACGAGTACCTGCAATTTTACACGACATCCTCGTAAAATGTGCCAGGTTTTATTATTACAGAGCAATAAGTAAAATTATAGTTGAAATTTTGTATTTTGGTTACGAGAAAAAAACACAAGTATTTTTATAAAATCTGTATTTTAACAAAAAAACTCTATTTATTATCTGTAAAATAGAGATTACAAAGTAAAAAGTAAAATTACAGATAAAATTTTGTTATTCGGTTACAAGAAAATACGAAGTTTATTCTTAAAATCTGTATTTCGACAGATAGCTTTGTCAAATATCTGTCGAATTGAGATTACAGTCATTTTACAGAGTTTTTAACAGAGTAATTATTTTGAGTGTATATCTAAATCTTCGATAGCATATAATTATCAGAACCTGACACTTTTTTCAGAAGCTGAGAAATTTTCTTTCTGAGACCAGCACTGGAAAAATTTGCAGTATGATTATTTGTTTTTATAGAAAATATTTATGTCTCTGGACATGATTCTCTTTAAATTGATAAAGTGATATAAAACCGGTGTAAGGAATGACTCTGAAAATAACGGGTTTTTCTGTTAGAAATCAGAATTTTTAAATTTTGAGAACCAATTGTAAAATTGAACTAATATGAGTCAGAATAAATGATGAATTTTTATTATTAAAACAGATAAAGTGATATAAAATAATATATTCCATTAAAAATACTTTTGAAAGACTTCGGCATATTTGGGCCATTTTTTTATAAAAAGTGGGTAAAAAAATTGTTCTTTTTTTCTCGAAACTTTTTTTTTTGTTTTAAAGGTACTAAATATGATTCGTATGGTGTTTATAAACATTATAAATAGTGTAATCGCATTCATAAGGTTGTTATATATTTTTTTGTCAACAAAATTTGGGTTTTTAGTTTTTGCGGGAATTCCCGGGATCCCGGGAAATTTAAAAATGAATCCCGCTTTCCCGGGAAATGAAAAAGTCCGGGAAAAGAAAAACTCTAATTGAATTGAAAGTTATTTCAATAATGCAAAAAACGGCTATATGTCTGTTCCTTATGAACGCGAAAATGACTGGACCGATCTTGATAAAATTTTCAGGGAATATTCAGAATAGCCTAGGGAGTTACATTGTGCAGTCAGATTTTTATTTTTTTTGCGTGTGGGCGGATGGGCGTGGCAAAATCGAATTTTAGCATTGCACCACTAATGACATCTATATATAAAACCCGGATAAACCGATTTTGATGAAATTTAAACCAAAGATAGTACTAACCATGTACTAACTGTGTGCCAAATTAGAGAGTGATCAGACAAATGGGCGTAAAATGCCATGCTTTATTGCCAGTGGGCGGAGGGGTGGGCAAAATCGAATTTTTACATTGCACCACTAATGACATCTATATATAAAAAACGGCTGGACCGATTTTGATGAAATTCAAACCAACGATACTACTAACAATGTACTAACTGTGTGCCAAATTAGAGCGTGATCAGACAAATGGGCGTAAAATGCCATGCCCCTTTGTATTGAATTGAATTTTATTTCTGCATGCTCCGCAATAACGCAGAAACTGTTGATTTGATTTTAATTAAATTTTCAGCGCTGATAGTATTGACCGAGTGCGGAACTATAGGCCATGTTATACTGCGATTGGAAAAAGGGGCGTAAAATGTTACGCCCCTTTGTACTATACTGGACATTGTCTGCCTGTTTCGCAATCACACAAAAACAGCTGAACCGATTCTCTTGACATTTTCACTACATACAGTGCTAACCAAGTGCATATGTAGGCCATATAAGATCGTTATTACAAAAAGGGATCAAAATTGCAACGCCCTCAGTACTATACTGACCACGATTGAACAAAGAGGCTTAAATTGACAAGCCCCTTTGTTTTATACTGAACGTTATATCTGCCTGTTGTGAAATCACGCAAAAACGGATAAGCCGAATCTGTCACTACTGATAGAACTAACCGAGCGCGAATTGTAGGTCATATGTATAGCGCGATTCGGCAAAAGGGCTTACAATATCACTCCCGTTTTTTCATAAATAAAAAGTTATTTCCTCCTCTTTCGCAATCACACAAAAACGACAAAACTGATGTCAATGAAATTTGCAGCACAGATACCCAGCAAAAAAAGAGCTTACCATTCACTACAAAATTCACCACAACTTATGAACCAGATGTACTTCTTCTTCAACTGAAACATTGATGAATTTAATATGGGCGTGACACACAAAGTATGTTCTTTTTTTCGCCACTTTTCAGTGGCGAAAGATTGACACTTAAGAATAACATATATCACTGGTGTTTATTATGTACATATATATTAACATTTTTATCACAACTTCTGAATTAGTGATCCGGATGTTAATATTTCATCACTTCTTTAGAAGTACATATTTCTTGGCATTTTGGGTGTGATTATGTCATTTTAATTTGGTGATTTATAACTTCTAAATTAGAAGTGATTTTTTCACTTCATTTTGTAAGATAAATTGAAAGAGTATTTTTTGTAATATTTACACTAAAAACACTGTTCGACAGCAAAAACCTCCCAATGAAATTTCTAACTGGTCCTTATAGATTTTGGTCTCCTGCTTCCAAATCTACCGTCAAAATTTTTATAGCACCGTTTTTGAGATATTCGTTGTTAAAAAGTAAAAAAAAAAAACAATATTTTAGAACTTTTAGGGGTCCACTGTTACGTATTCTTACGTTGCTTCCACCAAATAGGACTTGATTTCATATAAAATGGACCTCCTGATTCCAAAACTGCAATCCAAATTTTTCAAGCATGTTCTGTGAGATATTCACGTTTAAAAATGTTAGTGTGATTTATAAAGAACAGTGGAGTTTAGATTTTTAAACGCCAATATTTCAAAAACAGTACGCGATAGAAAAATTTGGATACCAGATTTGTAATAAAGATGTCTTATTTTTACTAAATCGAGTACTATTGTGTTTGAGCAACTTAAAAATACGTTACAGAGGAGACACAAATATATCAATATTCAAACGCGAATATCTTAAAAACCTTACGCGATAGACAAATTAATTTCATTGATAATACTTCAAATTAAAAATAGGAGTAATTATAAAGATCAAAAAACTATAAAAATTCACTGCGAATCGATTCACCAGTTTGTTCTGATCACAAGCCTAAACCGCAATTTTCTAAAAAGCTTAAACAATCTTTAATAATGTGATGGAGAAACATCCGCTTTAGTTCGTAAATGTATTTATTTAATTTAGGACCAATTTTTTTCGATATAAGATATAGAATGGTAGTTAAACTTCAAATTGCTCGTATGAAATTTAAAAAATTTATCAATAATCGATTTTTGTCTTTTCGATTTTTTAGCCTTAAATAAAGAGAAATAAAATGCCATTATAAAATTTTGTCACCATTTTTGCCAAACCTAAATCCATTCGAAGCTGGACGTAGAAAAAAGTACATACTTCGTGTATCACCCCCATTCTAAGTGTTTCAGTTCAAAAAAAAAATTTCATATGTTGTGGTGATTTGAGTTAATTTGATTTGATTTAATTCCAAAGAACATATAAAAGAGGTACTTTAAAATCCTTAAGTAAAGAACTGGTGAAAAATGTTTTTATTGTTATTTTGTAGCATTTTTGGAAGTGATTTTAAAAGTACTTCCTACGGAATATGAAGTTCGGCACCTATCGCTACTTTGTATGTAGTGAAACCACTAATTATTTTTGAACCACTTCGCTTATTTTTTGCTGGGTAGTACTAATCGAGGATGCAGCATGGAACTTTAGACTATCAAGATTCGATAAAAATGCGTTAAATTACATGCCGCAAAAACGGCTGAACCTATTTTGTTAAGATTTCTCGATAGATAGTGCTAACTGAGGGTGGAAACAAAGGTTACTAGCTGGACCCGGACCCGTGCTTTAATTTTGTCTGACACTATATTTAAATTAAGATGCAATATAAAATAGTTTTTTTCTTAGGGCCAGCAACGCGGACCGGGTATAGCTAGTTTTAAAATAAAAACAGAACGTATTTTTTAACATAAAGCATTTTTAATGCACTTTTACACTCAAAATTTTACAATCAAAAAAAATTTTACACTCAAAAAAATACTTAATTTTTTTTTTTTTTTCAAAAATTATTTCACTTTAGAAAATTTACTTTCATTTAAAAAGGGCATTGTTGAGGGTATTCATAGATTTGGCAAAGTCGAATTTAACTTTTCTACTTGTTCTTAATTTCATTTATTTTCCTTTACACGTTTATTTATTTTTTAAATGATGTTTTAAAGCGGATGTCTAAATTTAAAAGTGACGCAGAAATTATTCTGTTCATTTTACTAAAACCAAAAACAAACCAGGATGTCTTAAATTTTTAGAAAAATTCAAATTTTTTTTTCACACTTTTCTCAATTCAAAACTATATACAACAAATCAAAAAATTATAATACCCCAGCAAAAAAGAGCTTACCATTCACTACAAAATTCACCACAACTTATAAACCAGATGTACTTCTTCTTCAACTGAAACATTGATGAATTTAATATGGGCGTGACACACAAAGTATGTTCTTTTTATCGCCACTTTTCAGTGGTGAAAGATTGACACTTAAGTATAACATATATCACTAGTGTTTCTATCACAACTTCTGAAGTAGTGATCTGGATGTTAATATAACTTGACCTTTTGGAAGCACTTTTTTCATCACTTCTTTAGAAGTGCATATTTCTTCACATTTTGAGTGTGATTATGTCATTTTTATTTGGTGATTTAGAACTTCTAAATTAGAAGTTCTTTTTCACTTATTTTTGCAAGATTGATTGAAAGAGTATTTTTTGTAATATTTACACTAAAAACACTGTTCGAAAGCAAAACAGAAATTTCTAACTTGTCCTTATGGATTTTGGTCTCTTGCTTCCAAATCTACCGTCCAAATTTTTCTAGCACGTACCGTTTTTGAGATATTCGCTGTTAAAAAGTAAAAAAAACACTTTTAGGGGTCCACTGTTACGTATTCTTACGTTGCTTCCACGAAATAGGACTCGATTTCATATAAAATATACCTCCTGATTCCAAAACTGCTATCCACAATTTTCAAGCATGTTCTGTTTTTGAGATATTCGCGTTTGAAAGTTTTAGTGTGATTTATAAAGAATATAAGTGCCTAACAGGAGAGTTTGAGTTTTTCAAACGCCAATATTTCAAAAACAGTAGGCGATAGAAAAATTTGGATACCAGATTTAGAATAAACAAGTAGAGAAGTTAAATTCGACTTGGCCGAATCTATGAATACCCTCCACAATGCCCATTTTAAGTGATAACAAATTTTCTAACGTGAAAAAATAACAGTTTTGATTAGAAATATTTTATTTTGTTTAAAAAAAAAATTTTTTAGTAATTTTTGAAAAAAATAATTTACCAATTTTTTTTTTTGAGTGTAAAATTTTTTTTGAGTGTAAAATTTTTTTCGAGTGTATTTTTTTGTTTGTTTTGGTATAAAAATATTTTTGAGTGACAAAAATACGTTGTAAAATATTTTTGTGACTTACCAATGTTTTTAAAACAGGTTTAACGGGTTTTCAACACGTGAATTTTAGGTGAAGCTAATCTGAAATTCACGGTTTTGCTAATAACTTTTGAACCACTAAACCGATTTGGCTGAAATTCGACACGAACGAGGCTGGAGAAACGCAAAATATATATGCCAAGCTTCAGCATCCTTAGAATTGCTTTTCGGAAGTTATAGTGCTTTTTATCTCAAAAATTCACGAAAAACCCTTGCCGAAATTCAGTCTTTTGCTCATAACTTTTGAACCACTGGACCGATTTCGCTGGATTGCAATACCAACCTGACCAGGTAAATGCTCAACATATATGCCAAACTCCAGAAGCCTCCGTTAAGTCTTTCAAAAGTAAGCGTGTTTTCAACAGACAGACAGACAGACGGACAGACGGACGGACGGACGGACGGACGGACGGACGGACGGACGGACATCGCTAGATCGTCTTAAAATCGATCGAGGATCATGAATATATATACTTTATGGGGTCCTAGACCAATATTTCGAGGTGTTACAAACGGAATGACAAACTTATATATACCCTCTATCACTAGAGTGGAGGGTATAAAAAGATGTCTTATTTTTACTAAATCGAGTACTATTGTGTTTGAGCAACTAAAGAATACGTTACAGAGGAGACCCACATATATTTAAATATTCAAACGCGAGTATCTTAAAAACCTTACGTGATAGAAAAATTAAATTCATTGATAATCAAACGTATTTACTTCGAATTAAAAAATTAGCAATTATAGAGATCACAAAACTATAAAAATTCACGGCGAATTGATTCACAAGTTTGTTTTGACCACAAGCCTATACCTAAAATTTCTAAAACGCTTAAACAATCTTTAATAATGTGATGCAGCAACATCCGCTTTAGTTCGTAAATGTATTTATTTAATTTAGGACCAACTTTTTTTGATATAAGATATGAAATTTAAAAAAATTTATCAATAATCGATTTTCGTCTTTTCAGTTTTTTAAGCTCTAAATAAAGAGAAATGAAATGCCATTACCAAATTTTGTCACCATTTTTGCAAAACCTAAATCTATTTGAAGCTGGACGTAGAAAAAATTGCATACTTCGTGTATCCCCCTCATTCTAATTGTTTCAGTTAAAAAAGAAGTTCATATGTTGTGGTGATTTGATTTGATTCCTAAGAACATATGAAAAAGGTACTTCAAAATCATTAAGCAAAGAACTGGTGAAAGATGTTTTATTGTTATTTTGTAGCATTTTTGGAAGTGATTTTAAAAGTACTTCCTACGGAATATGAAGTTCGGCACTTATCGCTACTTTGTATGTAGTGAAACCACTAATTCTTTTTGAACCACTTCGTTTATTTTTTGCTGGGACATAATTATAATTAGAGCCTGAGCTCGACTGTCTTTACAGAAACAATAATTTAAAAATAACGACTATAAGTCGCCTAAGTGGCAATAATCAGTATCTTTGGAAAAATGGCAACACCTAACATTTGTGTCTAAAATATAGACCATGTCTGGCAATGTTTGTATTAAGTACTTAGATCAGAATTGATGAAGGAGAGGAAGAAGAATAATGATTACTTAAAGTTTGTTTACACATAATTACAATAACAACTCTTCTGTTAGAAAAAAAAAAACAGCACAACCACACTTGAATTGAAAAAATCAGATTTATTTGATACTTGCCTAACAGCCTACTTGGCGTATCGGTCTAGGCTCTAAAGTGATTGTACGTTACAAGCAGTTAATAGCAAAGTATTACAGATGATGGGTTTAATCCTTGTCGGCTGCGATCTGTTTATAATTTTCACATATATTTAAGATCCGATTTTGCCTATTTTTACAAGCCTGCAAACGCAAGACATACTCGTATAATATTTGCATCACAACATAATCATGATTCAATGTCTTGCCAAGGAGTACAACATTTGCAGGCATTTCAGAAATCGCTTTGGCTGGAGAAATCCAATTTTCTTCCCCCTGCCTGTATTTTCTTTGTGAAAATAAATAGAAAAAAAACGCCCGTTATTTTTCAATATATTAGGTTATGTTTTTAAGGATGACGCTGGTAAAAATCGTTGTCCATAGAGGCCACGATGTGGCCCATTATGATTCCTTTGAAACTTTGATCCTCTCTCCTCTTTCCCGTGTAGCCCTAAGCTACTCTTCTTTTGGGTCTCATTTTGATGCTTTAATAAATGCTAGTAGGGTCCAGGGATTCATGCCTCGTAATTCTGATAGGTTCTGAAAGATATAAGAGCCAAACAATTTTAGTCTTCAAAGATAGTGTAGGGTATTCGCATAAGAAATGATAGGTGTCTTCTACGGATTCCCTGCACCATCAATATTTTAAAAAATGCCTGCGAATTTTGTACTTTTGCGTACTTGCCAAAGCAAACTTTTTTTAAAAAAAAATAATGTTATATTACTTTACTATTCCGTGCAAAACGAATTAAAATATCAGTTGAGGACCTCATTAAAAAACCAAAAGAGCTGTACATTTCGTAAGTGACTGCAAAAATAAGTGCAAAAAAGTGTTTTTACATTTTGGAGAGTATAAAAGATTCGGCGCCAAAGAATATAAAACTCTCACTTGTTTTATGTACATTTGATAAACAAATGGAAAATTTTTATGTGAAAAGCTTAGACTTGGTGAAAAAGTAGTTTTGTTAAAACAAAAATAATTTTTTCACAAAAAACAAAATTACATTAAAAAAATTTAATGAACCCAAAATTTTTGGTGAAAAAAAATTTTGATGAAAAAAAGTTTTTGATGAAAAGAAAAGTTTGTTGATGTAAAAAAATTGATGAAAAAAATATAAGAGAGAAAAAAATTTATAATAAAAAATTGGATAAAAAACGTTTGAAGAAGAACAAGTGAGAGTCTTACTTTCGGCTGTGCCAAATCTTTTATACCCTCCTAAATTTAAAAAAACATTATAAAAAAAAAATCCAGGAGCGTCTTTTTTTGGGGGGGGGGGGGGGTTGTTGGAAGACGTTAGGGGGCACCTTCCCTTTACGATTTTGAACATCTTCTGAGATAAAAATGTTGCATTTGCTTATCAAAAGTACAAAAAACCCTCCCGAGTAAAAAAGTTTTTTATATAATTTTATATAATTATATAAAATTTGATAAAATTATATATAATTACATAAAATTATATAAAGAAGTTTTTGTGTTCAAAAAATTTTATAAAATTATATATAATTTGATAAAATTATATGAAATTACATCCGAATTTTTTTTATATAAAATTTTATCAAATCTTATATAATTTTATAAAATTTTATCAAATTATATATAATTTGATATATAATTTTATAAAATTTTATATAAAACAAATTTTGATATAATTATGTATAATTTGATAAAATTATATATAATTTTATCTAATTTTATAAAATTTTATCAAATTATATATAATTAGTAGGGATGAGATTTCCATGCAAATGCATGTTTTTTGTCGATAGTCGACCAACGATATCGACCAATTATCTTTCCGAATCAAGAAATTTGCGTTAAAATGGCATCGATTTGTTTTTGCATATTTTTGCATATTTTGGTGAAAATTCATATTTTTGCATATTTTGGTTTTAAATGCATATTTTGTGCATATTTCCAACTTTTAAGTGCATATTTTTGCATATTTTGGCATAAATTAGCAAAAACACGAATTGAAATTTATTTGTTTCAAAAACTATTTTAAATTTTAAAAATTTATTTAGGAAATAAGAAAAATTATTTTTTTTTTTTTTTAATTTTTTTTTTTTTATAGGTTTTTAGTGCATATTTTGAGTTTTTTAGTGCATATTTTCGATTTTTAGTGCATGAAAATCTCATCCCTAATAATTGGAAATAATTTTATAAAATTTTATATAAAAAAAAATTCGGATATAATTATATATACCTAATTTTATCAAATTATATATAACTTTATATAATTTTATATAATTTTATCGAATATAAACTTTTTTACTCGGGCTGCAAAAAATGCGGTTTTTCTTAGGTTGGTTTAGTTTTCCAAGGGTGAACTTTTTTCCCATTGGTCCGATTTTGCCCATTTCCGAACTTAACCTGCCTACGAACATAAGAAATATTCGTGCCAAACTGCGCAAGTCTAGCTCTTTTATTTTGGACTGTATCGTGTCCTCTACAGACGGACAGTCGGACGGACAGACGGACGGACATCGCCAGAATGTCTTAGAATCGATCACTGATCAATAAAATATATACTTTATGGGGTCCTAGACCAATATTTCGATGCGTTACACACGGAATGACAAAGTGAGCGTGCCCCCACCTGTGGTTGGAGGGTATAAAAATTTATGAAAAAAAATATGATAAAAAAAATTTATGAAAAAAAAATTTTGATGAAAAAAAAATTCTGTTTTTATATATTGTTGGACTTTTATATTTTATAACTGAAGTTTTTATTTATTTCGGTTTGAGTCCATATTAATTATTTCTGAGAAATAATTATTTTTGTTGTACAATGAGAAAATCTGAAAAATTAATTGACAACACAGGCTAAGTGGAGATGTCGACAGCTTTCGGAAGAAGCCACCCTTCCTTCGTCAGCACTCTTCGATTATATAAAAAAAAGTCCAACAATATATAAAAACAGAATTAAAACTCAACTCATAAGGTACAATGCAATTTAGTAATATTTCTAAGAATTAGAAATACGAAATATAAATTCAAACCTAACGGACATTTTTCAAGACTTGAAAAGTCCTACTAAGGGTTGCAACTCTGAGAAAATCTACTACAGTGTAAGAAATTACAACTGTGTTGGAAAAAGTTAAAAATAGATTCATTAAGTTCGTGCTAAACGTAACATATGGGTAATGAAATGTGATATAATTCCCGTTCGCTTTTTCACCTTAATGTACGTTTAAATAGCTGATCTTAATCTTACACACCTACAGTGACAATCGAAGAGTGCTGACGAAGGAAGGGTGGCTTCTTCCGAAAGCTGTCGACATCTCCACTTAGCCTGTGTTGTCAATTAATTTTTCAGATTTTCTCATTGTACAACAAAAATAATTATTTCTCAGAAATAATTAATATGGACTCAAACCGAAATAAATAAAAACTTCAGTTAGAAAAAAAAATTTTATGAAAAAAAAAATTGATGAAAAAAAAATTTTGTGAAAAAAAAATTTGATGAAAAATAAAAATTTATAAAAAAAAAAATTATAAAAAAAAATAATGAAAAAAAAAGTTTGATAAAAAAAAAATTTATGAAAAAAAATTTGATGAAAAAAAAAGTTTGATGAAAAAAAAAATTTTATGGAAAAAAAAAATTGATGAAAAAAAAATTTGATAAAAACAAAGTTTGATGAAAAAAAAAAAATATATGAAAAAAAAATTTATGGAAAAAAATTGATGAAAAAAAAAATTTATAAAAAAAAGTTGTTTTTGTTGAAAAATAATTATGTTACTTTTTATTTACCAGCTGGTGAAAAACCGTTTTATTCACCACGAGGTGAATTATTATCCAAGTTACAAACCCAAGTAATTAACATTTTTGGTTTTAAGAAAATGAAAATAGTAATTCTTGTGTTCTTTACATCATCTATTTTAACATTATCATGTTAAAATAGAAGATGTTTTCAAATATATTTTTCTCATAAAGTAATCATTAGACTCTGTTAATTTTTGTAAAGTTTGCAGAGTTCAGCTCGATATCTTTCATTTTTAGGATTATCCTACTTATTTGTAAGCCTTGTGAATTTTTCAAGAAATTTTTCATTAAAATAGTTTCTTAACAATTATTTAAAATTTTTTTGTTAAAACAAACAAATTGTTGTATATAAACAACACAAAAATAGGAATAATACTTATTTAAAGCCATAAAATATTATTGCATCTACCAACACACTAATTTAAGTCATTACAATAGTCTGGTCGTTGCACAATGGGATGGAGTCTTTGCATGGTTACGAGTAGAACTGTAAGACAAATATTTTAAGTCAGACATTATGATATTTTTTTTTTTAAATTTGATATTGTTTTGGATTCAGAAAAAAGTAACATGTTTGTTTTGTTTGTAAGATCTATTTCCTCTAAAAGGAATATGGCGAATTTTCCAAAGTTTCACAGCCTATCCTTTCCATTTCAGTATTCTCCTTACAATTAGATCCACTTTATATCAAAAAGCCATTTTTGACTTTTTGTAAAAAATCCTACAATTTCGTCCCATTGTGCGTTGAAAGTTGATAATGTCTACCAGTAAACGGAAGTACGCAATGAAGGCAAATAGCGGTCATCAAGAATAAAAAAAATAAGTTTAAGTACCAGCAAAAGCACAAGACATAAGACGTTGTTAGAGTGAACCTTACAAGTGAAGCAACAAACAAACAAAAAACTAAAAATGTTTGTTAAAATAGTTGTTGGTTTTTCTTATGACTCTGAAAAAGGGGTTAATAAGAGCGTAAAGCCATAGATTTTTACAACACATTAGTTACATTTCATTGGATGGCTAGCTAGATGGCTGGCTGACTGGAAGGAAGGAAGTAAAGAAAAAGTGCAGCCGTTAGAAAAACTTTACACATACACACACACACACAAATTTGAAAATACATATTCAACAGTATGAGTGTACAAAACATTTCCGGTGTTGGTTTTATGTTTATGTTTTTATATTTTTTGTTAGTGTTTGTGTTTAAATGTCTGATAACTACGGATGTGGCAAGTGTCCATTTGTAAATGTTTCTATTTTTTTTTTAGTATTCGATTCTGTTTTTACTTTTTTTTGTGTGTATGTTTTGTTCTGCTGCAAGTAGCCCGGTTGTTGCATTTTGTATAATTCATGAGTACCATTAGTTTCAATAATGACACCGGCTAAGTTTTTTTTTTCATACTGGTTAGTTGGGGTGTTTTTGTTTTGAATTTTGGTTTGAGGTTTTTTTGGTTTGAGTCTAGTTTATATACAGCAATGCGCTATAGAAAGAAGTTTTGATTTAAAATATCATTTGTAATGATAACACAAAGCTTTCTATAGAAATTGGTATAGGTATCGATGTATCGCTAACACTAATTTTTTTTAGAGAAAATTTGTATAGTAATCGATATTTCGTTAACATGAAATTTTCTTTAGAAAATTTGTATAGTTATTGATATATGAAATATTAAAATTTTCTTTCGAAAATTTGTGTAGTTATCGATAACACAATATTTTCTGTAAAAAATTTGTATAGTTATTGATAACATTAAATTTTCCACAGAAAATTTGTATAATTATCAATATCTTGATATCACAAATTTTTTTTGTATAGTTATCGATATATCGTTAACACAATAATTTCAACAGAAAATTTGTGTAGCCATCGATTTATCGATAACGCAAAATCTGTATAGCAAATTAGTATTTTCATCGATATTAAAAAATTTTCTATAGGAAAATTTTTGTTATTTGAGTATTGGTAATACAAAATTTTCTACAGAAAATTTGTTATGGAAAATTTGTATAGTTATCGATATATCGATTACTCAAAATTTTCCATAGAAAACTTTTATAATTTTTGATTCGTCGATAACAGTAAACTTGCTTTAGAAAAAAAAAATTATAGAAAGTTAAAATAGTTATGGAATAATTGTTAAGTTATCGATGAATAGACTAATCGATAACCCAAAATTTTTGATAAAAATTTATAAAGTTATTAATGTGTTGTAGCACAAACTTTGCTATAAAAATTTGAATTTATACCGATATATAGAAAGCACAAAAATTTCTATAGAAAAACTCAAAATAATTTGTATAGGTATCGAAATATCGATTACACAAAATGTTCTTTAGAAAATTTGTATAAATATCGCTTAATCGATCTATAGAAAACTTAGGAATAATTTGTATATTTATCGAAATATCGATTACACAAAATGTTCTTTGGACATTTGTTTAGTTATCGATGACACAAAATTTTGTAGCGAAAATTTTTATAGTTATCGATAACGTACGTAAAATCTTTTATAGAAAATTTGCGTAGTTATTGCTATACCGATAACACAACATTTTCTATAAACAATTTTTATAGATGTCGATTACACAAAATTTTTTATAGAAAATTTGTATAGTTATCGAAATATTTATAACATAAAATATTATATAAAAATTTGTATAGATATCGATAACACAAAGTTTTCTGTAGAAAATTTGTATAGTTATCGATATATCTACGCCACAAAATTTTCCATGCAACATTTTGTGTTATCGATATATCGATAATTTTACAAATTTTCTACAGAAAATTATGTGTTTGGGATATCTATACAAATTTTCTAGATTTAGTTATCGATATTACAAAATTTTCTACAGAAAATTTTCTATTGAAAATTTGTTATCGTTGTATTGAAAATACAAAATTTTGTATAGAAAATTTGTTAAGGTATCGAAAATTTTTATAGGTATCGATATATCGATAACCCGAAATTTTCAACAGAAAATTTGTATAGTTTTTGGTACGTCGATAACAGTAAATTTTATATAAAAAATTTGTATATTTATCGATATATCGATAACACAAAATGTTCTAAAGAAAATTTATATAGATTTCGACACATCGATAACTCAATATTTTCTGTAGAAAATGTATATACTTATCGATATATCGAAAAAATTTTCTATATAAATATATTTTCTATATATTTGTTCTATATATTTGTTCGTTATCGATGTATTGATAATAAAAAATGTTGTATGGTAAATTTGTTAAGTTATGGAAAATTTATATAGTTAACAGTATATCGATAACACAAAAAAATTGTATAGTTTTTGATACGTCGATAACACAAAATTTTCCTAGAAAGTTTATATTGTTATAAAATATTTGAATAGTTATCGATGAATCGATGACACAAAATTTTTGATAAAAATTTGTATAGCTATTAATGTTTAGTATCACAAATTTTCTGTAAAAAATTGTGTTGTTATCGATATTAAATTAAAAATTAGAATAAAAATTAAAAATTAGATTAAAAATAATTTGTATAGTTATCGAAATGAAATATCGATTACACAAAATGTTCTTTAGAAAATTTATATAGATATCGATAAATTGATAATAATAACAACATTTTTTTTAGAAAATTTGTATAGTTATTGATGACACTACAGAAAATTTGTATAGTTATCGCTATATCGATAACATGAAATTTTCTAAAGAAAATTTTTATAGTTATTGATATATCGATAATGCAAAATTTGTTACAGTAAATTTGTGTAATTATCGATAACACAAAATTTTTTATAGAAAATTTTAATAGTTAGCGATTTATCGATAACACAAAAGTTTTTATTAAAAAAATTGTTAGTTATCGATAATACAAAATTTTGTATGGAAAAATTTGTGTAGTTATTGATAAATCGATAACACAAAATTTTTGGAAAGAAAATTTGTATAGTTATCGATAAACCAAATTTTTTATAAAGAATTTGTATAGTTATCGATTTATCGATAATATAAAGTTTTCAAAATAAAATTTGTTTTGTTATCGATATATCGATAACACACAATGTGTTATACACATATCGATAACACAAAATTTTCTTTACAAAATTTGTATAGTTATCGATATATCGATAAAACAGAATTTTCTGTAGAAAATTTGTATAGTTATCGATATACCGATAACACAAAATTTTCTTTAGAAAATTTGTATAGTTATCGATATATCGATGTATCTACGAGACAAAATGTTCTAAAGAAAATTTGTATAGTTAACGCTATACCGATAACACAAAATTTTCTAAAGAAAATTTGCATAGTTATCGATATATCCATAACACAAAAGTTTCAATAGAATATTTGTTTAGTCATCATATACGGCTAATTCAATTTTTTTCGAAAATTTGTATAGTTATCGATATATCCATAACGCAAATTTTCTATAGAAAATTTGTATAGTTATCGGTATATCGATGACACAAAATTTTCTATAGAAAATTTGTATAGTTATCGATATATCGATAAAACAAAATTTTCGTTAGAAACTTTGTATAGTTATCGATATATCGATAACACAAAATTTTTATTAGAAAATTTGTATAGTTATCGATTACACAAAATTTTTTTTAGAAAATTTTGTATAGTTATCGATATATCGATGTATCGATGACACAAAATTTTCTGTAGACAATTTGTATAGTTAACGATATATGGATTACAAAAAATTTTCTACAGAAAATTTGTGTAGTTATCGATAAGTTATCGATTGTAGAAAATTTTAATAGTTATCGATTTAACGATAACACAAAATTTGTTATAAAAAAATTTATATTTCGAATGTGTTATAAAAAAATTTATATTTTCTACAGAAAATTTGTGTAGTTATCGATAAGGTATCGATTGTAGAAAATTTTAATAGTTATCGATTTACCGATAACACAAAATTTGTTATGAAAAAATTTATATTTCTATACTACAAAATTTTCTATAAAAAATTTGTGTAGTTATCGATATATCGATAGTACAAAATTTTCTATAAAAAATTTGTATAGTTATCGATATATCGATAACCCTAAATTTTTTATAGAAAATTTGTTTAGTTATCAATAACATAAAATTTTTTATAGAAAATTTGTATAGTTATCGATATATCGATAGCACAAAATTTTCGAAAGAAAATTTGTATAGTATCGATATATCGATAATACGAATTTGTCTATAAAAAAAACAATATTTTCGATAGAATAAAAACACAAAAATTTTCTATAATAAAATTGTATAGTTATCGATAACACACAATTTATGTGTAAACTTGATGTATCGATAACATACACAGTTGTCAATAAAAAATTGTTTAGTTATCGATAACACACATCATTTTATGTTGAAAATTGTTTAGTTATCGATTAATTTTTAATAGAAAATTGTATAGTTATCAATGTACCACAACACACAAAATTTTCTACAGAAAATTTTATTTATCGATAACACCCCACATTTTCTATAGAAAGTTGCATACTTATCGATGTATCGATATTAGACAAAATGTTCTATAGAAAGCTGTATAGTTATCGGTATACCGAAAATATACAAAATTTTCTTTGGAAAATTTAACTGAGCTTGATTTATCGATAACACACAAAATTCGATTTACCGATTACATCAAAAATTTTCTATAGAAAATTCGATTTATCGATTATACCAAAAATTTTCTATAGAAAATTGTGTAGTCATCAAAATATCGATAACACAAAAAGTTTTCTATAGAAAATTAGTTATCGATATTTCGATAACAGACAACGTTTTCACAACTAGATTGTTTTCTAGTTATCGATGACACACAAAATTATCTATAAGACATTAAATTGCTAGAACTGGATGCAAACAATTTTTAAGTGTTACTTTAAATTTGTAGGTTTTACCCTGTCGGCAAAAAAAGTGCTGACATCTTCATACAATTTTTCAAAATGTCATCAATGACATGTCAGCAGTTGGTCAGCGGTAGTTTAAATGAATTGTTTGTGACCACCGATACAGGTGAACACTGCTGACCAACTGCTGACATGTCATTGATGACATTTTGAAAAATTGTATGAAGATGTCAGCGATTTTATAAAGGGAGAGTCCGCAGTATGTCAGGTGTTACTTTATTTTGCCAACTGGGTAGTTTTCTAAATGGCACATCCTTAATGTTTTGTAATGCATCGAAATATTGATCGGGGACCACATAAAATATGGTAGTATTTACTATTGATCTATGACCAATTCTAGGATGTTCTGTGAATGCCTGTCTGTCTGTCCGTCCGTACATCCGTCTCTAGATGACACGATGCAGTCTAAAGGCAGGATAAGTTCGTAAATGGGCAAAATCGTAATAGGGGGAAAATTATTTCCCCTTTAAAAAATAAATTGACATCTGAAGAATGCAATTTTTTACATATTTTTCAAAAAAACGGACCTGATTTTTTTAAATTTTTTTTTTAAATTTTGAAGGGTATAAAATATTCGGCACAGCCAAATTTTTCACTCTCACTTGTTTTTTTTTTTTAAATCCTTCCTAGTATAATTTATATCTTTTTGTTTGTTTTTGGTATGGAAAATATGTTTGAATGTTATAATATGCGTGTGTGTTGGTATGAGTGTTTTCATTGCTATGATTGTTTGCAAATGTGTATTTACATTTGTATATGTGTGTTTTAGTATGTTTTAGACATTCAACAAAAAAATTTACAATTTATGCCTATTTTTTGCTTGTTGACCAGGCTATTTAACAAAACAAAAAAGCTCGACAATGCAATTTTGTGGTTTGTAATTTTTTTAATATTATTGTTTAAATTTTGCCCCCCGACTTTAATAGAAAATTTGTCATTGTTACAACTAACATATATTTTGGGCCTTTTTTTTGTGTGTCTGTTTTTAAAAATTCGCGCCAACAAAAAAAAATAATGTTTACACCATTTCCAAAAGCACAAATGCAATTTAGAAAAATCAAATTTGAAATGCAGAAAAGCCTTACTGAATTCAAAAAAGCCACATACCAAAAAAATTGGCAATGAACGGAAGTCACAGTATTTATGAACAAATTCATAGAAATTTATTAAGTTTTTTATAATGCTTTTGATCTTTTACATAGGCCAATACCTTTATAATACCGTTTGAAACGGTATTTTAAAGGTATTGGCCTATATAACGAAGCTGAACCGATATAAACACGAAGTAAAACATCAAAAATACTAGAAATTTCATCGACTTTCATAATCGCTTTTAAAAATGTTCATATCTTTACTGGTTGCGGTACAATAGCCAAATACCGTTGTTCTGGGTGGGTATCGATTGCCAACCTTGAAAAAAATTCAAAAATTTAATGAAAAAGTTCATAACAAAATTTTATCATTGTTCCACCTAATATATATGTATTTTGTGTATTTTTTTTTGTCTGTTTTTAAACCTTTTTTTTAATTTTTAAAATTATAAAAAAAAAATTATACCTTTTCCAAAGCTCAAATGCAATCTACAAAAATTCAATTTGAAATTCAGAAAAGCCATACTAAAGTCAGAGAAGCCACACACAAAAAAATTCCTGCGAATTTTGTGCTCTAGCCCAAAACATTAAATCATGATAATGTTTTGTTTAAGATTTGGGTATACTTGACAAAGCAAAGTTTTTTTTAGAAAAATAATGTTATTTGACTTTCCATGCAAAATTAATTGAAATATTGGTCGAGGATCCCACTTACAATAAGTTTATATACTATTGATCCATTTCTCAAACAATCTAGCTAAATAAATCTGTCTGTAGAAAGCAAGATGCAGTCTAAACCAAAAGAGCTGTAAATTTGGTAAACGAGTGCATTATATAAGTGCAAAAAAGGTTTTTATACATTTTGGAGAGTATAAATGATTCGGCACAGAAGAATTTAACACTCTCACTTGTTTTTTTGTACGTTTGTTAAACAAATGGAACAAATGGAAAGAGCTGTAAATTTGGTAAATGAGTGCATTATATATGTGCAAAAAAGTTTTGTATACATTTTGTATACGCACAGAAGAATTTAAAACTCTCACTTGTTTTTTGTTTTTACATTTGCTAAACAAATGGAACATTTTTATGACAAAATTTTGGACTTTGTGTTTAGTATTTTTGGTGAAAAAAATCAGAAACAATTAAAAGAATTTTTTTTTTGTGAAAAACAAAATTTTGAGGAAAAAAAAAGTTTTAATAAAAAAAATTTGTTAATATATTTTTTTTTTGATAAAGAAAAAAAAAAATGTTTAAAAAATTTTGATGAAAAAAAAATTATTAAAAATAAAATTAAAAAAAAAAAAATTTATAAAAAAACAAATATGTATATTGATAAAAAAAAATTTTGCAAAAAAAAAATAAAAAAATTTTAAAGAAAAAAAAATTGAAGAAAAAACAAGTAGAAAAGTTAACTCTCCGTTAAATTTAACTTTTTCATACAAATTTTGACATAAGGCTCCGTTAAATCGGCAGTTAGCATCTAACTTTTCATTGAGTAATCCGCCCTAAGTGATAGTAAATTTTCCAACGTAAAAAAATAACATTTTTGATTAGTTTTTATTTTACGAGTTCAAAAGTTATTAGCAAAACCGTAAATTTCAGATTCGCCTCACCTTAAATTCACGTGTTGAAACCCCGTTAAACAGGTTTTAAAAACATTAGTAAGTCACAAAAATATTTTACAAGATATTTTTGGAACTCAAAAATATTTTTGCACTAAAACAAAAAAAAAATACACTCAAAAAAAAATTTTACACTCAAAAAAAAATTAGTAAATTATTTTATTTTTTTCAAAAATTACTAAAAAAAAAAGTTTTTTTACACAAAATAAAATATTTCTAACCAAAAATGTTATTTTTTTCACGTTAGAAAATTTGCTATCACTTAAAAAGGGCATTGTGGAGGGTATTCATAGATTCGGCCAAGTCGAATTTAACTTTTCTACTTGTTCATTATACCCAACACCACTCTGTGGTACAGGGTATAATGAGTTAATGCTGATGTTGTAACTACCCGAAATATTGGTCATAGACCCACCTTTGGACTCATACCGATGGACTCAGAATTACTTTTTGAGTTGATTTAGCGATGTCCGTCCGTCCGTCCGTTCGCCTGTTCATATATTGGTTTAAGTACGATACAGGTCGCAATTTTTAATCAATTGACTTCAAATTTGAAACTTAAGTATCTTTTGGCTCAAGGACGAAGCGTATTGAAATTTGAAAAAATCGGCCCATGCTAAGACCTAGCCCCCCATACAAATGCCCCTTTGAATTTCGTTTAAATGGTGATAACATTTTGTATGTACAAACCATGTATGTACAAACCATGTATGTACAAAAGGGATATAACCAAAATAGGAACCTATCATAATCGTATGGGCAATTTTATACTGATAAAAAAAAAAACGTTATCCGGGGACATTTTGGTCCAAAAACCTTCGGCACCGATTGCAATTTCTAAAACACCATAAATTTACATTTTTTTATGTTTTATGGTGGGATTCCTTCCCATCCACCGTTTTTTGGCTTTTTGTCGTTTTACAACAAAAATAAAACAATAACAAATTTATAAAATGGTTTTCGACACTAGAAATACGGGTTTTCCGAATAATTAAAAAAAATATTAGCGAAAACTTCATCGCGATCGGTGCCGAACCTTTTTTAACATTCGCGAAAAAAAGAACACACATTTCTTCTTGATATTTCATCTACATTCTCAATATGATAGGTCCTTTTCGATATTTGCAAAAAAACGCAAATGGTTATATCCCTAATGTACAACCATCGTAGTCCCCACACAAACCACCCTCCCGATATTTACATAATTTCCTCAAAATTCATAGCAATATTTGATTAAAATTTTATTTGTAGGTGTTTATCGTGTACATTGGTAATCTAATGAAATCGGAATACATTTGGACCATTTTTGGACTTAGTCCCCTACATAAACATTTCGACCGATATTTTAATTGGTCTATTGGCAAAAAAAAAAATAAACCAATTCCACTAAAATTTGATCTGTGTGTGTTTTCTACACTAAATAAAGATCTATCAAAATATAGGTCAAATCGGTCCATGTTTGAACTTGGGACCCATTTTCCAGAAAACACTGGTGTAGGGTATCGTCTGGTCGGTCTTGACCGACTATAATTTTCTTACTTGTTTTAATATGGCCCCAAAATTATTTGGGCCATTTTTCATTTCTTGATTTGGGGTTATTTTGCAGAATGAAAAATGGCCCCCAATTTAATAAAAATAGTAACAATATTTCCCCATAATTCCCGTCGTATTTAAATTAAGACTTTTAACAACTGGCATGCATTTATTAATATGTGTACAAAATCTCAGTGATTTTTTTTTTTTTTGCTTTATAGTTTTTCTTGGTAGCCGGCCTTAGGTCGGACTTAGGGATAGCAAACATTAAACCCACCCTCTCCGCAAAATAAAGTTTTTTTGGGCAGCAGTACTTTATGATTTAATATTTTTTATGTGATTTCTTATATAACAAAACAAAAATCTGAAGTGACAAAACAAAAAGTAGGAAGGAACCGGGATAGATTATTTAAAATGTTAATTTCATTTTGATATAGGTTTTAAGTGGTTGCTTACGCTTTACGTCAGCACTTAAATTTTATTTCCGCGTTATTTATGTTATAGGTGCGAAGTATAGTCAAACTGAGGTGGCGTCATTTTTAATATTAGACACCAGCCTAAAAACATTATCATGTTAATAATTTGCCAATGAACGAAATTCATAGTAACTATTTATAAACAAATTCATAAAAATTTATGAACTTTTTCATAATACTTTTGAACTTTTACATAGTATTTATGAATATATCATAATATGTGGAATTTAAGAAATATTTAAAATCTTTCATAAATACTTTGTAAAAGTTCAAAAGTGTTATGAAAAAATTAATTAATTTTTATGAATTTGTTCATAAATACTATGAATTTCATTCATTGACAATTATTTTTTTTGTGTTTATCAAAATTCAGAAGGCCCAATTACTACTTTAACCAGAATATTTTTTTGGTTCGCTTTTTTTAAAAAAGTTGGGATATTTTAAAAATTTGTTGAGACCTGGGGAATTTTAAATATTTTCTAAGCTTTATTTGGAAATGGTGTAGCAATAGGTAATTTAATGTTTTTGTAAACACAAACATTTAGAAAATTTATTATAAAATATTAATTTTAATTAGTTGCATTTTTAATGATTTATAGTGTTTGGCCTTTTACATTTTTACCAGGAATTTATAATAAATTTATATTTTATAAACACTTAACAAATTAAGCAATTAACAAATGTTGTTTTCAAAAGTCAATAAGCTTTAAATATCCATAAAATTTAATTGGAAAAAGTATTTTATGCTTAGCAACCTAAAAAAAAAATTATTAAACGATTCTCAGTATCAGTTTTGTTTTGACAACAAAATTTTAATTGGGCTTCTGTGGCGTATACGTTGTATTGAAAATCATATGATTAATCATGACGTATACGTTTTATTAAAAGGGTATTACGTATACGCATTGAGTTAATTA
Organism: Pegoplata infirma; assembly: GCA_963921195.1. NCBI lineage: Eukaryota > Metazoa > Arthropoda > Insecta > Diptera > Anthomyiidae > Pegoplata > Pegoplata infirma. The sequence continues at coordinate 45,520,843 of OY992538.1, forward strand.
GAAAATAAAACTCTTGTTAAAACATATAAAAATTTCGCAGTATCTAATATTTTTACTTCTATGGCAACAATTAAATTTTTTCAAAAAATCATTATTTTCAACGTTTTCCTTCTTATCTTGCCTTTTAAAACTTTAATAAATAAATTCCGTTCAAATTCAATTAAAAATTTGCTAACTTTATTTTTGCAACAAACTAATTTTAATATTTAAAAAATAACAAAAACACACGTAAACAAAACCACAGACCTCATAAGCAATAAATTACAAATTTAAAAATTCAAAATGTGTTGAAACTTTTTTCAAATTTCCTAAAAAAAAACACCAACAATTTACTGGAAAAACAACAGCTTTACAATGACACAGACCTACGAGAAGAAAGACACCTTTGTTAAAACTGTTTTCCACATATTTTCGTCTGCTTAAATATGCGCTTACTTTAGTTAAGGAAATAAAGTTAACAAAAAAAAATTTACATGTCTTTGGTAAAAATAAAGTTTTGCTTAATTGAATATTTTACTTAAGTACCATGACGACAACTACTGGGTTTTTATGCAATAATGGTAAAGGAAGGCATGCGTTTAAAATGTAGTTAAATTAATAACCAAGCAAATTAAAATAATACTAAATCTGAGAATTTTTCTTTGAGAAAATATTACAGAATTTAAGAATTTTGGTAGAAATGCATCAGAGTTTTCATAATACCATAGAAAAAATGTCATTGAGACTTTCTCTGTACAGCAGAATATTCCTAAGAACCTTTTGTTAAAAAAATGTCTTTGGGATTTTTTTATTCGCAAAAATTTCTCTTTTTCATTACAAAAATATCTTCAAAACTTTTTCTTTACGAAAACATGTCCCGAGACTTTTTCTATACAAAAAAAATATCTCAGAAACTTTGTCTATACGAAAAAATTGTCTATGAAACTTTTTCTTTATTAGAAAAATGTATCTAAAATACCACTGAGACCTTTTCTACACGGCAAAATGTCTTAAAATGTTTTTCTATACGGAAAACCCTTTCGAAGATATTTTCAATACGAAAAACCCACTTTAGGATATTTCTTTATGCAAAAATGTCTCTGAGACTTTTTCTATACGGAAAAATGTTTCTATATACTTTTTCTACATAGAAAAATGTTTCTGAGATTTTTTATATACGGAAAAATGTCTCTGAGACTTTTTCTATACAGAAAAATGTCACAGAGACTTATTCTATACAGAAAAATATCACAGAGACTTATTCTATACAGAAAAATGTCTCTGCGACTTTTTCTATACAGAAAAATGTCTCTGAAACTTTTTCTATACAAAAGAATGTCTCTGAGACTTTTTCTATACAGAAAAATATCTCTGATACTTTTTCATACAGAAAAAAGTCTCTAAGACTTTTTCTATATGGAAAAATCTCTCTAAGACTTTTTCTATATAAAAAATGTCTCTGAGACCTTTTCTATGCAGAAAAATGTCTCTGAGAATTTTTCTGTATGGAAACGTGTCTGAGACTTTTTAATACAAAAGAGACTTTTTTCTACTAAAAAATGTTTCAGAGACTTTGTCTTAACTAATAAAAATTTCTATGAGACTTTTGCTGCAGGAAAAGTGTCTCTGAAAATACCCCCCTGACACTTTTTTACGTAAAAATGACTTAACTAGTTTTTCTATACAGAAACCCTTCCTGAGACAATTTCTATACCCTCTCTGATACTTTTTCCATATGGAAAAATGTCTCAGATACTTTTTCTATATGAAAAAAAATCTCAGAGACTTTTTCAAAAAATTGTTTCAGAAACATTTTCTAAATGGAAAAATGTCTCAGAGACATTTTCTATATGGATAAAATTTCATAGACTTTTTTTATATGAAAAAATGTCTCAGAGACTTTTTTTATATGGAAAAATTTTTCAGAGAATTTTTTTTATGGAAAAATGTCTCATAGAATTTTTCAATATAGAAAAAATGTCTGAGAGACTTTTTCTATAACAAAAAAATGTATCAGGAACTTTTTCTATATGTTAAAAAAATGTGTCAGAAATTTTTTCCATTTGGAAAAATGTCTCAGAATTTTTTTCCCAAAGACTTTTTCTTAATGGAAAAATTTCTCAGAGACTTTTTCAAAAATTTTTTTCAGAAACATTTTCTAAATGGAAAAATGTCTCAGAGACATTTTCTATATGGAGAAAATTTCATAGACTTTTTCTATATGAAAAATGTTTTAGAGACTTTTTCTGTATTGAAAAAAGTTTTTTTCTATATTGAAAAATGTCTCAGAAATTTTTTCTATATGGAAAGATGTCTCAGAAACTTTTTCTATATGGAAAGATGTCTCAGAGACTTTTTCTTTATGGAAAAATGTTTCAGAGAATTTTTCTTTATGAAAAAATGTCTCAGAGACTTTTTCGATAAAGAAAAAATGCCTCTGAGACTTTTTCTATATGGAAAAATGTCTTAGAGACTTTTTCTAAATAAATTTAAAAAAAAAATGTCTCAAAGACTTTTTCTAAATCGAAAAATGTTTCAGATACTTTTTCTGAATGGAAAATGTATCAGAGAATTTTTCAATACGGAAAAGTGTCTTGGAAATTTTTTCTATATGAAAAATATCTCAAAAATTGTTTCTTTATGAAAAAATGTCTCCGAAATTTTTTTATATGGAAAAATGTCTCTGAGACTTATTCTATATGGAAAAAATGTCTCAGAGACTTTTCATATGAAAAAATGTCTCAGAGACTTTTTCTTTGTGGAAAAATGCCTCAGAAACAATTTATGGAAAAATATCTCAGAGATTTTTTCTATATGGAAAAATGTGTCACAGACTTTTTCTGTATGGATAAATGTGCCAAAAACTTTTTCTATATCGAAAAATGTTTCAGAGACTTTTTATACTTGGAAAAATAGTTTTTAGTTTTTGTTTTAGGGACTTTTTCTATATGGAAAAATGTTTTAGAGACTTTTTCTATATGGAAAAATTTTTTAGAGACTTTTTCTATATGGAAAAATGTCTCAGAAAGTTTTTCTATTTGGAAGATGTCTAAGAGAGTTTTTCTATATGGAAAAATATTTCATAGACTATTTCTATATGACTTCTTCAGAGATAATTTTTCTATGGACAAATGTCTCTGAGACTTTTTCTATATTAAAAAATGTGTCAGATACATTTTTTTATATATGGAGAAATGTCTCAGAGACATTTTTTGTATGTAAAATGTCTCAGGGAATTTATCATTAGAGGAAAAAGTCTCAGAAATTTTTTCTATTTGGAGAAATGTCTCAGACACTTTTTCTGTATGGAAAAATGTTTCAGACACATTTTCTGTATGGAAAAATGTCTCAGACACTTTTTCTGTATGGAAAAATATTTCATACACTTTTTCTCAGAAAAACGTCTTCGACACATTTTCTATATGGAAAAATATTTCAGAGACTTGTTCTATTTGAAAAAAATGTATTAGAGACTTTTTGTATATGGCAGAATGTCTCAGAGACATTTCAAATATAGAAAAATGTCTCAGAGAATTTTTAATATACACTCAAAAAAATACATTAGTAGATTTACTAATTTTTTTTTGCTAATGCTAGTTAGCTAACTTTTAGCAAATTTTTAGTTTAGATTAGCATGTTAGCAAAAAATTCTTGTAAACTTCATTTAGCACATTAGCAATTTTAAACAAACTTTGAACTAATTTCTTTTGCTAATTTGAAATTGAGTTGACAACATTTTTACAAGATTTTTTGCTAATATTAGCAAAAATAAATGGTAAATTTTTTTTTATTTTCAGAAAACTTAAAATGGCGCTATCTCGGAAACTAAGCCAGATAGAGCAAAATGGAGGGCATTTTTGATTCTTAGAATCTCCATACTTTCGCGGGTCCTCTTCACATGTGTGGACCCTTATCGGACCTAAAAAATTTGGATCCAAAAAAGTTAGCATTCCCGAAAATTTTAAAATGCTCATATCTCGGTAAATATTGCCGATTGTAGCTCTCAACACGTAGAACAAGACCGCAAAATAATCAAAAGCTCTCCGAGTAATATTTTTGAAGTTATCGAATTTTTTAATTCTCAAGACCCCAGTGATCCCCTAAAATCACGTATCTCAAAAACTAAGCAAGGTAGAGCGAAACAGACACAAATTTTGGATCAAAAACTATGCAATTTTTAAGGAACCCAATTAGGTCTAGGCCCATAGGGGTCTGGACCTATTGGGGTCCTCAAATGTGTATAAACTAAGCTGAAATAAAAATTATTTCAGTTAACTAATTTTTAGCAAAACGTTTATGCTAACTTTACCAAAACAATTGTGGGTTCAAAATCAGCAAATTTTCTTGTAGATTTACAAGCTTTTTTTGCTAACTTTACAGTTTTTTTTTTTTTGAGTGTAGAAAAATGTTTCAGAAACTTTTTCTATATGAAAAAATGTTTTAGACATTTTTCCTATATGAAGAAATGGTTTGGAGACTTTTTCAATACTGAACAATTTCTCAGAGACTTTTTCTAGAAGAAAAAATGCTTCAGAAACTTTTTTTATACAAAAAATATCTAAGAGACTTTTTCTATATGGGAAACATCTCAGACACTTTTTCTGTACAGATTTTTTTTTTATATTTCTCGAAGATTTTTCTGTAAGGAGAAATGTCTGGGAGACTTTTTCCATATAGAAAAATGCATCACAGACTTTTTCTAAAAAAAAAAAGTCACAGAGACTCTATACGGAAAAATGTCTCAGAGACTTATACTATCCCTGCAAAAAAAGTCATTACCACTTCTCAGTGGAGTGCTTTAAAACTATAACAAATGTAATGAAATACAACAAAAATAACAAAAAACACAAGACAAAAACACACAAACAGTTTTTTCTACTCCAGAATACATAGATTCAGCACTTAACTCATTACATATCGCGACACCTCCATACAAATGTAAGTAGATATTCAGTAGATAAGAACTACTCCGTGGAAGTAGTTGGAAGTTGTTTGAAAGCTCGGAGTACTTCTTATCTACTGAATATCTACTTACTTTTGTATGGGAGTGTCGCGGAAGGTAATGAGTTAAGAGCTGAATTTCAACTTTTTATGGAGAAGAAAAGAATGTCTTTGCGTTTTTTCCTTGTGTTTTTTGTTATTTTTGTTGTATTTCATTACATTTGTTATAGTTTTAAAGCACTCCAAATAGAAGTACTCCGCACTTTTTTTGCTGGGATACAAAGGAATGTCTCAAATATAATGAAAAAATTTCAGAATCTGAGACTTTTTTCGGTATGGAAAAATTTTTCAGAATCTAAGACATTGTCTATACAGAATTAGAATCTGAGACTTATTCGATACGGAAAAATTAATATTTTTCGTTATGGAAACAAGTCTCAAAATCTAAGTATCAGAATATGAGACTTTTTCTCTGCAGGAAAAAAGCAGAATGTGTAGAGAAAATTTCTCAAAATCTAAGACTTTTTCTATGGGGCATGTCACAGACACAATTCCGTTCGGATTTGAAAAAAGAGGTTTACTCGTAAAACGCAAAGCGAATAATTTTTTTCGGAATGAAACCACTTTTATGCAACTCAATTCCACTTTGATTTTTGAAAGTGATTTCATTCCGAAAAAATAATATTCGTTTTGCGTTTTACGACATGCCCCTATAAAGGAAAAATTTTTAAGAATCTCAGACATTTTCTGAATTGGAGAAATGTCACAGAATCTGACACTTTTCTTTTACGGAAAATTACTTACAATTAGAATTTAAGACTCTTGCTATGTTTCAACATCTGGTGCATTTTTTACGGAAAAATGTGTTAGAAGGAGCGCACATTGGGTTCAAATGGTGCCAAAGTGGCGATTAATTGAAATTTATAAATGAAGTTTTTGTTATAAAATTTGGTATGGGGTAAAAGTAGATAAAATTCTGAAACACTAGTTATCAAAATCAATCAACTAAGTTGTTTACTTTTTTTTCGGTGAGCTGTCAAAGTTAACAAATTATTGCAGTTTTTGAAAAAAGTAAAAAAAATGGAATTTTTTACAATTCAAGCGATTATTAGTGGTATTAAGTCTTTTAAAAGAAAATCTTTTATAATGGAACCATAAACACCAAGGATTAAGCTAAATTTTTAAATTTTTTTTGTTTATAAAAATTGTGTCTCAACGTTTTTAATAATTTTTTTAAAAAGGGTCCAAAATTGGGATATTTTTCATATTTAATGGGCCACACATATTAAGTTAGTAATAGTTGGATTTAGTTTTGTGGATTTTAAAAAAGTATAGGATATCAGCTTTTATTTAAAAGAAAAAAAAGTACGGACAATGTCCGGCCCTTTTTTTTTATTCCCATTTTTGTGTAAAAAGCCTGGGTATCATTTATTAAACAAATCCATTATATGTGTGTTTATACCCTTCAACTACAGTATGGGCTTACACTCACTTTGTCATTCCGTATGTAACGCATCGAAATATGGGTCTAGGACCCAATAAAGTGTATATTATTGATCACTGATCGATTCTAAGACATTCTGTGACTAACCGTGTGTCCGTCCGTCCGTCTGTTGTTGAGCACACCATAAAGTACATAAAGCAAGAGCTAGGATCCTGAAGTTTGGCACAAATATGTATAATGATCATAGGCTGGTTAAGTTCTTGAACGAGAAAAATCGGACCAGGGGGAAAAAGTTCCCCCTTGAAGAACTAAAACTACCCCAGAAAAATATTTTTTTTACAAGTTTTATTTTTTTATTTGTTCAAAAATTGAAACATTTTAATGCCATGTGAAGTTCATCGACCTGAATTTGAACCAAGGGGGATCAGGAATGCCAATTTTTTCGGTCCGCCCCTTTTTGGGGGCGTGTATAGAAAAAATAATTTAAATAATGATAAATTTTTATTAACTACTTAGGTGCAAAAATTTACATCTATTTTTTTGGCAACGTTTATCGCGAGGGGAAGGTGTCCCCCATAGTCTCCCGGTAAACCCTCCCCCTACGCGAAAAAACGTCCCCTCCATTTGTTTTTTGTAGGTTTATTACATGTTCAAGGGTTTCGTGCTTTTTTCCAAAAACATAAAAAACGACTAAAAGATTAAAAAAAAATTTTTTTTTGTTAATTTTTTTTTTCTAAAATGCTGTGTTTTTATGTATTTATGATAATTCCTTAATAAAAAATTATAATATTCCCATAAATCACTTTTTTCAGATAAATTTGTACATTTATGAGATTTTGTGAAAAACAAAAATTGGATTTAAAAAAAAAATTATAATAATATTATGCGTTCTTTCTTTAATTACTTTGACAGCACATTATGTGCACTTTAATTTACATTTTTTTAAATTAATTTATCGCTTTTCATTCCAAAGTTACAGCAAAAATGGTGAACTATAACCCTTTTTTCCGAGAAACAAAAAAACGCCTAACAGGTTAAAAACTTTTTTTTTCAAATTTTTTTTTTCCAAAATGTGTATTTTTACCTGTTTATATTATGTCATCAATAAAAAAATATAATATTCTAAAACTACTGCTTATCTGAATTAATCGCCATTTTGGGTACCATTGAACCCACTGTGGAGCGTCAAAAACTATTTTTCAGACTCTGAGACAAATCGTAAAAGTTTTGAAATACTTTTCTTTACGAAAAAATATGTCAGATTTATGAACAAAATCAATATTTCAGACTCTGAGACTTGTTCTATACGAAAAATATCTCTGAATTTGAGACTTTTCTTACCAATGTTTTTTTCAGAGTCCTCAGTAATTCATTCACTTGGTTATCTAATTTGCAAATTCATGAAAAGTTTTTGTAAACCTTTATTTTATTATATTTAATTTAAAACGCTTTGCTGCTTAATTCTTTGCCTTCACTGAATTATGGCGACAAAAAAGTTGGTGTGTTTTTAAATAAGTAAGAAATAATTTACACATTTGCATTTTTCACTTAGGAATAAAAGCAAAAAAACTATGAAAACTTAACTTTGTGGTTGTAGTTAGTGATAAAGGTTAACAAAAAAATTGTATGTCTGTCTGTCCTACTATCTGTCTTAGTGTTTCCGGTTTGAACCACAAGGTTTTTGACTCGCGCTATAAAGGTGTTGCATTTGTTAAGTTAGTTTTTAAGGGTTTAAATTACCGTTTCCGCTTATTATATTTTTTCTTTACTAAACAAAACTGTTTTACATTTTTGTAGTAGTTTTTGTCTAAAACAGACAAACTTTTGTTTTATTCTGGTTTGTTTGTTTCTTTGGTTTATTGTTGCATATAATTAGGCGTTGCACCAACACCATCATTACCATCATCCCTATCATCGTCATAGTCATTTAAAGATACAAAGTGTCGTCTTGTCATTTGTTGGATAAATGTTTGGTTTTTTTATGACTCAATCGGCAGCCATTGTTGTTTAGGTAGTTATTGTTTTTGTCTTCCCCTTAATTGTTTTTTGTGGTTAAATGATATTAACATTATAAATACGAAATCTGTCGTAATGGAAATTTCTAGTTAGCAAGATGTGATCACATATCAATTGCGACAATTTTGATTATAAATCATTTTAATTATTGTCGTCATAATCTGGCAAATAATTATTTGATGGATATTAACAATTGTATTTCACAGCAGGTATGAATCGTAGAGTAGGCAGTTAATGAAGAATTTGAAGACTTAACAAATTCTCAAGTTTTAAGTCAATTTACATTTTCATTTCTCCAGATAGGGAATTTTCAGCTGTATTTAAGATTTTCTAATTCTGGGTGATGGTCTTTCAAAACTGATGTGATAGAACAATTTTTGCAAACGCGTTTTTTTGAAAAAATAAATCTTTTGGTTTCAGAACAAGTTTTGAGAAACATTTTTTATGTTTCATAAAAAAAGCAATTGCCTTTAAAATAAAGTATAATATATGGGTTTAAGTTGAAAAATGTAGAAGTAAATTTAATTTCTAAAATTATACACTCAAAAAAATACGTTAGTAGATTTACTAATTTTTTTGTGCTAACGCTAGTTAGCTAACTTTTAGCAATTTTTTAGTTGAGATTAGCATGTTAGCAAAAAATTCTTGTAAACTTCATTTAGCACATTATCAATTTTAAGCAAACTTTGAACTAATTTCTTCTGCTAAATTTGAAATTGAGTTGACTACATTTTTACAAGATTTTTTGCTAATATTAGAGTTAAAATTTTTCAACATGAACCCCTGATTTCCTTCGATGTCTCCGAATTTGATGAAACTTTGTGTATATGATGGGACTTATAAGACTTATACTCAGACAAAATTTAAGACCTTTAACTTTCGTGGTTCCAGAAATATGGCGTGTCAAAAGTCAAGAAAATCTTTTAAAGGATGAAATATAAACATTTATATCTTCAAAAGTATTTGAGCTATGTTACTCCCTGATAGCTTGTTTTAAAGTCAAAACCATGGCCTTTCAAATAACATTTTGCAAAAATTTTTATTTTGGGAATTTTTTTTATTTCTGCAAAATTCGCGATTCGCAAAAATAAATTTGAAAAAGCGACATTTTTAAAAATCTGAAAAAAATATATGTTATTGGCTACTATCTTAGCTACAAGCTGTATAAATTTTGAGTTGGTGAACGTATTAAGACCAGAGATATGAATAAAAATGTGTTGCCAAGTAGTAAATTTTTATCAAATCTGATGAATATTAAATTTTTTTTTTGAATATTTTTGCAAATACACATAATAAAACGGTGAAAAAAGTAAAGTTAATGGTACGTACGGGTACTACACATAGCTACAATATAACATGAATATTTATCGATTACACTACTCTACAAAAATCAACTTTTTTTGCACAGACTCTTAGATTACATTTGCTAAAGTATTTTTGTCTCTTTAACACGAATCTGTCATCATAAACATTTTATCAAATCGCCTTTTCGAGAAAATACCTCTTTTGCGGTCCTTGCCCATAAAAATCAACGAATGGCTTTATATTGGAAAAATTATTAAAAATGCATATTATTTCAAAATTCATTGAGTGTATGCGAAAATATTTGCAAAAAAATCTAAATTTTGAGCAAAATTTGCAAGTATTATTTGCATATACTTTTTTCCCTAATATTTTAATTTTTTTAATTTTCATTGTTTAAAGTACATTTTCTTAAGGGGTTTGCCCTCTTTAACGTGAATCCACTAAACGCGAATCCATTGTCATTTTTATGTAATCGTGTTCTCGTGATTTTCCCATTTAGTTTTTGTAGCTGCAGCATACAAAAATATTAAACGAACAAATAATATGATGTATGTCAGTGTGAAACATTTATTATTACGTTTCTTTATTGGGTTTGAGATTTTAGTCTGTAAAATAGGCCTATATGTCCAGAAGACAAATTGATAAAATGTTTATGATGACAGATTCGTGTAGGCCAAATACTTTTCAAAATGTGTTCTAGAAGTCTCTGCAAAAAAAGTTGACTTTTGTTAAGTAGTGTAATTGATAAAAAGTTATGTTACAATCTATTCATGTGTAATACTCGTGTGTACCATCAACTTTACTTTTTTCACCGTTTTATTTTATGCATTTGCAAAAATATTCAAAAATAGTAATTAAATATTCATCAGATTTAAAAAAAAATTCCTCCTTGTCAACACATTTTTATTAATATCTCTGGACTTAGTACGTTCACCAACGCGAAATTTTTAGAGCTTGTAGCTAAGACTCATACTTTTAACATATATTTTTTTCAGATTTTTAAAAATTTCGCTTTTTTTGATATGTTTTTGCGAATCGCGAACTGTGCAGAAACACAAAAAAGATTCCAAAATAAAAATTTTTTCAAAATGATATTTTAAAGGTGATGATTTTGCCTTTAAAAAAAGCTATCTGGGAGTGATATACCTCAAATACTTTTCGAGATATAAATATTTGTAATTTACCTTTTAAAAGATTTTCTTGACTTTTGAAACGTCATATTTCCAAAACTACGGAAGTCAAAAGTCTTAAATTTTGTTTGATTATAAGTTGAGTAAGTCCCAACATATATACCGAGTTTCATGAAATTTGGGTCGATGGACGTCAAAAATTTAATTTTTTTTGCTATGTTGACATGGATTTACTCATTAGCAAAATAAATGGTAAATTTTTTTTATTTTCAGAAAACTTAAAATGGCGCTATCTCGGAAACTAAGCCAGATAGAGCAAAATGGAGGCCATTTTTGGTTCTCGAGCTCTCCAAAGTATCGCCGGTCTCCTTCACATGTGTGGACCCTAATGGGCCCTAACTTTGGATCCAAAAAAGTTAGCATTCCCGAAAATTTTAAAATGCTCATATCTCTGTAAATATTGCCGACACAACAAAAAGTCCAAAAGCATTTTTGTAGCTCTCAACACGTAGAACAAGACCGAGTAATATTATTGAAGTTATCGAATTTTTTAATTCTCAAGACCCCAGTGGTCCCCTATAATCACGTATCTCAAAAACTGAGCAAGGTAGAGCGAAACGGACACAAATTTTGGATCAAAAACTATGACGATTTTAAAGGAACCCAACTAGGTCTAGGCCCATCGGGGTCTGGACCTATCGGATCCAAACCCAATGGGGTTCTCAGATGTGTTTGAACTAAGTTCAAAAAAAAAAATTTAGTTAACTAATTATTGGCAAAATATTTTTGCTAACTTTAGCAAAAAAATTGTGGGTTCAAAATCAGCAAATTTTCTTGTAGGTTTACAAGCTTTTTTTGCTAACATTACAGTTTTTTTTTTGAGTGTATGTGTTTTTTTTACTAACAAGAATCGAACCTAAGATAGTTTTTTGTCATATTCATACCATTTACAATACTGATTGGCAGACACTTTAGTTAACACAACCACCGCATCACGCGCATATGAGAGCCAAACAAATGTTTAGTTATTTACAGTAAATGCTCGTATTCGTTAAGTAGACATAAATTTAAAGTAAAGAATTTTTGCACAAATTTGAAAAAAATATTTTTTTTTGAAGACTTTTTTTATTTTATTTTTTAAAACTACTTCCAATAATGCGATTTTCCTGAAATTAAGTGGAGATTGTAGCTATAACTATTACCTTTGTTACCCATTTTATGGTTTTTAATATTACTATTTTTAAGTAAGAAATACAGGCCATCAAAAAGTGTCAATATTTGAAAAATTAGAAAAAAACTATTTATATTTTGGATTGCAACTTTTGTGGGGAACGGAAGGGAATGGCGATTCTTTTTGTAAAATAAACTAGAAGTCTTTCTTAATACTCCTGGGGTACACTCAAAAAAATACGTTAGTAGATTTACTAATTTTTTTTTGCTAATGCTAGTTAGCTAACTTTTAGCAAATTTTTAGTTGAGATTAGCATGTTAGCAAAAAATTCTTGTACACTTCCTTTAGCACATTAGCAATTTTATACAAACTTTGAACTAATTTCTTTTGCTAAATTTGAAATTGACTTGACAACATTTTTACAAGATTTTTTGCTAACATTAGCAAAAATAAATGGTAAATTTTTTTATATTTTCAGAAAACTTAAAATGGCGCTATCTCGGAAACTAAGCCAGATAGAGCAAAATGGAGGGCATTTTTGGTTCTTAGAATCTCCACACTTTCGCGGGTCCTCTTCACATGTGTGGACCTTAATGGGACCTAACTTTGGACCCAAAAAAGTTAGCATTCCCGAAAATTTTAAAATGCTCATATCTCGGTAAATATTGCCGACAAAACAAAAAGTCCTAAAGAATTTTTGTAGCTCTCAACACGTAGAACAAGACCGCAAAATAACCAAAAGCTCTCCGAGTAATATTTTTGAAGTTATCGAGTTTTTTAATTCTCAAGACCCCAGTGATCCCCTAAAATCACGTATCTCAAAAACTAAGCAAGGTAGAGCGAAACGGACATAAATTTTGGATCAAAAACTATGACGATTTTTAAGGAACCCAACTAGGTCTAGGCCCATCGGGGTCTGGACCTATTGGGTCCGAACCCAATGGGGTCCTCAAATATGTATGAACTAAGTTGAAATAAAAATTATTTCAGTTAACTAATTTTTAGCAAAACGTTTTTGCTAACTTTACCAAAAAAATTGTGGGTTCAAAATCAGCAAATTTTCTTGTAGGTTTACAAGCTTTTTTTGCTAACTTTACAGTTTTTTTTTTTTTTGAGTGTAGAAACTTTTGCAGCCAGTTGCAGCTGCGCCCTGAAATGAGGTTTAAAGTGGTGTCTACTAACGAAAAAATAAGTAGTTTTAAAGTGATTATTTTTTAACAAAAGTTACTGTTAATCGTTTTATTACAAAATTTTACTTAAATGACCTATATTTTTAACAGACAACCGCGGTTTCCAACAATTATTGATTTTGATACCCTACCTCACTTTATTAAAGCAAAAGGAGTTTCACCTAATGCTTGTAACTAAAAGGCTTTCTTGACCGCAATTACGGCCAAAATAACTGGAATAGTAGAAGATATTATAAAACGGGTTGTTATAACACTTCTGTGTATCAACGCAAATGAAAAAAATAATTCAGTTAAGTTTAGAAAACACATAAATGGAACTGGAAAATTGTAAGTTGAAAAGCATGATTGGTGATCCATGAGTCCCACCATGCATACAATTCTAGCTCATGACACTATTTTTAAAAGAATTGTGATTGCCCGTTGGTATTAAAATTACCCTTAACTAATTAAGTAACATTTAAAAAATATTTGCCTTCTTTCATGGCAATTATCGGAGTAGGCTTTGAAAAGATCACATAGGCATTTTAAAAGCTATAAAAGAAACTTTAACAGAAAAAAGTCAAAAACAAACAACCTGCAAGATGTTTTTAGTATGGTTATGATTGAGTCCGATCCAAATATATCCCTAATAAGACAGACAGACAAGTTGAAAGTACTGATTATAGAGTAATTTTTTTATAATATTTTTTTTCCCAAATAACTTAACAATTATTGCAAATAATGCGTATTTACCGTTTGTTGCTTCTTTGTTTGATATTTTTCCCCATTATTTTTGTTTAAAAAATCGAAAATGATAAAAGTTAGAAAGCAGTTAATTTTCCAGGCTATTTTAGTGTAGGGTGTAGTTTGCCAAAATATGAAAGAAACACTTTGTATTGAATGGTAAGCTTTTATATTGTCACTTAAAATCCGTAACAGTTTTGAATAATTGACCACCATTTTATTTTTTTATATGAAAAAATTAACCAACTTTGTCTTAAATTTACAAGTAGGGTACTAATGCGAAAAATGTCCAATCCACATGTGTGAGTTCTTTAATGTCTCCAGTTTATATAATGGTAAATAATGTCGTGAAATTCCTATCCGTTCAAGATTTATAACAAAAAAACGTCGATGTGCGCCTTTTCCATACAAAGTCCCTATGTTCGCATTATGAATTTCATTAAATTCTGACTTGCTTTATCGCATTTGTCGCATACCACTCTAATATTTCTAATCCTCTTTCTGAAATTATTTAGGCATTTGTGCTCTTGTATCATAGATTGTATGATGTAATTTCTTGTTTAATATTATTTCCGGCATTTTGTGGTGTGTTGCTGCTGATGAGCCATTAAATAGCACTGACATTGTAAAACATTCATTGCAATTTAATGATAGTAACTACACTACGTTTCACAAGAATAAATACATTTAAAAATATTTTCATAGCCTCTTCTTAGGCATAGATTTTAGGATGTTAGTACATCAAAGTTTAGTTTTTAGATTTTCTCTAAAATTTAAGCATTTTGAGTAAATTTTTAATACAATTGAGTAAAAAATTGCTCAATTTTGCTCCGATTTAATAGTATTGAGTAATCTTTTAATAAAAAATTATTAAATGTTAAAAAACAATGTAAGTAAATTATTAATTCACACAATTAAAACTTTACTTAAAATTTTTCAATATTTTTAAGCAACTTTTTAATTGTGTCAAGTAAAAACTTACTCAAAGTGTCCAAATTTATTTATTTTTAAAAGTTTAAAAAGTTTTGATTTTTTTTTTTTTTTAAAAAATTGCTTTTTTAAACTTTACCAAATAATCTTATATCTTCAAGACAAAGGACAATTTTATAAAGACGTTTTCAAACTTTCATATACATTAGAGTGTCCCTTATTTTGGAAATGTTGAGACGGTACCCCCTCATTTTTTTCCTTTTGACTAAAAAATAACTCAGGAAAAATTTTACGCCCTTACGACCACGCCTTCCCTACGCGACGGGGCCGTAAAGAGCGGGGCCTCAAAAATCATTTTTCCATACAAAGCATGGACAATTTTTTTTTTTATTTTTAATTTTTTTGTTATTAATTATAATATTACTTGGTTAGCTTATTCACGACAAAAAATTTGATTATGGTGGGATAAGGCTTCCAGTTCTAAAAAATTTTCGAAATGGAAAAAATGCATTTTTTATGTTTTTCGATACACGATCAAAATGTCGCAGATATGAATAATATTTTTTTATGAATATATATCATTAAAAGCAACATTACAACTAAAAACCGTTGCCTGTCAAAACTAAAAAAAAACAAGTAAAAAAGTTAAATTCGGCCTTGCCGAATGTAGTGATACCCTCCACAATTTCAAAAATATTATTGCAAAAATCTTTATTTAAAAGGAAATTACTTTAAAAAAAAATTTTTTGAAAAAAAAAATGTTGGTAAAAAAAAAATCTGCAATTTTTTTCTTTTTTTGTCAAAAAATATGTTTGTACTCGTTTAAATACCATTTGGTGTTCAATTATGTTCACATATCGCTCCTTTACTTGTATAGTGTCACATCTCAAAATATTTGATTTTGCAGAAAACACGTTTAAAGTTTGCTATTGAAACTGGCTTTTAATTGAAAAAGGCCGGTACATAGAAAATGTAATAATGGCGTGTACTATTCTCAAACGGTGAGTTTAAAAGATATTAATACGAATTTTTGACACAATATAAAGCACGATAAAACGAATAATTCTGCATCATTAACTCAAAAAACGCATTTTTTGAGTTATGACACTATACAAGTAAAGGAGCGATATGTCAACCTGAAGCCGAATTAAAGCATTTTGTATTTTTAGGTTATATTGAATGTACTGAAATTTTTGAGGTGTGCTTACATTTTCGTTCGTAACTTTTGAACCGCTGAACCGATATCGCTCAAATGCAATACCAAACTTCTCGGGAGAACTTCCAATAAATATGTTAAGTTTCAGTCATCTCTGTGCAATATTTTATAGCATTTCCACAGACAGACAGACAAACAGACAGACGGACAGACAGACGCACAGACGGACATCGCTAGAATGTCTTAAAATCGATCGGGCATCATGAATATATATACTTTATGGGGTCCCAGACCGATATTTCGATGAGTTACAAACGGAATGACAAACTTATATATACCCTCTATCACTAAGTGGAGGGTATAAAAAATTTTTTTAAATTTTTACTGTAGGACCCCAAAAGCTCTAAAATTTTTTTAGAACTGAAAGCCTCATCCCACCAAAATCAAATTTTTTGTCGTGAATAATCTAACCAAGTAATATTACACTGTACGACACGATTTTGCACCCATGTTCGGGACCAACAAATTCTCAAAATAGAGGTAAAAAAAAGATACCCGTGTCTCCCAGTTTTTCTAGATCAATTCGTTTTCGCGTTTTATTAGCAAATCAATATTTTGTATAAATATATGACTTTTAATTGCTTGGGGAAGTAAGGATTACGCGAGCAACAGTTAATCGTGATGGTTTAAATTAAGCTGAAATACTTGCAAATACTCAGATAAAATATGCAAAACATGAGGTAAATCGGTCCACAAGTTTAAAAGTTATGAAAAAATTTCTCAAATTTGGCTGTTTTTTCACATGTTTCTATACTTTCTTTTAAATGATAGAGGGTTTAAAATACCCTTACTTTTGAAAGGCAATTTGGATGCTCCTAAAGTTTGGCGTATATATTTGTTATTTCCCTGGTAAGGTTGGTATTGAATTTCGAGAAAATCGATCCAGTGCACAGTAGGTAATTTGAACCGAAATCTTGGCCAAAAATCATTTTTCGAACTAACAATAATAATGTTTTTGTTAATTACGTTCGATTTAGAAAATATTAAAGCAAATAACTGCATATTTGGTTTTTCCAAAAAACAAATATAAACTGATTGACGGGCAGTCGAATTCGGCATTTTCAAGCAACGTGCACAGTGCAATATAAAACGCCTAATTTTGATATAAATTCAAACGATTTTTTCAGCTATTAAACATAAAGAAGGATATCGTGTATAATATGGAGAAGAGATGGGATATTAAGTAATAAAAAAATAGCAAAATATTTTGGTGGACGTTATTGCTTTTTTTAACAAAACGTGTAATTATAACTTAACCTTAAATAAATGAATTTTTCAATGAATATAAACTTCGCATAAGCTTTTAATAATGTTAGCCGTGGTGTGCCGTGTTTTTGATTGATGAAAAATTTAAAGAAAATAATTCTGAATTCATTTTTTATTATTTTCCGTTGCACTTTTTTGCACTTTTTGAGATATCAATTTTCTTTCAGACAGCCTCATCTTGCCATATCTTGAACTTTCTAACGTTTGGATTGGGAAAAGAACTAAGAGAAAAAACCCTGTTGCTGTTTATAATTTTGTTGTCAGTAAAATTGATTAAAATAATGTTTTATACCAATATTTGGCTTCGTTGAAGGAAATAGTACAAACTTTTTTTGAAAAATTTTCGTTAAGGTGGTACAAGGCCCACTCAAAAAATAACAGCTTTTTTCAGCAAAATCAAACAAAATGGTTTATGTGCCATTTTGTTAGCCTTCTTGCGTATTTTCTTCGTGCCGAGTTTCAAAAAAATTAGCCTATTCGTTTTCGAGATATTCTGTATTTTCCCTTTTTTTCGTATGGTGGCAACCCTAAAAATTTCCACGATTACCAAATTCATAAAATCCAGCTGTGCGTGTTCACAAAAAACTCTTAAATTTAAAATTTCAGCCATATCGGTCTAAAACTTTGGCTGTAATTATTTTTGGCCTAAAAATTGGCTCAAATTACCCAGTGTGCAGTGTTTCAGAAGTTATGATCAAAACCGTGAATTTCGAATAGGTTTCATCTTGAATTCTCTCTTTCAAAAAAACTTTAAATGCTCTTTAAAATATATTGATATGCCAGAAAAATATTTTACAAAGTAATTTTACGCTCGAAAAAAAATTACGCTCAAAAAAAATTTTACACTCAAAAAAAAAGTACACTCAAAAAAATTTTACACTCAAAAATTTTTGGCCATCCAAATTGTCTATGATGGCAACAAAAATAAGATGTGTGCATTGCAAAAAGATGTTTAAAACTTTCCCAGAATTGCCACTAACAAACAACCAGAAAATTTAAAAACGACTTGGCCGAATCCATGCATACCCTCCATTAGCCCCTTTTAAGTGATAGTAATTTTTCTAATGTGAAAACAAAATTGTTAAAAATTTTGATACGCCATTTTTTTATTTGGATTAAAAAACTCTTTTTTATAATTTTTGTAAAAAAAAAATTTGAGTGTAGTATTTTTTTTAGTGTAAATTTTTTTTGACTGTATAATTTTTTTAAACGTAAATTTTTTTTTCGATTGTAAATATTTTTTTAGCGATAAAATTACTTTCTAAAGTATATTTGTGGAAAACCAAGCATTTAGGGTTCTTTTGAACAAGGGAATTCAAGGTGAAATTAACCCGAAATTCGCTGTTTTGATCATAACTTCTGAAACCCTGAATCGATTTCCTCGAAAATCCATACCAACCTGGCCAGATAAATAACAAATATAGATGCTAAACTTTAGGAGCAACCAAATTGTCTTTTAAAAGTTAGAGTATTTTGAACCCTATATCACTAAATAGAAGGTATAAAAACATATAAAAACATCCAAATTTGAGAAATTTCTTCATAACTTTTAAACCCGTGTACCGATCTTCCTCATGTTTTGCACATTTTATCTGACACTATTTACAAGTATTATGCTAACACGATTACCTGTTGCGGGTGTAATCCTCACTTCCCCAAGTGATTGAAATTCGAATATATACAAAATAATAATTTGCTTATAAAACGCGAAATCGAATTGATCTAGAAAAACTGGGAAACACGGGTATCTTTATTTTAGCTCTACTTTCAGAATTTTTTGGTCCCGATCATGGGTGCAACCAAAAGTTGAATTTTGTCGTACAGTGTTATAATTAATAATAAAAAAATTAAAAATCAAAAAAAAAATTTTTTGGTTTGTATGGAAAAATGATTTTTAAGGCCCCGCTCTTTAAGGCCCCGTCGCGTAGGGAAGGGAAGGAAAAAAATGAGGGGGTACCGTCTCAACATTTCCAACATTTCCAAAATAAGGGACACTCTAGTGTTCATATATGTTTCATATTTGTCTGTCCACATGCCGCCAATTTTCGTATATGCTCATATATTAAATATATATGTTCATATATGCAATCATATGTGAAATATATATGATTCACATTAGAACATTTTTCACTGGGTTCATACATACCCAGTCAGAAAAATACAATCGCAAAAGCGTTGTGAAAGCGTTGTGGATGGTTGTACAAGCGTTCTGTATACCAACTTCAAAGCGCCTTCAGAAGATCCGAATGATAACATCGATCTACGCTAGGTTTAAAGCGCTGTAAAAGCGATGTAAAAAAGTGCTTTGGGAACGTTTTTTTAAAGTCATCAAAGCGCTTTAAAAACCCAAAGTAAAGAATTTCTGTTTAAGTCGGATATAATATTTTGTTTGATACAACACTCAAAAAATTATGTAGGTAAATTCCAGTGAATATTCACTTAACACAAATGAAATTTCATTTAAAAACCATTCCACAGTTTTTTCTTTTAAAATAAAAACATATGACAGTCAATTTTAAATGTTAATTTAATGACTAACCAAAACATTAAAAAACTAGTGAATATTCAGTTATTTTGTATTGAAAAACAGTAAAACTATAGAAGAAATTTTTTACTGCCGAAATTAAATGTAACAGAAAATTCAGTTTTAAGACAGTAAATTATTTTTTTTAAACTACAGAAACAGTAAAAAACAAGAAATCCATAATAAAATAAATAGAGTCCGACCGAAACCAGTTTTCGAGGCCGAACCGAACCGAATATTCGGCCAAAAAAGTAATATTCGGCCGAAACCGAAACTTAAAAAAAAATTAAAAATGGCATGAATAAAATTATTAAAAAGTTGTAAAAGATTAATACATAGCATATAATGCTTTTAAACCATAGGAATTGTTGTATTTTTGAAAAAAAAAATGTTTTTTAAAAAACTTACAAAAAAAATGTGTATTTCATTTGCAGATTAGGAGAAAATAATTTTTGAACTGAAACAGTTTCACATTTATTGCATTAACTTCTAACATATTCTTCAATTGAACTGAAACAAGTGTAATGAAATACGAAATCAAAAAATTCACCGACTTTTTTTTACATATTTTTTAAAATACCAAAAAGTTTCGGTTTCGGCTAATATTCGGCCAAAATTTTGCCGAATACCGAATAGAGGCCGAAACCCCATTATTCGGCCGAAACCGAGACCGAAACCGAATATTCGGTCGGACTCTAAAAATTAATGATTTTTCTTTTAAAATAACTTTACTGATTACTTTTTAAAATAACCTACAAACAGTTAATGACATAATTTTCTTAGTGAAGGTGAAATCTAAAAAAAAAAAAAAATTTGTACTCCAAAAAAAAAAAATAGAAAATTTTCAAAAAAAATTTCGAAACTTTTCGAAAACTTATGATTTTTTTACTTAAAAACAAAAAGAATTCACAAAAAATTGTTATTCAAAAATAGTTTCGGAACTTAGAAAATTTTTCCAAAAAAAATCTAAAGAACTCTTAAAACGCTTTTCGAATACGCTCGCAAAGCGTTCGAAAAAAACTTTTTGAGATTTTTTTTGTTATAGTGCTTTCCGAACGTTTTTCAAAAACGCTTCCAAAACGTTTGAAAATAGCGTTTTGAGAATGCTTTTTTTTTTGTTACAGTGCTTTCAGAACGCTTTTTTTTTTTAGAACCGTCGTCAATTTCTGCTTGGGTACTTATAAAATATTTTTTTTTGTTTTTTAAATATTTATATTGCACTATGGTTCCGATCATCACTTTTCTTGGCCAATTCTACAAAAATGGAAAGATTGTTGGTTTGAAATAGGTTTTGTGTTTAAAAGTGTTATAATTTTTTGTTTTCCATGTATAATATTATAAGAAATTTTTTTTGTATTTAAACTCAAAAAAATAATTGAAAAAATTTAAAAAATACGCTTTTTTTTTATTTTTAGCTAAATTTGTTTTTGAACGGTAAATGAGTGTATACAAAAACAAAATATGTTTTCTGTTTGTAAGGGTTTACGATTTTCTATAAAATCAATTTTGAGAAAATTGAACATTGGCCAAGAAAGGTCGTCTGCGAAACCATAGTGCATCGGTTACCATTGTGGAGGGTATTTAAAGATTCGGCACTGCCGAATATAGCTTCCTTACTTGTTTTCATTAATTTTTTTATCAATATTTTTTTTATGCATTTTTTTCATATAAATTTTTTATCAAAAATGTTTTTTCAATAAATACTTTTTTCATTTAAAATTTTTTTTTATCAAAAACTTTTTTTTTATCGACAAGAACAGATAAACAGATAGATGGCTATCACTAGAATGTCTTAGAAACCTCGCCCGATATTTCAATGCGATTCAATGGTTTGGGCAAGAGTACAAACTTCGCAGACATTTTTTCAAAAAAGAATATAGTGTTTTAAATTAAAAATTACTATTTTTGATTTATGTATGCTTTTTAGCCTCAGTGTGCAATAAAAAATGTTTAAGCTAAGTTTCCAAAAAAAAATTGGGGGTTCTGGTAGTCTACTTTAATTTTTTGTCTCACTCGCTGACTCAAATTTTATGCACAGTGTCATAGGCTTAAAGTTCAATCCCGACTTCTTCTATGTTTTGTTACCTTTTTATGTAAAACGTACTGTATTACTGTTCTTCAAATGTTGTTTTTTGTTAAAAAAAAAAAAAAAACTTGAATTGTTTTTAAAAATAAATATAAAAAAATAATTTATGTACGAATGTCTATTGGAGGTATTTTTTTTCTTGAACAACATCTTTATAAACTTCAATTTCAGATTAACATTCCAGATAAGAAACAAACGAATTAAAAAAAAAAACAATACTTATGCAATATTGTTTTAGCAAAAAGACATTTCAACACTTTTTTTGTATTTTTTTTTTGCAGGTGATAGATAGATAAAACTGATGATAAATGGAATTGCTAATAATAATGTTGTTTTTTCATTGTTATATTATTAAAACTGCTGTTTGTCCGTCCGTCTGGTCGCCTGTCTATTTATTGTAAATATTTCTAAATCAACAAATTTATTTTATTTTAATTTATTTGAACCTGTATTGAACAAAAAAACTAAATCTAAAAACACACCCGCTTTTAATATTTTTGATGATAAAACAATACAAAAACTCATCGATCATCATCTTCATTATCATCATCGTCGTCTGGCAACACAACAGGAGATGAAGATGTGTAGACAGCAGCAGAGGCAAGCAGCATTAAGTTATTCAGTAGTTCCAACCAACATCATCAAACCAGGGAATTTTATCTAACGTCAAAAATACCAGCCAACAATTCAACCAACATATTCATGAAACAGTAAACATCAGGTTGGTCGGTCGGTCTCTATTGTTTTAACAACAAAAAAAAAAAAAAAACATCATCAAAAAGTTTAAACGTTTTTTTTTTCATCAATGAAGCTTCATCATTTATATTTTTTTTTCGAAGACGTTATAATTTTTTTTCATGTTAACACATGCCAAAATGTGTTTTTTTTTTTTTATTATTTTAAAAGAAGACTATCTATAAATTTATTTAAATTGTTTTCTTTTAATACGAAAAATCGCAGTCTTCAATGAGAGACTTGAAGGCATCGACATCGACATCATCATCAATATAAAACTTTATTGAAATTTTGAAAAAACTTTAGTACGCGATACACGCGAAGTAACAGCAGTTTAAATTACAAAAACGTGCAAAAAAATATTACAAAACAAAAGAAAATCAAAAATTAAATTTAAAATAAAATTATTAAGGATTTTCAGTGATAAAAACAAAATATTAATATGAAAGTGGTAATAACAATAAAATATAAAATTTAAGAAAAAGACTGTAATAATTATATGGACTTTTAATAAAAAAAAATGCATTTCCCAGAATGTAAAATTATCTTGTTAATATAATAAATTAATTAAATTAAGTAATTGTGTGCAGAATTTTTTTTTTTTAATGATTTGATTTGTGATAATAACATTTAACATTTTAAAATATCTGAGCCATTCCATTTAATATCGACGTTTAATAATAGATGTGCTCCGATTTTATAAAATTTTGTGATCATGTGCTGTAGTGTAGAGTGGTGCAAAGAAACAAAATATTTTAAATGGCGAGCTCCGCAAAGCTACAATCATACCTACTTGAAAAAATAAGTTCATTTTAAAAAAAACATAAAAAAAGTTTTTACTTAAGGTCGCTTAAAATTAAAGCGCTTGGTCAGTAGATAATAAACATCCAGTACCTTGGATTTTTCCGTTGAATCATTTTAAGATAATTTAAAAGCAAGTAAGAAAGTTATAGTCGGTCAAGACTGACCATATGATACCCTACACCAGTGTTTTCCGGAAAATGGGTCCCAAGTCCAAACATGTACCGATTGTATCTGTCTTTTGTTAGATCTTTATTTAGTGCAGAAAACACACACAGATTAAATTTTAGTGGAATTGGTTTATTTTTTGTCAATAAACCAATTTAACTGAATACACTGTGCAACAAATTTTGGGTCATCGCATTGAGCCTCAATGCCTTCAACGCCATATGAAAGTAGGCCATCAAATGGACAAAATCACCAAATGGTTTTGTAAAGTCAGTTCGGTTTTTTTTTTTATAGCCCACTAAAGTTTTTATTTTTTTATCAAAGGCTTTTGGAAAACGTCTAAAATACTAGAGTTTGCAAATAATCGAGATATTTCATAATCGCGATTACGATTAAAAAAATTGCCGTTAATCGCGATTACGATTAATCGAATTTTTTAAATAATTTGAGTTGCAATCTTTAAAAAAAAAAAAATCTTTTGAAATTTACATTTTAGAACGTATTTTTAGGAACAAAAACTGTTATTTTTAAGATTTTTAAGAAATTATTCGAGATTTTAGCACCACGGTCTCTTTTTTTAGTATATCATTGCGCTCGAGCGTCCTTGAGAATTTTTAGTTAATATTTTTTTAAAACTTAAAACTGTTTTTTGTCGAAAGTCTAAGAACGATATCGACCAATTATCTTTCCGAATCAAGAAATTTGCGTTAAAATGGCATCGATTTGTTTTTGCATATTTGTGCATATTTTGGTAAAAATGCATATTTTTGCATATTTTGATTTCAAATGCATTTTTTGTGCATATTTATAATTTTTGAGTGCATGTTTTTGCATATTTTGGCATAAATTAGCAAAAACACTAATTAAAAATTTTTTTTTTCAAAACCTATTTTAAAAAATTATTTTGAATATACGAAAAATTATTTTTTTGTCTTTTTAATTTTTTATAGATTTTCTTAATTTCTAAAAAATCTTGCTTCTGTACAGTTTTAAATGTTACTATTTAAAACCGGCGTTATTTTTTACTTTTTGAAAAGTTTTTCCTATGAAAACAAGATTTTTATTGTGCACAATTTATTTTTTAGTGCATATTTTTGGGTTTTTTAGTGCATATTTTTAATTTTATAGCGCATATTTTTGATTTTTTAGTACATGAAAATCTCATCCCCACTTATAATTAAAATTCTTTGTTGATAAAATTTCATACATATTTTAATTTTTGACATCTTTAACTCTTTTTAAATGATCAAGAAGATTTTTGGAGAAAAATACTAGATTTTCTTACATCTTTATTGCGGTTAAATAAACTCTTCAAAGAGTTCTTCAATCAGCGCTGAAAAGTGACATGATTTTACTGGGTCTTAATAGCTTTTTATCTTTGCTACTAAAGAGTACTCTAAACTGTGACTGATTTGGATTCGCTCTTTGGATCATGAGTTCTTTCCAAAGCTGCTTCCAGTTTACCAAAATTTGTCGTGTCAAAATACCTGCCGATGGCCAGTTAGCTCTTGTGAGGAAATTTATTTAAAAATTAACAAGGCATCATTAGTCAACCAGCGGTCAAAGTATGAAAAAATTAAGTTTTTGACAAAATTTTATGTCCAAATTCGTTGACCAAAGGCTTTTGAGTATATTTTAAAAACAAAACTCTTTAAAATTTATTGAGATCAGAATTAAAATTTTACCTTAAATTTGAATGACTTTTACGAGAAAAGGAAAGAAAAATCGCAAACAAGTTAAATGAACCATGGGTCAACCCATCAAAACTTTCCGGTTTGACAAATAATTTTAATAGAAACTTTAAAATTGGTTTCAAAAAATTTTGGAACTGATTTAAATTCGTTATAAAAACAGTGTATTTCATAGAAAATTTTTAATCGTAATCGCATCATTTTTTTGTCGATTACGATTACGATTAATTGGTGCGATTAATCGCGATTACGATTACGATTTTAATCGTTTTGCAAACTCTATAAAATACTATAATAAGAACAATTTAACTGAATACACTGTGCAACAAATTTTGGGTCATCGCATTGAGCCTTAATGCCTTCAACGCCATATGAAAGTAGGCCATCAAATGGACAAAATCACCAAATGGTTTTGTAAAGTCAGTTCGGATTTCTTTTTTATAGCCCACTAAAGTTTTTATTTTTTTATCAAAGGCGTTTGGAAAACGTCTAAAATACTATAATAAGAACACATCTGAACTTCAAAATATGATTTGATGTCTTCAGTGAAATGTTATGGCGGTTGTTTTCTTAGAACATTTTAACCCTCTAACTGCCATTTTAAAGGGTCATTTTAGTCCTTTTTAAAAAACTAAACACAGAAGTCTAATAAAACGTCCATTTAGAGGGTTAAAATGTTCTACAAATATTTTCCTCATAAAATTTAACTTGGGGTTGTCGAATGTTCAAAGTTTGTGCGACATGCGCAAAGTGCTTAAAAAGGATCAAGTATAAATAATCAAAGTTTGTTATTTATTTTTACCAAAGCAGTGTTAAAAAATATCGACAAAAAACAGTGCAAATATACTTTTGAGCTAAAAATTATGTTCTGATGTGATTTATAAAATTTGATGATTATTCTATTCTTTGACCAAATTAACCCTCTAGCTCCGTTTTAAAGGGTAATTTTTGTCATTTTTTAAAAGAAATACAAAAAAGCCTATATAAAAAGGCAGTTAAAGGGTTAAAATGTTTTACAAATATTTACTAAGGCACGTCTAACATAAGACAGAAAGTTCGTGCAGCATATAGAAAATGCTTAAAAATTTTAAAGTATTAAATTTATTTTTTTTTATATTTTTTTGGGCCGAAAAAAAAATACAAGTAACAACGTTAAATTCGACTTTGTCGAATGTCCACTATGTAAAAAAGTTTATTTGCAAAAAAAACAAACAAAAATTAAAAAAAAAAATTCGACGATAATGTTTTTTTTTTTAAATATGTTTGGACTTGTTTAAGTACCATTCGGTGATCGATTCTGTTCACATGTGTCAACCAGCCGCCGAATTAAAGCATTTTGTTTTTTTAAGTTATGTTGAATGTACCACAATTTTCGAGGTGTTCTTACATTTTCGTTCATAACTTTTTAACCGCTGAACCGATTTCGCTCAAATGCAATAACAAACTGCTTAGGGCAACAACAAGTAAATATCCTAAGTCTTTGTTATATCTGTTTAATACTTTGGCCGTGATCACCATTTCAGATATCTTGGGAAAAAGTCGCGTGATGCCGTTCTAGCGGAAATTTGTTGGCGGAGCAAAATAAAATTGAGGACGAAGAAGGAGTAGGTGAGGAAAATACCTTAGCTTTCTTTTTAGTCAAAAAAGGGTACAATTTGACAAAAAAGTTTTGGATTAAAAAAAAAAAATTGTGGTACATTCAACATAACCTAAAAACACAAAATGCTTTGATTCGGCGGCTGTTGACACATGTGAACAGAATCGATCACCAAATGGTATTTAAACAAGTACAAACATATTAAAAAAAAACATGTTGTCAAATTTTTTTTTACCAAAAAATTTTTTTCGCGGATTTTTTTTTTTAAATTTTTTTTGCAAATAAACTTTTTTACATCGTGGAGGGTATCAATACCCTCTGTCTTAGACGTGCCCTAGTAAAATTTGATGCAGAAAATATTTGTAAAACATTTTAACCCTTTAACTGCCTTTTTTTATAGACTTTTTTGTATTTCTTTTAAAAAAGGACAAAAATTACCCTTTAAAACGGGAGCTAGAGGGTTAATTTGGTCAAAGAAAAGAATCATCATAAAATTTTATAAAACACATCAGAACATAATTTTTAGCTCAAAAGTATATTTTAACTATTTTTTGTCGATATTTTTTAACACTGCTTTGGTAAAAATAAATAACAAACATTGATTATTTATACTTGACCCTTTTTAAGCACTTTGCGCATGTCGCACAAACTTTGAACATTCGACAACCCCTAGTGAAATTTTATGAGGAAAATATTTGTAGAACATTTTAACCCTCTAAATGGACGTTTTATTAGACTGCTGTGTATTTTTTTTTTTTTTCCTTTATTTATTCCTCGTGGGAACATAGGGCTTCAACAATACATTTCCATTCTAATCTATTATTACATAAAATTTTACATTCGTCCCAAGTTTTATTAATTGATGTCAGATCTTTAATAAGAGTTCTTCTCCAGGTAGTAACGGGCCGTCCACAGCGTCTGGTTCCTTGAGGATTCCAGTCTAATGCCATTCTTGATATCGAGTTTTGGGGTTTTCTAATAGTGTGGCCAATCCACTTCCATTTTTTCCTCATAATTTGCTTGCCTATGGGCTCCTCATTTGTGATATTCCATAAATTATCATTGCTTATAGTAATTGGCCAGAAGATTTTACAAATAATTCTCAAGCGTTTGTTGATGAACACTTGGAGTCGCTGTTTTATACTTTCAGTCAGCAGCCACGTTTCACTGCCATATAACAAGGTTGATTTAACACAAGCATTAAATATTCGTAGTTTCGTTTTTCTTGTTATTTGGGTTGAACGCCAAATTTTAGTTAGACGCCCGAATGTACTGCTAGCTTTATTTATTCTGTTGGATACGTCGTCATCAATTCCACCATAAATGGACATTATACTGCCAAGGTAGCAAAATTTATTAACGAAATCTACCTTGTTATTGTCGATTGTTATTGCTTCGTTTGTGGTGTTATTCAGCCGCATAGCAAATGTTTTTTTAATATTTATCTCAAGTCCAACGTTTTTAGCTAATGAGACCAATTCGTCTGTTTTCTCTTGCATATCCGATAACCTATGCGAGAGAAGGCAAATGTCATCTGCGTAGTCTAGATCCTCTAGTTGCTTGAAGAGTCCCCAGGTAATACCTCTTCTTTTAAGACACAGATTTGTCATCATGTGGTCCAAAACAACTGCAAAAAGTAGTGGAGATAAAGGACATCCCTGCCTGACGCCGATGTTGGTGTTAAATGTAGTGCTTAAAGCACCATTGTGAAGAACTTGTAGCTCGGCGTTTTCATACATGTTTTTGATTATTCTAATAATTTTGTTCGGAACACCTTTCCATTTTAGAGCATACCAAATTGCAGTCCTATTAATAGTGTCAAAAGCTTTTGTAAAATCAATAAACAGCAAATAGAGTGGAGATTGCCATTCAATTGACTGCTCTATTATTATACGAAGCGTATTGGCTTGGTCTACGCAGCTTCTAAGCGGGCGAAAGCCTGCCTGCTCATCACGTAGGGAGTTTTCAACAAGTTGAAGTCGGGTGTATAAAATTGTAGCCAATATCTTGTAAATGGTGTTAAGTATCGTAATTCCTCTCCAGTTACCACAGTCTTTTAAATCATTTTTCTTAGGGATTTTAATAATGGTTCCTCTTGTCCACATTGGTTCAATACGCTCACTGATCCATGCGTTAACGATGTGAGGATGTAGAAGCTCTCCAAAGCTTTGGGGATTTGCGAGTAACAGGTCGGCAGGAATACCATCTTCACCAGGGGATTTATTTCTTTTTTGCTTCGAGATTGCGTCTATGGTTTCCGCCAAGGAGGGTGGGTTGTCAGGTATCATGTTTAGAATTTGTGTAGGCGCGTTTGGGAGTGGGTTTAATGTACCACTTAAGTTGGAGTTACTTATATCCTCAAAGTGTTCCTTCCACCTGTTCAACTGTTCTTCTGTGGACGTAATCATTTCACCATTTTTGTCACGAATTGGTTGGCAAGGCTTACGTTTATTGTTTGTGATGCGGTTTATTATTTGATAGAGTTCCTTGGTATTGTTAGAACCAGCAGCAGCCTCTGCTTCTATGGCAAGGGAGTTCATATAGTTTCTTTTATCATTCCTAGCGGATCTTTTGACTTTCTTAGCAGCTGTGGAGTACTGTAGTTCGTACCTCGTATCATTTACTAACAGTTTCTTTGTGTTGTTTCTTTCTTCGATAAGGTTCCATGTTGTATCTGTAATCCACGTCTTTCTCTCTGGCTTAGAAAGTGGACCTAGACTTCTGATTGCAATATCTTTTATCTTGAGGCTTGTATCTTCCCATGTACTTGTTACGTTCTGTGCCACATTGTCTCTCACAAGAGAGCTTATTTGAGTTTTAGTTTCCTGGTTGTTCAGTTTTTTTAAATTGAAACGTCTATTATTGGATTGCGGATTTTTCCTTTTCTGATTTTTTAGTTTCAGTTTTACGTATGCAACTACTAATTCGTGATCACTATTAATATCAGCCCCCCTTTTTGTACGTACATCTTGCAATGATGTTTTCCATTTATGACTTATACATATGTGGTCAATTTGATTACGTGTATTTCTGTTTGGTGATGTCCATGTATATTTATGTATATCCTTGTGAGGAAAAAGAGAACCGCCAATTACCATTTGAAAAGTTTGACATAAATCAGTAAACCTTTCTCCATTATTATTACGTTCACCTAAACCATTACGACCCATAATGTTGCTCATGCCATCGTTACTTTTACCAATTTTCGCATTTAAATCGCCCATTAGGATGACTATATCGCGCCTTGGGATGTCCATTAGAGTTGCGGCTAGTCTGTCGTAAAATTCATTTTTATTAATATCATCAGCTTCCTCAGTGGGCGCATAGCATTGCACGATTGTTATACAATGTTTTACGTTGCTGTAAAATCTAGCCATTATTATACGGTCAGTAATTGGTTTCCAGGTCTTTAGTGATTTGCATAAATTTTTGGATATTATTATTCCAACCCCACTTTCGCATTTATCATCTTTGCCGCTATGCAGAATTATGTTGCCATTTGAAGATGTTTGTTGACCACACCCTTTCCAACGCATCTCGCTTACACCTAGCACATCAACCTTATATCGCGACATTTGCTCCTCTAGTTGTATGAGTCTTGTTGTACCATTTAGCGTCCTTACGTTCCATTGTCCGATGCATAACCTTTTACGTGTGCCAAAATTCGTCATCATTAATCGATCATTTTCATTATGTATTGTAGAATTTTCAATCTTTTTGGAGTTTCAAGTAGACAGGGGATTAACCTATCGTACTCAATTCTGGTACTGGGGCTGCCAGCTTTTAGTATCCAGACATACTAGTATATTTTACCCGATTGGGTTTTGGCATTGGATAATTAATGGCGCCAATTATCGCCATGACAATAGGAGCCTCATCGGCGCTCAGTATTTTAAAGTAACACGCTTGCCAGATCGTGTCCTACTGAGACCCTCTTCTCTTATTCGCTGAGCTGTCCGCCACTTCCTCATATGAGGTAGTTGCCCTGCATACTTAATGCAGAGTCTTCCACTATCCGCAACCTGTGGAGGCGTCCCCTAGCACTTCAGCTGTGCATCCAATTGGTTATTATATTCTATTTCCAGGGAGGAAAGGGAATATAATATCCTGGGGGGATAGACTGCTGTGTATAGTTTTTTAAAAAGGACTAAAATGACCTATTAAAATGCCAGTTAGAGGGTTTAAATGTTCTAAGAAAAGAACCACCATAAAATTTCACTGAAGACATCAAATCATATTTTGAAGCTCAGATGTGTTCTTATTATAGTATTTTTGACGTTTTCCAAACGCCTTTGATAAAAAAATAAAAACTTCAGTGGGCTATAAAAAAGAAATCCGAACTGACTTTGCAAAACCCTTTGGTGATTTTGTCCATTTGATGGTCTACTTTCATATGGCTTTGAGACCATTGAAGCTCATTTTTCTTGTTGCACAGTGATATCGGTCGAAATGTTTATATGGGAGACTAAGTCCTAAAATGGTCCAAATATATTCCGATTTGATTTGGTTACTGAAGTACACGTTTAACACCTAAAAATTAAATTTTTATCAAATATTTCCACTTTTATGAATTTTGAGGGAATTAGATGAATATCGGGAAGGAGGTTTGTATGGGGACTAGCAGAAGGACTGACCCGATTCCTTTGAAATTTGGAATGGTGTTTCGTGCATACAAAATTTGTTTACTTGCTCAAAGTGATATCTGTTATAATACGGTTATTAGAGTCATTTAAGCCGAATCCAAAGGGGGCGTTTGTATAGGGGGTAGGGCTGTCAATCCCGAAATCCCGAATCACGAAATCCCGGGATTTTTGTCATAAAATGAATCCCGAATCCCGGGATTTTTAAGCTCAAATCCCGGGATTTTTGAAATATTAAAAATGTATGAGAATTTATTTTTAAAAATACAACTTTGTCCAAATTTTGTTACATTTACATAAGCAAATTAAAACTAAAACCTTTTTTAATTTCCAACGTAGCTGGCCACGAATTTGGCTGAGCTGAGAATTCTACCCAGGCTAGCTGAATAAAAGTACAACGCCCTAACCATAAAGCCACAGTCACGGAGCCCTTTGACCAAAGTTTGCAGGTTTTTGGCGAAAAATTTCTAAAAAAAACCCGAAACTTTGATCGATGGGCGCCACGGGTAAATTTAATCCGATTGGCCTCAAATTTGTACCACATAAGTTTTAGGAGTAGGAGAATAAAAATTTTTCCGAACGTTCAAAATTGGAAGAAACCATTTTTTTTTACAAAAAAAATTAAAGTCTAGTGTTATAAATTATTACTTTTCTCCTTTAAATGTTTTTATTATTTTAAATTTTCTTTAATTAGTGTTAAAATTATACAGTGCAACAAACAAAATTGGAATGGGATGAAACCAAAAGCAAATAAAAGTTGTTATTTTGCATAACAAACCCCTCAAAGTTTTTTTAGTTCATTGCTAAATATTTAATAATAATAATTACTTAAAAACTGCATAAGTGGCGTATACTTAATTTTTTAATTACCTTTATATATCAATCAGAATTATTAGAAATATTTTTTTTAATAATTTCGTTGTAGCGAAATAAACCCATATGCACAATAAAATTGAAACATAGAGTCTACTATTTTTTTACTCTTATAATCAAAGAAATTTATCCTGAAAAATCCCGGAATCCCGAAAAATCACGTAATCCCGAAAAATCCCGGAATCCCGGGATTTCGATTTTCAAATCCCGAATCCCGGGATTTTAGAAAACCGATCCCGTTTGACAGCCCTAATAGGGGGTAGGTCTTGACATGGCCGATTTTCTCCAATTTCAATAGGCCTCGTCCTTGGGCAAAAAGATGCTTAAGTTTCAAGTTTCAAGTCAATTGATTGAAAATTGCTTAAACCGAATTGTATCGTGCTTAAACCGATAGATGGACAGACGGACAGACAGACGGACGGACAGACGGACGGACGGACGGACATCGCTAAATCGACTTAAAAAGTAATTCTGCGTCGATCAGTATACTTGAAGGTAGGTCTAGGACCAATATTTCGGTTAGTTACAAACATCAGCACAAACTCATTATACCCTGTACCACAGAGTGGTGTAGGGTATAAAAATTGTCTCGAATCTTAAATTTAGCTATACGAATCTTTAAATTAGATGAAAGATGTGACTTAATATTACTTATAATTTTATTTTTTTTTAATTTGGGAATTTTTCTACAAAAAACTGTAAAAAAGAAAATGTTTGAGAATTGAAAATTTTTCTTTGTAAAAAATCTGAACCTTTTTCTATAGAAAAAATGTCTCCGAATTTGAGACTTATTCTATAGGAAAAAGGTCTTACAATCTGAGACTTATTCTATATTAAAAGGGTCACAGAATCTGACACTTTTTCTATAGAAAAAGGTATAGAAAAACTTTAAAATTGTTCACACCCTCAAATTTTTTTTTTCGTATTTTTGTGAAAAGAATTTCAAAATTCCAAAAGTCTCAGACTTTTTTTTCTAAAGGAAAAAGGTCTCAGAATTTGAAAATTTTTCTAAAAAGGTCTTAAAATTTTAGACTTATTTATAGGAAAAAGGTCACTGAATCAATCTAAGAATCTCTGAATTTGAGACCTATTTTAAGGAAAAAGGTCGCAGAATGTAAGTCTTTTTTAAAAAGAAAAGGGTTTCAAAGTCTGAGGCGTTTCATTGTTAAAAAAGTCTCAGAAGTTGAAACTTACTCAACTGGAAGAATGTCGTAGAATTTTAGACTTTTTCTATGGAATGTAAGATTTTTTCTATAAGAATAAGGTATCAGAATTTTTGAATTTTTCTATAGTCTCAGAATTTTTGACATTTTCTATAAGAAAAAGGTCTCAAAATCTACACGTTTTCCTTAGAAAAAGTTCCAGAATCTTAAGACTTTTTTTATATAAGAAAAAAGTCTCAGAATCTGAGACTTTTCTGTTGGAAAAACGTTTCAGAATTTTGGACTTTTTATATTGGAAAGGTTCTTAGAATCTTAGACTTTTTCTATAGGAAAAGGGTCTTAGAATCTGAGACTTTTTCTTTTGGAAAAGGTTTTAGAGTCTGATACTTTTTTTAAAGAAAAACGGTCTCACAATCTTAAACTTCCTAAAAAATTTCTCTAAATCTTTTTTTTATAGGAAAAAGGTCTCAGAATTTGTCACTGTTTTTCGTTAGGGAAAAAGTGTCAGAATTTTAGACTTCTTCTATATAGGAAAAAGCTGTCAAAATCTGGGACTTTTTCTGTAGGAAAAGGGTCTGAGAAGTTGATATTTTTTTAGGAATAAGGTCTCAGAATCTGAGAATTTTTTTTAGGAAAAAGGTCTAAGAATCTGAAAATTTTTTTATAGAAAAAAGGTTTAAGAATCTGAGAAATTTTCTATAAAAGAAAGTCTGAGACTTTTTCTATAGGAAAAAGGTCTGAGAATCTGAGACCTTTTATTTTGTAAAAACGTCTCAGAATCTGAGACTTTTTCTATAGGAAACAAATCTAAGAATTTGAGACTTTTTCTATAAAAAAAAATATAAAAAATCATTTCTTCATGAAAAATGTCTCACATCTGATATTTTCTATGTAGAAAGAATTTCTTTTAATGAAAAGATTTAGTATAGAAAAATACGTCAAATGTGTTTGAATCTGAAAATTGGAAGATCTCAGAATCTGAGATTATTTCTGTTTGAAAGATGTCTCAGAATCTAAACCGTTTAATATCAAAAGCGTTACCTTTTCTATAGGAAAAAATTTCTAAGAATGCAAAAAAAAAAAAATTCAGACTTTTCGGTAGGATAAATGTCTTAAATTTCTCAGTTTTTATTAAGACAAAATGTTTTAGTGTCTGAGACTTTTTTTATAGAAAAAATGACTTCTGAGACTTCAGGAAAAAGTATCCCGGAATCTAAGAAAATTTCTTAGATTGTGAAAATTTAAAAAAGGTTTCATAATCTTAAACTTTTTCTGTAGGAAAATGTTTGATAGTCAGAATCTAATACTTTTTCTATAGGAAAAATTTTTGTAGAAAAAATTTCATATTTTCTTAGAATTTTCGATTGGAAATATGTCTTAGAAAATATTTGAGAATCTTAGACTTTTTCTAAGGACAAGTGTCTCAGAAAACAATACTTTTTCTATAGAAAAAAGTCTCAGAATCTAAGAAATTGCCGCGAAAAAATTTAAAAAGCATTAAAGTCTTTTTTTTCACGTTGGCTCATAATATTAGAATTTTTCTATTGGGATAATAGTCATAAAATTTCTCTTTATGCAAATGACTCAGAAAAATTTCAAAATCAGTAAGTTTTAAAATTTTCTGAAATCTGACACATTTTCTATTGGAAAAATGTTTCAGAATATGGGTATTTTGCAATCCAAAAAAGGACCTACGAATTTCTTGAGGAGACATTTTTCAAAATATCAAATATTTTCTTAAGTTGTTCAACCTTTTCTATAGGAATAAGTTTTTAAAATTTGTAAATGTTTTTATAAAAAATCAAAGGAAAAGGTTAACTCTAAAAACCTTAACTAATGATGCTAGTCCAAACTGATGTTCCCTGCAAATTAAAATTTTGAGTTAAAAAAAAATGTCCCCCCCAAAAAAACCAAGAGCTGGATCCGCGCCTGTACATACGGAATGACAAACTTATATATACGCTCCATCACCAGAGTGGAGGATATAAAAAAAACGATAATAAACCACTATTTGCTGTGCTACACACAAAAAATTATTGGCTAAAAAATTTCAATTAAATCTATTGATCAACAAAATTTAAATAAGTCAATTATGGTTTTGATCAACATTTTTGTTATTTTCTTTAACTATCAAATTTCAAATTTTCAGCATACCAGATTTGTTTTCGCTTCAATTAATTTGAATACATTTATTCAAAAATATACTTTATACTAGGGTTTTAATTTTTTTTTATTGTCCGCAATATATTGGAAAGCAAAAAATATGAATTTCTTCTTTTTTTGTAAAATCAATCATTATTTTAATTGACTTTAAATAAAAAATTGATTAAATTTTTGATCAAAATCGAAAAAGTGATTAATTGAAAAAAAAAAATCAATTAATCACCTACAATTTGATGATTGCTATAACAATTTTCCATTAAAAAATTAATTGAATCCGCGTTTTTGTTGATTGACTTATTGATTGATTGACAAAATATGCACTTAAAACTTAAAAAATATGCATTTAAAAATTATTGTTTTTACAAAAAAAAAAGGTTTATCAACATTAATTATCAACATTAATTAAATTTTGTCAAATACTTTAAGGACCTCGAAAGTTCTTACAGCGGTATGTTTGAGAGGAAAACATTTTTTATAAGTAAAATATTTTTTTATTGACACATTTTATGATAAAAATCTTTTTAATTGAACAAATTTACTTAAGAAGTTTTTTTTCTTTGAGTCAAAAAATTTTTATAAAAAAAAAAAAATTATTAAAGTAAAATTTTTTTTAGAACCAGAATTACACTCAAAAAAAAAAGTTTGTAAAATGACATAAAATCCCCGTGATTTTACAGGCAGGTTTTGTAAAATATGTACTAGCAAGAATCCCCGTAATGTTACGGGGATAATTTGTAAATTGATTTAACAAAAAAATTACGGGGAGAAAGTGTAAATTTACAATTTTTTTTGTAAAATATTATTGTAGATTTACAAAAAAAGTTGTAAATTTACGAAATAAAGTAGAAAATCAAAAAATAAAATTGTAGATTTACAAATTGTTTGGTTTAGCTACAGTTTTTTATGGCAAAAAACTTGCATATTTACAGTAAAAAGTGGTAAATTTACAATTTTTATTGTAAATATACCATTATTTCACATCCTATAGTTCCACCATTGCTTTGCACTATCTGTGCAGCGAATTTCATTAAGATTGGCTTAGCCGTTTTTGAGTGATAAAGGTGGTAATTTTTCGCCTCTTTTTCCGAATGCAATCTTATAATTACCGCTCGGTATCAGCACTAAAAGGGGCGTGAAAATTTACGCACCTTTCTCCAGTTCTGATCCTACAATGCACTTGGTTAGCCGAAAGAAAATCTGTTCAGCTGTTTGTGCGTGATTGCAAAACAGGCATATAACGTTTAGTATAGTACAAAGGGGCATGGCATTTTACGCTTCTTTAACCCATCGTAGTATAATATGACCTATAGTTCCTCAGTCGGTTAGCACTATTAGTGCTGAAAATTTAATTAAAATCGGATCAGCCGTTTTTGCGTGATTGCGGAGCATGCAGAAATAACTTTTAATACAATACAAAGGGGAGTGGCATTTTTCGCCCCTTTGTCCGGACACGCTCTAATTTGGCCTATAGTTAGTACTCGGTTAGTAGTATCTGTGGTGAAAATTTTATTACAATCGGTCCATCCATTTTTTACATAAAGATGTCATTAGTGGTAGAATGTAAAAAATAGATTTTGCCACGCCCCTCCGCCCACAGACTAAAAATTAAAAATGTGACTTGAAAGTGTTACTCGCCAGCCTATTCTGAATATTCCCTGAAAATTTCATCAAGATCGGTCCAGCCGTTTTCGCGTCCATAAGGAACATACATATAGCCGTTTTTTGCATTATTGCGGAGTATGTAGAAATAAATCTCAATTCAATTCAAAGTGGTATGGCATTTTACGTACCTTTGTCCGATAACGCTCAAATTTGGCACATAGTGAGTACTCAGTTAGTACTATCTTTGATTTAAATTTCATCAAAATCGGTCCATGCGTTTTTTATATATAGATGTCATTAGTGGTGGAATGCAAAAATTGGATTTTGCCACGCCCCTCCGCACACAGACGGAAAAATCCGACTTGACAGTGTTACTCGCCAGGCTATTCTGAACATTCCCTGAAAATTTCATCAATATCGGTCCAGCCGTTTTCGAGTCCATACGGAACATACATACATACATACATACACACATCCATTTTTATATATATAGATTTTTTTTTAGAAAAAAAAATGCTTTAAAAATATTTCTTTTCACTTTTTTTTTAATTTTTCCATTCTGAAGTCAATAAAAATTAACTTAAAGACAAAAGACCCACACCGACTCTAAGCGAATTCCAAAAAAATGCAATTTTTCTGTAGAAAATTTTAAATTAAAAGAGTTTTTTACTTTACGATTAGTAAAATATATAAGAATAGGAAACATTTTTCAGAATCAAAACATTTTACTTCCAGAAGAAATTTTCTATTAGAAATGACTCAGAATATGATTTCTGCAAATAAAAATATTTTTCCATAAGAAATAGGTTTTAAATTTTCCTAAGAAAGTTTTGATAAAATATTGATGAAAATTGAAAAAAGTCAAATTTATATGAAAATTTGCAAAAATATGCATTTATACCAAAATATGCAAAAATATGCAGCTACAAATCGATGCCATTTTATAGCAAACTTCTTGATTCGGATAGATATTAAGTTTGTTGTATGATTAAAGTACCGAATAAAAACATGCATTTTCATTAAAGTACTTGCCCTACTTATAAGACACTATTTTAAAACAAACATTTGCAGATTCAGAGACACATTTCCTATTAAAAAATTCTCATCGACGTTAATTATACATATAATTACTAAACTAATTTTAAGAAGATTTTACATTTATTTTATTTTTGTTTGTTATTAATTACTAGCTATACCCGGTCCGCGTTGCTGGCCCTAGGAAAAAAACTGTTTTATATTGGATCTTAATTTAAATATAGTGCCGGACAAAATTAAAGTACAGGTCCGTTCCAGCTAGTAACCTTTGGTTCCACCCTCGGTTAGCACTATCTATAGAGAAATCTCTACAAAATCGGTTCAGCCGTTTTTGCGTGATTTCGAAACAGACAGACATAACGTTAAGTATAGTTCAAAGGGGCGTGTCATTTAACGCATTTTTATCGAATCCTGATAGTCTAAAGTTCCATGCTGCATCCTTGATTAGTACTATCTGTGCTGCGAATTTCATTGATATCATCTTTGCTGTTTTTGTTTGATTGCGAAAGAAGAGGAAATAACTTTTTATTTATGAAAAACGGGAGTGACATTTAATACCCTCTTGCCGAATCGCACTCTACATATTACCTACAGTTCCCGCTCTGTTAGTTCTATCAGTAGTGACAGATTCGGCTTATCCGTTTTTGCGTGATTTCAAAACAGGCAGATATAACGTTCAGTATAAAACAAAGGGCCGTGGCAATTTACGCCACTTTGTTCAATCGTGGTCAGTATAGTACAAAGGGCGTTGCAATTTTGATCCCTTTTTCCAATAACGATCTTATATGACCTACGTATGCACTTTGTTAGCACTATATGTAATGAAAATGTCATGAGAATCGGTTCAGCTATTTTTGCGTGATTGCGAAGACAACGTCCTGTATACTACAAAGGGGCGTGGCATTTTACGCCCCTTTTTCCAATCGCAGTATAACATGTCCTATAGTTCCGCACTCGGTTAACACTATCAGTACTGAAAATTTAATTAAAATCCAATCAACAGTTTTTGCGTTATTGCGGAGCATGCAGAAATAACATTCAATTCAATACAAAGGGGCATGGCATTTTACGCCCATTTGTCCGATCACGCTCTTATTTTGCACATAGTTAGTATTTGGTTAGTAATATCTTTGGTTCAAGTTTTAGCAAAATCGGTCCATCCGTTTTTTATATATAGCTGCCATTAGTGGTGCAATGTAAAAATTCGATTTTGCCACGCCCCTCCGCTCACAGGCAAAAAAGCATAGCATTTTACGCCCATTTGTCCGATCATGCTCTAATTCGGCATATAGTTAGTACTCTGTTAGTACTATCTTTGGTTTAAATTTCATCAAAATCGGTCCATTCGTTTTTTATATATAGATGCCATTATTGGTCCAATGTGAAAATTTGATTTTGCCACGCCCCTCCGCCCACAGGCAGACAATCAAAAATCTGACCGCACAGTGTTACTCCCCAGGCTATTTTATATATTTCTTGAAAATTTCATCAAGATCGGTCCAGCCGTTTTCGTGTCCATACGGAACATACATACATACATACATACATCCATTTTTATATATATAGATTAGGGCGGGTCGATTTTTTTTGTTAAAAATCGTATAGCAAAAACATAATCTCCAATAAATTCTAAGAACATTTCCCAAAGAAACCATGTTTCTAAAATCAAACCCTATACCGCGCCTAACGACATGAAGATTTGTCCGTCCGTCCTATTTTTCATAAGCAAAACATAGAACTTGACTCTTTTTTGGTGTTTGTGTTAATTTTTGGGCTTTGGTGTGCTCTGAGGTATATAGTAAAATTTTATTGGCAACATATTTGTAGAACATTTCATCCCCACCCTGCCCCTCTTTCGGGGTGTTTTTTGCGATTTGTTAGAATAAAGCCAAAAAATACCGTTATGAGAGGGAGTTAGAGGGTTAATATGTTTCACAAAAATATTTGCCATAATATTTTCTACAAAGTTGCTGAACATACCCTACACCACAGATGTAAAGAAAACATAGTTTTATATACCGATATGCTGCAAGAACATATCCAGCGGCAATGTTTTACTAATTGCCGCTGGATATAATTCGAACAATTTGTGGGATTATGACCAGCATAATCCCTGAAATGGAGAAATAAATGATTAGATTGATTTGTATTGAAAATGCCACAGACGAAAAATTATAATAAGAAATTATAATAAGAAATTTTAACAATAAATCGCTGATTTTAGCGTTAATCCATGATAATGTTACTCCATTATTTATTTTATATTGGGTTGCAGTATATTAACATGTAGCGTGATACTCTGAAAGTAAGTGCATGGGTTGTAGGTTCGATTCCCTCCAAAGCCTTTGTATGTTAATTACAAAGGGAAGCTGGTTTTTCTTAGTAAATAAAATTATTTCATTGAGGATCATAATATTTTGTAAAAAAAAATACACTCAAAAAAATAAACTGGTAAAACGCCCGGTAAAATGCCTTGTAATCCCGTTCTACCAATATTTAACTATTTTCCTTGTTTTTTAACAAAAAATCTTGTACTTTGCTCAAACGAGAACTACAGTTTTATTGGTAATTTTACAAGTTTATTTTCGTAATTGTATTCTACCACTTTGAAAGGTTATTTTACAAAAAAACTGTAATTTTACAACAAAGTTTTTATTACGAGGATTCTAGTTGAATTACAAAAATCTGTTATTTTACAAAAAATTTGTTATACGAAGATTTATATTGTTTAACAAAAAAATTTTTTTTTTTATTTGTTTTTTATTGAAAAATATTTAAAAAAAAAGTTGACAAAATTTTGAAAAATTTCTTACGAGGATTCTAGTTAATTTAAAAAAAAAACAGTTAGTTACAAAAAATGATTTTATTACGAGGATTTATGTTGTTTAAAAATTTTTTTTTTGTAAACATACCATTTTGGTTTGTAAATTTACTATTTTTTAAACATTATTAACATTTTTTCTTGTAAGTTAACCATTTTATTTTTTTTATTTTTCCGGTTTTAAACCAATATTTTTACCAATAAAATTGGTTATTTTACCAAATTTTGGCGCATTCAAAATTACGAGAAAATCCTGGTAATTTTACGAGAATTTTACCTACGTCATATTTTACGAGAATAGTCTCGTAAAATCACGAGATTTTTTGGTAACTTTACAAGGTTTTTTTTTTTGAGTGTACAGATACTTTTGTGGGATGAAATTGGAGATTTGCTTATCGGAGAGGAAAAAAGCTGTGTCCGATAAAAATTTTTGATAACTGAATATTTTTTTACATCAGTATTTGATTTATTTTGTGTAAATTTTTTTTTTTTTTTAATTTTTGTAAAAAAAAAAAATTTCGAGTGTAAATTTTTTTGAGTGTAATTTTCATTTTTTTTGAGTGTAGTATTTTTTTTAGTTTTTTTGAGTGACAAAAACAGTTTCTAAAATATTTTTTTTGGCTTACCATTCCTTTTCTAAACGGGTTTAGCGTTTTTTTCAACACTGGAGATCGGGTTAAAACCCATCTGAAATTCCCCATTTTGCTAATAACTTATGAACCACTGGACAGATTTCGCTGAAATTTAGTATTAATCTGACCGGAAGTATAACAAATATATACGCCACGCTTCAGTAGCTTACCGTATATATTTTTCATTCTTCCGCTAACATTTGAAGGTTGGCGTGTTTCACACAGACAGAAAGACAGACGGACGGACGGATTTTCATGTCGTTAGGCGCGGTATAGGGTTTGATTTTAGACCAATGGTTTCTTTGGAAAAGTTTCTTAGAATTTCTTGTAGATTTTGTTTTTGCTATACGATTTTTCAGTTTTTTTCGATCCATACAAATCGACCCGCCCTAATATAGATAGATACCAAATTCAACTGTTAATCTTTTTTGTAATATATATATTTTTTTTTTGTATTTTCAGTGTCTTAGATTATCAATAGCATTATTACTCTGTGCTGCCATAAATGGTTTACCCATTAAGGATTCACCCATCAGTACCATAGTGATACCCTATGAACCATATATCACGAATAAAGTAATGAATGCTCAAGGAAGAATGCAAAGTGTTTATGTGCCCGTTAACATGAATATTGTGCCCAGAGCTAATTTAAAAGTAGGTGAAATGGCAATGGGAAGTCAAAAGGGTATGGCTTTAAATTTTGCTGAAGGTGCTTATCCCGTCTACTATATGCCAGGAAATGCAAATGGCAAATTTCAAGATAAAAAAATATATTTATTGGAATAGAATTTAAGTATTTGATTAAAAGACAAGTAAATTTAAATTATTTTTAACAAAACAAAAAAACTCCCTAAAAGTGCTGTGATAAAGTGCTACACCTTAATAAATTTAGTATTTAGTAAAAAGAGATTAATAAAAAAAAAAAATAATAATAATAATAAAAAAGAAAACTAACTCAAAAATTAAGTCTTTTTGTATTTATTTT
This sequence comes from Pegoplata infirma, assembly GCA_963921195.1. Lineage (NCBI taxonomy): Eukaryota > Metazoa > Arthropoda > Insecta > Diptera > Anthomyiidae > Pegoplata > Pegoplata infirma. The sequence continues at coordinate 45,563,670 of OY992538.1, forward strand.
CCAACAAAAATGGCAAAAAAAAGGAGAAAGTGTAACGACTACAAACAGAAAAAACAATAAATTTCAATTTCTAAAATAGTTCAATCCGATTTTAAATATGATATTTATGCAAAATATCTGCTAGTGATTGGTGAATTGATATTCATAATGTCTTATTAACGATCAATAAAAACTACGTGTGAAAAAGAAACCAGATCATAGACAAAATGGTTTAGATTAAATTAATGACCATAAAAATAAATTTGAACAAGAGTTTTTACAAATTCGTACAAAGTAGGTGAACTAATATATAAATTTTATTTTATGACATTTTTAATGAATACATATTAGAGTGGGACGAAAAGCTTAAATAGGAGTCACATTTAGATTGATTTTAATTTGCATAAAACTCAATTTAACTTAACATACAATTCACGCCTCGGCCTTAATAACTTTAACTTCCAGTTAGGAACACTGTTAACACATACTAAAACAGACTCGACATTAGTGACTGGTATCAAAAAAGTAGTCTTTAGCCAGCAAAAATAAATCGAGATTTTGGCGACACAGAAACTTTTTATAGCATACCGACAGAGCTGCCAGACTTGGGGATTTATCCCCAAAATTGGGGATTTCACTAGACAAAAAAGGACAAAAACTCTCATTTGGGGATTGGGGATTATTATGGGGATTTCAAAAATTATTTTGGGGATTTTTTGGGGATATTTTGGGGATATACAACAAGCTAAATTTAATATAATCAACGATTTTTAACAACATTTTTAGTAAAAATAACTCTTTAGTACGAGATTACGAAGCGCATTCAGTAAAACGTGCATTTATCGGCTGAAAAATGTATTATAACATTGTCAAAACTCGTTAATTAACTCGTTTGGGGATTTTTGGGGATTTTTTTAAATTTAAATCTACAAAATAAAATTAAACAAGTAGAAAAATTTAATTCGACTTGGTCGAATCTATGAATACCCTCCACAATATTATCTGATAGTAATTTTCTAAAAAAAATTTAAAAAAATTGCATTACAAATTTTTTATTAGAAATATGTATATTATTTTGAGTCAAACTTTCTTTTAATCAATCAAATTTTTTTGAGTGTACAATTTTTTTGACTTTCAACATTTTTTCGAGTCTGCCATTTCATTAAAAAAAAAATAATAATGTGTAAATTTTTTTTTTGAGTGTAAAATTTTTTTTGAGTGTAAATTTTTTTTTGAGTGTAATTTTTTTTTAGTGTACAAATTCTTTGAGTAACAAATTACTTTGTAAAATATTTTTGTTGTTTTATACCTACATATATGTAATACAAAAAAAAAACTATTTCACATATTTTCCTCTTTTTATATTACCATCCTTTTCTTTAAAAACCATAAACAAATTAACATTCAATCATAAACATACTTTATTTGATTTTTTCCCGTTACATACAGTTACACTAACAATAACAAATATTTACTTGTCTAACAACTAAACTGCACCCCACGACAAGAAAACAAACAACAACAAGTTTTACAAAACTGGTATTTCACCATGCTATTAAAACTTGTTTAATGAGTTTTCAACAGTTTAAGGTGAAACAAATCTGAAATTCAGTGCATTGCTTATAACTTTTGAACCACTGAACCGATTTTGCTGAAATTCAAAACCAAACATCCTTGGGGAACAACAAATATATATGCTAAGCTTCAGTCCCCTCAGAATTGTCTTTCGAAAGTTATAGTGGTTTTAATCTTGTAAATTCGAAAAATACCCTTCCCGAAATTTACTATTTTGCTCATAACTTTTGAACCAGTGGACCGATTTTGCTGGATTGCAATACCAACCTGACCCGGTAAATGAAGAACATATATGTCAAACTTCAGGAGCCTCCGTAAAGTCTTTCAAAAGTTAGCGTGTTTTCAACGGACAGACAGACAGACGGACGGACGGACGGACGGACGGACATCGCTAGATCGACTTAAAATCGATCAAGGATCATGAATATATATACTTTATGGGGTCCTAGACCAATATTTCGATGTGTTACAAACGGAATGACAAACTTATATATACCCTCTATCACTAGAGTGGAGGGTATAAAAATTACCATCCATAAATTTTTTTTTTAAATTAACAAAAAAATGTTTATGTGATTAAAAAAAAAACGTATTTTTTAATGCTTGGGGATTTTTGTGGAAATTTTGTTTTATTTTTGGGGACAACGGAAAAAAGTACCTGGCAACGCTGCATACCTAAGCGCATACCGAGCGCTCTTGAGGATGCAGTAAATGTAAGAGAAAAAAATTTAAAATTTTTGTTAAGATTTTTTATATAAAACTTATAATGTGTGTTTTAATTTTTATTAAATAATAAAAATTAGTTATTTATTCGAACTTTTTATTGTGCAATGAAAAAGAGTTTATTCTGATTCGAGGCCTTTTCATGTTCCCCATTATGAATTAACATAACAAGTACTTATGATAACTCCACTTTCTTTATTAGGATATTTTCACATTAAATACTCATAAAGTTTCTTGCTTTCAAAATATTTGAAATACCGTGTACGAAGCCTGGGGTCAAGTGTCCCCAAGTCAACTCTTTTGTCGACTATTTTGGGTGACTTTTTGGTGACATTGTCAACGAAGAGTCTACACCTTTTTAATACATTTGGAAATTTTTGAAATACAACATAAAATGGATTCCCACACTAATCTTGTTAAACATTCCTATGTCTCCATATGATCTAATTCATTATTTGGAAATCTAATAAAAAATTCCAAAAATGTGGACTAGAATTATTAAAATGTACTACTTATTAAAATGTACTACAATGTCTACACAGAAAGAATTGAAAACGAAAGTCAATCAACAAAAACGAGGATTCAATTAATTTTTTAATTGAAACTCCTCCGATAAAGAAAATTGTTATATCAATCATCAAATTGTAGGTGATTAATTGATTTTTATTTCAATTAATAATTTGTTCGATTTTGATCAAAAATTTGATTGATTTTTTATTTAAAGTCAATTAAAATAATTATTGATTTAGCAAATAAATTTTACGCTTATGGAAATATTATGAAGAAATTCATATTTTTTGCTTTCCAATATGTTGCCGGCAATAAAAAAAAGGAGAACCGTAGTAAAAAGTATATTTTTGAATTAATGTATTCAATAAATTGAAGCGAAAAAAAAATCTGGTATGTTGAAAATTTGTAATTTGATAGTTAAAGAAAATAACAAAAATGTTGATCAAAACAATAATTGACTCATTTAAATTTTGTTGATCAATAGATTTAATTGAAATTTTTTAGCCAATAATTTTTTGTGTGTACATGTGGTTCTATAAGTCAATAGTACTAAGGGCACTAGTGGATTCGCAATGACAAGCACATGTAAATGTCTACAGTGGAAAGCATTGTATGTCATATAACTGGCCAGTAGTACTGGTGACGAAGTTAATAGTGAATCAGTACAGTTTTACTATCGACATTTCCTACAGGGTATTGAAAAAAAAAAACTTAGAACATTCCGTGGAAAAAATAATGACAGAAAACTATTTCTGTAAAATTTCAAAATAATCTGCTAAAAATATGTTAAAAAATATTTTTTAATTGTATAAAAAGCAAAAAAAAAAAAAATAAACGCTTTGAAAAAAAACTTTTTTTCTTGAAAAAATAGATACAGCAAATTATTTCTAAAATTAGAAAACAATCTGCTTAAAATATGTTGAAAAATATTTTAAAATTCAGCAAACAGAATCAGTTGAAACGCAGTAAAATGTCTGTTATTTTCTAAAACTGAATGACAGAGATTTTAGAGAAGTGTTTTAGTTTGAAAATTTTTTAAGTCAAAAGTTCAAACCGCTTGGCCTGTTTGCAACCCATAAGGCCAATTTCCGGACAGATATTAATATTTACTTCCAACCAATCCGAAATTTGTTTATTATATACTACATACGGTGGCTCGCAGCTTATTTCGTGTGAACGATATTAGTTAGCAATCCATTCAAGACAAAGTTAACCAAAATAGAACTAATTATTATCAAATAAGTATTTTTGTAAAAAGTCATGTGTATGTAATTAATCAAGCTTTAATTTAAGCTTAAATGCGTTCAGATTGTCTAAATATTAAATGTGCTACGAGGGTCGAAATGGTAATTGAAATTATTGAAAGACCTTTTTCAGAAAATTTCTTAAAAATATTTCTAGATCGATTTTATCCAAGCTCAAACATGAAAAATTTAAAAAGTAGTTCAATAGTTAATATTCATTTATTAAATATAAATATAAATATGGGGCATTCCATGTCAAATCGGACACTTTGAAAAAAATTTTTTTTAGATTTTCCCAATTTATTTACAGTTTTTAGTACCCATCGAAAACTCCTTCGTGGTAAATTTTCAGATTTTTTTGATGACCCGTTCAAAAGTTATCGAATTTTAAAAAATTGGTAGTTTGTTTCTTTACTCAAACTTCTTTTACTTATAACTTCTTCAATAATGGTCCAAATTTCATTTTTTTTTTTTCAAAATTTTTGTTTTTTAACTGTTTTAAAAAAAAAAAGTCCCAAAAAATTCTTAAAAGCGCTCTAGTATGCGATTTTTAAGTTTTAAAATTTAAATCTCATTTTTGAAAATGTTTGTACTCTTTGATTTTTTTGAAATTTTTGTAGAAGTTTTACACAAAAAAATTTCAAAAAAATCGAAGAGTTCGAACATTTTCAAAAATGAGATTTAAATTTTAAAACTTAAAAATCGCATACTAGAGCGCTTTTAAGAACTTGTTAGGATTTTTTTTTTTAAAGTACGTAAAAAAATTTTGAAAAAAAAATTTAATTTGGACCATTATTGAAGAAGTGAGTAAAAGAAGTTTGAGTAAAGGAACAAAATACCAATTTTTTAAAATTCAATATCTTTTGAAGGGGTCATCAAAAAAATTTGAAAATTTACCACGAAGGAGTTTTCGAAAGGTACTAAAAACTGTAAACAAATTGGGAAAATCTAAAAAAAAATTTCAAAGTGTCCGATTTGACATGGAATGCCCCAAATACATAATGGGGTCCAAGACCGATATTTTGATGCGTTACACGCGGAATGACAAAGTGATTATACCCCCATACTGTAGTTTGAGGGTATACAAATATAATCAAAAATACAAAAAAATTTTAAATTTTTCTCATTAGTTTTTTTTTTAATATCCTTTAGGTATTCCTCGCCATTTCTTCGATATTGTAGAACAAATGAAATTTTTTATAGAGAATGTATTACCAAGACCAACAAACATATTATGTAAGCTTATTAAAACTAAAAAAAAAAAAATCGGAAAAATTTTTAGAGTAAGATCCTAATCATCCAAATTTTTTTTTTCGTGGTCACTTTAGGAACTGAAATACTTGTCCGACCAAAGTTTTTTCGTTATTAAACTAATCAACCCCTACACCTTAATGAAAAAATCTGAAAAAAATCACGTGTTATTTTTTCACGGTGCTTAAAAAAAAAGTGACATATATAAACCAGCCTAGTGGATATCTATGTGCCAAATTTACAGTGACGTTCAAAGGCATGTTTTTGAACAGTGGGCGAAATTTTTAACATGGTAATGTTTTTAAGCTGGTGTTTAATATTAAAAAAGTTGCAGGATTCCACCTCAGTTTGACTATATAAGCTAACGATTAACAAAAAAGAAAATTGGAATTACTGTTTTCATTTTCCTAAAACCAAAAATTTTTGTATCTTGAGTTTGTAACTTAGATAATAATTCACCTCGTGGGGAATAAAACAAATATTCACCAGCTGGTGAATAAAACGTACCATAATTATTTTGCATCAATATTTTTTTTATCAATATTTTTCATCATTATTTTTTTTTTCATCAAAGCTTTTTTTTTTCATTAAAATTTTTTTTTTTTATTTTACTTTTATCAATATTTTTTTTTATCATTATGTTTTTTTCATAATTTTTTTTTGACTAATATTTTTTTTTCATCAATATTTTTTTTTTCATTAATATTTTTTTTTCATCAATATTTTTTTTCATCACTATTTTTTTTTCATCACTATTTTTTTTTCATCAATATTTTTTTTCATAATTTTTTATTTTTTTTCATCAATATTTTTTTTTCTTCATATTTTTTTTTTTCATCAATATTTTTTTTTTGTCATCAATATTTTTTTTTCATCAATATTTTTTTTCATCAATATTTTTTTTTTTTTTTTATCAATATTTTTTTCATAAATTATTTTTCATCGAATTGTTTTGTTCATCAATATTTTTTTATCATACATTTTTTTTTCATCAATATTTTTTTCATAAATTTTTTGGAAAAAATGCACTTTACGGATCACACAAATTTTTTGAGGTAAACACGAAATTAAAATTTAAGGAGCTGGGCCTCGGATACCATCCAGGGAGTCTTGGATGGGGGATACTCCGGGTAGTGGAGCTACCATAAATTTTTACACAGATGGATCGAAGCTGCACGAACAAGTGGGCTTTGGAGTCTATTCGGAAGAGCTTGGGTTGAGCCTGGCTCGTAGATTGCCAGATCATTGCAGTGTTTACCAGGCAGAGTTGCTGGCAATAAAGGAAGTGGCTGACTGGTTTAGCTGCAATGTCTTGTCTACAACCGCAGTCAACATCTATACTGACAGTCAAGCCGCAGTCAAGTCCCTGAATTCAATATTTCTGAAAACAAGATATTTCCTTAACTGCCGCACGTCTTTAAATGAGATGGCCAAGCAGTTTAACATACGACTCATATGGGTCCCAGGGCACAGAGACATTCCAGGGAATTGCAAAGCCGATGAGCATGCAAGACTAGGAACTACCTTACAGGTTCCAACAGAATTGGAATGTGTTGGTATGCCTCTAGAAACTTGCAAGCAAAACCTACGGCTTTGTTCTGCGACGGAAACTAATCAAAGATGGGCAAATGGATGGACGTGTGAGACAACACGACTGATTTGGCCTTCTCTTAATCAGGGGCGCACAAGTGAGCTGATATCGCTTCCAAGAGGAGAGATTTCGACGGTGGTTTCTATAATTACCGGACACTGTCTTATAGGGAAGCACGCAGAGCGGTTAAATGTGCCGTCGAATGACTTTTGCCGAAGTTGCATGGATGAAGAGGAGTTGGAAACTATCGAACACTTTATTTGCCATTGCCCGGCACTTTCTGGTCAGAGACTTGCTTCACTGGGATCTAGGGAGCTGTACGATCTTTCTGATTTGTCGGATGTCAAAATTCAACATCTAAGGAGTTTTATAAGAAGCTCAAAATGGTTTAACGACAGGGACTAGTAGGGAAACCTATTACGGTCCCGTGGTATCACAATGGACCTCAGAGTCTACGTGTGTTGACGTAAAAAACGTCAGCAGCCACTTACAACCTAACCTAACCTAACCTGGGCCTCGGACCCATCTGAAGCCAAAAGAGCCTTCAGGTTTGTGTGAATACTTAAATTAAAGGTAATTTAAAAAGAAAAATAAATATAAAGAGTGCTAGGTCCCAGGGTTCTTCTAGATCTTTCCGGTCTTTCGGCAGGGCTCAGGGACTACAAAACCCATAAATTAATTTAGTGGCATCGCAAAATAAAGTTTGTTTTGTGTATCAAGCCTTTGACCCGGTTAATTACTAAATGGCTAAACTATTGAACAGAATGATACTAAAATGGATTTAGGGGGTACAATATTGTTAAAATACATATAAAAGATACATATTTGCAATTGTTAGCAAATTACCTTTCATTTGAATACACAAAAATACATGTTGGTGGGTGGGGCTGTTGTTTTCCTCCAGGGGGTCTTCCGGGCCCAGACACCTTAAATTTTAATCGGCATATTTTTGTTTTACAAAATATTCGTGTCCCGTAAAGTGCACCTTAGACAATTTTTTTTTATCAAATATTTTTTATTAATAATCTTTTTTCATTAAAAACTTTGTTTTTATAAAAAAGTTTTTTTTTTTATCGACAAACACAGACAAACAGATTGATGGATATCACTAAAATGTCTTAGAAACCTTTACGGATCAATAACATATAAACATAATTGGGTCCTCGAACGATATTTTGATGTATTTTGCATGGAATGACAAACTAATATCGCGTTATTTTTTCTAGAAAAATTTTGCTTTAGAAAGATCACCTATTTATACAGCAAAACATTATCATGATTCAATGGTTTGGGTAAGAGTAAAAACTTCGCAGACATTTTTTAGATAGACCAACAGCTTTATAAATTTTTAGAATTTAGAATTTACAAAAAATATTTTTCGGAACTTGTAAATTTTGTAAATGCATTTTTGTTTAAATCATTTTTAATGAAATCCATAGAAACAGCACTCCATTCGTTAGTACAGAGGATAGAGACATCTCTTGAATATAGAGAATATGCCATGGCAGCATTTCTTGATATTGAAGGCGCTTTTAATAACGTGAATACGGAGTCAATAATTGATGCGATGAACAATGCATCTATTAGTCACTGCATAATCATGTGGGTTAAGCGAATGCTTTCCAATCGGGAAATTACCGCTGAATGGTGTCATGCTAAGGCCTCACGTTACGCGACTAGGGGTACACCGCAAGGCGGAGTTTTATCACCTTTACTCTGGCTGTTAGTGGTAGACCCTATACTGAAAAAACTGGGAACTTCAACCATCGCTTATGCGGACGACGTCGTAATATTGTCCTGTTGGAAATATCCGGACACGATACCCGATTTACTTGAAGGGTCACTGCAGATGGTATGGAAGTGGGCATCAGATAACGGACTCAACGTTAACCCGAAAAAGACCGAAATAGTTCTTTTTACAAGAAGGTATAAGATCCCAAATTTTAGGAAGATTCGTGTCGGTGGAGTTGAGATTCCACAATCCCCTCATGCGAAATTTTTAGGAGTGATCTTGGAAAATGAACACAGTTGAGAGAATAAAAAAGGCTAACAATGCTTACTACGCGTGTAAGAAAATGTTCGGTAGTACCTGGGGTTTAGAGCCTAGAGTTACGTACTGGATTTATACTTCAGTAGTAAGACCATTCTTACTATACGGAGTGTTAGTCTGGTATAAGGCACTTGAAAGGGATGTGATACTAAAGCAGTTTCAAAGACTTCAACGGCTTATGGGATGTAGTATTACAGGAGCTTTGAGAACAACATCGGCCAACTCTATTGACGCCTTATTGCACCTTATACCAATTGACGTTTTTGCGAAAGGTGAAGCTTACAAGGCTTGCCTTAGACTCAAAGAGTCAAATTGGTTTAAGTTTCGCAATTTTGGACACAGTAACATGGACAATATAAATAATATTGATTCGGATTACTTAGTGCCCAAACTATTTTTCGACCGGAAATATGAAGTAAGATTTCCAACTCGAGAATATTGGTCTAACTGGCAGGACACCCCTGCAGACACCGTAAATATCTTTACCGATGGATCCAAACAAACGCATGGAGTAGGCGCGGGTTTTACGAACGTGGAACAAAACCAGAACTTTTCTTTTAACCTACCTTTGGACTCGAGCATATTTCAGGCTGAAATAGTTGCCATAACTAAAGCTGTGGAACATATCAGGGAAACCAAGGGAACAACCATAAATTTTTACGTAGATAGTCAGGCTGCCTTGAAGGCTCTTCAAGGATATTATATTAAATCTAAAATAGTTTTACAATGTTACGAGAACTTGCAGATGCTGTGTCTACACAACCAGGTTAATTTATTATGGGTACCAGGACACAACGGAATACAGGGAAATGAAAAGGCAGATGAACTCGCAAAACTTGGAGCTGATGGTTTAGGTACCATGGTGCCAGTTTTACCACCACTTCAACACTATAAAATTAAACGGAATTCCATCAATGTTGCAAAGGCAAACAGGAGGTGGAGAGAACTGACAACATGCAAAATCAGCAGAACTTTGTGGCCAACTTATGATCAAGGGAAAACTCAATATCTACTATCACTTACGAGAAGGGAATGCCGAGCTCTGACTGGGATAATAACTGGTCATTGTCTTATCGGCATCCATGCCAAGAATATTCGACTTACTTCAGACGCTAGTTGTAAAAGATGCGCTTCACATACTTTGTCACTGCCCAGCTGTGGCAAGGAGTCACCGATCCATTACCGGTCATATAAGTTTCAGTACTTTGGAGGATATAACGCAAATGGATCTTAGGATATTGAAAAGATTCGCAATGACTTTGAACGTGTTTAACTTGCACCGCTAGCGGAAAAAAGTTTTGTGGTACCGCTATGGACCAAGAGGTCTATGCGAGGTGTCAATCGGACACCGCCACCCTTACCTAACCTAACCTAATGAAATTTTTAACTCCCAGATGCAAAAATTGTTTGGAACTTAGAAAATTTTAAAAAATTTTCTCGGGACTACGATTGGCACTAACACAAAAAATTATAAAATGTCAGTAAAACAATTTGAGTAGGTTTATTCTAAAACAACAGGAAATTTTATGAAAATTATATTGATTAATCACAACCCAATGTAGTATTCGTATTTGATTGGAAGTTAAAGTCTAACACATTATTGAGAAACTGAACCTTATTAAATATAATTTGATTGACAAGCATAAAACAATCTTACCAAAATAAACTCGTGTACTTATATTTCTTAAAAAAAAAAATCGTTTATAAAATGTTAATCCATCGTTAATTAAGCTGTTAAATTAATTGTATTTTTTAATCGATAAAAGTGTGTAAACAAGATTTATGATTAATTTAACACTATTAAAATGCAGATAATAAAAATACTAATGATAATTAACAGATACAAAGACTAATATTTTTTATAAAAAAAAAAATATTAAAAACAATATTAGGCGAAAATAAGTCAATAAACTTGTTTTATTTATTGACCAAAATATTAAACAAAAAGAAAGTAAATTAATAATCTGCAAAACAAAACTGGCCGTTACGTTCTATAAATTATACAAAAAGTATTTTCGGAATTTTTAATTTAATATTTAGGTCAAGAACATGGCGATTTTTGAATAGTTTTGTTACCAAAATCAGAATCAATAAACATAAATTTGAGATGAAAACAATTCATAACCTGTTTTTTTGATTAGTAAATATTTGAACTAAAATAAAAACTTGAATTTAAATTGAAACTGTTTTAAAAATACTGAATATTTTATAAATTTTTGTTTAAAGTTAATGAACCATTAAACAACTTCATAATCATTTGTATGACAAACAACATCATTATCATCTTCATCGTTCTACAACAGCAGAAGCAGCAACATTTTTAATATGAACAGCAGCATTTGAAAAACATTTAACAACATTTTCATGTAGTATAATAAACCAAAAATAGAAGCAATTTAGCTTAAAGCACTAAATTTAATACTATTAATTTTTTGTTTTTGTTGTTTAGCATTTAATATTATTTTATAAATCTTTCTTTTCTTAAGATATTTTTGTATACAAAACAAAAGACTAATTATGCAAATTTTATGAATTTTTAATAGTTTGTGAAAATAGTGGGGAGAATTCTTTTGTTTAGTAAAAAAAACTTTTATTGAAAGAATATTTCAACAATAAGTCATCTTAATTTAAAGAGAATTTCTATTTATTTTTTTGCAGCAAAACTAAATAAAAAAAAATACATAAGTATTAACAAAAAAAATAAAAAAACATGTAGAAAAGTTAAATTCGACTTTGCCGAATCTATGAATACCCTCCACAATGCATTTGTTTAAAGGGTAGTACATTTTTTAAAGTGAAAAAATTACCAATTTTGATTAGACATATTTTATTTTGAGTAAAAAAATCTTTTTTTGTCTTTTTTTTTTTTTTAAAAAAAGAAAAATTACTAATTTTTTTTTTGAGTGTAACATTTTTTTCGAGTGTAATGTTTTTTTTACTGTAAAAATATTTCTGAGTGAATGCACGTATGTATGTACACAAAATATTGTCATTTTTGTAAAAAAAAAAAACTAAATTTTTTTTGTGTAAATTTTTTTTGAGTGTATCATTTTTTTTCAGTGTAAAATTTTTTTCGTGTTTAATTTTTAAGTTACCAATGCTTTTAAAACTAAACAAGTTTAAAAAGCATTGCTTTAAAATTAAACAAGTTTGAAAAGCATTGTTTAGTTACCACCAATGCTTTTAAAACTTGTTAAAACACGTGGCATTTTAAATGAAACTAATCTGAAATTCAGGGTTTTGCTTATAACTTTTGAACCACTGGACTGATTGAGCTGAAATTTAATACTAAACAGACCCGTGGAACGGCAAAGATACATGCCATTATTGTAGTCTCATTATTGTCTTTCGGAAGTTATCGTGTTTTTTATCTCGTAAATTCGCGAAACACCCTTGCCGAAATTTACTCTTTTGCTCATAACTTTTGAACCACTGGACCGATTTGGCTGGATTGCAATACCGACCTGACCAGGTAAATGACAAACATATATGCCAAACTTCAGTAGCCTCTGTAAAGTCTTTCAAAAGTTAGCGAGTTTTCTACGGACTGACGGACGGACGGACATCGCTAGATCGACTTAAAATCGATCAAGGATCATAAATATATGGGGCATTCCATGTGAAATCGGACACTTTGAAAAACTTTTTTTTTAGATTTTCCCAATTTGTTTACAGTTTTTAGTACCCTTCGAAAACTCCTTCGTGGTAAATTTTCAGATTTTTTTGATGACCCGTTCAAAAGATATCGAATTTTTAAAAATCGGTAGTTTGTTCCTTTACTCAAACTTCTTTTAATCATAACTTCTTCAATAATGGTCCAAATTTCAAATTATTTTTTTCAAAATTTTTGTTTTTTTACGTACTTTCTAAAAAAAAATCCCAAAAAATTCTTAAAAGCGCTCTAGTATGCGATTTTTAAGTTTTAAAATTTAAATCTCATTTTTTAAAATGTTTGTACTCTTCGATTTTTTTTAAATTTTTTTGTGTAAAACTTCTATCAATTCTACAAATTTTTTGCAGGAAGATCGTGGAATAACGATTATTACTATTTTTAAAATTTTTTGAAAAAATTTTATTGTAATTTTCCAATCTTAAAATCATTTCTACTGCTCCAATGGTGCGTCATAGAGGGGTCCTTTATAAGACCGACCCCCATTAATTTTTACGTCTTAACATTTCTTTGGAACAAACTAATACCCTATCTCCAATTTCTAAGGGGGCTCCCACACAAAACTACATTTTTTAAAATTTGTTCCAACCGCTCTAACTGCCCTAATAGTGCCCTTAGAGCAACAAAATGTATGACCGACCTACAATATTTTTTTAGTCCAAACATTTTCTCTGAACACACCTAGCCTCTATCTTCAACTGTTAAGGCGGTCCAAATACAATTTTTTTTATTTTTTGTAAATTTGTTTTATTTAATCAGCTTCTACCGGTCCAATGGTGCGTCCGAGAGGGGTCATTAGTGAGACCGACCCCCATTTATTTTTACCCTACAACATTTCTTCAAAACATACCTACGCCTTATCTCCACTCCCTAAGTAGGCTCCCATACAAATAACAGTTGGAACAAATTTTATACAAATGTAATTTTGTATGGGAGCCTACTTAGGGAATGGAGATAGGGCGTAGGTGTGTTTTGAAAAAATGTTGTAGGGTAAAAATAAATGGGGGTCGGTCTCACTAATGACCCCTCTCGGACGCACCAATGGACCGGTAGAAGCTGATTAAATAAATCAAAATTACAAAAAATAAAAAAAATTGTATGGGGACCGCCTTAACAGTTAAAGACAGGGGGTAGGTGTGTTCAGAGAAAATGTTTGAACTAAAAAAATATTGTGGGTCGGTCATAAACTTTGTTGCTCTAAGGGCACTATTAGGGCAGTTAGAGCGGTTGGAGCCAATATTAAAAAATTTCGTTTTCTGTGGGAGCCATCTTAGAAATTGGAGATAAGGTTTTAGTTTGTTCCGAAGAAATGTTTAGACGTAAAAATTAATGGGGGTCGGTCTTATAAAGGACCCCTCTATGACGCACCGTTGGAGCAGTAGAAATGATTTTAAGATTGAAAAATTACAATAAAATTTTTTCAAAAAATTTTAAAAAATAGTAATAGTCGTTATCCCACGATCTTCCTGCAAAAAATTTGTAGAATTGATAGAAGTTTTACACAAAAAAATTTTAAAAAAATCGAAGAGTACAAACATTTTCAAAATTGAGATTTAAATTTTAAAACTTAAAAATCGCATACTAGAGCGCTTTTAAGAATTTTTTAAGATTTTTTTTTAGAAAGTACGTAAAAAAACAAAAATTTTGAAAAAAAAATTGAAATTCGGACCATTATTGAAGAAGTTATGATTAAAAGAAGTTTGAGTAAAGGAACAAACTGCCAATTTTTAAAAATTCGAACGGGTCATCAAAAACGGGTCATCAAAAAAATCTGAAAATTTACCACGAAGGAGTTTTCGAAGGGTACTAACAACTGTAAACAAATTGAAAAAATGTAAAAAAAAAGGTTTTCGAAGTGTCCGATTTCACATGGAATGCCCCATATATACTTTATGGGGTCCTAGACCAATATTTCGAGGTGTTACAAACGGAATGACAAACTTATATAAACCCTCTATCACTAGAGTGGAGGGTATAAAAACAATAGAGAATTCTACAGAAATGTTGAAAAAAAAAAAAAAATATTACACCGTCCGACAAAAATAAAAAAAGTTATTAAACACGAAATGGATAATTAAACACGAAATATATAATATACGGATAATTGAAATAGAGCCCCCCATTACCCGGTCTACCCAGGTAGCCCGGGTAGACCGGGTTTAAGACCGCGTACCCGGTCTGACCGGTCTACCCGGGTAGAGAAAAACGGAGAAAATTTTCAAAAGAAAGACATTAAAGAAGAATATGGAACAGCCTTCCTCTATCCATGTGTGGATTCAATAGGTGTGAAATTTTGAGTTAAAAATTCGCATTCCGGGAAATTAAAAAAGCCAATATTTCGGTAAGAATTGTCCACACGATAAAAAGTCCAATGACGTTTATATTGCTCTTTACTTGAAGAACTTGACCACAGAATATCTGAAAGTCCTGAGATCAAAAGTTTTTGAGCTATTTGATTTTTAATTTTTTTAGGACCCCAAAACTCAATTTTTTATGATTTTAAATACCGATTTCTCTAAATTTCTGTTCTACGATGGGCACAAAAAGCTGTGAATACATTGGCGTAGGAAGCCAACAAGAACTCCCAGATATGTTATGAAAATGAAAGATTTTTAATGTTTTTCCTATAGTAAAATCATTAGATTACTATGATTTTTTTCAAGAAAAAGTTCTGATGATTGCAAAAGTTGATGATTATTAGTCAAAATTCTCAGACTCTTTCTTCCAATAACTTTTGTCTATAAAAACCACTTAGAATTTATAAACTTTGTTAAATCAAAGAATTTAAAATGTTTTCCTGAAGTTAAAATCCTAAGATTCGGTAAAGTTTTTATTACTGACAAAAACATCAGATTCATATAAAAACTTTTTGCAATAATTCAGACTATTTTTCAATAGGAAAAACTATTAGATCTAATTTAATAATCATTTCAAGTCCTTAAGACTCGTAGAATAATCATTACGAGTCCTAAAGACTCATTATTATTATTTATTGTTGAAAAAATTAATGAAATCATTAAATTATTAAAAAAAAATTGTGAATGATTAAAATTCTGGGGGGGGGCTAAAATTATTCTGGGAGGGGCTAAGCCCCCCCCCCAGACAGGGCTATCTACGCCAATGTGTGAATAGATCGAAAATTATGTCTAAAGTATCCTTGTTTCATATGAAGTCATTTGAAGCAACCGCAAAAAGTGCCGTCATAAATACATGGAAAAAACAAGACTTTACGAGTTTAACAGACGATTTCTCAAAATTTTTGTTCTACGACCGGCACAAAAAACTGTAGGTAGATCGAAAAATATATCTAGAGTATCCCTATTCCATATGGAGTCATTTGAAGCAACCACAAAAAAGTTCCGTCCTAAAGACCGAAAAATACCGTCCCAATTTCATGTAAATACATGGAAAAAACAAGACTTTACGAGTTTAACAGCCGATTTCTCAAAATTTTTGTTCTACGACCGGGGAAAAAAATTAAAAATCAAATAGCTCAAAAACTTTTGATCTCAGGGCTTTCGGATATTCTGTGGTAAAGTTCTTCAAGTAAAGAGCAACAAAAACGCCATTGGACTTTTTATCGTGTAGACCAGCGGTTACCAACCTATGGTACGCGTACCACTAGGGGGTACGCGAAACTGTCCGCGGGGGTACGCCAAATTTTAGTAATTTTGACATTCGTTTTATATTAACCTTTCAATGCTGGCTCCGCATCTGGCTTCCAAAGTTTTCCATAACGTCAGGTTTTCAAGAAAGTTGATGTCAAACTTCACAAAAAACGTGTTTTTGTGCAATTTAGAGAGCATTTTTTGCGATTTTTTTTGGTGATATTTTGAGATCTGACCACTTGTTTTCGATTAACCTTTCGATGCTGATGGTTCCCAAATTTTTCTTTGACGCCAGGTTTTTGAGCAAATTTATGTCAAAGTTCTCAAAAAAACGTGTTTTTGAGCATTTTTGAGACGGGTTGTAATAGAGTGGAAATTTTGGTACAATTTTGTTAAGCTCAAAATGCCCTTTCATTGTAATTGGGGGGGTTTCATTCAAAAAGTCACGGAATTAAAAAATTATATATTTTTTTTAAGAGTTCAAAAAGCGTCCGTTGTTTAATTTTTGGTGTAGAACTGACTGGTGAAATCAGATTTACAATATTTTCAGCCGTTTTTGCTCTGCAGAAAAATCAACTAAAAATCCGCGTTTTCAGATGCATTGAATTAACCACCCCAAGGAGCGAACATTTTTTCAAAAAAAAAATACCACCATTGCACTTTGATCCCAAATGGATTTTTTTTGGCATAAATTCGAAAAATGAAGAAAGGTCACTTGGATTAATTCTGGGATGATTTTTATCTCTTAGCGCAATTAAAAATCGATTGTAAAAAAAAAAAAATTTTTTTTGGAAAATTTTTTTTTTTAAATTTTTTTTTTTTAATTTTTTATTTTTTTTTTAAATTTTTTTTTTTTTTTTTAAATATATTTTTCTTAATTAATTAGCTTTACGGAAGGCAAAACAGTTATAAAATAAAATAATTTGAAACCGTGTCACGCAAAAAACAGCATATTTGGCCGAAATTTGTGCTAAACTAAAATGAAAATTGTGGGAGTTTGCCAAAAAATGCTGGCAAGATGTAAATTTTAATATTAAATATACAATATTGAAAACACTTTCACGTTTAAAGACTCATGCAAGTTCGTGCCCAAACACAACTTTTTGTCCACGAAAGATATAGGCTATTTTGGCTCAAAAATCCTCATAATCAAAACATTCAAGGATAACGCCAAGGATGCATCAACTGTAAAATAGGAATTTTAAATAAGAACTAGTATCCATAGGTTTCAATTTGTCCCTTTAGCCTCTTTATAATTTTAGTTTTTCCCATTTGCCGTTTGTATAAGTGTAATATTGATTTCACTCCGGTTTTATTATACGTCTTAAAACTTTCAACTTTGAAAGCCTGGCAAACTGAAAGTATTGGCCCCAAATTTTTTTCACATTACTTTCTTGATAGCTTATACCCAGGAAAATTTTTCAGAACCGATTCTGATAACACTTGTTCTAGAACAGGTTCTTCGGTAATCAAACACTATTACACTTTAATTATTCAGAACAAGTTAAGTGAATATTATTGTGAAGCTTGTTCTATGCAATCTAAATTTCATAACATTTTGGTCCTCAGGAATTAAAAAAAATTATGTGTCAAAAAAAATTAAAAAATAAATATAATTTTTTTTTTTGTGTTCACCAAGAAAAAACACGAAATTCTATGAAAATATCAGGATATAATCGCGAAAATTGTAAAAAGTAAATTAAATTTTGATTGTCTGGGTCGGGACAAATACTAATAAAATAATGTTTTTCATTTTTGTTTGCTGAAAATTCATGTTCTGATGTATCTTTATTGCAAGGCCCAAAATGCAATTTGGAGGCGAAAAAGGATGTATGTGTGTTAAAAAAAATTAATATACGATGTCATATAGGATTTTCTTTATCTTTTTTTAATAAATTAATGCAATTCAAAACATTTCTTTAATTCTTATTTCTGTTCTAAATTTTACTTCTAGAACCGGTTCCGAAGAACAAAAATGTATTCCAATTTTGCTTACAAACACCTGTTGCTTTTGGGACAATCCCTTTGTAAAAAGAATCGGTGTTGCACAAGAATTAGAACAGGTTCTAGGGAAGTATAAGTTGTTCCACAATCGGTTCTTTGCAACCGAAAATTTTTCTGGGTAGTGTTGACATTAAGGAAATGTATAAGCGTTTGAAAATTTGTTAAATTTTATTTTTTTTAATTTCTGCCAAAAAAAATGGATTTGGAACCATAGTGCATTGTTTTGATCTGCCCAAAATCCTTCAAAAAAATTATAATACCCGCAGATATAAAATTTCAGAATTAACTCTAATATTTATATGTGAAGTTTTTTAAACGAAAATAAAAAACTCGTTAGGGGGTACGCGGGTGATAAAATTTAAAATTAGGGGTACGCGAGCCAAAAAGGTTGGTAACCGCTGGTGTAGACAATACTTACCGAGATATTGGCTTTTTAAAATTTTCCGGAATGCGAATTTTTAATTCAAAATTTCGGACCTATTGAGTCCACACATCGATAGAGGAAGGCTGTAGCTTTTGAGATATTAACATATTTAATTTTTAATGAAAAAAAAAAAACAAATTGTTCTTAAGTTTTGTAAAAAATTCACTTTCGCTTCATAATATTTCAGTTTGACACTTTAGTTGTTCTTAAAAATGGTGGAAGTGGGAGATTTTTGAAAAAAAAATAAATATTAATATAAAGACCTGTCTACCCGGGTAGACCGGTTTTCAAGACCGGTCGACCGGTCTACCGGTTTTCGGTCTACCCGGGTAAACGGTTCTGACCGTTGGCTCTAGTTTGAAACTAGAGACTAGAAAAAAACGAAATCGATAGACCCTACTGTATATTAATAACACCGTCCGACAGCCAATATTAAACATTAGCCGTATGATATACGTCTGAAACTAAAGGCTAAATATAGTAAAACTGCTGTTACAGTTTTTCTTTTCGTGTTCCTGTTTCCTTTTAAATGAACTTCAAAGTTTTGCAGGATTCAATTTTATAAAAAATATTTTTTTTAATACATGTACTTGTCCTAGGTTGCCAGTAGTGACTGCAAATTAAAATGACAGATCTCCCCTAATTTTCCCATTTAATTATTTTTACATATTAGGAGAAAGAAGGAAAGTACGTCCTTTCAAAAGTTTATCCTTAAATATCATTCAAAATTTTCAACAAAATATTTTGATAAATTTTTTAAATAACTTTATTCACATCCTTTTATCCTGATATGGCAAAATAAAAAATTAGAAGAGATCCCCCTTTTTTATATGACATTACCAGTGTCATCCATCCTACACTCAAAATAATACATTAGTAGATTTACTAATTTGTTTTTGCTAATGATGGTTAGCTAACTTTTAGCAAATTTTTATTAGTTGACCAAATCTATACAAGCTTTTTTGCTAATATTAGCAAAAATAAATTGTATTTTTTTTTTGTTTAGAAAACTTAAAATGGCGCTATCTCGGAAACTAAGCCAGATAGAGCAAAATGGAAGCCATTTTGGTTCTCAGGCTCTCCATAGTATCGCCGGTCCTCTTCACATGTATGGACCCTAATGGGTCCTAACTTTGGATCCAAAAAAGTTAGCGTTCCCGAAAATTTTAAAATTCTCATATCTCGGTAAATATTGCCGACACGATAAAAAGTCCAAGATCATTTTTGTAACTCTCAACACGTAGAACAAGACCGCAAAATAACCAAAAGCACTCCGAGTAATATTTTTGAAGTTATCGAGTTTTTTAATTTTCAAAGCCCCAGTGGTCCCCTTAAATCACGTATCTTAAAAACAAAGCGAAACGGACACATATCTTGGATCAAAAACTATGGCGATTTTTAAGGAACCCAACTAGGTCTAGGCCCATCGGGGTCTGGACCTATCGGGTCCGAACCCAATGAGATTCTCAAAAGTGTATAAACTAAGTTGAAATAAAAAAAATTTCAGTTAACTACTTTTTAGCAAAACGTTTTTGCTAACTTTACCAAAAAAAATTGTGGGTTCAAAATCAGCAAATTTTCTTGTAAGTTTACAAGCTTTTTTTGCTAACTTTACAGTTTTTTTTATTTTTAATTGTAGTTATATTTGCGAAATAATCTTCACAATGAAATCTGAAAAATTCAGAAATACGTGTCGATTAAGTCTTGCAAAAATTACCAACACAAATAAATTTAAAACAGAAAAATTATTTTCTTGAAAACTCTTCTATGAGAATATCGTAGTCTTTATTGGTAAAGAAAAAAAAACCTCAAAATATATACTATTTTAAAGGTTGAATTAAAAAAAAAATGTAATTCTTTAACAAGAACAAAAGTTAAATTCGACTTTGCCGAATCTATGAATACCCTCCACATTATATTTTTTAAAGGATACTACATTTTTTAACAATTTTGATAAGAAATATTTTATTTTGAGTAAAAAACAATTTTTTTATCATTAAAAAAAAAAATTACAAATTTTTTTTTGAGTGTAAAGTTTTTTTCGAGTGTAATGTTTTTTTACTGTAAAAATATTAGTGAATGAATGCACGTACGTAGTACACAAAATATTGTCAATTTTGTAAAAAAAAAAATTAATTTTTTTTTTGAGTGTAAAATTTTTTTTTGATTGTAAAATTTTTTTCGAGTGTAATTTTTAAGTTACCAATGCTTTTAAAACTTAAAAAGTTTAAAAAGCACTGCTTTGAAACTAAACAAGTTTGATAAGCATTGTTAAGTTACCACCAATGCTTTTAAAACTTGTTTAAACACGTGGCATTTAAGATGAAACTAATCTGAAATTCAGGGTTTTGCTTATAACTTTTGAAACACTGGATCGATTGAGCTGAAATTTAATACCAAACAGGCCAGGGGAACGGCAAAGACACATGCCAAGTTTCAGTAGTCTCATTATTGTCTTTCGAAAGTTATCGTGTTTTTTATATCGTAAATTCGCGAAACACTCTTGCCGAAATTTACTCTTTTGCTCATAACTTTTGAACCACTGGACCGATTTCGCTGGATTGCAATACCAACCTGACCAGGTAAATGACAAACATATATGCCAAACCTCAGTAACCTCTGTAAAGTCTTTGAAAAGTTAGCGTGTTTTCTACGGACGGACAGACAGATGGACGGACGGACATCGCTAGATCGACTTAAAATCGATCGAGGATCATAAATATATATACTTTATGGGGTCCTAGACCAATATTTTGAGGTGTTACAAACGGAATGACAAACTTATATATACCGTCTATCACTAGACTGGAGGGTATAAAAAACCAAGTGTTCCGCCAACTGATAGCGAACCCGCAACCTTCATGATTCGAGTCTGGCACACTACCACCGTGCTATTGTCACACATATGTTTGCTTGATTAAATGAGTGTCTGTGTTATTAATAAAATAATAATGAATTTTTGTCACATTAACAATATACATTGTTGATACAATTAAAAACGTTGTTGAACTAGTATTTAGTTGTTAACAATTTGTTTGGTTACTTTTGATTTTACGATATTTTTTTCTGTGTATTTTTTCTAAAAAAACTTTGTTTTGCAAGTACACCCAAATCTTCCGCAAAACATTATCATGATTTAATGTTTTAGGCAAGAGTGCAAAATTCGCAGGCATTTTTAAATTTAATATCACATGATATTTTTTCGATAAAAGGTTTTAAAAATTTTCTGATCTGTGGAAAATGGTGTAAAATCTTTAGTCAAATTTTAAAATTTTTGTTTATATACTTTTTTTCTGTCACTTACTATATAATTAACTATTAACATGATAATTATTAAAACCAAAAAAAAAAAGAGACGCAAATATGTTTATATTTGGGCCATTCCAGAAAATTTAGCTCAAATTTTAGTATATTTGGGCCATTCCAGAAAATTTAGCTCAAATTTTAGTCATTTTTGGAAATGGTGTCTCAGATTAATTTGAACCTTGACACATAGATAGCCCTCATAAATATGATATATGTACCATATATAGTTTTTTTACATTTGGTGTATTTAACGAATTATGGCGGGTCAAAGATTGACTTTTTAAGCAAAAGTAAGAAAAATACATTACATTTAAAGAGCTATAACTTCTTAACCAATGACCCGATTTTCACAAATTTAGGCTCATGTGAAAGCTGGGGTTCTTCATTTAGAAAATATTTTTAAAATAGCACATTTTTTTTTAGAGAAATGATGCAAAAATGCAAAAACATTTTTTCTTTTCGAATATTTAAAAAAACACATCTTCGATTTTTTTTTTTAAAAAATCTGGTGAAAAATAACAATGTTTTGTATAACATATTCAAAATTCAGAGTGGTATCTCCGTTGGATCAAAAACTATTCTGTTTTAAGTACGAGGTTCTCATATTTTTCCCTTAGAAAATTTAAATTTCTAATGTTTTGAATGTTTTTCAAAATTTTAATAGTATAATTTTCTTTGAAAATTCAAAATTTTTATATTGAAGAAATATAAAATTTTAATTTTCTAAGGTAAAATTTAAGAACTTCGTACTAAAACCAGAATATTTTTTGATCCCATTGGGATCCCACTCTGAATTTTGGATATGTTGTACAAAACAGTATTGTTTATCACCAAATTTTTTTTTAAAAAAATCGAAGATGTGTTTTTTTAAATATTCGCAAAAAAAAAATGTTTTTGAATTTTTGCAACACTTCTGAAAAAAAACCGTATGCTTTTGAAAATGTTTCCTAAAAGAAGAAGAATTAAGCTATCATATGAGCCATTACTTGTGATAATCGGATTACTAGTTAAAAAGTTAGAGCACGTTAAACGTCATGTATTTTTCTGACTTTTGCTAAAAAAGTCGAACTTTGACCCGCGATAATTTGAAAACTACAGCAAATTTTGAAAATCCAAAAATGCAACATATCTCATATAAACAAGGATATCTATGAGCCAAATTATCAGTGGCGTCCAAAGGCATGTTTCCGAACAGTGGGGCGAAAATTTTTGGAATTACCCATTTGTGTTTAGTTAATTTTAATTTTATATAAATAAACAAATTTTTTTTTGTTTGCTTTATGTCTGAATGTATTGTTTTGTTTTTAAGTAGATTTAAATTTAATTAAGTTTTTAGTATCTAAGGTTTTTGATTACAAATACCCGTATAACAACGGATTTACGCTTTAGCACGCTTTTAAGTTAAGGTTCATTTGAAATTGTTAACAAACGACAACGCTCCAAGCTCAATTTATTCCAGCATCTTAAAATCAACAGCTTATTATAGTAATCCATGTGTCTGTTTGTCTGTCTGTCTGTATATCTATACATTTCTCTAATAGTTTTGCTAACAATGCTGTCGCAGTTGCTGTTGACGATGTTATTGATTGTAAGCCCGGCAAAAAAACCAATGCTATTTATATGTTTAGTTTTAAATATGGGAAGACGAAGTGAATGAGGTAATCATTATTTTTTTAATTTTTTGTTTTTTACAAATTGTAATTTGTTTTTTATTGGATCTTTTAAGCCACAACAATAGCAATAAAACGTTAACAAAAAACATATAGCCGGGTAACTTCGACGTCTATACATTTTATTTTACACTGTGTTGGTATTATGTTGTGATAAGAGATGGACGAGTGAGATATTTGAGATACTCCAACCAAAATTAAGGGACCTAACCACTGTTTAACGCAATGAGATATTAGTTAAGACACCAGAAATATTATTGAAGCTTGATCGATTCTGAGACTATCTACTGAAGAAAATTTTATGGAAGCACCACACAAGGTTTGATACGAATGGGTCTTGCGGTAATATGTTGGTTAAATGTGTTAATGGGCAATATCGGACAGGGAAAGAAAGTTTCATATTTAAGAATTGAAACAATTTTAAAACAAAATAAAGACCACCCATTTAGTACATAGCACTAGTTGTGTCCGAAGATTGAGTTCAAATGCCAAATATAAACCGATTAGGTCTACCTTGGTCTATCTTTAAGAAACAGGGTTGGCAACCGATACCCACCTAGAATAACGGTATTTGGCTATTGTACCGCAGCCAATAAAGATATGAACATTTTCAAAAGCGATTATGAAAGCTGATGAAATTTCTAGTATTTTAAATACACTCATAAAAGTTTTACAGTTACTGTTTCACAGTCAAACAAATAGTTTTCGTTTTAGTTAATATTAAAAGAAAATTCGTTTGTTTCACATACAAATATTCTAAACAACTTTTTGAACGTTTATTCAAATACATAACTGTCTTTTAAATAAAATTTTCCGTAACGTTTGTTTTTTTCAGTTATTTAAAAAACAAACCACATTATTTTATTTGTCGTTTGTTATTTGTCAGTTATTTAAAAATTTCTAAAATTAGATTTTTTATACCCTCCACTCTAGTGATAGAGGGTATATATAAGTTTGTCATTCCGTTTGTAACACCTCGAAATATTGGTCTAGGACCCCATAAAGTATATATATTCATGATCCTCGATCGATTTTAAGACGATCTAGCGATGTCCGTCCGTCCGTCCGTCCGTCCGTCCGTCCGTCCGTCCGTCCGTCTGTCCGTCTGTCTGTCTGTCTGTCTGTTGAAAACACGCTAACTTTTGAAAGACTTTACGGAGGCTCCTGAAGTTTAGCATATATGTTGGACATTTACCTGGTCAGGTTGGTATTGCAATCCAGCGATATCGGTCCAGTGGTTCAAAAGTTATAAGCAAGTGAGTGAATTTCGGCAAGGGATTTTCTGGAATTTACGAGATAAAACACACTGTAACTTTCGAAGGGCAATTCTGAGGGTGCTGAAGTGTGGCATATATATTAACCGTTCCTCTGGTCCGGTTCGTTTTAAATTTCAGCCAAATCGGTCCGGCGGTTCAAAAGTTATTAGCAAAACCGTAAATTTCAGATTAGTTCACCTTAAATTCACGTGTTAAAAACCCGTTAAACATGTTTTAAAAACATTTGTAAGTCAGAAAAATATTTTAAAAGGTATTTTTGTCACACAAAAATATTTTTACACTGAACCAAAAAAAAAAATACACTTAAAAAAAAAGTTTACACTCAAAAAAAATTTTACACTCAAAAAAAAAATTGGTAAATTATTTTTTTTTTTTTTTCAAAAATTAACAAAAAAAGTTTTTTTACACTAAAACAAAAAAAAAAATACACTCAAAAAAAATTTTACACTCAAAATAAAAAATTAGTATTTTTTTTTTTTTTTCAAAAATTAATAAAAAAAAGTTTTTTTACAGAAAATAAAATATTTCTAACCAAAAAAAAGTTTACACTTAAAAAAAAATTTTACACTCAAAAAAAAAAATTGCTAAATTATTTTTTTTTATTTTTCAAAAATTAACAAAAAAAGTTTTTTTACACTAAAACAAAAAAAAAAAATACACTCAAAAAAAATTTTACACTCAAAAAAAAAAAATTAGTAATTTTTTTTTTTTTTTCAAAAATTAATAAAAAAAAGTTTTTTTACAGAAAGTTAAATATTTCTAACCAAAAATGTTATTTTTTTCACGTTAGAAAATTTACTATCACTTAAAAAGGGCATTGTGGAGGGTATTCATAGATTCGGCCAAGTCGAATTTAACTTTTCTACTTGTTTTTTTTTGAATTTGAAAATTAAATTTAGTTGCTGAAAATATAAGTAGCTTGTGGCACAGAGGGTAGCGTGCTGGGCTATCAGCCAGAAATTATGAGTTCGATTCTGCTTAGGTTCGAAGTTTTTTAAAATTATTTCTAAAAAAATAAATAAAAATGAATGTAAATTTCAGTTATTTTAACCGTTTTTTCCGTTAAGTTTTGTCAGTCATTTTTTACGGATTTTTAAGTTATTTTTACGGATTTCAACAGTTATTAATTAACATTTAAAAATAACTGAGAAATGTTTTTGTTTTAAATGAAATGTAAGTAGTCCGTTTTTTAAATAAAGTTTCATTTGTTTCAAACGTATTTTCTGTTGAATTTACTTACATAATATTTTAAGTGTAGGTCACTTCGTGATTCTACCTGTTCGTTTTCGAAATATTGGTCACTACCTTTATAATACCGTTTGAAACGGTATTATAACGGTATTGGCCTATATAAGTAAAACGAACTGGTAGAAACATGAAGTGACAGATTTAAAATAAAGAATAGGTTTAAAGAATAGGTTTCTTTAAAGTTTCGTAAAAACATGGTATGCAGTTTTACTTGTGCTTGGTCAAAGGTCACACAGCTGTTGACATCGAAATTGTATGTGTTAAATTTCGCGAGATATCGCGTAATTATACAATTTTTTTTTTACAATTTATTTATTTTTTAAAACCGGTTCTTTAAAAATAATAAAAAATAAAAGTATGCAGTTTGATTTGAGCATGTTGGAAGAAATTAAAACTGCCCATAAACAAATTATAGCTGCTCACTTTCGCGAGAAATAGCGAAAAACAGCTTTTTGGTGGTATTTTTTGTTTTGATTAATAAAAGAAGTTTCTTTAACATTGTTGAAAAACACGAAATGCAGTTTGATTTGCTATTGATTAAAGGTGATAAGGCTGTTAACATTTAAATTCTAGCTGCTCAATTCTTCAAGATATCGCTAAAAAACTCGCTAAACTACTATATATTTATAACTTTGTGTTATTTTTGGTCTGTAAAAACATTTACTTCAATTAATGACAAAAATGTGGTATGCAGTTTGAATTCGAGGTTATTAAAGTTGACAAAACTGCAAGCATAAAAATTATAGATGATCAATTTTCCGAGAAATTGCAAAATTACTGGTAGTGTTTGGGGTCCGGGAATTCCCGGGTCGGATTTCCCGGGAATTCCCGGGAAAAAACTGACGGGAATTCCCGGGAATTTTTTTAATTTTTCCCGGGAAATCCGGGAATTTTATAAAATAAACCATTTTACATAAAAAACGTTTATTTAAATATAATTTTTAATATTTTTTTTACATACAGGTATAATTACATTTGCTTTTTTTTGTATTTTTTATATTTGGAAGAACAGTGCACAAATATATATTCATAGGAAAACTGACCAATATCATGAAAAAACTAAAAAAGTCAAAAAATATACGTCGGTTAATGATAATTTTGCTAAGACTGTCAAAAAATATAAAAATTTTGAGCCTAGAATTTACATTTCCAGAACAAATATTAAAAGTGCTGCCAACTATATTAGTTTTTGCTCGAATAACGCAGTTTTATTTTTTTTGTGATTTTTAGCTATTTTTTGCGATTTTTTGTGGTAAAAAAAGTTGCATTATTTTTTTTGTTTTAGTGTATTTTAGGATTTTTAATTTTTATTTTTTGATTTTTTATGTTTTAATTAATAGTTTATCTCTAATAAAACTGTTTTTAAAAAAAAATTGGTAAAATTTTAATGTTTTTTATGATTTATATAAATAATGAATATTTCCCGGGATTCCCGGGAATCCCGGGAAATAAATTATTTTTTTCCCGTTTCCCGGGAAATTGAAAAGTCCGGGAATTCCCAAACACTAATTACTGGTCAAGCTTTTATATAAATTAATTTATTTTTTCTTTAGTGTCTAAAAAAAGGAAACAAATCAAGAAACGGCAAATATATTGTATGCAATTTAAATTTTATGTGGCTAAAGGTAGTAAAACTGCTCAAATCAATATCTTGACTGTTAATTTACGCGAAAAATATTTTTTTTTTTTATTTTTATTTTTTTTATTTCTGCGATTTCTCGCGAAATTGATAAGGTATGATTTCGATGTTAACTGTTTTGTGACCTGTAAATAAATACAATTAACACTGCATACACAGTTTTTGAAGATGTTTAAAAAACTTCATTGTCAAAATTTTAGAAAATACAAAAACACAAATTTCGCGATATCTCGCGAATGCGAGCTGCTACGATTTCGCTGTAAACAGTTTTGTGACATTTAACCAAAAAGAAATCGAACTGCGATTACACTTTTCGTCAACACTAAAGTCGAACCTAAACATCGCTGAGGCTCACCGTGGTTGTCGCACTAGCAATAACAGTGATTTTTTTTTTTTCGAAAAAGTGATGGGAATGCTAAAATCACTGATCAACACCATTTCCAATTTTATTTTAGAAAATACAAATTATATTTAAAAAATTTCCAATTATATTTCAGAAATTTCCAATTATATTTCGAAATTTTCTATTTATAATTCAATAACTTCCAATTATATTTCAAACATCTTTAAATATCTCTTAAAAATCATTAGATGTCAACCAATAACATCAAAATATGATGATATTGTTGATACACACTGAGTAGTTTTGTAGTTTGGCGACGAATTAATCTCCTGGTTGTTGTTAGTTATTTAGAACGGCAACCAATTCGATATTGTACATTAAAAAATATGCCAATTTGTAGCCAATGTATGAGATATTACGCGGATACATGGTATGGTTGATATTTTTTGAATCCACCCATATAAATATATTTCCAAAATGTTTGTGTCACGCTCTCCTCTCTAATTCTGACATTTCAGAGAACATCAATAAATATTTGACAAAAAAATGTTTATGTTTAATTAATTTCATTTAAGAATTCGTGAAATAACATTAGTGTTACTAAACAAAGGAAGTGTTTTACAGCAAGATTCTTCTCTAGAATATTCCAAAATGTAGAAATGTATTTGAGGCATTCCACACCAAATGTCCAGCGAAAAAAAAACATGTGTACCGTAAATTTCTGAATAGATTGTATGGATAGCCTTATATGGAGCTAAGAAAATTGCGTTTTTGGTTTATCAATTTTTAAAAAACTGTGCTTAGTCAGGCGTGGGTCTAGAGCAAGTCAAAGTTGAGGTATCCCAACGCGTTTGAAATATGTTAGTTCAATATGTACACTGAAAAAAAAATTTACCATTTTTAAAGCATGTTGAACTTAATTTTAAAAAAGAAGGGTATGCGAGGTCTCCAAAGATATTAATTCATCTTCCAAGTATCTTTATTCCTAAAACATAGCAATGCATTTACATAAATATATCTTAAAAGTAAGTAAAATTGTACTAAATAGGAAAAACATTTTTTTTAAATATGTAAAAATTTCCTTAAACTTACGGATTCTGTGATGAGGTCCCAATGTGAGGACCCTACGGGCCCCAATATATGGGGTCCGCCCATGAGTATGTGCGTACACTATTATATGGTCACTGTTGATTTTGATCCAAAATTTTGGTCAGAATCACTATATCTTGCTTAGTTTTCGAGATATGGGAATGGGGTCTTGAGAATTTTGATCATGAAATAACTCGAAAACTATGACTCTTAGGGCTTTAGGATCTTCGGCGGTCATGTTCTATGAGTTAAGGACTACAAAAATGCCTTTAGAATTTTTTTCGTATCTCTAGTATTTGCAGAGTTGTAGGCATTTGAAAATTCCGCGAAAATCGAAATTTGGATTTAAAGTTAGGGTCTCATGGGGTCTGCAGATGGGGCCCCAAAAATACCTAAAGTATTTTTTCCTTAAGTTAAATAAATTCTTTCTTAAACTGATGAAGATATGGATTCAAATAAAGGCAATGAAATCAATAAAATATAGATTACTTTTTTCTTAAATTAAAACAAAAATTGATTAAGTTAAAGAAAATGCGTTTTGGAATTAAAGATTAGTACTTATTTGATTTAAGGTCTTGAAAATGTCTATACTATTTTTAAGTAAGTTACGTACTTATTTTACGTACTTATTACAATTAAATTTTTTTTTCTTTTAAGTAAAACAAAATTTTTTAATAAACCCTTTTTTCTTAAATGTAATCAAATCGCCATAAATGTAAAGAATATTTAACTTAATTTAAAAAAAAAACAAATTAAGGAAAACTCTTGTGCTTTTTTAAGTATTTGCATGTACTATCTTTAAGTTTATTTGCTTTGTTTTAAGTAAAACCACCTTATATTAAGATAAGTTGAAGTAAATTCAAAAAAAAATTTTTACTTAAATTAATAACAGTGTTTATTTAATTTCAGTATAGTCATTTTTTTTTTTCAGTGTAAGACTTTTAAAATTCGGGAATTCTAAAAAAATCAGAAAAGAAAATGTTTAAGGTGAACATTTTTAGAGTTTTTTGTACGTTTTTCCTGAAAAAATTTTCCAAAATAGTTAAACATACGTAAGACCACCAACATTTTTAAGGTTTTAGGATATTTTTCCTACTCCTATATAGTAGTAGACAAACATTTGTTATGTAAATCAAAATAAGATCCCGTAACATTTTTCTGTACAAAAAAAAAAAACATATTCAAAGTCATTTTTTAAAGCAAAATTCATAATAAAATTGACAGATATTTTTTCACAGAAAATTTTCAGATTAAGTCACATTTTTCCTTTATAAGTTTTCCTATAGAAATTTTCAGATTTTTCTTAACAAAAAATTCTAAATATACGATACTTACTCACTTCATCTACATTTAATAAAGTTGTTATGCTTATCGCCTGCTACAACTTTGTTAAACATCACTTTGCGATATTCAGACATTTGGATGTTCAAAATGCACGAAAAAGGTACAAAAAAATTTATTATTTCCCCTATTCGATACAAACTAACTTCAAATCCATATATTTCGATTCCTAGAGGCAACCAAGCGAAACACAGGGACACGTATAACTTATTTTTTACCCATCCCGGCTAAAAATAAAGTGTTCAAACGCATGTACGATTATATATGATAATTTATGTTAAGGATGGACCAATATATGATCGCATATTATCATATGTTCTTCCATACATGGTCATATATTGAATAAGCGCCAATTTTAATATATGTTAATATATGATCATATATGTTTCCGAATTAATGAAGTATGGTCAGATGTGTTCATATATGCTCATATACAATTCATTTTTAGCCGGGCACTCAAAATAATTTATACGCAAAAACAAATGAAAAACATGTTTAAAACAAGTGATAAAACATTTGAAAACCATTCCAGTAATTTTTCATATGTTGTAACAAACATCAACATTTATTTTTTACCAGGGTTGGCAACCGATACCCACCTAGAATAAAGGTATTTGGCTATTGTACCGCAACCAATAAATATATGGATATTTTCAAAAGCAATTATGAAAGCTGATGATATTTCTAGGTCAATACCTTTATAATACTGTTTGAAACGGTATTATAACGGTATTGGCCTATGTAACTAAAACGAACCGGTAGAAACACGAATTGACACATTTAAAATACTAGAAATTTCATCAGCTTTCATAATCGCTTTTGAAAATGTTCATATCTTGTTATTCAAAAATAGAACTTAGAAATTTTTTTCAAAAAAAATAAATATAAAGAACTCTTAAAACGCTTTTCAAATACGCTCGCAAAGCATTCCAAAAAAACGTTTTGAGATTGCTTTTTTTTGTTATAGAGAATGCTTTTTTTTTGTTACAGTGCTTTCAGAACGCTTTTTTTTAGAACCGCCATCAATTTCTGCTTGTGTACAAACAGTTACACAGAAAATAATATCGTATATTTTATTTTAATTAAAATTTTAATTGTTTTTTAATTTAATATTAATTAAACTTTTAATTTATATAATTAATTGTTTAATTTAATTTTTAACTTTATTTTAATTAATATTTTAATTGTTTTCAAATTTAATATTAATTAAGTATTTAATTTATATAATTAAATGTTTAATTAAATTTCTAGATTTACATATTTTTTTTTTGTTTTGTTTTCCGTGTGTGTGCGTGTGTTTTTCTCTTGCATTGTATTACATACAAAAAAAATACTAAAGTATAAAAAGTTTGTTGAAAGTTTTTTTTATTTTTCACGTAGGTTTTTGAATTCTCATTTTGTTTATAGTTTTATGTGTATGTATATGAAAGGTTTATAATCAACTTTAAAAAATCATCTCACTGAATATGTCTTTACGACATAAATAAATTTGGTAAAGTTTGAAGAAATATATTTTTTTTAAACTATTTTATTCAAAAAGAATGTTTTTACAAATTATTTTTTTTTAATATAATATTTTTAATTAATTTTTTTAATTTATACAATTAAAATTTTAATTGTTTTTTTTTTTTAATTTTAATTAAATTTTTTAATTTATAGTATTAATTTTTTAATTAAATAAATATCCATTTATTTTTAATTAATGACATACAAATATTTTTAATTTATTTGCGCATTTTAGTGATTGGTCCGGATTTAATTAATTTTTTAATTAAATCTACGAATTTTTTAATTAAATATTTTTTTTATTTTTTTCTGTGTAATGACATAATTTTTTAAG
Organism: Pegoplata infirma; assembly: GCA_963921195.1. Taxonomy (NCBI): domain Eukaryota; kingdom Metazoa; phylum Arthropoda; class Insecta; order Diptera; family Anthomyiidae; genus Pegoplata; species Pegoplata infirma. The sequence goes on from OY992538.1 coordinate 45,596,052, forward strand.
TGGGGATTTGTTAACATGTATGGCAATGGGAAATAAATATTTTTGCAATAACTCGCGAAACCAAATATTTTAGGTAATTCTTTAAATTATCCAAAACTTTGATCGTACCATGGTTTAGCCTTCTAATGCTTGAGGCAGCTTAAGGCGGCCTTGTGGATTTGATTATTACTGTTGAACGGCATCATTTACAAACAAAAGAGTAGTCGATTTTGAAAGCTAACATTGCACATATTTGTGTTGTTTTCTTCTTCATTACCTACTCTTTTTTTTCAAATTCACTTTTTGCATATTTATAAACAATAATATATTAAATAATATCCGATTGGTCTTACATGTGTACCACAAAAGTTTCAGATCCAGTATTACGAAAATTAACATAGGTTTTTTACACTGTCTTAAGATTCAATTTAAAAACTGAAGCAGATCAATTCAAACTGAGTTCTGGTTTTTTATCTGTTTGAAGGAAAATCTTGTGTTCTGTATAAGAGATGGGCGCGTAAGTGAATTTTGACTCACGCACGCTCACGAAATAAAAATATTGCTCATGCAAGATCATACACGACAATTTTGTTCGCTCACATTAACGCACGATCACGTTAGTAACTAAACATTTTCTCACGCTCACGAAAACTCACTCAACTAAAATAAACAAATTATCTGATTTCTTGCACAAAATGTATATACATAATTTCCTAAAAAACAATCATACAAATTTATTTAAATCAAAATTTTTTATATTACTTTCTAAATTCAATATTATGACAATTTTCCCACTTGTTTTCTGTTTCAGACAGCACAAAACAATTACGCAAACTCACACAACAAAAACTACTCACACATGCTAGCGCACGAATCTATTTTTATTAATCACGCGCACTCACGATCACGTGAATAAAAATAAATTTCACTCACGATCACGCGTGAATCACGGAAAATTGGTGTCACGCGCGTATCTCTATTATGTAGTATAATATTTCCTTTCCATTTCAATTACACACGGTGAGCCTCAGCGATGTTTAGGTTGAACTTTAGTGTCGACGAAAAGTGTAAGCGCAGTTAGATTTCTACAAGATTAAATGTCACAAAACTGTTAACAGCGAAATCGTAGCTGCTCGCATTCGCGAGATAACGCAAAATTAGTGATTTTGTATTTTTTAAAATTTTGACATTGAAGTTTTTTAAATATTTTCAAAAACGAGTATATCGTTTTAATTGTTCTTATTTAAAGGTCACAAAACAGTTAACATCAAAATCCTATCTTCTTCAGTTCGCGAGAAATCGCGAAACTAATTTGTTGCTGTTTTTGTTTGCGTTTTTTATCTTTTGATATGTTTCATTAAAATTTCGTAAAAACATGGTATGCAGTTTTACTTGTGCTTGATCAAAGGTCACACAGCTGTTGACTTCGAAATTGTACACTCAAAAAAAAAAAAAACTGTAAAGTTAGCAAAAAAAGCTTGTAAGCCTACGGGAAAATTTGCTGATTTTGAACCCACAATTTTTTGCTAAAGTAAGCAAAAATGTTTTGCCAATAATTAGTTAACTGATTTTTTTTTTTTAACTTAGTTCATACACATTTGAGGACCCCATTGGGTTCGGACCCAATAGGTCCAGACCCCGATGGGCCTAGACCTAGTTGGGTTCCATAAAATTCGCCATAGTTTTTGATCCAAAATTTGTGTCCGTTTCGCTCTACCTTGCTTAGTTTTTAACATACGTGATTTTAGGGGATCACTGGGGAGAATTAAAAAACTCGATAACTTCAAAAATATTACTCGGAGAGCTTTTGGTTATTTTGCGGTCTTGTTCTACGTATTGAGAGCTACAAAAATTTTAAAATTTTCGGGAATGCTAACTTTTTTGGATCCAAAGTTAGGTCTCATTAGGGTCCACACATATGAAGAGAAAATGCCCTCCATTTTGCTCTATCTGGCTTAGTTTCCGAGATAGCGCCATTTTATGTTTTCTGAAAATAAAAAAAAATTTACCATTTATTTTTGCTAATGTTAGCAAAAACTGTTGTAAAAATGTTGTCAACTTTAGGGGTGCTGTGGCTTAGTGGTTAGCGCGTTGGACTACTAGCCAGCAAACCTGGGTTCCATTCCCGGCTCAGGCCGAACAACATTTTTTCAGATATTTATTAGTTTCTTTTTATAACTAATATCTATCGCAGCACCCTCCTTCGTTGATAAATAGCACTAAAACGTCAACGAAGTAAAATAATAAAATAATGGCTATTAAACACAGCTTCAAAAATAATTCGCCAGATCAATAACAGATGGCGATGCAACAACTGTACTCAAAATTATCAACACGCGCAATTACAGTGTTGCCTGTTTACTGAAGCCCTTCTATCTTTCAAATCTTTCATCTCTCTTCTATCCCCTTTCCGAAAGAAACATCACGGTTACATTTGTAATTGATAGGCAGCATTGCCTAAGTGTTGTTTCTTTTAAAAATAAAAAAATAAAATAAAAAAAAGAATTTTTTGCTAACATGCTAATCTCATTAGCAAAAAAAAAAAATTAGTAAATCTACTAACGTATTTTTTTGAGTGTAGGTGTAAAATTTCGCGAGATATCGCGTAATTGTATAATTTTTTTTTTATTATTTATTTATATTTTAAAACCGGTTATTTAGAAATAATAAAAAAAAGTGGTATGCAGTTTGATTTTAACATGTTGGAAGAATTTAAAACTGCCCACAAAAAAATTATAGCTGCTCACTTTCGCGAGAAACAGCAAAAAACAGCTTTTTGGGGGTATTTCTTGTTTTGATTAATAAAATAAGTTTCTTTAACATTGTTGAAAAACACGAAATGCAGTTTGATTTGCTATTGATTAAAGGTGATAATTCTATTAACATTTATATTCTAGCTGCTCAATTCTTCGAGATATCGCTAAAAAACTCGCTGAACTACTATTTATTCATTACTTTGTGTTATTTTTAGTCTGTAAAAAACATTTACTTCAATTAACGACAAAAATTTGGTATGCAGTCTGAATTCGAGGTTATTAAAGTTGACAAAACTGCAAGCATAAAAATTATAGATGATCAATATCCCGAGAAATTGCAAAATTACTGTTCAGGCTTTTGTATTAATTAATTTATTTTTTCTTTAGTGTCTAAAATAAAGGAATAAATCAAGAAACGACAAATATATTGTATGCAGTTTAAATTTTATGTGGTTAAAGGTGGTAAAACTGCTCAAATCAATATCTTGACTGCTAATTTACGCGAAAAATAAATTTTTTCAATTTTTTTTTTTAATTTTGTGATTTTTCGCGAAATTGAGAAGATATGATTTCGATGTTAACTATTTTATGAATCTGCATACTCAGCTTTTGAAGATATTTAAAAAACTTAATTGTCAATATTTTAGAAAATGCAAAAACACTAATTTCGCGATATCTCACGAATGCGAGCAGTTACGATTTCGCTGTTAACAGTTTTGTGATATTTAATCAAGTAGAAATCGAACTGCTTTTACACTTTTCGTCGACACTAAAGTTGAACCCAAACATCGCTGAGGCTCACCGTGTACATTACAATTACATAAATAACAATAAATATGCAATTACCAAAAAATTTCTTACACTTTTTTTAAATTTTATATCAAAAATTTCTTAATTCTAAAAAACTATTTACAATAAATACTATAATTCTATATCGCGATATATACACAATATGCTGTCTAAAATGTTACACCAAATCACAAACATCACTAACTTTCATAAGTTTCCAAAGCTGGTAAATCTTCTAATTTATTTTTTTGCAAATATTTCATAAAAGATTTCGGACTGCCAAAACTCTTCAGAGGATATTTGCCAAAACGACCATTAGTTTTTGAGAGGACATAGTAGACGGGATAAGCACCAGGAGCTATATGAACATTCATGGTTTTCGATAATAAATTACCGGCTAAATCTTCTTGATTGTAAAGAAAATGTAATTGTTTCTTTTTCGGTTGATGTTTAGGTTTTAGAAATTTCTCCTCGACGTTCAAAGGAAACCCCCGGATAATAGGTGTATCTTCACCGGCCGTGGGTGACTGACGTGATTCAATATCCATTTGTGGTTTAGGTCTACGCATATTGGTATACTTCCTCTTTTTGTAGGGTTTTAATAGTTGAATGTTATGCAATGACGAATCCATATTTAAGGCATTCGGGTCTTCCTTAATGGCTGGCAAATCTTGAGGATTAACTCTTATCACTTTCTTTTGAGTATTTTCAACATTATCGGGTATAACATCATCAGTTATTAGCAATAATTGTGGTAAATCAGCATTATTGGCCGGCTCAGCATTTGCCTCTGCGGCAGCTTCTGCTACTGGTTTTGCCCATGACTGGTGATTTTCAAATATAAAAATTACAGTCACTACCAAAAACTGTAAAGAAACGTTTTTTAAGGGGGGGAAAGAGAATAATATAATTAATCATTACTTTTAATCAGTTAAATTAATAAAAACAAAAAAAAAACAACAAGTAAAATAAAATTATTATTCAAGCAAATCATTCAAGCGAATTAAAATTATAATAAATTTAATAATTAATAACGACGTAAAAATTACACTGTGTTACAAAAAAAACAAATATACTTTTCAAATGCCCTAGGTAAGGTTTTAGGTCACGTCGAAAAGATCACAAAATTGTCCATCATATTTGCTAGACACCCTCCAATTTAAAAGTTATGTATATGAGGCATTCCACACCAAATGTTCAGCAAAAAAAAGTTTTGTCGTGTCAATATGAAATCATTTGCAAAGTATTCGCTCTTAGGGTACTATTAAATAACAAAAATAAAGTTTAAGTTTTTTCAAAAAGTGGGCCTTGTAGGCGTGGTCAAAAAATGAAAATATCTAACTTTTTTGCTTGACCATCTTTATTTCAATATTTATGCAAATTAAATGAAACACAGTAAGGTCTTAAAGACAAAAGTTTTTTTTATAGATTTTTGTATGGGCTATCCATTAAAAAAATAAAAATTGGAAAATTTTCAGAAGAAGTTCTGAATTTTTTAAATTTAATCTTAAATTTTTTTTATCAAAAAACATGCCGCAATTTTATTTTCTTTTAATTTAAAAAAAAAAAAAAAGTTAAAGGACCTTTCTATCTATTCTGAAATTTTCAGAGATGTGTTTTGCCTTGTTTTCGAGAAATCAAATGTTAAAGATTGCAATACGCTAATTTTATACAATAATGGTGTATAAAACGTATGCGTATGAGTAATATCAATACTTAAAAAAATATTTTAAAAGGCGATGGGGGCGTGAGTGACTTTTTAATAACGATTACGCACGCTCATGAATGAAAAAATTTAGTCACGCACGATATTTTATTTTGCTTACGCTCATTCACGCACACGTGAGTAGAAAAAAATAAGTCACTGTCACGATGTTCACGTGAGCGTGAGTAAAATAAAATATCGTGCTTGAATAATATTTTTTCTTTCATTAGCGTGCGTGATCGTAAATAAAAATTCACTTACGCTCCCATCGCCTCTTAAAATATTTTTTAAGTATTATTGTATAAAATTAGCGTATTGCAATCTTTGACATTTGATTTCTCAAAAACAAGGCAAAACACATCTCTGAAAATTTCAGAACAGATAGAAAAGCACTTTAACTTTTTTTATAAAAAATAAAGAAAAATAAAATTGCGGCATGTTTTTTGATAAATAAAGTTTAAGTTTAAATTTGAAAAATTCAGAACTTCTTCTGAAAATTTTCCAATTTTTATTTTTTTAATCGATAGCCCATACAAAAATCTATAAAAAACGTTTGTCTTAAAGACTTTACTGTGTTTCATTTAATTTGTCTATATTAGCTAACGAAAAACAATAAAGAAAATAAGAATGACTGTTTTCATTTTCTTAAAACCAAAAACTTAAGTAAATTGGGTTTGTAACTTGGATAAGTATTCACCTCGTGGGGAATAAAAAAATATTATCCAGCTGCTGAAAAAACGTAAAATAATTTTTTATCATCAATTTTTTCATAAATATTATTTTTCATAAATATTTTTTTCATTAATATATTTTTTATCAATATTTTTTTTTTTCATCAATATTTTTTTTCATCAATATTTTTTTTCATCAATATTTTTTTTTTATCAATATTTTTTTTCCATCAATATTTTTGTTCATCAATTTTTTTTCATCAATATATTTATTTCAACTAGGTATAATTTTTTTTTCATCAATACTTTTTCATTAATATTTTTTTTTTCCATCAATATTTTGTTGTCCTCAATTTTTTTTTATCAATTATGTATTTTCATCAATATTTTTTGTTTCATCAATATTTTTTTACATCAATTTTTTTTCATAAATTTTTGTTTTATCAATATTTTTTTTTATTAATATTTTTTTTCATCAATATTTTTTTCATCAATATTTTGTTGTCCTCAATGTTTTTTTTTTCATCAATTATGTTTTTTTCATCAATATTTTTTGTCTCATCAATATTTTTTTTCGTCAATTTTTTTTCATCAATTTTTTTTTCATCAACATTTCTTTTTATCAATAGATTTTTTTTTACATGCATATTTTTTTCCATCAATATTTTCTTGTCATAATTTTTTTTTTCGTCAGTATTCTTTTTTTTTCATCAATATTTTTTTTTTCATCAATATTTTATAGAAAAGTTCTCAGTATTTGAAACATTTTTAACACAGAAAAAGTTTCAGCTCAGATTCTGAGACATTTTTTCTATAGAAAAAGTCTCAGATTCTGAGACAATTTTTCTATAGAAAATGTCTCAGATTCTGGAACAATTTTTCTATAGAAAAATTCTCAGACAAAGTCTCAGATTCTGAGACAATTTTTCTATAGAAAAATTCCCAGAAAAAGTCTCAGATTCTGAGACAATTTCTCTATAGAAAAAGTCTCAGATTCTGAGACAATTTTTCTATAGAAAAAGTCTCAGATTCTGAGACAATTTTTCTATAGAAAAAGTCTCAGATTCTGAGACAATTTTTCTATAGAAAAAGTCTCAGATTCTGAGACAATTTTTCTATAGAAAAAGTCTCAGATTCTGAGACAATTTTTCTATAGAAAAAGTCTCAGATTCTGAGACAATTTTTCTATAGAAAAAGTCTCAGATTCTAAGACATTTTTTCTATAAAAAAAGTCTCAGAATCTGAGACATTTTTTCTATTGTAAAAGTCTCAGATTCTGAGACATTTTTTCTATTGTAAAAGTCTCAGATTCTGAGACAATTTTTCTATAGAAAAAGTCTCAGATTCTGAGACAATTTTTCTATAGAAAAAGTCTCAGATTCTGAGACAATTTTTCTATAGAAAAAGTCTCAGATTCTGAGACAATTTTTCTATAGAAAAAGTCTCAGATTCTGATACAATTTTTCTATAGAAAAAGTCTCAGATTCTGAGACAATTTTTCTATAGAAAAAGTCTCAGATTCTGAGACAATTTTTCTATAGAAAAAGTCTCAGATTCTGAGACAATTTTTCTATAGAAAAAGTCTCAGATTCTGAGACAATTTTTCTATAGAAAAAGTCTCAGATTCTGAGACAATTTTTCTATAGAAAAAGTCTCAGATTCTGAGACAATTTTTCTATAGAAAAAGTCTCAGATTCTGAGACAATTTTTCTATAGAAAAAGTCTCAGATTCTGAGACAATTTTTCTATAGAAAAAGTCTCAGATTCTGAGACAATTTTTCTATAGAAAAAGTCTCAGATTCTGAGACAATTTTTCTATAGAAAAAGTCTCAGATTCTGAGACAATTTTTCTATAGAAAAAGTCTCAGATTCTGAGACAATTTTTCTATAGAAAAAGTCTCAGATTCTGAGACAATTTTCTATAGAAAAAGTCTCAGATTCTGAGACAATTTTTCTATAGAAAAAGTCTCAGATTCTGAGACAATTTTTCTATAGAAAAAGTCTCAGATTCTGAGACAATTTTTCTATAGAAAAAGTCTCAGATTCTGAGACAATTTTTCTATAGAAAAAGTCTCAGATTCTGAGACAATTTTTCTATAGAAAAAGTCTCAGATTCTGAGACAATTTTTCTATAGAAAAAGTCTCAGATTCTGAGACAATTTTTCTATAGAAAAAGTCTCAGATTCTGAGACAATTTTTCTATAGAAAAAGTCTCAGATTCTGAGACAATTTTTCTATAGAAAAAGTCTCAGATTCTGAGACAATTTTTCTATAGAAAAAGTCTCAGATTCTGAGACAATTTTTCTATAGAAAAAGTCTCAGATTCTGAGACAATTTTTCTATAGAAAAAGTCTCAGATTCTGAGACAATTTTTCTATAGAAAAAGTCTCAGATTCTGAGACAATTTTTCTATAGAAAAAGTCTCAGATTCTGAGACAATTTTTCTATAGAAAAAGTCTCAGATTCTGAGACAATTTTTCTATAGAAAAAGTCTCAGATTCTGAGACAATTTTTCTATAGAAAAAGTCTCAGATTCTGAGACAATTTTTCTATAGAAAAAGTCTCAGATTCTGAGACAATTTTTCTATAGAAAAAGTCTCAGATTCTGAGACAATTTTTCTATAGAAAAAGTCTCAGATTCTGAGACAATTTTTCTATAGAAAAAGTCTCAGATTCTGAGACAATTTTTCTATAGAAAAAGTCTCAGATTCTGAGACAATTTTTCTATAGAAAAAGTCTCAGATTCTGAGACAATTTTTCTATAGAAAAAGTCTCAGATTCTGAGACAATTTTTCTATAGAAAAAGTCTCAGATTCTGAGACAATTTTTCTATAGAAAAAGTCTCAGATTCTGAGACAATTTTTCTATAGAAAAAGTCTCAGATTCTGAGACAATTTTTCTATAGAAAAAGTCTCAGATTCTGAGACAATTTTTCTATAGAAAAAGTCTCAGATTCTGAGACAATTTTTCTATAGAAAAAGTCTTAGATTCTGAGACAATTTTTCTATAGAAAAAAGTCTCAGATTCTGAGACAATTTTTCTATAGAAAAAAGTCTCAGATTCTGAGACAATTTTTCTATAGAAAAAAGTCTCAGATTCTGAGACAATTTTTCTATAGAAAAAAGTCTCAGATTCTGAGACAATTTTTCTATAGAAAAAAGTCTCAGATTCTGAGACAATTTTTCTATAGAAAAAGTCTCAGATTCTGAGACAATTTTTCTATAGAAAAATCTCAGATTCTGAGACAATTTTTCTATAGAAAAAGTCTCAGATTCTGAAACAATTTTTCTATAGAAAAAGTCTCAGATTCTGAGACATTTTTTCTATAGAAAAAGTCTCAGATTCTGAGACAATTTTTCTATAGAAAAAGTCTCAGATTCTGAGACAATTTTTCTATAGAAAAAGTCTCAGATTCTGAGACAATTTTTCTATAGAAAAAGTCTCAGATTCTGAGACAATTTTTCTATAGAAAAAGTCTCAGATTCTGAGACAATTTTTCTATAGAAAAAGTGTCAGATTCTGAGACAATTTTTCTATAGAAAAAGTGTCAGATTCTGAGACAATTTTTCTATAGAAAAAGTCTCAGATTCTGAGACAATTTTTCTATAGAAAAAGTCTCAGATTCTGAGACAATTTTTCTATAGAAAAAGTCTCAGATTCTGAGACAATTTTTCTATAGAAAAAGTCTCAGATTCTGAGACAATTTTTCTATAAAAAAAGTCTCAGATTCTGAGACAATTTTTCTATAGAAAAAGTATCAGATTCTGAGACAATTTTTCTACCCTAGTAAAAATATTATGCTAATTTTACTAAATAGATCTAATTTGATCCGTAAAATGGTTGTATCAAATAATATCTAATTGTATTACTTTAGATCAAAAAATATAAAAATTGATGCAATTTGATCCTGAATTTGGTCAAATCTAATTAGATCAAATTGATCTTATAATATCTATTTTTATATAATTTGATGAGCAAAACCAAAATACGATTCTAATCATATATTGAGCAATATCTAACCATATAAAGTGGATCAACCGTATCAAAGTGATAGATAAAATTTTATATAAATGTATACGGAAGCATATTAACTCATATAAGATTGTATCAAATTATATATGATTAGACCAGAAAATTTTTACTCGGGTATAGAAAAAGTCTCAGATTCTGAGACAATTTTGTTATAGAAAAAGTCTCAGATTCTGAGACAATTTTTCTATAGAAAAAGTCTCTGAGATCTGAATCTCAGAATCTGAGACTTTTTCTATAGAAAAATTGTCTGAGACTCAGATTCTGGAAAATTTTTGCTATAGAAAAAGTCTCAAATTCTGCGACATTTTTTTTATAGAAGGAGTCACAGGTTCTGAGACTTTGTTTTCTTTAAAAAAAAACGTCTCAGATTCTGCGACCTTTTTTTCTATAAAAAAAATGTCTTATAGTCTGAGACATTTTTTATAAATAAAAATTTTTAGATTCTAAGACATTTTTCTATAGAAAAATTCACTGACTCTGAGACATTTTTTCAATAGAAAAATTCTCAGATTTTAAGAAATTGTTTCTATAGAAGAAGTCTCAGATTCTGATACAATTTTTTTATGGAAAGGTCTCAGATTCTGAGACAATTTTTCTATAGAAAAAGTCGCAGATTCTAAGACAATTTTTCTACAGAAAAAGTCTTAGATTCTGAGACAATTTTTCTATAGAAAAATTCTCTGATTCTGAGACAATTTTCCTATAGTAAAAGTCTAAGATTCTAAGACAAATTTTCTATAAAAAAAATCTCAGATTTTGAGAGAATTTTTCTTAAAGACTCATTTCGAGGCATTTTTTCTATAAAAATTCTCAGATTCTGAAACATTTTTTATAGAGAAAACGTCACATAATTTGAGACTTTTTTGAGAAAAATTTTAAGATTCCGAGAAAATGTTTAGAATCTTAAACATTGCTCCTAGAAAATAATTCTCAGAAAATTTTCTTTTCTCATAACCCCTCTTGTTTTTTATAATATTTTTTCCTTTCGAATTCGGTTTGGGCTGGATATGAGTCTGCTGACAAGTTTTAAGGTTATTTTTGTGATCTTCTCGACGAAACCAACTATATTTACTAGGTCGCATCAATAGTTTAGATCCACTGTAGCACAGTGTTATTATTTTTAGATTCTTCTATTCATGAAATTTAATTATTTTTTTTAAGATTTTTTTTTAAGATTTGTTTTTTTATGATCTCACCACTTACCCATAATTTTTGACAGCTTAACATAATTATTTTGTTTTAAATTTTTGTTAAATTCTTATTCTTGTAATAAATAAAAATATTGGGTTTGGTTTAAAACCAAAATTTTATTTAAATTTTTTTTTTTTTATTTCAGAAAAATATTTAACACCTTCACATATAATAGCGCGTAATGTTGATTATGTTTCTCCAAAAAAATTTCCAAATTTAATTTACGTTTTCTTGCGTTTATTTTGCGTTTTTATCTTAATTGAAGAATATATTTTTGTGTTTCTGGAATACCTACTACCTACATCTGTAGTGAAATGTTAACGACTGATTGGCTTGTAAGCTATTGTGTTAAGTTTTATGTGGCGTCGACTTCTATGTCGTGACGATGACAAATAAATATTTTTGTATTTTTTCAGATTTTTTTTTTTTTTATATTTTAGAGATTTTTTCTCCGTTCTTAACTATTTTTGTATATTTTTTATTTTTTTTTGCAATAATTTTTTTTTTCTGTTCATGTTGTTGTTTTTTTTATATATATATGATTCTTAACACCCAATAGAAATTATTAGCAAACATATAAAAGAAAATAATAATTATACAGCCATAAAAAAAACATACTAAAAATTGAAAAAAAAAAAATTAAATGTTTTGGTATTTTGTGTTAAACAAAAGTTCCCTAATGATGTGAAGAAGATGGTTAAAGAACAGTGGGATTAAAAGATGAAAATATTTAAAACAAAGTGATGGTGCGAATATATCGACAGCATCATTTTAAACCATGCTGAGTCTTAAAATTAAATCCATTTTTACACTCAAACAAATGTCTACAAGTTTTGTACTCTAGCCAAAAACATAAAATCAAGATTTTTTAAGAAGAAATAAGGCGATAAGTGTTTATAAAAAAAATGGCCACGGTAAGTACTAGATAATTTAATAATCTACAAACCAAAAAAATTTCATCAAAATCGGTTCATTGTTTTTTTTTGTTGTACCACAGTTGCCGATTTTGTCCTTAACAAATGTACTAAAATTGAGTGGCAACCCTGGAATTTTTTGTTGACCAATTTTTTTTTATATAAATTTTTAAAAATATTACAATAATTTATCTTTCGAATAAAAACAACACTACCATTTTGGTTTAATCTCCCACTACCTTTGATTTAATAATAAAACTAGTAAAAAAGTTAAATTCGGCCTTGCCGAATGTAGTGATACCCTCAACAATTTCAAAAAGATTACTGCAAACAACTTTATTTAAAAGGAAATTACTTTTGAAAAAAAAAAATTTCCGCGAAAAAAATTTTGGTAAAAAAAAATCCGCGATTTTTTTATTTTTACGTCAAAAAATATGTTCGTACTTATTTAAATACCATTTGGTGTTCAATTATGTTCACATATGTCAACCAGAAGCCGAATTATTTTTAGGTTATGTTAAATGTACTGAAATTTTTGAGGTGTGCTTACATTTTCGTTCATAACTTTTGAACCGCTGAACCGATATCGCTCAAATGCAATACCAAACTTCTCGGGAGAACTTTCAATATATATGTTTAGTTTCAGTCATCTCTGTGCAATATTTTGTCCGCGAGAGCAGTTTCCACAGACAGACGGACAGACGGACATCGCTAGAATGTCTTAAAATCGATCGGGCATCATGAATATATATACTTTATGGGGTCCCAGACCGATATTTCGATGAGTTACAAACGGAATGACAAACTTATATATACCCTCTATCACTAAGTGGAGGGTATAAAAACATTGTAATTGCGTTTTTTTTAATAAGTTACACTAAACAATAGTTTAAGTGAGGTTTTATAATTATTTCACTTTCTTCAATTCTGTTTATATCTCAGCATAACTTTAATTGCTAAATCATTTATATATTTACGAGTAAGAACAGAGCAAATGTTGTGGCCCTATGTTCCTCTTAGGAATTCTCAAGGATTATATATAAGAACAGAGCAATCAAGGCACGTAGGACGTCTTTCAATTGTCAGAAATAAATAAAATGCAAAACAATGACGGTGACGACCAAAACTGTCATTTATGGGTTCAGTGGTGCTAATTTTTAATAAAAAAGCGAAATATTATAAAAAAAATCGCTGATCACATTTAAAAGGTTATCACCATTGTGCATGCGTTTGTTCATTAGGGTTATAACTGTTTTCATTTATTGCAATTCAGATCCAGGAAAAATTCCCGATCTTATCGATTTTGGGATAATGAAACATATCGAGAGAAGTAAGTTATCTGCTGAAACATCATTTGATCTCAATTCAGACCATTCTCCAGTAATATTAACGTATTACGATGAACCAATTTCGGTTAAGACACCCAGTGGACTCACTTCGTCAAAGACGAATTGGTTAAAATATAAAAAGTACATTAGTAGCCACATCCACATTAATCCATCTTTGAAATGTGAGGGGGATATAGGTGAATGTGTTCAGGACTTTACCACCATTCTGAGATCAGCAGCAGAGCACTCTTCGTCTTCCGTTACCGTTGCTTCCTCTAATCGCAATTTTTATGTTTGTAACTCTGAAATCGAGCAACTACTGGCCATCAAAAGAAGGCTAAGAAGAGAATGGCAAAACAGTAGATATTCACTTTGGAAAGCTACTAAAATTAAAGCACCGGTAGAGGGCGAACCACCGCTAAGAAAGCAATGTGGCAATTGGGCACGCAGTGAAGAGGAGAAAGCATACTCATTTGCAGAACATTTAAGAACTGTATTTGAACCAAACTTGGCAAAAAATGATTTTACACTCCCAGATCCGCCTCTGCATTTGGATCACAACTTAGGTAATACATGGTTTTACGCCCAAGATGTTGAGACAATTATACGTACGCAGCTCAGCCCAAAGAAAGCGCCTGGGTATAACTTAGTCACACCAAATATGATAAAAAAACTACCATTTATAGCGGTTGAAGTTCTAACGAAAATATTTAATGCGATCTTGCAAATAGGTTACTTTCCGGACATATGGAAAATTTCTCAAATCAAAATGATTCCGAAGCCTGGAAAAGATTTAACTTTAACTTCGTCATACAGACCTATAAGTTTACTTCCGTGCCTATCAAAGCTGTTTGAGAAGGTTTTTCTTCAAAAGATTCTTCCAATTATCGAAAGTTCAAACAGTATTCGAGCTCATCAGTTCGGCTTTCGTGAAAAGCATGGAACCATAGAGCAAGTGAACCGCATAACTTGCGAGATTAGGAAAGCCTTTGAAGAAAAAAAATATTGTTCTGCCGTTTTTCTGGATGTCGCTCTGGCTTTCGATAAAGTATGGCACGAGGGTCTTTTATATAAAATAAAAGATCACCTACCAACTATTACACACAAACTTTTAGAGTCTTACCTTCTTAATCGCTACTTCAGGCTGAAATATCAAGAAAATACAACTTCTGATTATAAAATGAATGCAGGTGTTCCTCAAGGAAGTGTTCTCGGCCCTGTTCTTTATCTCATATTTACGTCAGACTTGCCGATATCTGAACATATTACAACATCAACATTTGCGGATGACACTGCTTTAATAAGCACTCACTCAGACCCATATGTTGCTTCCTTGAGACTTAACAACCATCTTACAGCTGTGGAGACGTGGTTCAAGAACTGGCGGATTAAAGTAAATGAACTTAAGAGCAAGCACGTTACGTTTACACTTAGAATGGGGTCTTGTTCCCCTGTCTCATTAAATGGTGTAATTATCCCACCGTCTGAGAGTGTTACATACCTTGGTATTCACTTGGACAGACGTCTTACATGGCGAAAACACTTAGAAGCCAAGAGGCTTCATATGAAGCTAAAAGCCTGCCAACTACATTGGCTAATTAATAAGCAATCAAAGCTAAGCCTTGACTCTAAAGTCATCCTGTATAATTGGATTATAAAACCAATATGGACTTATGGTATCCAACTGTGGGGTACAGCCAGTATGTCTAATATTGAGCTTATACAGAGGGCACAATCCAAAATCCTGAGGATCATTACGGGAGCTCCCTGGTACGTCAGAAATATCAACATTCACCAGGACTTACACTCTAAAAAAAGCATGTAAACTTACTATTATAAATTGGGTAAATTTTTGTTGAATAGCACGCATTATGTGTTAATATAAACACTAAATGCGTATAATAAATTCAAACCAATTAAACACAGCAAATTAAAAATATTATCCGTTAATTCAAATATTTTACACACAAATGCGTAAATAAAATTGTCGAACAACATACATACACACATGCTAAATAACTAAAACGCCAGATAAAAGTATAAGCTTCCGTAGCGTAGTGGTTAAGAAGTGTACTTTCAAATCAGAAGGTGGCGAGTTCGATGCTGGCTGGCGCCGTATGTTTTTTTTTTTTTTTTATATTATATTCACCTCTTTTTTATTTAAATTGACCACATGTGGTCAATTTATTCAATTTACACATTCAGAGTAAAATTACCCAATTTATAGTAGGAGTCCAGTTTCCTACTATAAATTGGGTAAATTTCAATAAATTTTGATTAGAGTGTAAATATTCCGTTTGTAAGAGAAGAGTTTATGGACATCAGAACGAAATACGTTGAAAAGCTCGAACCCAAACGCACACCAGACTGCAACGTGCTGACTTACCGCCCATTTAATTTAGAGGCCCGTTCTTCAAAATGGCTCCTAGGGAGTAACTAGTATTTAAGTTAGTTTTGTAAGATTTATACACTTATTGTTAGGCCAAGAATAGGCAGATTCAATAATCCAGATAATAAAGTATTTAACAAAAAAAAAAAAATTTATTGCAATTATTAAAAATCTTATCCTATAGCCGTATAGGCAAAGAAAAAATATTATGAAATACTACTTTTTTGCGATCGCTCAAAAAGTTCTCGCACCAAACGCGGCGAAGTTTTGAATATTAAGTTTTTCTATTTAAATTCTGTTTAAATTTTTAAATTAATAAAAAAATTTTATTATTCGACCTATAAATTTTTTGAGAAAGATTACGCCAGCTCTAGGTCACTTTTCTTTACTAATTATTACGATAATATTGTCAAAGAAACAATTTTCAAGAAAAGTTTGTTTGTTTTAAATTCATGCAAATGCAAGACTTACTCGTGTTTGGGAATTTGTCAAATTACATTTAGCAAAAGTATTTAGCAAATTGACAATCTTTAGTGGCAAAACATAAAGTCTTATTATAAGGGTTCAAGTTGAAAACATGCAGAAGAAAAATTGAATTTCTAAAAATTATAGACATTTCTGGTATTCCCATACCGGTTTCAAACACTCCAGTTAGTGTTATCATCAGTAGGAAAAAAGGCCCAAGAATCTGAGAATTTTCTATAGGAAAAAGTTCTAAGAATGAGAGACTTTTTCTACAAAAAATGAATTAGAAGCTGAGACTTTTTCTATAGGAAAAAGGTCTGAGAATCAGAGACTTTTTCTTTAGGAAAAAGGTTTCACAATCTGAGACTTTTCATAAGGAAATAATTTCTCAGAATCTAAGAATTTTTTTATAGGAAAAAGGTCTCATAATCTGAGATTTTTTCTATAGGAAAAAGGTCTAAGAATCTCACCTTTAAAATTTTTTCAGTACGAAACAAATCTAATAATCTGAAATTTTTTCTTTAGGAAAAATATCTCGAAAATGCTTCTAAATATGAGACTTTTTTTTAAGTCTTAGAAGCTGAGAATTTTTCTATGAAAAAGAGTTCTTAGAATCTAAAAATTTTTCTATACGAAAAAAGTCGTAGATTCTGAGACATTTTTCGTAAAGAATATTGGTAACGATTGCAAATATGTATTTCTTGTATGTATTTTAACAATTTTGTACCCCCTAGATCCATTCTAGTATCTTTCTGTTCAATAGTTTAGCCATTTAGTAATTAACCGGCTTGATACACAAAAACAAACTTTATTTAGCGAAGCTGCTAAATTAATTTATGGAGTTTGTAATCCCGGCCGGCTGGAAGTCCTTTATAATAATTTAGAATAATTTTTTTTTTAACATGATAATATTTTTAGGCTGGTGTCTAATTTAAAAAAAGTTGCAGGACTCCACCCCAGTTTGACTTATAAGCTAACAATTAACGAAAAAGAAAACAAGAATTACTATTTTCATTTTTTTAAAACCAAAAATTTTAATAACTTGGGTTCGTAACTTGGATAATAATTCACCTCGTGGTGAATAAAATCGTTTTTCACCAGCTGGTGAATAAAAAGTAACATATTTATTTTTCAACAAAAAAAAATTTTTTTTCATAAATTTTTTTTTCATCAAATTTTTTTTTAAAAAAATTTTTTTTTTCATATTTTTTTTTTTTATAAATTTTTTTTTCATCAAATTTTTTTTATCAAATTTTTTTTTCATCATTTTTTTTTCATCAAATTTTTTTTTTCTTAATTTTTTTTATCATATTTTTTTCATAATTTTTTTTCATCAAATTTTTTATGATCAATTTTTTTCTCACCAAAAATATTTTTTTTTCGTATTTTTTTTTCATCAATTTTTTTTACATCAAAAAATTTTTCTTTCTTTTAATCAAAAAATTCATCAAAAACTTTTTTTCATCAAAATTTTTTTTCACCAACAATTTTGGGTTCATTAAATTTAGTTTTTCGTGAAAAAAATCATTTTTTTTTACGAAAACTAGTTTTTCACCAAGTCTAAGCTTTTCGAATACAAATTTTCCATTTGCTTATCAAATGTACATAAAATAAGTGAGAGTATATTCTTTGGTGCCGAATCGTTTATCATCTCCAAAATGTAAAAACACTTTTTTGCACTTATTTTTGCACTCACTTACGAAATGTACAGCTCTTTTGGTTTTTTAATGGGGTCCTCGACTGATACACTTAATTCGTTTTGCATGGAATAGCAAAGTAATATAACATTATTTTTTCTAAAAAAACTTTGCTATGTCAAGTATACCCAAATCTTTCGAAACACATTATCATGATTTAATGTTTTGGGCAAGAGTAAAAAATTCGCTGGCATTTTTTTTTAAATCCCATCAGGACGGTTTTATGGACCTAGAAGGTACCTTAGACCTAAAAGGTCCCTTGGACCTAGACCTCTTTATTTTCATTTTTAATTACCTATAATTGAAGTACCCACACAAACCTGAAAGTGGGTGGGGTGGTTTTTTGGCTCCAGGGGGGTCCGAGGCCCAAATTTTAACTTCGAGTTTCCCCCAAAAAATGTTTGTGCCCCGTAAAAGGCACTTTTGCCAAAAATTTATGAAAAAAATTTATGATAAGAAAAATATTGATGAAAAAATAACAATTCGATGAAAAAAAAATTTATAAAAAAAAATATTGATGAAAAAAAATACTGATGAACAAAACTATTGATGAAAAAAAATATTAATGAAAAAAAAATTATGAAAAATGGTGATAAAATATTGATGAACAAAAAATATTGATGAAAGAAACAAATATTGATGAATAAGAAATAATGATGAAAAAAAAATATTGATGAAAAAAAAATATTGATGAAAAAAAAATATTGATGAAAAAAAAAATGATGAAAAAAATTTAATGAAAACAATTTGATGAAAAAAAAAAAATATTGATTAAAAAAAAATATTGACGAAAAAAAAATATTAATGAAAAAAAATATTTATGAAAAAAAATATTTATAAAAAAAAGGGGGAAAAAATATTGATGAAAAAAAATTGATGAAAAAAAAAATATTGGTGGAAAAAATATATTGATGAAAAAAAAAAAAATATTGTGGCAAAAAAAATTAGGTTTCGTTTTATTCACCAGCTGGTGAATATTTGTTTTATTCCCCACGAGGTGAATTATTATCCAAGTTACGAACCCAAGTTACAAAAATTTTTGGTTCTAAGAAAATGAAAACAGTAATTCCAATTTTCTTTTTTGTTAATCGTTAACTTATATAGTCAAACTTTGGTGGCGTCCTGCAACTTTTTTTAAAATTAGACACCAGCCTAAAAACATTATCATGTTAAAAATCATTTTTTTAACATCTGATATTTTATAAGTAGGAAGAATTTCTTCTATTGAAAATTTCTCTGATTTAGACTTTTCTGTACGTCAAATGTGTTAAAATCTGAAACTTTTTCTATGTTTAAAAAAATGTACAATTTTTTTTAAAACAATTAAAAAAAAAACAAGTAAGAAAAATATAGTCCGTCAAAACCGAACATATGATACCCTACATCAGTGTTTTCCGGAAAATGGGTCCTAAGTCGAAACATGGACCGATTGTGTCTATCTTTTGTTAGATCTTTATTTAGTGCAGAAAACACACACAGATTTAGTTGAATTGGTTTATTTTTTTTGTCAATAAACCAATTTAACTGAATATCGGTAGAAATTTGGGGGACTAACAAGGGAAGTATCTCAACCCATATGAACCGATTTGCCTGAAACTTAAAATATATATTAAAGAGACGATTTTAAGGTTGGGGTGTCTCGGCTAATCGGCCATATCAGTGTTTAAAAATTTCGTTGTCCCCTTATGAAACCATGTGGACCTTCGGGAAAATTTCGATAACTTCCGAACTAATAGGAATATCGTCTAGGGCAAAAATACGTGTCGACCTAAATTTAATAAAGATTATTTCTTATTCATATGGATATCGTAGGTCAATGTCTTCATATAAATACCCCCCAAAATTTACACATTTTCCTAAAAAAAATATTTAAAGAAGCTGAATTTTTACAAGGTTATGCCACCGTCAGATAGGCATTAAAAAAACCTTTCATATGAGAAGAAACATCATATAGTTTCTTAAAAAGAAATTTGCTGAAAAATCCAAAAAACTATTTTTTCACCATTTTTTGACCCACGTTTTGAACCCCTTAATCTCCGATATGGCCGATAATCCGAGACATCCCAATCTTAGAATTGTCTCTTTTATATATATTTTAAGTTTCAGGCAAATCGGTTCATAAGGGTTGAGATACTTCCCTTGTAAGTCCAAAAATGGTCCAATTATATTCCGATTTGATTATGTTACTGAAGTACACGTTTAACACCAAAAAATTATCAAATATTTCCATTTTTATGAATTTTGAGGGAATTATGTGAATATCGGGAAGGTGGTTTGTATGGGGACTACCAGAAGGACTTACCCGATGCCTTTGAAATTCGGAATGGTGATTTGTGCATACAAAATTTGATTACCTGCTGAATTTAAAAGCGATATCTATTTTAATACGGTTATTAGAGTCATTCAACCCGAATCCAAAGGGGGCGTTTGTATGGGGGCTAGGTCTTAGCATTTACCGATTTTCCCCAATTTTAATAGGCTTCGTCCTTGGGCCAAAAGATGCTTAAGTTTCAAATTTCAAGTCAATTGATGGAAAAATGCGACCTGTATCGTGCTTAAACCGATAGATGGACAGACGGACAGACGGACGGACAGACAGACGGACGGACGGACATAGCTAAATCGACTCAAAAAGTAATTCTGAGTCGATCGCTATATTTGAAGGTAGGTCTAGGACCAATATTTCGGGTAGTTACAAACATCAGCACAAACTCATTATACCCTGTACCACAGAGTGGTGTAGGGTATAACAAGTAAGAGCGTTAAATTCGGCTGTGCCAAATCTTTTATACCCTCCAACATGAAAATTTAAAAAAAAAAAATGCAGGGGTGTTTTTTTTTGGGGGGGTGGGTCAGTAGTGGAAATTGGGGAGAGGGGAAAAATTCCTCTCGGATATGTGTTTAAAAATTTATGCGTATGCTTTTGCAAAAAAATACAAGTTTATCATTATTTACATTTTTTTTATTCCACGCCCATAAAAGGGGGTCGGACCGAAAAAAACAACATTTTCTAATTATCTGGGTCCAAATGCAGGACTTTTAACTTCTTGTATCATAAAAATGTTGCATTTGTTAAACAAAAACACAAAAAGTCATATAAAAAAATGGTATTTTTCATAGGTTGGTTTATTTCTTCAAGGGGGAACTTTTTCCCCCTGATGAAATTTTGCTCATTTACGAACTTAACCTGCCTAGGAATATAAGACATATTCATGCCAAATTTCGGGAGTCTAGCTCTTTTATTTTGGACTGCATCGTGTTAACTACAGACGGACGGACAGACGGACGGACGGACATAGCTAGAATGTTTTAGAATCGATTACTGATCATAAATATTAGAGTTCGTTTGTTGACTATGTCACTTCATCTGTGTATCGGATATCATCATTTTTTTAAAGGATTTAGGGTAGCTAAAAAGAATGCGGGTATTTTTTTTGAAAAATTTTCACTTGGGGTGTTCAAAGCAGCTGAAAAAGCGGATTTTGAAATGATTTTTCTGCAGAGAAAAAAAGGCTGAATATATTGCAAATCTGGTTTCACCAGTCGATTTTACAGCAAAAGTTAATACAATAGCAGTTTTTTGAACTCTTAAAAAAAGTTCCAATAACCCACAACAGGGGGCGGAAAAATCGATTAAAAAAAAAAATATTTCTTTAATAATGCACGATGAACAGGCAGTTTTTGCTAAGAAAATTGGTACAAAAAGCACCATTAAAAAGTTATAAGGCTTCAAAGTTTTTTTCTAGTGGCAAAATTATAAAACACTGACCGAAATTTGAAAATTTTTTGGATGGGTCAGCGGTCTGGACACTCGTTTTCGATTTTCCTCTCAATGCTGATTCCAAATCTGGTTTCCGAAATATTCCGTAACGTCAGGTTTTTGAGATAATTGATGTCAGAGTTCACAAAAAACGCATTTTTGTGCATTATTGATAGCATTTTTTTGTGATGTTTTTGGATGATATTCTGGTATCATAAAACCTGTTTTCGATTAATATTTCGATGCGGATTCTGAATCTAGTTTTCAAATTTTTCTATCACGTCATGTTTTTGAGAAAATTGAGGTCAAAGTTCTCAAGAAACGTGTTTTTGTCCATTTTTGAGAGCTTATAACTTTTTAACGGGTTGTGAAAGAACGGAAAATTTGGTATCATTTTGTTAAGCTGAAAATGCCCTTTAATTGTGCTTATTTAAAAAATTAATTTAAAAAGAAAATGGAAAAACCTTACATTTTCGCCGTCTGTGGTGGGTTTTTAAAACTTTTTTTGAAGAGTTTGAAAAACGACCATTGTATTATTTTTTGCTGTAGAATCGACTGGTGAAATCAAATTTGCGATATATTCAGCCGTTTTTGATCTGCAGAACCACCCCAAGGAGGGAATTTTTTCAAAAAAATACCGCCACTCGTTTTAGTTCCCATAAATCAGATCGAATTTTCAAAATTAACTCTAATAAATATATATATTTTATGGGGTCCTAGACCGATATTTTGATGCGTTACACATGAAATGACAAAGTGAGTATGCCCCCATACTGTAGTTGGAGGGTATAATGATCTTAACGATATATGATAACGAAAAACAAACCTCCTTTGACAAAAACTAATAAATTTGTCGATTTTATATCTTTCCAATCTTTTAAAAAAAAAACGTATCCCTGTATCCCGTATCGCTCGTCCGACAAAGGTGAATTTATGACTTATGATATGATAAAAAAAAAATAATTTCAAATAATTAATAAAAAACTAAACACTTTGAAAATATAGTTTAAATACTGACGGCTACCTTTGCATCGCCTTCGGCTTCTACGGGTTAATTGGAAATGTTTAAAAAGTTAATGCTATGATAGAATGTTTTAAGATAAATTAACTAAAAGAGCAATAACCCCGCCAGTCAAATTTCACCTTCTTTTCTTTTTGGTGAGAGTCAATAAATTTCTTTAAATGCTAAAATTACCAAAACCATTAAAAATAAATAACCATTTGGAAAACAATTAATAGATGGCGCCTAAAGTGTATGTTTTTTTTTTGCAAAGTCAATGCTACTTAATTACACGCAATGAAGTATTTCATTGCAATTGAAAAATTAAATTTATTGCAACACGACTAAATTAGCAATTACCACTGGCAATAATGTCAATAAAATGTTTGGTTCTTAAAAATCAAAAATCCAATTGATTACCAATCCATTGCACAGTGGTTAAAAAATATTTTGACTATAATTATGTACTTATATTTTTTTCATATCAGTTTTAGTGTCGCCGTCTGTAACAAAATACCATATTTATAGCATAACATTTGTTTTTTTCGCCGTTTTTTACAATACTTCAAAACTCTTTTATTGTTCAATTCATTCGTTTCTTTTTGTTTGTATTCTATAGAAATTTCTGAGAATTTTCTAGCTTAATTATTGATTTACATCTTTGTTAAAAATAAAAAAAATACGAAAAAAAAAAAACTTCATGCCATAATCGATTAGTAACTCTAAAGACGATTATACACCAAACAACCAACATATGTTCTGCAATACTTTCTATAAAAGCACAGTGGGCTTAAGCAAAGAATTCAAACAAAAAGAAAGTGGGAGTTTAATAAATGAGTTAACATTTTTGTGTGTGTGCTCACAATTAGAGATGATAACTAAAATATGGCAACCGTTTTTAAATATATGTTTTTTATACCCTCCACTCTAGTGATAGAGGGTATATATAAGTTTGTCATTCCGTTTGTAACACCTCGAAATATTGGTCTAGGACCCCATAAAGTATATATATATATGATCCTCGATCGATTTTAAGTCGATCTAGCGATGTCCATCCGTCCGTATGTCTGTCCGTCCGTAGAAAACACGCTAACTTTTGAAAGACTTTACAGAGGCTACTGAAGTTTGGCATATATGTTTGTAATTTACCTGGTCAGGTTGGTATTCCAATCCAGCCAAATCGGTCCAGTGGTTCAAAAGTTATGAGCAAAAGAGTAAATTTCGGCAAGAGTGTTTCGCGAATTTACGAGATAAAAAACACGATAACTTTCGATATTGAGACTACTGACGCTTGGCACGTATCTTTGCCGTTCTCAGGCTCTGTTTGGTATTAAATTTCAGCTTAATCGGTCCAGTGGTTCAAAAGTTATAAGCAAAACCTTGAATTTCAGATTAGTTTCATCTTAAATGCCACGTGTTTCAACAAGTTTTAAAAGCATTGGTGGTAACTAAACAATGATTTTCAAACTTGTTTAATTTTAAAGCAATGCTTTTTAAACTTGTTTAGTTTTAAAAGCTTTGGTAACTTAAAAATTACACTCGAAAAAAAATTTACACTCAAAAAAATTTTACACTCAAAAAAATTTTACACTCAAAAAAAAATTTACAAAAAAAATTTTTTTTTTTTACAGAAATGACAATATTTTGTGTACATACGTATGTGCATTCACTCAGAAATATTTTTACAGTAAAAAAAACATTACACTCAAAAAAAATTTTACACTAAAAAAAAAAATTTGTAATTTTTTTTTTAAATGACAAAAAAAGAGTTTTTTACTCAAAATAAAATATTTCTAATCAAAATTGTTTATTTTTTCACATTAAAAAATGTACTACCCTTTAAAAATGTGCATTGTGGAGGGTATTCATAGATTCGGCAAAGTCGAATTTAACTTTTCTACTTGTTTTTTTTATAAATTTAAAAACAAATTAATCTTAATTTTAAGTTTTGTAGACTTTTTTTTGTTGATAAATTATTTAATCTTAAACTAATTGTAAAAATTCATCATTTACTCATTTAAAAACTAATCATAGATTTTTTTAAAATAATTTTGTAATTATTTTTTTAAATATAGCCTATCGCTTTAATTGTGTTGAATCTTCCTACATACATAGCATTTTCTATAAAGGATAATATTATTCAAAAAAATATTTTTTACGGAAGTTGTTTTAAGTACTCAAGCATAAGAGTAATTGATTTTTTTATTCAATTATTTTGCTTGTTTTTGCTCTGTAATTATTATATTTGATGTTGGTTAACAGCTGTTAAGCAAAAACAAAAACAACAACATTAACATATTAATAATTTAATAATTTGTAAATAAACAATTTATGTATTTATGTTCATCTTGATAATTCAAATTCAATCAGAGTGATTCATTTATTTATAAAAGCCCTACAAACTGGTAGGTAATATTTGTTTGCTGAAACACTTGTCGCATCGACAAATATTTTTGTTAAATGGAAATTGAATTTCGAAAGGGGAAAGGTCAAAAATATTACTTTTTACGGATGAACTTATATGTTTAAACCATGCGCGGGTACCATGGGGGAAGGGGTAAAAATGGGTAATTCCCCCCCCAGACCAAATTTCAAAAAGAAAGAAAACAAGTAAAAAACTTTAATTCGTCTTTGCCGAATGTATTGATACCCTCCACAATGTAATATAAGATATTTTGCAAAAGAAAAATAAAAAAAAAAAAATTCCGCGGAAAAAATTTTTGGTGAAAAAAAAATTCCGCGAAATTTTTTTTTTAAAAAAATTGGTTTGTGCTTGTAAAAATTCCATTCTGTGTCCAATTCTGTTCACATATGTCAACCAGCAGTCAATTTAAAGCATTTTGTATTTTTAGGTTATGTACACTGAAAAAAAAGACATAACTAAAATTAAGGAAAAAATGTCTTTGAAAATTTATCATGAATTTTCCTAAAATTTAGTTAAATTTAACTTAAAAATGAGAAATTTTCTTAACTATGAGGAAAAAATTTTAGTTCATTTACTTACAATTAGTTCATAGTTTTCTTTAAATGATTTTTTTTAATATTAGGAAAAAAATTCTTACTGCCAAAGAAATTTTCCACAAATCTAAGAATCGTATCTTTATTTTTAAGACATATTTCTTAAAAAACAATTATGTTTAAGTTTAGTTAAAATTTACTAAAAAAAAACATCATCGTATTTCTCTTCTTTGAATTGAGGAAGTGTACTTCTCAGAATTTAGTTAATAACTTCTGAGAATTTAGTAAATAACTCCTTCGAATTTAGTTAAAAATTCAAAATGGCGATATCTCGAAAACTAAGCGAGATAGAGCGATACGGATGAAATTTTCAAAAGAAAGACTACAAAGAAAAATATGGAATAGCCTAGGTCTGCATATCTGTCGGGGTCTCAAGACCCTAATTTTAGATCTAAAATTTGAAATTCCCGAGATTTTATATATGCACATATCTCGGTAAATACTGCCAACACGAGAAAAGGTCCAACGGCATTTTTGTAGCTCTTGACTCGTAGAACACTTCCGCAAAATACCCGAAAGCCCTGCGATTAATAGTTTTTGAGTTAACCGGTTTTTAAGATTCTCAAGACCCTATCAGGCCCCTTATTACCGTATCTCAAAAACTAAGCAAGTTAGAGCGAAACGGACACAAGTTTTGGTTCAAAATCTATGGGGACCCTTAAAGGACCCAACGGGGTCTCGAGTTAAATGGGGTCCGAACCCATGGGTCCACGGTCAAGACCCAATCTATTTCTAATTTTCTAGTTAAAATTGGCTTAAAATTAAATAACATTGATTTCCTTATTTTTGGGAAAATTATGAACTAAAACCAAGAAAAAAAATCTTTGGAGCCAAATCATTCCCTCTTTTCTCAAAATTGAGTTAATTTTCCCAGATTTTAGTTCACTTTTTTTTTGAGTGTAGCATATACCAAAATTTTCGAGATGTTCTTACATTTTAGTTCATAACTTTTGAACCGCTAAACCGATTTCTCTCAAATAGTAAATTTGCTAAGTCTCAATCATATATATTTAATACTTTGGCCATGATCACCATTTACACAGACGGACAGACGGACAGACGACAGACAGACGGACAGACAGATTGACAGACAGACGGACATCGCTAGAATGTCTTAGAATCGATCACTGATCAATAATATATATGGGGAATTCCATGTCAAATCGGACA
This sequence comes from Pegoplata infirma, assembly GCA_963921195.1. Lineage (NCBI taxonomy): Eukaryota > Metazoa > Arthropoda > Insecta > Diptera > Anthomyiidae > Pegoplata > Pegoplata infirma. The sequence continues at coordinate 45,622,916 of OY992538.1, forward strand.
CTTTGAAACATTTTTTCTTTTAGATTTTCCCAATTTGTTTACAGTTTTTAGTACACTTTGAAAACTCCTTCGTGGTAAATTTTCAGATTTTTTTGATGACCCGTTCAAAAGATATAGAATTTTTAAAAATTGGTAGTTTGTTTCTTTACTCACACTTCTTTTACTCATAACTTTTTTAATAATGGTCCAAATTTAATTTTTTTTTTCTTCAAAATTTTTGTTTTGTTTACGTACTTTAAAAAAAATATCCTAAAAAATTCTTAAAAGCGCTCTAGTATGAGATTTTTAAGTTTTAAAATTTAAATCTAATTTTTGAAAATGTTTGTTTTTGAAATTTTTTTGTGAAAAACTTCTATCGATTCTACAAATTTTTTGCCCAGGAGGATCGTGGAATAACGATTATAACTATTTTTTAAAATTTTTTGAAAAAATTTTATTGTAATTTTCTAATCCTAAAATCATTTCTACTGCTCCAATGGTGCGTTATAGAGGGGTCATTTATAAGACCGAACCCCATTAATTTTTACGTCTTAACATTTCTTTGGAACAAACTAATACCCTATCTCCAATTTCTAAGGGGGCTCCAACACAAAACGACATTTTTGAAAATTTGCTCGGACCGCTCTAACTGCCCTAATAGTGCCCTTAGAGCAACAAAATGTATGACCAACACACAATATTTTTTTGGTCCAAACATTTTCTCTGAACACACCTACCCTCTATCTCTAATTAATAAGGCGGTCCCCATACAATTTTTTTTTTAGTTTTTGTAAATTAGTTTTATTTAATCAGCTTTTACCGGTCCAATGGAGCGCCCGAGATGGGTCATTAGTATGACCGATCACCATTTATTTTTACCCTCCAACATTTTTCTAAAACATACCTACGCCCTATCTCCACTTTCTAAGTAGGCTCCCATTCAAAATTACATTTTTATAAAATTTGCACCAACTGTTATTTGTATGGGAGCCTACTTAGGGAGTGGAGATAGGGCGTAGGTATATTTTAAAGGAATGTTGTAGGGTAAAAATAATGACCCCTCTCGGATGCACCATTGGACCGGTAGAAGCTGATTAAATAAAACAAATTTACAAAAAATAACAAAAAATTGTATGGGGACCGCCTTAACAATTAGAGATAGAGGTAAGGCGTTCAGAGAAAATGTTTGTTTTAGGTGTGTTCAGAAAAAATGTTTGAAAATATTGTGGGTCATACATTTTGTTGCTCTAAGGGCACTGTTAGGGCAGTTAGAGCGGTTGGAGCAAATTTTAACAAATGTCGTTTTGTGTGGGACCCCCATAGAAATTGGAGATCGGGTATTAGTTTGTTTCAAAGAAATGTTAAGATGTAAAAATTAATGGGGGTCGGTCTTATAATTGACCCCTCTATGACGCACCATTGGATCAGTAGAAATAATTTTAAGATTGGAAAATTACAATAATTTTTTTTTTTCAAAAAATTTAAAAAAATGGTAATAATCGTTATCCCACGATCCTCCTCGGCAAAAAAGTTGTAGAATCGATAGAAGTTTTACACAAAAAAATTTTCAAAAAAATCGAAGGCTACAAACATTTTCAAAAATGAGATTTTAATTTTAAAACTTAAAAATCGCATACTAGAGCGCTTTTAAGAATTTTTTTTTTTTGATTTTTTTTTTTAAAGTACGTAAAAAAACAAAAATTTTCAAAAAAAAAAAAAATTGAAATTTGGACCATTATTGAAGAAGTTACGAGTATAAGTAGTTTGAGTAAAAAACAAACTACCAGTTCTTAAAAATTCGATATCTTTTGAACGGGTCATCAAAAAAATCTGAAAATTTACCAGGAAGGAGTTTTCGAAAGGTACTAATAACTGTAAGCAAATTTGGGAAAATCTAAAAAAAAATTTTCAAAGTGTCCGATTTGACATGAAATGCACCATATATACTTTATGGGTTCCCAGACCGATATTTCGCTGAGTTACAAACGGAATGACAAACTTATATATACCCTCTATCACTAACAAGGGTATCAAAAGGGAAGAACACGAAGATAGAAGGAAATTTCTTAAAAAATGTCCGAAGTAAAAAAATCTTAAAATCCAAAAAAATTTTCATACAAAAAACTCTGGACATTTTAAAGGAAAAATTTAAAAAAAAATTTTAAGGGAAAAATCAGAAAATTTTAAAATATATCTGTTCATCTGAAAGTTCTTGTTATGAAGAGAAATTTTCTTTGGGAAAAATTGTTGTAAGGGTGACAATTTCATTAGGAAAAATGTCTCAGAAACTGAAAAATTTTCTATAGGAGAAACGTGTCAGAATCTTATACATGTCCCCTGTGTCTCTGTGTATACCCCAACCTTAAAATACCCCAACCTTAAAATTGTATCTTTAATATACATTTTAAGTCTCATTCAAATCGGTTCATAGGGGTTTTTAGAAAATATTCAAACATTTTTTCTGAAAATCTTAAATTTTTTTTTGTGAAGATAAACTTTCATTAAACGCAATGTGTAGGGTGATATAAGATCGTTTTTAACCACCACTATTCGTACTGTTTTTTTTCAGATTTAATGTTGTTTGTTAATAATATTGTTTTTGTGTTTTCATTGTTTTGTATTTGAAGTGTGCTAAATGGGATTTGAATAATTATAAAATATTGATGTTTTTTTTTTTTTGTTGTTTCGTATTTATTTGTTGTTTCGTATTTATTTGTTTAACTTTTTTTTGTAGTTATTTGTTGTTGAATTTTGTTTTACGTACAATTAAATTGTTTTAAACATTTATTGACAAGACCATCAGCTAAATTATAAAACAGTGGTATTAAAGGAATTTTTAAAGAAAAAAAAAATACAAATTTTGATTAATTTTTATTAAAAAATAAAAATTGTTTTATTCGACCTTTAAAATATTATATTTTGAGGATGTTTATTCTGGCTCGAGGTCATTATTTTCTTTACTAATTAAAACCATGTTATTCTCATAGCATAATTTTCAAGAAAATTATTTTTTTGTTTTAAATTTATTCATGTTGGTCATTTTTGCAGGACTTAATCGACACGTGTTTCGGAATTTGTCAAATTCCATTGTCAAGATTATTTAGCAAAAAATAGAAACGATTTACTACAAAGTAGCAAACGAGTCTAATGACAAATCGTTTGTGCACAAACTAGAATATTAATACATATTCGCCTCTATTCACAATGAGAATTAGAAAGACGAAGAAATTGTACCATACTAATAAGGCAACGATTGTCAATAACCAACAAAAATATTTAAAACAATTTTACATACTATAGTCCATTGGACTACAACAATATGTTTTTTGTGTTGTTGTTGTGAGAAATATTCCATATTAGGGTTATTCATCACATGTCGTGCCAACCATTATGTTCAAATTCTGATTAATTTTTATTAAAAAATAAAAATAGTTTTATTCGACCTTTGTCATTAGACTCGTTTGCTACTTTGTAGTAAATCGTTTCTATTTTTGCTAAATAATCTTGACAATGGAATCTTGACAAATTTCGAAACACGTGTCGATTAAGTCTTGCAAAAATGACCAACATAAATAAATTTAAAACAAAAAAATAATTTTCTGGAAAATTATGCTATGAGAATATCATGGTTTTAATTAGTAAAGAAAATATTGACCTCGAGCCAGAATAAACATCCTCAAAATATAATATTTTGAAAATCTACACAACAACTTTATAACTCTGTAAACAAAATCAGTAAAAAAACTGCAAAATTTTGATTGTTTTCAGAAAATGAATGACAGATAATTTTGTTAATATATTCACTTCAGTAGAAAAATCTATTAAAAAAGTGTTTTTTTTTTAATTAAAAATTTTTAACAGAGGTTTACCGTTAAAATGTTTTTTTTTTTCAAAATTAACATTATAATAAACTTTTTCATCTCTGCAATTAATCCATCCAATCGTTCAATCATTCCACTGTTTCTTCGTGCTCATTGAGTAATTGAATTTATTGAAATCTAAGTACAAAAAATAATTAAAATTAATTATACTTTTTTTTATAAGGGTGTGTATATAAATACAAATTATAAAATTTATTTAAATAAAAAATACATTTATCATATTGAAAATACATAAATCAGAAAAAAACTTTTTCTAAAATATTTGAAAAAAGCCTCATCAGTTTTCATTTTCTTAATATAAAAATGAATTGACATTAAAAAAAACTTCCAACTATAGATTTTTTTCTTTTCCGTTTGTTTTTTATTTCATCTGAGAATAAAATAAAGTTAACAACACATTTTCTACTCTATTTATTACAGAAGTAAATTGAGTTTGTGACAATTTTCCTTTTATATTTTTTTTTTTTTTTTCATTTCCAATGATTTGCTTCATGTTGTTGCCACTGCTGCTGGTTAATGTTGCTGACGTAGTTACCACCATTGTTGTTGCTGATGTTGTTGTTAGTTTTTGCCATTGTTGTAGCAAACAACATAACAAGAAAATAACTTCAATAATAAGTTGTGGAAAAAAAAGTTAAAAGACGAAGTAGAGGAGAAAAAGTTGTTAATCGAATTTAAGCAATACACAATAGAGTATCAACAACATTTTATTACTCTGAATGTAACATTAGTAGAAGAAAGTAAAAAAAAAAAAAAAGAACAGCCAATAACAACAACAGTTGTAACAACAAATACAACATCAATTTTATTTATCATCAACAACCTCTAATATTTCAAAAAGTATTCTGTGTGATAAATACTGTCGATATTAGGGGTATTCACAGATTTGTTGATAAGGGAATATATCGAATGAAAACATTATCTGAGAGTTTTTAAGTTTAAAATTAATACCCTCCACAATGTAATTTTTAAGTGATAGTAAATTTTCTACAGCAAAAAAATTGTTTAAAAATTTTGACTACATCAAAAACAAAACCTTGTAAAACGACAAGAAAAGTTTGTAATTTTTGTCTTTACTACCTCCTATTTGACAACAATTCCTTGTAATTTTAGCTTTGTACCCTTGAAATTGTAAATTTTAAAATTTTTTGACGCGATTAAACTTACGAGCAGGTTTCGTGATTTTACCAGATTTTTTGCTACCTCCTATTTTACGAGAATTCCTAGTAAAGACTACGAGGTTTTTCGTAATTTTACAAGATTTTTACCAATAAAATTGTACAAATTGGTTGGCGCAGTAAAACTTACAAGGAAATCTCTTAAATTTACAAGATTTTTTTTTTTTTAAATCTGGGAAATTTGTAAAATTACAAAAAAAAATTGTAAAATTACAAAAATAAAAATGCAAACTTCGATCGAACATTTTTTGTTAAAAAACAAGAAAACTGTTAAATATGGGTAAAATGGAATTTCGACACTTTTTCTAGTAATTTGGTAAGGTTTTACTAGATTTTTTTGTAAAAAAAAACTTGGAAATTTGTAAAATTACAAAAAAAAATTGTGAAATTACAAAAAAAATGTGCAAATTTCGATCGAAAATTTTTTGTTAAAAAACAAGAAAAACTGTCAAATATTTGTAAAATGGAATAACAAGACTTTTTCTAGTAATTTGACAAGTTTTTTTTTTGTGTGTAAAAATATTGTAATTGGAGTAAAAAATTAATAATTTTTGTCTGGCTGAGTCTTTGTAAAATATCTTTGTGGCTTACCAATGTTTTAAAAGCGTATATTGCGTTTTTCTTTAACATGATAATGATTTTTATGCTCAGTTTGACTACACGCAACAAAAACCTTGTCAAATTACTAGAAAAAAATCTCGTAATCCCATTTTACCAATATTTGACAGTTTTCCTTGTTTTTAAACAAATAATTTTCGATCGAAATTTAATTTTTTTTTTTAATTTTACAGTTTTTCTTGTAATTTTACAAATTTCCAAAAATTTTTACAAAAAAAAAAATCTAGTAAATTTACGAGAATTTCTTGTAAGTTTTATTTCGCCAAAAAAGATGTCAATTTACAATTTTATTGGTAAAAATCCTATAAAATTACAATAAAGTTCGTAATTTTTACTAGGAATTATCGTAAAATAGGAGGTAGCAAAAAATTTTGTAAAATCACGAAACCTCCTTGTAAGTTTTATCGCGTCAAAAAATTGTAAATGTACAATTTTTTCGGTAAAAAGCTTGTAAAATTACAAAATTGTAGGTAAAAAGCTTGAAAAATAACAAGGAATTCTTGTCAAATTGGAGGTTGCAAAAAAAGTTACAAACTTTTCTTGTAATTTTTTTGTACAAGTTTTTTTTTTTTGAGTTTATATAAGATACCGACTAACAAAAAAGAAAACAGGAATTACTGTTTTAATTTTCTTAAAGCCAAAAAGGTTTGTAGCTTCGATTTGAAACTTGGATAATAATTCACCTGCTGGTAAATTAAACCGTTTTTCACCACGTTATATAATTATTTTTCAACAAAAAAAAAATGTTATACCCTCCAACCACAATATGGGGGTACCCGGGTAAAAATGAAATATATATGACCATATATGATGATATATGGATCATATATGGATTTATATAACCATATATTATCATATATGCCTCCATATATTTTTATATATGATCAGATCCGTAAATTGGCCCGATATGAGCTCATATCGGGCCAATTTACGGATCTGATCATATATAAACATATATGGAGGCATATATGATAATATATGGTTATATAAATCCATATATGATCCATATATCATCATATATGGTCATATATATTTCATTTTTACCCGGGGTATACTCACTTTTTCATTTCGTTTATAACGCATCGAAATATCGGTCGGGGACCCCATAAAGTATATATATTATTGATCCATGATCGATTCTAAGACATTCAATGAATATCCGTCTGTCCGTACGTCTGTCTGTAGATAACAAAATGCAGTCCAAAATAAAACAGCTAGACTCCTGAAGCTTAGCACAATATGTCTCCTGTTTATAGGCAGGTTAGGTTCGTGAATGGGCAAAATCTGGCCAGGGGGAAAAAAGTTCGCCCCTGAAGAACTAAACCAACCTCTGAATAAATACACTTTTTTAACATGTTTTTTTTTGTATTTTTTGTTAAATTAGTGAAATATTTGGTATATTTATCAACGTCCCCCACTGACCACATAAAAAACGCCCCTGACAAAATTATTTTTTTTTATTTTTTTTTTTTTTACATTTTGGAGGGTATAAAAGATTCGGCACAGCCGAATTTAACACTCTCACTTGTTTATCATAATTTTGTTTTCGTGAAAAACATTTAATTTATTTTCCATTTTTTTACCAAAACTACTTTTTTATCAAAACTAAAATTTTTACATAAAAATGTTCCATTTGTTTAACAAATGTACAAAAAAAAAAGTGAGAGTGTTAAATTCTTCGGTGTCTAATCTTTTATACTCTCTAGAATGTAAAAACTCTTTTTTGCACTTAAATATTACGCTCATTTACCAAATTTACAGCTCTTTTGTTTTGGACAGCATCTTGATTTCCACAGACAGATGGACGGATGCATATAGCTAGAGTGTCTTAGAAATGGATCAATAATATATAAACTTATTGGGGTCATCGACTGATATTTCAATTCGTTTTGCATGGAATGGCAAATTAATATAAGATTATTTTTTCTAAAGAAAAGTTTGCTTTGGCAAGTACATCCAAATCTTCAGCAAAACATTATCATGATTTAAGATTTTGGGCAAGAGTATAAAATTTGAAGTCATTTTTTATCAAAATACTAGCCTGCTGTGAGAATCGGACCCATGTCGAACATACTCATGATTTGTAAACCGCCGCCTAACTACTTAGGCTACTGTCGGTGTACAAACATCAGTGGCGAAAGGAAGTTTGTTTAACTCACAGAAGGTTTTCTGTGTGACGTATATGCAGAAAATATTTTTTTCTAACTCAAGCAACGCATTCAATCTTAAGACCAACAATAATTTCTTAATTTTTGATTTACATATTTTATGCAAATTTACTATAGTGGTGAATTTCTTGTTCATCACACCACAGCAAAGCATAGTTAAAGTGAATGCTCACACGAGCGGACATTTGTCAGTATTTCTATTTCGTATATTTTTTTCGGCGTAAGCCAAGTGTATTGTTATCATTTGTTTGTGGTTTTGATTAAAGAAGAAAATCGTGTTTTCTAGAGTGATTTTACCAAGAACATTTTTATTTTTTACAAAGAAACTTTTTTTGTCCGTGTAATAAAATGGATTAAAAAACGTTTTTTGGGAAGGATATTGCATAAAATTGATTTTAAACTGTAGTAGTAGTTTTAAACTGTCTCACCGTGAATTCCCTTAAAAATAATAAACTATCTACACAGAAAAAAATATCATGAAATCAAAAGTAACTAAACAAATTGTTAGCAACTAATTTCTAGTTCAACAACGTTTTTAATTGTATCAACAATGTATATTGTTCATATGACAAAAATCCACTTTAATTTCCAATTAAATGCATTAATTAAAATCATTGTTAAAAAACGCACAAAATGCTTATTGATAACACAGACACTTTATAAACTCATTTAATGAAGCACAAAAATATGTGACGATAGCACGGTGGTAGTGTGCTAGACACGAATCATGAACATTGCGGGTTCGCTGCCAGGTGGCGGAAACATTTTTTTATTTTTATTTATTTGTATTTGGAGATTTTTTTTTTTTTTTGCTATTCTGCAGACACCTTTTATACGCATTAAGTCAACTACAAATATATATGAGGAATAGCACGGTGGTAGTGTGCTAGACTTGTACCATGTTCTTTGCCGGTTCGATTCCAGCTGCCGCCAGAATTTTTTTTTTTTTAACTTTTTTTTTTTGTTCTATTTTTAGTTTTTTATTTTATTTTTAAATTAAATGATATTAAAAACAGTTTATTTCCTTTAATATACGCGTATAGTAAACTACAAGTATATGGGGCATTCCATGCCAAATCACTCACTTTTAGGCCCGACCCCCTTCGATTAATTTTATTTTTGGATATGTTTTAGTACGTATTAAATGCAACTTGCAGCCAAATTTTCAGCCTTTTATACCAAGGTGGTGTTGAGTAATCAATTTTTCAAAATGGCGATTTTTTCCAAAAAATGAAAAAATTTAAATTTTCAATCAATTTTGACCAGTAAAAAATATAGATATTTTAAAAAAAGTTGGACAACGTTTTGTTGGTATTTAAATGTAGTTTTTAAAAAAAATGTGAAAAAATTATTCGAAGTAATTATCACTTATTTTTTGACGTTTAAAAATTAAAATCGACTTTTTGAAAAAGTCCGAAACCTTCGATTTTTTTGTAAAAAACTAAAAGAATTCTACTCTAATTTATGCAACTTTTAAGCCATAACTCGAGATGTGATCACAATTCTTTCTATTTTTTTTTTAATTTTTAAAATTGCACCTTTTATGTTTAGGCTCTGATTTATTTTATATGGAGCTCCAAAAAAAATAAAAATGGTAGATACTGACCCTAACTTACCCTAAATATATTTATTTGGAGGTAAATATACGTCTCACAAAAATTTGGGACGATCGGACATGTGTAAGGCGCTTAGTATGATTTTTTTTCTGTTTTCGCAATTTCTTTGGTATTTTAAGTTAAGTTTTAATTCAAGTGATTACAGAATTATGATGTGGAGCAAAATGCCTTTCTAATAAGGTACTAAAAACTAAAATCGGTTGAAAATCAGCCAAGTTATTACAACTTCCCCAGGCATCTAGCGTGTGCCATACAACTTGACTAAAAAATACGAGGCCCTTTTTTTAAATTTATTGAAATTTTTTACTGTAATAACATTTTTTCATTATTCATGTTTCAGTGTAATATTTTTTTGACTTTTCCAAATTTTAAAACAAAAAAAATATTTTTTTTTTTAAATAGAGATTTCAAAAGGGTGTGGAAAATGCAGGCATTTTTAGCACTAATTTAAAAAATGTTAGCAAAACACAATATGAAAAATACTTGTCATCTAATAACATTTGAACTTGAAGAATAAAAAAATGTTATTACAGTAGAAAATTTCAATGAATTTCAAAAATCGGATTGTATTGATTAATCAAGTTGTCTGCCACACGTTAGATGCCTGGGGAAGTTGTAATAACTTGGCTGATTTTAAACCGATTTCGGTTTTTATGACCTAAATAGAGAGACATTTTACTCTACATTTCAATTCTGTAACCATTTGAATTCAAAATTAACTTAAAATACCAAAAAAATTAAGAAAACAGAAAAAAATGCATATTTTCCCTTGTAATCCGATTTTCAAACTTCAAAGCCGATGCGGCACGCCTTACCCATGTCCGATCATCCTAAAATTTTCTGAAACGTATTTTTACACCCAAGTTAATATATCTAGGGGAAGTTACGGTCAATATTTACCAAATTATTTTTTTTGGAGCACCATATAAAATAAACCAGAGTCAAAAAAAAAAATGTGCAATTTTCAAAATTTGAATAAAAATAGAACGAATTACGATCACATCTCCAATTATGACTTAAAAGTTGCGTAATTTAGAGTAGAATTTTTTGACATTTTTAAAAAAAAATCGAAGGTTTCGGACTTTTTCAAAAAGTCGATTTTAATTTTTATACGATAAAAAACAAGTGATAGTTACTTCGAATAATTTTTCATATTTTTTTTTCTAAAACTACATTTAACTACCAACAAAATGTTGTCCATCTTTTTTTAATATATCTATATTTTTTACTGGTCAAAATTGATTGAAAATTTAAATTTTTTCATTTTTTGGAAAAAATCGCCATTTTGAAAAATTGATTACTCAACACCACCTTGGTATAAAAAGCTGAAAATTTGGCTGGAAGTTGCATTTAATACGTACTAAAACATATCCAAAAATAAAATTAATCGAAAGGGGTCGGGCCTAAAAGTGAGTGATTTGGCATGGAATGCCCCATATGTAAGGAATAGCACGGTGGTAGTGTGCTAGACTCGTATCATGTTAGGTGCGGGTTCAATTCCAGCTGCCGGCTAATGTTTTTTTTTTTTTTTTTTTTTTTTTTTTTTTTTTTTTTTTTTTTTTTTAGATTTCTTTTGTTCTATTTTTAGATTTTTTAAAATAAATTGACATTAAAGCATGTTTATTTCCGTTAATATAATATATTACAAACTTTTCAATTAATTTCATTGTTGATACAACAATGAATTTAAATGACAAAACTAATTGTAAGTTGATATTTTTTCAAAAGTTACAAAATCCAATGTTGTATTGACAAAATCCAATGTAGGCTCAGTTTCAATTAAATGTTTAATTGTATTAACAATGAAATTAATTGTATTGACAATTTTTTTTTTTCTGTGTACGACTATTTTCTATTTCACACGACCGGCTCTAAGCATTGCAATACATTCTGAGCAACAGTTTAAGTTTTTAAGAAAAAAATAAAAAAATAAAAGTTTTTAATAACAATACTACATAAACTTGGTAGCACTTTGTACTCTCTATGTTGCCAACAACTTATTTTAAATAATATTTTTTCTTTTTTAAGTAAAAAAAAATCCTAAAAGTTTTACTTTTTGAACGAAAAACTATTGTTGGTAAATTTGTTGTAGCGAAAAGAAAATACAAACAACAAATGTTAAATGGAAGTTATATTATTTCTAATCTTACAAAAGTGGCGCAGAAATATTTAAACTTTAAGATGGTTGTTAATTATACTGAAGGCAAGATTTTAAATTCAAAAATTTTCAGCAACATTTAAAAAAATAATGTTAGATTAGATGGTGGAAGGCTAAAAAAATGTATAACTTCTCGGACATAAAATTAAAAAAAAAACCAAAAAAAAATTGTTGCCAGGTGTAACATTTTTATTGAACTTCTTAAACCCTGATATGCAAATGAATTATTTTGTGTGTGCAATGTCAGATCATGTTGGTAACCCTTACGAAGAAACAAAAATGTTTAAAGAATAATCTGTCAAGACGCAAAAAATGCTGACTTTAGCTTAGAAATCTGCTAATTTCCGAGGAACAATCTAAACATCATATTAACTAAGAGGACTTAAAAAAAATGTTGATCCTATTTTTCTAAATCTGTTATAAAAACGAATGTTTGTCAAAAACAATAAACATATGCTGAAAATCCCAGCAAAATTTTCCGTTCCAAATAATCGGTTCCAGAACGCATCAAATTACCCTGCAACCGATTCTACTTCGAGTTTCAGAATCAATGATTTTTGTTTGAAATTGTCCCGAAAGCAATCGTTTGTTAGAGCAAGTAGTTTTTTGAAAAATAATTTTACATAGAAAATTTTGTTTTGATTACCGTAGAATATATTCAAGAATCTATTGTTATAGGAATTTGTTCCAACAAATTTTCCTGGGATATGTCGCCAAGTGTCACTGACAATGAGATTAAACTGCAAATCCCTTTATTTGTGTCTGCAATGTCAGATAATGTTGGTAACATTTGTCAAAAAAATTATTTTCAAAAAAAAAAAAAAAATTAAAAAAAAAAATCCGCGAATAAGTAAATTGTTGTGAAAATAAACCCAGCGAAATTTCCTTTTTTTTTTTTATAAAAAAAAATGTTTGAAATTGTTTAAATACCTTCCGTTAATCAATTTTGTTCACATTTGTCAATCAGTAGTCGAAATAAAGCATTTTATATTTTTAGGTTCATTCATAACTTTTCAACTGCTGAACTGATATCGCTCAAATGCAATACCAAAATGCTCAGGACAACAAGTAAACATGTTAAGTTTCAGTCAGTTCTTCAAGCAAAACTTTTTTCTCCCTGGTCCGATTTGGCCCAAACTTAACCTGCTTAGGACCATAAAACATATTTATGCCAAACTTGGCCCTATGTTCCTCCATGGAACCCCAGGAATAAATATATATATAAATGCCAAACTTGAGGGGTCTCTTTTATTTTGGTCTGCATCGTGTTAAATACAGACGGACGGACAGACAGACGGACAGACATCGCTAGAATGTCATAGAATCGATCACTGATCAATAATATGTATATACTTTATGGGGTTCCCGACCGATATTTCGATGCGTTACACACGGAATGACAAAGTGAGTATACCCCCACACTCAAAAAAAAAGTGAACTAAAATCTGGGAAAATTAACTCAATTTTGGGAAAAAGAGGGAATGATTTGGCTCCAAAGATTTTTTTTCTTGGTTTTAATTCATTATTTTCCCAAAAATAAGGAAAACAAAGTTATTTAATTTTAAGCCAATTTTAATTAGAAAATGAGAAAAATTATACTTCACATTTTAGAAATAGATTGGGTCTAGACCCTGTACCCATGGGTTCGGACCCCATTTAACTCGAGACCCCGTTGGGTTCTTTAAGGGTCCCCATAGATTTTGAACCAAAACTTGTGTCCGTTTTGCTCTAACTTGCTTAGTTTTTGAGATACGGTAATAAGGGGCCTGATAGGGTCTTGAGAATCTTAAAAACCGGATAACTCAAAAACTATTAATCGGAGGGCTTTCGGGAAGTGTTCTACGAGTCAAGAACTACAAAAATGCCGTTGGACCTTTTCTCGTGTTGGCAGTATTTACCGAGATATGTGCATATATAAAATCTCGGGAATTTCAAATTTTAGATCTAAATTTAGGGTCTTGAGACCCCGACAGATATGCAGAGCTAGGCTATTCCATATTTTTTTTTGTTGTCTTTCTTTTGAAAATTTGGTGCGCTCTATCTCGCTTAGTTTTCGAGATATCGCCATTTTGAATTTTTAACTAAATTCTAAGAAGTTATTTACTAAATTCTCAGAAGTGATTAACTAAATTCTAAGAAATACACTTCCTCAATTCAAGGAAGAGAAAAACGATGATGTTTTTTTTAGTAAATTTTAACTAAACTTGAACTAAATTGTTTTTTAAGAAATATGTCTTAAAAATAAAGATACGTTTCTTAGATTTGTGGAAAATTTCTTTGACAGTAAGAATTTTTTTCCTAATATTTAAAAATTCCATTTAAAGAAAACTTTGAACTAATTATAAGTAAATGAACTAAATTTTTTTCCTCATAGTTAAGAAAATTTCTCATTTTTAAGTTAAATTTAACTAAATTTTAGGAAAATTCATGATAAATTTTCAAAGACATTTTTTCCTTAAATTTAGTTATGTCTTTTTGATCAGTGCATACTGTAGTTGGAGGGTATAAAAATTTTATGAAAAAAAATTCATGAAAAAAAAGTAGATGAAAAAAAATTTTTTTGGTAAAAATTTATGAAAAAAGAATTTAAGAAAAAAAAATTTTTCCTGAAAAATAATTACGTTAAAAACGACAAGAAAAGTTTTGTAACTTTTTTTTTCTACTATTTGACAACAATTCTTTGTAATTTTACAAGCTTTTTACCAATAACTTTGTAATTTTACAAGCTTTTTACCAATAAAATTGTAAATTTACAAATTTTTTTGACGCGACAAAAGTTACAAGTAGGTTTCGTGTTTTAACTAGATTTTTTGCTACCTCCATTTTACGAGAATTCCTAGTAAAAATAACGAGCTTTTTCGTAATTTTACAAGATTTTTACCAATGAAATTGTAAATTTACAACTTTTTTGGCGCAATAAAACTTACAAGAAAATATCGTAAATATTATATTTTTTTTTTGTAAAATATCTTGGAAATTTGTAAAATTACAAAAAAATGTAAAATTCAAAAAAAAAAAAATGTAAATTTCGATCGAAAATTGTTTGTTGAAAAACAAGGAAAACTTTTAAATATTAGTAAAATGGGATAACGAGACTTTTTTTTAGTAATTTGACACGTTTTTTTTTGTGAAGTTACAAATCGAAATTGCAGACCTTTTTGTTTTTAAGAAAATTAACAAAAAAGAAAATTTGTATTTTCTTTCTTGTTAGTCGGTAGCTTATACATAGTCAAACTGACGTTGCGTCTTGCATCATTTTTAAAATTAGACACCAGCCTAAATACATTATCATGTTTAAACAATTTTTGGGGCAAAATTTTAACCCCCCAAAGGCACGGGTTAATTTTGTCCGATTTAGCTAAAAATTTATCGAGTAATGTTTGAGCGATTTATAGTGTTTTTTAAAAAAAAAAGATATATGACAGCCACACGAGTCCTTGCTTTAATCTAGAAAAAAATTTACACATAAAATACTATATCAAAATTGGTAACAGTGACAAGTTTGGGAATTTTGTTACCATTTTTGTAGTTTTAATCACATATTTAAATTTCAGGATATATGGGGGTAGGCGTGTCCTTGCTCCGATTTTTCCAAAAACTCGTTTTTTTTTTGATTAGATCATGTAATGCTAGTGTACCAAATTATATTTTTGCCCACTTGATATATGGAAACAAATCACTGTGCGACCCCCACGTTAAAAGACTAGCACGCTACGAATTAGCCTACGGGGTCCCCAGTTTCCTACTATAAATTAAGTAAATTTCAACAAATTTTGATTAGAGTGAAGGGATCAGTTATTTCTGATTTATTGACACTTTTAGCACTTACAGCATATGCGCCCATGTACCAGTTTTGGGATCAGTCCTTCTTTAATCAGTCACAGCATAGTCACTTTTAGATTAATTGGTTCCTCATTACTCACAGGGCTGCTAAAAATTTCAACAAATTTTGATTAGAGTGAAGGGATCGGTTATTTCTGATTTATTGACACTTTTAGCACTTACAGCATATGCGCCCATGTACCAGTTTTGATCAGTCATATTTTAATCAGTCACAGCATAGCCACTTTTAGATCAATTGGTTCCTCAGTACTCGCAGGGCTGCTAAAAGTTTTTTTTATTCATTTTAAAAATTATTTTACAGATTTTTCGATAGAGTTTTTCTTTTGATTGTGCAAGTATTTCAAAGTCTACATCATTGATTTAGAACTAATACACAAACAAAAAAAATATTTATCATTTCAAACACATTCAATTGATTTGAACATCCTGAGTTTTCCTTTTTTTGTTCATTTAAACTATAAAAACTACTCCACCAAAATCATGTTCAACTTGTAACCTTGTTACAACAAACACAGCTCAGACAGCATCAGCAGCAGCAGTTGCTTGCTAACTACACAAACAACATTATAAACTCCCCTTTAACAATATTATCATGATCATCAACTTTTTGGCCAATGTCACAAAATGGCATGTAATTCATAAAAACAACCCAAATGTGAACCATTGAATGAAAGAAAACAAGAAATGAAAAACTTTGCCAGGCAAAGTAAAAGTGCATAAAAATAATGTTACCAAAAATGAGCATAAAAAACGTTTTTTTGTGTTTTTTTTCTTTTAGTCAAGCTAAAGAAAAGAAAAACTTAAGTGCATTATTTCCGGCTTTTATAAAGTTTTACTAGAAGATGGCAGCAGCAGCGGTACAAAAATAACCAAAAAGTAAAACATACACATATGTGTATGTGAGTGCATATAAGAACATACATAGATAGATACCGTATAGAAAACTCTAAATTCCTAGAAAAACAGGATATATACACAATTCACACTATTGAAAATAATATTATTTTTTTGGAAGCCTTAGTGGGCAAAAAAATCTAGAAATGACAGGGGAAGTATTAGACAAAGGAGACATGGGATTATGGTAGCAAAAAAGGTAATGGTGGTTTTCTAAAGTACCAAAATTGAAGTATGAAAAATCAGACACTTTGAATTTTATTTTTTTAACATGATAATGTTTTTAGGCTGGTGTCTGATTTTAAAAAAGTTGCAGGACTCCACCTCAGTTTGACTATATAAGCTAACAATTAACGAAAAAGAAAACAAGAGTTACTATTTTCATTTTCATTTTCTTAAACCAAAAATTTTAATAACTTGGGTTTGTAACTTGGATAACAATTCACCTCGTGGTGAATAAAACCGTTTTTCACCAGCTGGTGAATAAAAAGCAACATAATTATTTTTCAACAAAAAAACTTTTTTTTTTTCCATAAATTTTTTTTTTTCCAAAATTTTTTTTATCAATTTTTTTTCCATCAGATTTTTTTTTCATCAAATTTTTTTTTCGTCAAATAATTTTTTTTTCATAATTTTTTTTTTTTTATCAAACTTTTTTTTTCTTTTTATCAAATTTTTTTTATACACTCTACTCTAGTGATAGAGGGTATATATAAGTTTGTCATTCCGTTTGTAACACCACGAAATATTGGTCTAAGACCCCATAAAGTTTATATATTCATGATCCTCGATCGATTTTAAGACGATCTAGCGATGCCCGTCCGTCCGCCTGTCCGTCTGTCTGTCTGTTGAAAACACGCTAACTTTTGAAAGACTCTACGAAGGCTCCTGGCATATATGTTGGGCATTTACCTGGTTAGGTTGGTATTACAAGCCAGCGAAATCGGTCCAGTGGTTCAAAAGTTATAAGCAAATGAGTGTGTGGCATATATCTTTGCCGTTTCTCTGGTCCGTTTCGTTTTAAATTTCAGTCAAATCTGTCAGTTCGTTCAAAAGTTATTAGCAAAACCGTGAATCTCAGATTAGTTTCACCTTAAATTCACGTGTTGAAAACCCGTTAAACATGTTTTAAAAACATTGGTAAGTCACAAAGATATTTTACAAGGTATTTTTGTGACTCAAAAATATTTTTAAACTAAAACAAAAAAAAAAAATACACTCAAAAAAAATTTTACGCTCAAAAAAAAATTAGTAAATTTTTTTTTAAATATTACTAAAAAAAAATTTTACACAAAATACAATATTTCTAACCAAAAATGTTTTTTTTTTTCACGTTAGAAAATTTACTATCACTTAAAAAGGACATTGTACAGGGTATTCATAGATTCGGCCAAGTCTTTTCTACTTGTTTTTTCATAAATTTTTTTTCCATCAAATTTTTTTTTTCCATAAATTTTTTTTTCATAATTTTTTTTTTTTTTTATATAAATTTTTTTTTTTCGTCAAACCTTTTTTTTCATCATTTTTATACCCTACACCACTCTGTGGTACAGGGTATAATGAGTTTGTGCTGATGTTTGTAACTATCCGAAATATTGGTCCTAGACCTACCTTCAAATATACTAATCGACTCAGAATTACTTTTTGAGTCGATTTAGCGATGTCCGTCCGTCCGTCTGTCCATCTGTCGGTTTAAGCATGATACAGGTCGCAATTTTCAATCAATTGACTTGAAATTTGAAACTTAAGCATCATTTGGTTCAAGGACGAAGCCTATTGAAATTGGAGAAAATCAGTCCATGTTATGACCTAGCCCCTATACAAACGCCCCCTTTGGATTCGGCTTAAATGATTCTACTAACCGTATTATAATAGATATCGCTTTGAAATTAAGAAGGTATTACAATTTTGTATGCACAAATTATCATTCCAAATTTCAAAGGAATCGGATCAGTCCTTCTGGTAGTCCCCATACAAACCACCCTCCCGATATTCACATAATTCCCTTAAAATTCATAAAAATGGAAATATTTGATAAAAATTTTAATTTTAGGTGTTAAACGTGTACTTTAGTAACCTAATCAAATCGGAATATAATTGGAACTTTTTGGACTAAGTCCCCCTTATAAAAATTTCGACCGATATTCAGTTAAATCGGTCTATCGAGAAAAAAGTAAACCAATCCCACTAAAATTTGATCTGTGTGTGTTTTCTACACTGAATAAAGATCTAACAAAAGACAGATTCAATCGGTCCATGTTTGGACATTGTACCCATTTTCCGGAAAACACTGGTGTCGGTCTTGACCGACAATAACATTCTTACTTTTTTTATCAATTTTTTTTTTAATCAAATTTTTTTTTTTCATGAATTTTTTTTTTCATGAAATTTTTTTTTTCATCAATTTTTTTTTTTTCATTATTTTTTTTCATTAATTTTTTTTCATTAATTTTTTTTTTCATCAAATTTTTTTTTCATAAATTTTTTTATCATATTTTTTCATCAACTTTTTTTATCAAATTTTTTATTTTCAATTTTTTCTCACCAATAAATTTTTTTTTCATAATTTTTTTTACATCAATTCTTCTTTTCATCAACAAAATTTATCAAAAACTTTTTTTCATTAAAATTTTATTCACTAAAATTTTTGTTTTCATTAATTTTTTTTAACATAATTTTGTTTTTCGTGAAAAAAAAATCATTTTTTTTGAAACCAAAACTACTTTTTCACCAAGTCTAAGCTTTTCGCATAAATTTCCATTTGTTTATCAAATGTACATAAAACAAGTGAGAGTGTTATATTCTTTGGTGCCGAATCTTTTATACTCTCCAAAATGTAAAAACACTTTTTATACCCTCCACTGTAGTGATAGAGGGTATATATAAGTTTGTCATTCCGTTTGTAACTCATCGAAATATCGGTCTGGGACCCCATAAAGTATATATATTCATGATGCCCGATCGATTTTAAGACATTCTAGCGATGTCCGTCTGTCCGTCTGTCCGTCTGTCTGTCTGTCTGTCTGTGGAAAATGTTTTCGCGGACAAAATATTACACAGAGATGACTGAAACTTAACATATTTATTGGAAGTTCTCCCGAGAAGTTTGGTATTGCATTTGAGCAATATCGGTTCAGCGGTTCAAAAGTTATGAACGAAAATGTAAGCACACCTCAAAAATTTCAGTACATTCAACATAACCTAAATATACAAAATGCTTTAATTCGGCTTCTGGTTGACATATGTGAACATAATTGAACACCAAAAGGTATTTAAACAAGTACGAACATATTTTTTGACAAAAAAAAAAAATCGCGAATTTTTTTTTACCAAAATTTTTTTTCGCGGAAATTTTTTTTCGCGGAATTTTTTTTTAAGTAATTTCCTTTTAAATAAAGTTTTTTGCAATAATCTTTTTGAAATTGTGGAGGGTATCACTACATTCGGCAAGGCCGAATTTAACTTTTTTACTTGTTTGCACTTATTTTTGCACTCACTTACGAAATGTACAGCTCTTTTGGTTTTTTAATGGGGTCATCGACTGATATTTTAATTCGTTTAACATGGAATAGCAAATTAATATAACATTATTTTTTCTAAAAAAAACTTTGCTTTGGCAAGTACACCCAAATCTTCCGCAAAACATTATCATGATTTAATGTTTTGGGCAAGAGTACAAAATTCGAAGGCATTTTTTTTTAATTTCCTAACTTTTTAACAGTTTTATGTACCCTTTGAAAACTTCGTTCTGGTAAATTTTCAAATCATTTTTGGACTCAGAGCAAGATTTTACATGGAAAATAAATCCAAAATGTTGTGTATTGCAATTATTTTTTGGTTAATTTGTAAACTAGAGTAATCTATTATGGTAATAGCCTAAATATAACTTTTGGGCCTCGAACTTGAATAATACTTTAATCAAGTATATCTGAAAACTATAAAAATATTACATATTTTTCTTTTTAAAATATAAATAGTTATACTTCCCTCTATCAAAGCTCTTTGTCAGTGTTATAAAGTTTGGTTTTTGTTCCTACTTCTGTAGGGGGAGTTTTTTAAAAAAAGAAGAGGATGTAACTTCATTTTACAAAATAAAAACAGAATTCTTGGAAAAAGCGTTTATTTATTGAGTTCATTTTTGTTTTTAAAAGAACATTCATTTTTTGTTTTTCAGTTTCCAAAAGTTTTTCTTTAAGAGATTTGTTATACAATATTTGTTCAATATAAGCCCGTTTTTTGATAAAACAGCAAAGTGAAACAAACGAATGAACAAAAAAAAACTCATAACAAATTTGTATTGGTGTTTTTTTTTTGTTTTTGTCTTAACTACGAGATGAGTTTGTTTTTTTAACAAAATAACGAAGCCAACATAAACATGAAATTCATTTGCTTACCCCCTCGTATATGATGCTTCATTTTTTTCCCCAAAAAAAGTTTTTGATGATTTTTTCTTGTTTTTTTTTTTTAAGTCTGCTAAGTTTTTCATATAAGTGCGCCATAGAGAGTAGTAGAGTAGTGTTGAATTCTATATAGTGAAAAACTTTTTGCCGGCATAAAAAAATGCTTAAATTGTGAAACAAGCATAACAGATGTATAATGTAGTTTTCGTACAAGTATTTTTTTGT
This sequence comes from Pegoplata infirma, assembly GCA_963921195.1. NCBI lineage: Eukaryota > Metazoa > Arthropoda > Insecta > Diptera > Anthomyiidae > Pegoplata > Pegoplata infirma. The sequence goes on from OY992538.1 coordinate 45,643,876, forward strand.
ATTATTTTACGCATAATATGACCACTGAGATTAACGTAAAAGAAAAAATATAAATTGGATTTCAGGAGATGTAAATAAAAATATATCTAAAATTTCACATTTGTTGATTTTTTGCCGCAATTGCGAATAATCAATTTTGTACTCTTGCAAAACATACTTTCTAGCATTTTCTTACAATCTGGGAAAATAAAAAATATTTGTCAAAAAATGTCTAAGAAAATCTAAAACTTTTTCTAAAGAATATAGAAAAAAAATTCTGAAAATTTAAGACTTTTTCCATGTTCTAGAATCTAAAACTTTTTACAGACAATTTTTTTTTTTTTAAATCTGAAACTATTTTTGTGAAAAAAGTGTCTCAGAATCTGAGACTCTTTTTATAGAAAAAAGTCTCAGAATACTTTCTCTATGGAAAAATGCCTGCAAATTTTGTACTCTTGCCCAAAACATTAATTTTTTTTTTTTAAATCTGAAACTATTTTTGTGAAAAAAGTGTCTCAGAATCTGAGACTCTTTTTATAGAAAAAAGTCTCAGAATACTTTCTCTATGGAAAAATGCGTGCAAATTTTGTACTCTTGCCCAAAACATTAAATCATGATGTTTTGCATTGCCAAAGCAATGTTTTTTTTTAGAAAAAATAATGTTATATTACTTTGCTATTCCATGCAAAACGAATTGAAATATCAGTCGAGGACCCCATTCAAAAACCAAAGAGCTGTACATTACGTAAGTGAGTGCAAAAATAAGTGTAAAAATGTGTTTTTACTTTTTGGAGAGTATAAAAGATTCGGCACCAAAGAATAAATAAATAAATTTTTATGCGAAAATCTTAGACTTGGTGAAAAAGTAGTTTTTGTAAAAATAAATGATTTTTTTTCACGAAAAGCAAAATTATGTTAAAAAAAATTTTAATGAACCCAACATTTTTGGTGAAAAAAATTTTGATGAAAAAAAGTTTTTGATGAATTATTTTGATGAAAAATAAATTTGTTTGATGTAAAAAAAATTTTTTTTTGTGAGAAAAAAATTGATAAAAAAAAAATTTGATGAAAAAAAATTTGTGAAAAAATAAGATAAAAAAAAAATTTATAAAAAAAAAATTATAAAAAAAAAAATTTGATGAAAAAAATTAATGAAAAAAAATAATGAAAAAAAATTTATGAAAAAACAAAAATTTGATGAAAAAAAAATTGATGAAAAATTAATTTGATGAAAAAAAAATTGATGAAAAAAAAAAATTAATAAAAAAAAAGATTTGATGAAAAAAAAACAAAAAAATATTTTTAAAATACCGTTACCCTTACCGTTACCGTTATAATTATTAGAAGTTACCGGTATTGTACCAGTATTCAAAATTTTACCTATTTTAAGAGATTTTAACGAACAAAAAAATAAAATCAAATTGCTAACATAATTTTAAATTTACAATTTGCAAATTATCATAAAATAAATGACAAAAATAATAATCATATCAAATCTATACTGGTTTTTGGGTCTATACAATATTTTTAGCTTTCAGTTCTATCTTTTTTCAAATTTTTAACTAAATTAATAATACCGGTACGTACCGGTTTGGTTGGTTCGGTACCGGTACATATCGTTACCGAAACGATTTGAAAACACTTACCGTTACCTTTACCGAAATAAATAAAAATTAGATAACGTTACCGTTACCCTTACCGTTATTCGTTTCGGTAACCAACCTTGATATTTCTGGATTTTAGATTTAAACCCAACGTTATCTTTATTAGAGTGTCTTCTTTACATATCTGCATTAAACGGGAAAAGGATAAAAAGGCTAATCTAAAAAAATAGGTAATAAACATGGGAGTTCGAATAAGAAAAATATTTATAACATTAACATACATTTGTCCAATATTAAAAAAAATTTCTGTTTTGAAGGCTTGGTCCGCAAAAATTTAAAATATCAATATCTAGAGAAGGCGATTTGCTACGATTTTTCCGATCGTTCAGATTCGTGTTTTGGAGGCAAAAATACTTTAGAAAATGTGTTTTAAACTTTTTTTTTTATTTTAACAAAAAATCATAAAAATTGGTACGAAAATATTTATGAAAAAAAAAAATTAGCAAACTTGGTTCAAAATGTTGACTTCTTTTGCAAATATTTCTGGATATACTCAACGGATTTATTGGAGTGTATAGTTTACATATCTGCTTTGAACAGGAAATTTCTTGCAAAATTCGGATATTTATAAGGACATAACCAAAAAAAGGACATTTTGAACTTCCTTATAATGTCCTGATGGTATCCTTGATCGTATCTAGTCGGGATTTCTTACAGAAGTTATGCAATTTTATTTGAAATTCCAATGAAAAAATATATAAATAACATTAACATACACTTTTCCAATATTAACAAGTATAAAAGTTAAATTCGACTTGGCCGAATCTATGAATAGCCTCCACAATTCCATTTTTAAGTGATATTAAATTTTCAAACGTGAAGAAAACAACATTTTTGATTACAAATATTTTATTTTGTGTAAAAATTTTTTTTAAAGTAATTTTTGAAAGAAAAAAACAAGTAAGAGTGTTAAATTCGGCTGTGCCAATTTTTTTATACACTCAAAAAATTATGTTAGTAAAATCAACTGAAAATGTCAGTTAAAATAACTACTTTGTAAGTTGTTTTGGGGTCAACTACTTTTTCAGTTAAATCAACTAACAATGTTAGTTATTTTAACTGACAAAAAACAACTGACTTATGTTGTAAAAAACTACTAACATTTGTAGTCAAAACAACTAAAATGTAGTAAAAATATAATCAATATATAATTTTTTTTCAAAAAAAAAAAAATTGGAGACCAAGTATATATATTTTTTTTTTAAGTTGTGAAAAATAAAAAAAACGAAAATTTATTTTTATTTTTTGGAAAAAATCTTTGAAAATTTTTCAGATAAAAAAAAATAAAATTAACTACTTTAAATAACTGTTACTACATCACAGTACTTTTTTGTTAGTTGTTCAATAAAACGACTTAAAATAACTAACAGAAATAGTTGTTTGATATGTTTCATACAAAAACAACTGACTTTGTAGTTGAAAACAACTAACTACTATAAAATATACAAATAACTAACATGTAGTAACTTACATAATTTTCTGAGTGTACCCTCCAACATGCAAAAAATTAAAAAAACAAGTAAGGCCGATTTGGCTTACAAGGGAAGTCTCCCTGGTGTCACCCTCCGATCTTCATGAAATTTGGATATGTTGTTAAGAACGAAAATTAATTCGACACGTATTTTTTTTTAGCGGCCCAAACTCATTTTTAGGGGGTCGATTTGTATGGGGGGAAATTGACCTTTTTCAGTTTTTTACGATTTACGCCTACTTAAACAAAATTGACATGGGCATGTGTGGTATCAGATTAAAGGTATTAAAAATACCTATCTAGTCGTGCGAACAACGGGCCAAAGAAGTTAAAATTGTTCGACTTATTAACAAAAATGTCCTAAAATTTTTGTATTTTACTCAATATGACGAAAAGTTGTGCATGTTTGGACACGTTCTTAGCACACGTAGATAGGTTTTCCAAATACCTTTCATTTGGTATGCAACATGACTAGGTTTCTTTGCAAAATATAGGAGATAAACGAAAAAAACTGAAAAATGGCCTTGTCTTCCCCCTCCTTTTTACCCCCTAAATATGAATTTGGGCCGCTAAAAAAAAATACATGTCCCTTTATTTTTTCTGATCTACAAAATAAAACCAATTCCATAAAGATCCGCTGGTGACACTAGGGAGACTTCCCTTGTTAGTTGAAATTCGATAGGAATTTATATGTTAAGCTTCAGCATATATTTATGTTAAGCTTCAGCATCCTCAGAATAGCCTTTCAAAAGTTAGCGTGTTTTTTATCTCATAAATTCACGAAAAACCCTTGCCAAAATGCAGTACCTATTTTGCTCATAACTTTTGAACCACTGGACCGATATTGCTGGATTGCAATACCTACCTGACCAGGTAAATGACCAACATATACGACAAACTCCAGAAGTCTCTGTAAAGTCTTTCAAAAGTCAGACAGACGGACATCGTTAGATCGACTTAGAATCGATCGAGGAACATGAATATATGGACATTTCCATTTAACTTTTCATTTCTTTGAAATTTTGTTTTTTTTGGCAAAAACTTTTTTATTTGCATTCAAATGGCTATCTACTGATAGAAATGCATAAAGGACTTCTAATACAATTAGCTTACAAAAACGTAAGGCTAAAAATCTTAATTTGCAGTAGTTAGCGACAATCAAACTTCTGAAATGTGGAAAAGTCGATTGAAATTTCATAAAAATTATGTACTCTTTGGCCTATTGTACTTGCGCCGTCTAACGTATTCTCCGAAGATTTAAAATATATTGTCCCTATACTTGTTTTAAAAAGACGTATTTATGAATTTGATGTGCCATCAATAAAAAAACGTTATTTGGTGGAAACTGTTTGAAGTTAAAACTTCTTCATTTTCAATTTTACGTCGTTTTTTGATCAGAAAATTTGCGCCGCTTCATACTTTTCAAAATCTAATACGAAGAATGATAGCTGACGTAATTCCCTACAGTTTAAAACCGGTCTCATGAATGTGCCCTCAATAGGAGCGGAGTACTAGCTAGACAAATGTTAAGAGACAAAATGTGAAAGTCATCCAAAATCCACTTTTTTCCGAGGCACATTCGCAATATTTCTTAAAAGTGGCCAACACATCGCGTGATCCAAATATTTTTGGATTTTTTATAATAAAATCGATAAAGCGTGTTAATATTTTGATTAGCAAAAATTTTGACATTTCACGATTTTAAACTTTTGCTTATATTTTCACGCGAAAAGAATTAAGATTTAAAATATACCCGTCGGACGATCGCTTGTAATGCGTATAATGGATCGTGTGCAAAAATTGGCACTAAATGTAACTGTACGCTGAAAATGCGCCAATTTTGTCTCCATATAAACCGCCAGGGCACACCCAAACCGCTAATAGAAATTAATTTCTATAAATGGCAATTGCTGGTACTTATAAAGCTTTATCCCAAAACTGAGCGGCATTAATGAATTTTGAAGATTGTGGATTTTATGCATCTTTCAAAATTTCATTAATCAGAAATTGCATCACTTCTAAAAATTCACAATTTTGCATAATGCACAAGTTTCTTAACTAATTTGAGGGTGCTATATCAGAATATGACCTTTAATTTGGTCCATCGTCATTAGATTTCGCGTAAATTGCATATCAATCATTAAGAGAGCAACTTTTTAAAACAAACTTTTAACATAAAAACCTGATTGTTTATCCACGTTAATGGACGTATTTTATACGGTTTTTATTGGGGATAGTATAAAACGTTAATTAACGTTGATTTTGTTAAATTCTAATAATAATTGTAGTTTTGAGATTTTTTGTTTTTAATTAAAATCTTTAAACCGCCATAACGTTCGCTCCGTCAGCTAAAAGTTCTTCACGCGAATGGATTTGAACTTACTGAATGCATGTTTATAAGCGTACTAAACGATTTTGGTGTGCCTTCAAAAAAAATTTTAATATTTTTTAAATCTTAAAATCAAAAGTTAAATGGAAATGTTCATATATACTTTATGGGGTCCTAGGTCAATATTTCGAGGTGTTACACAAGGAATGACAAACTTATATATACCCTCTATCACTAGAGTGGAGGGTATAAAAAAAAATCTAGACTCCTGAAGTTTGGCACGAATATATCTTATGGTATTGTGCTGGTTAAGTTTGGAAATTGGACAAATCGGATCAGGGGGTGAAAGTTTTCTCTTTAAGAACTAAACCAACTTTTGAAAAACTGTTTTTATGTTACAAGAAGTTCAAATTCCTGCAGTTGGATCCAGCGGACCAGAGAATATAATTGGGTGACTATGGTGCCAAAAATATAATAAATGAATAAGTTAACATTTATCGCGAAGGTAAAGATACCTCCCCCGTCTTCACCGAACCCACTTTCGCAAAAAGAAACAAAAGGCGTACATTTTAACACTCTCACTTGTTTTTCTCTCATTATGTTAGTTGAAGAACAATATTTTTTAAAAATGTCAATTAATTATTTTCATTAGAAATATGCAATTAGTTTTTAATTTTTAATATTTCCTTTACAATTAATATATAAAGATTTTTTCAAAATTTTTCCACAATTTTATTTCTCAATTTTGCAAAAGAAGAAATTACCACAACAATAGAATTTCCTCTTTTTTAAAACAAAAAAAATTAAACATCATTCTTTGTTTTAATTGTAAAAAACAGTTTTCTTTTTGGCTTTTCCTTATTTCATTATTTTCTTCGAAAGAACAAAAAACAAACATTCCTTTACTGAAAATTTTTTGTAATTTTTTTTTATGAAAAATGTAAGGAAAATGCATAGAGAATATGAGATGAATATGCTGTTGTTAGCTCATAAAAGCGAACAATTTTAATTGCATTGCAATTCAAGGTGGCTGCTGCTGTTACTGTTTAGATGATATTTTAGCAGCAGTAGCACCGTTAGTAGCAGCCACCATAACAACGTAGTTTTAAATTCAAGTGCAAAATTCATTTCACAGAATTTCCCTGTTTTCATTTTAAAATGGTTTTTACTTTGCAAGTAGAATATATATTGCAAAGGAGCAAGTTTTACAGTGCTAACTTAAGCTTGGTTTATTTAAAGATTTGTATTCTTATACATTACTTCTATCTCAATGGTTCCCAACCTTTTTGGGCATGTCCCACTTTTGAGCTAAAAAAACAAAATGTCCCCCTACTCACAAAAAAAAAATTGCGAATTTTACAAATTTGTTTTAAAATTCGAAATTACTAGTGGTTTAACAAAATTTTTGTTAAAATCTTATTTTAAACGAAGTTCTTAGTAAAATGTTTCATCTTTAAACTAAATAATTTTATTTAATTTGACTAAAAATATATCGAGGGCCTATATTCAAAACCCTCTATCTTCCATTTTCACGAAAATGACTTTTTGATGGCAAAATATTCAGTAAAACGGCCCTCATCTATGGTGTAAAATTCAGAACAAAAATATTTTTTTTTTGCTATTTTATTTGCATTTTTGGTTTTCTCTATCTCTTACACAATTAATTTTTCTGAATGCAAAACCCTCTATCTTTTCAAATAATTAATTTATAAATATTTGTTTTGAATAATTTTATCATGCATTACATGTTTTCATACTAATTTTTGCATGCTGCACATGAATTTATCAACAAAATTCCAGAACCACAATTTTGGTCCACTGATGCTAATTTTTTCTGAAAATTCTTGTTTGACTTTTTTAAAAAATATGTCTCAAACTTTGGATGTCTTGTGTACATTATGAAACAAAAATTTTTATCTTAAAAATCCCGATGCTGATCAGCATCTGTGGACCAAAATCCCGTTTTTATTTTTTTTACAATTTCTTACATAACATACTCAACAGTTTGTCAACTTTTGAGACGAATTCGGTAAAAAAAAATAATTTTTGTCTTAACAATCCGCACCTGTGGACCAAAACCACGATTTCGAAATTATTTATAAGCCGTTATCATTAATAAATTACGTTAAAAATTAACCATGTCATAAATGAAATCATAATAATTCATTTTTATTAAAATGCAAAACCCTCTATCTGATCATTTTCATTCCTGTACTTAATATTTTAGAGAAGCAAAACCCTCTATATATCCTCTAAAATCCCCAATAGTGCAAAATTTTAAAAACAAATTTTATGTCAGATTCAGTAGTTGATTTAAAAAAATATTGTAGAATATCGAATTTTAATTACTCTAACAATTCGCGAAATAAACAGTTTTTTGGCTCTCCTGAAAAGTTGTGTTTTTTTAGATAGAGGGTTTTGAATATAGACCCTCGATATTTTTTTTGTTAATTTAATTGAAAACAAGTGAGAGTGTTAAATTCGGCTGTGCCGAATCTATTATACCCTCCAACATGTAAAAAAATAAGTTATATTATACCCTCCAACATGTAAAAATAAACTTTTTATATTAATAGAAACATTGTGACAGGAAAGAAAAAGCGGTGTAATTTCCCTTAGAAAAAAAAAAATGTTTTTTTGTCTTTGAAATTCTGGTACCGTTTCTGAATGTTTTTGACGTGCTGAGTTCAAATATGACCTGCGAAATGGTCTATCGCTATTACTTTTCAAGATATCAGCACATAAATGTGTAAAAATTGCTCAAATGCTATTGCTGTGTTTTTTTGAACATTTAGGTGCATATATCTTGAAAAGTAATAACGATAGACCAGTTCACAGGTCATATTTGGACTCACCACGTCAAAAACATTCAGAAAAATGAGTTTTGGTACCAGAATTTCAAAGACAAAAAATTTTTTTTTTTTTTTAAGGGAAATTACACCGCTTTTTCTTTCCTGTCACAATGTTTCTATTAATATAAAAAGTTCCAATGAAGACTCCATCCTGAAAATTTAAACTTAAGTAGTATAGGTGATTCTTAACAACATATATTTTTTCCAAAATTTTAAAAATATCATTTTTTGAGATATAGCTCTCCAAAAATGAAGGTTAAAATCAATGACCTTTGACCTTTTTCAAAAAAAATCTTGGGGAATGCCATTTTAAAGGCTGTCTCATTGCCTATTATTTGCAACCTGACTGAGACCTATAGTGTTTTTACTTTTCGAGTTATCTTTATTTATCTCGGAACACTTTTGTCAAATATATACGATTTTGTTAATTTTCAAGACCTTATATCTCGAATACTCGAATCACCAGAAGCCTGAAAAATTGGCAAAATCTCTTTTTTGTTAAAGTAAACCCCAGTACTTAATTTCATTTAATTTGGAGGGGGTGCGGTCAACTCCTCGGTTGAATTGAGGTGTTTTAGCTCTATGGCAAAATATAATTTTTACATTGCGCCACTAATGACATCTATATATAAGAAACGGATGGACCGATTTTGATAAAATTTAAACCAAGTACTAACTATGTGCCAAATTAGAGCGTGATCGGACAAATGGGCGTAAAATGCCATGCCCCTTTGTATTGAATTGAATGTTATTTATGCCTGCTTCGCTAAAGCGCAAAAATTGTTAATTCGATTTTAATTAAATTTTCATCACTAATAGTGTTAACCGAGTGCGGAACTATAGGCCATGTTAAACAACGATTTAAAAAAATTGGCGTGAAATTTCACGGCCCTTTATACTATACTGTACGATGTCTGCCTGTTTTGCAGTCACGCAAAAACAGCTGAACCTGTTCTCTTGACATTTTTACTACATCCAGTGCTAACCAAGTGCATATGTAGGCCATATAAGATCGTTATTGGAAAAAGGGATCGATTGATCGATTTGTTTTATACTGAACGTTATATCTGCCTGTTTTGAAATCACGCAAAAACGGATAAGCCGAATCTGTCACTACTGATAGAACTAACCGAGCGGGAACTATAGGTCATATGTAGAGCGCGATTCGGCAAAAGGGTATAATATGTCACTCCCGTTTTTCATAAATAAAAAGTTATTTCCTCCTCTTCCGCAATCACACAAAAACGGCAAAATTAATGTACTAATCGAGGATGCAGCATGGAACTTTAGACTATCACGATTCGATAAAAATGCGTTAAATGACACGCCCCTTTATACTTTAATTAACGTTATGTCTGTCTGTTTCGAAATCACGCAAAAACGGCTGAACCGATTTTGTTGAGATTTCTCTAAAGATAGTGCTAACCGAGGGTGGAACCAAGGGTTACTAGCTGGACCCGGACCCGTGCTTTAATTTTGTCCGACACTATATTTAAAGAAAGATGCAATATAAACCAGTTTTTTTCTTTGGGTATAGCTAGTATATAATAATTATGAAGGGCGTTTTTCTTTGCTTTATTTTAATTTAAGATTCTGTAAAAAATACCTGGTATATGAAATGTTAAAATAATTGGTGAAAATGTAAAACAGTCATACGCATTTTTGTAATTCCTATTCCCGCGGGAATAGGCGCTGCTTGTGCGCTGTCAACACACATACACTAGAGATGGGCGCGTGAGTGGATTTTGACTCATACTCACTTACGCTCACGCAAAAAATAATCGAATCACTCACTAATCACTCACGCAACTTTATTTTTTACTCACGCTCACTCACATTCACGTGAGTAATAAATAACTTACTCACGCTCACGCGTGACTCACGCCAGATTCAATCACGGTCACGCGTGAGTCACGCAAAATCTACTCACGCAATAAAATTTTCTTACCAAAAAAAAAAAAAAAATCCAAAAAAAAATTTTTACAAAAAATTAAAAAAAAATTGGGCAAATCAAAAAATCTAATCACGCAAACTCACGCAAAAAATAAATGACTCACTCACTAATCACTCACTCAGATTTTTTTTCAACTCACACTCACTCACAATCACGTGATTGAAATGAAAATCACTCACACTCACGCGTGATTCACGCGTGATTCACGTGAATCACGCAAATCACGTGACCAGCGCCCATCTCTAACATACACTATAAAATTCTGTTGCTTGAGCAAATTTGTTGACTTTTCGCTTGCTACTACCCACACAAGCATAAATGTTATAGTATATGTGTGCGCATCGCTGATGTAAAACAAGAACACCTGTTTTAAGGGCGTATGATGAATATAAATTAGTATAACGTATACGACACACAGGTCAGCTAAATAAAGTTAAAAAGGCTTTGTTTACAAAAAGTTTTACTGAAATGTTTAAAAATCTGATAAATATTCCTTTTGAAATTTTTTAATTTTCCGTGATTTTTTTTTGATATAAAAAAGTCTTGGGCATTCAGATTCAGACAAATTTGTTGCTCGATTTTGCGACTTTTTTTTCATATTTTAAAAAAAGTAGATATTTTTTAATTTCATTAAAATCATGGGCGAATCCAGAGGGCGGAAATGGGGGAAATGCCGCCACCAAACTGATTCCGAAAAAGAAAAAAACAAAGGAAAAAGACAGAATAGAGAAGAAAACAGAAAAAGGAAGAGAAGAAAAACTGATTTTACAGTTAAAAAAAAATTTCAGAATCCATAATTTTGCCGATATTTTTCTGAAAAACTGAAAAAAAATATCTTGAAATAAAATGTCTCGACCTAATGCAGTTATCTACACTAAAAAAAAAACTTGTAAAATTAGAATAACAGTTTGTGTTTTTTATTTTTTGCTACTTCCAATTTTACTAGAATTTCCAGATGAAATTACAAGCTTTTTGTAATTTTACAAGTTTTTTACCAATCAAATTGTAAGTTTACATTTTTTCCGAGAATTCCCAGAAAAAATAGCGAGTTTTTTGTAGTTTTACAAGCTTTTCACCAATAAAGTTGTAAATTTACAATTTTCGAGACTTTACTAAATTTTTTGCTACATCCTATTTACTAGAATTCCTTGTAAAAGCTACGAGCTCTTTTGTAATTTTACAAGCTTTTTACCAATTAAATTGTTAATTAACAAATCTCTTGACGCCAAAAATCTTACAAGGAATTCTCGTGACCTTACTAGATTAGTTGTTTTGTGTAAAATTACACAGAGAAATCAGTTTTATTGTGCCAGCTGAATTTAGAACCAACAACATAGTTTTATTAAACCAACCGAAATTTTCGGTTGTGATTACCGAAATTTATTTGAGCCAACAGATGTTAAATTTTCAAAACAAATTTTGGTTATCGCTACCTAAATTTTCGGTTGTTGTTATTAAACTGTGCAGTTGGCTCTAAATTCGGCTGGCACAACTAAACTGTTCTCTCTGTTTACATTGAAAATTTGGACATTTACGAAAAAAATTGTAAAATTACAAAAAAAAAGTAAAAAAGTTAAATTCGGCCGTGCCGAATGTATTGATACCCTCCACAATATCAAAAAGATTATTGCAAAAAAAACGTAAAAAAAAAAATTTTAAAAAAAATTTCCGCGAAAAAAAAATTTGGAAAAAAAAATCCGCGATTTTTTTTTTGTCAAAAAAATGTGTTCGTACTTGTTTAAGTACCTTTCGGTGTTCAATTATGTTCACATATGTCAACCAGCAGCCGAATTAAAGCATTTTGTATTTTTAGGTTATGTTGAATGTACCAACATTTTTGAGGTGTCCTTACATTTTCGATGATTACTTTTGCACCGCTGAACCGATATCGCTCAAATGCAATACCAAACTGCTCAGGAGAACTTCCAATAAATATGTTAAGTTTCAGTCATCTCCGTGTTATATTTTGGTCGTGATCACCATTTTCACAGACAGGCGGACAGACGGACAGACGGACAGACGGACATCGCTAGAATGTCTTAAAATCGATCACTGATGAATAATAATATATATACTTTATGGGGTCCTAGACCGATATTTCGATGAGTTACAAATGGAATGACAAACTTATATATACCCTCTATCACAAAGTGGAGGGTATAAAAATATAAAAAAATTTGGACCGACAATTTTTTGCAAAAAACAAGTAAAGCTGTCAAATATTGGTAAAATGGGATTACGAAATTTTTTTTCAGAAACTTGATTGTAGTGACATTTTTTCTTAATTTTTGTAAGTCTCCGGGCAAAATGTGGAACAAATTTGATTCCAATCGGATAAAAGTTTTGGATTTTTGAAAATTTAAAAGGAAAAAACATGTTTTGCAATACTTATCAATTTTAATGTGATGCACACAAATATTAAAATCAGTCAAACGGTTGTCGAGATATCGCTGTTCATTTTAACCCCTGCCGACCTTTGATTCAAGGTTTGGGTTTTTAAAAAATTTTGACCTAAACCCTAAACTTTGGGTTAAAGTGTTCTGATCAATGTTGGCAATCGATACCTTTTCAATACCGTTATCCGTTTCAAAACCCTTTAAATTGAATACCGGTACCAATACCAATACCGAAACTTAGTTTTGGTATCGGATACCGGTATCCAAAAACCTTTTCCTTCGGTATCGGTACGTACCGGTATTGAAACGGTTTTTCTTAAAAACCATGTTTTAAAAAAAAAAAAAAAAAATAATAGAAAGTTTGTAAATTTTTTGGTTTTTGTAAATAAAAAATCGTACTCCAAATGCCACACCAAAGTCTCATAAAAATCAAAAAAATCTTTTGGCACCCACATCGTAAATTAAATAAAAATTTCAAAAAGCCATACTTTAACCGCGATGCGAGAGCTAAAGAAAATTATTGATTTTCACGAAATTTTTGTGGATTAATTTTGACTCCCAATAGAAACTTTCTGGACCCCTTTTGTATAGTATAGTTTTTTTGGGATTTTTATTTAATCCGTGATGTGGGAGTCCAAGGATTTTTTTGATGTTTACATGACTTCGGGCAAGGCATTTGCAATACTAGCAGGAGGTTTTCCACCATAGTATAATTTTTTGAAGTGGCTTAACTCGTAGAAATCGTCCAAAAAAGTCCCATAATTTGCGAAAAAAATTGTTTGCAATATTTTTGAATGTGATCATGTCTAGAAAGGAAATACCTATTTTTCCAAATAGATAACGCCAACAAAAAAAAAACTTGGTTGCCTAGAAATAAGATGAAACATGTTATTTGTTGGGGTTTTTACTTTAACCGCAATGCAGGAGGGAAATAAATTTTACGGAGTCATTTTGACACCCAATCGAAACTTATTGGACCATTTTCAGCTCAAACAAAAAAGAAAGGTAAAAATCGATACGGCCTTATATTTATGTACTAAAGACATAGGAAAATGTCCAGCAAAAGCGGTTCAGTGCTTCAAAAGTTATGAGCAAAAGACTGAATTTCGGCAACGGTTTTTCGTGAATTTTCGAGATAAAAAACACGTCAACGCGTTAAAAAAAACTAACGAAAGGCAATCCTGAGGATGCTGAAGCTTAGCATATATATTTGCCACTCCCCTGGCCTGGTTCGTATTGAATTTCACCAAATCGGTCCAGTGGTTCAAAATTTATTAAGAAAACCGTGATTTTCAGATTGGTTTCACCTTAAATTCACTTGTTATTCTTGTCACTCACAAAAATTTTTATACTAAAACAAAAAAAAAAACTTACACTCGAAAAATAATTTATCAAAATGTTTACATTTTTTTTTTCAAAAATGACTAAAAAAAGTTTTTTACTTAAAATAAAATATTTGTAATCAAAATTGTTAATTTTATTCACGTTAGAAAATTAACTATCACTTTAGAAGGGCATTGTGGAGGGTATTGATGGATTCGTCCAAGTGGAATTGAACTTTTTAACTTATTTTTACAATTTTTTTTAAATTTTTATACGTTTTTTTATGTTTTTAGAATTTTTTCGATAATACCGGTACGTACCGGTATTGACGTTTCGGTATCGGTAATACCGTTACCGATTCAACTCAAATACCGTAACCGATACCGATACCGAAATAAATAAAAAAACGATACCAATACCGATATCGATAGCTTTATTCGTTTTGATTGCCAACCTTGGTTCTGATTTTTCTCAAAATTAGTTATATGAAAGTTAAAAAAAAAAAAGCTTAATGACCGTAGGAAAAACCGTAAATTTTGTAAATTTGTTAAAAAATTTTAAATGCAGAAGTTGCAATATCCCGAAAACCGTTCGAAGTTTGTGTCCGAGCATCAAAATTAATAATTATAATGTTTCGTTCTTTTTTTTAGTTTTCAAGATTCCAAAACTTTAATCGCCGGGATCTACAGGTTAGTTTATTGATCTCAATATTGCGTAGGTTTAAGGTCCAGGAGAATAAAAATTTGCTCGGGCGTTCAAAATCGGAAGAAAACATTTCTTGCTTTACAAATAACGCCAGTCTAATATTTTTTCCCACAAAAAAGAAAAACCGAAAATGTCTGAGATTCTGAGGAATTTTTTTATTGGAAAAAGTCTCAGATTGAAGGCCACACAGAAAATTCTAAGAAAATGGATATTTTTTATTCAAAATTTTAGAAATCCATTTCTAGGCCCTGTACCAGATTTTGAAAAGTTTTTTTAAGAAACATTTTACTTTCAATTTATTGTCCCTGAGTTTCTCTTTTCCCCTTATTTTTTAACTTTCCTTCCATTAATTTGTCTTAATTCAGCATTGACTTTTTTTCTGGACTACATGACGTATACATAATATTAAATAAATATTCCTCATACGCCCAGGATATACAAAGTTTTGATGTCTTGTCGTTTTTAAGAAGAACTGTCAGATCTGTTGCAAACACGTTAACTTTTGAAAGTTCTGAGGTTACCGAAGCTTGGCATATATATTTGTTATGTTGAATTTCATCGAAATCGGTCCAGGGGCTTAGAATTTATGTGTAAAGCGGGTTTATTACAAATTCTCGTGTTGCAAAACACGCTAAGCACGTTGTAAAAGACATTGGGAAACACAAAAAATATTTTACAAAGTGTTTTTGTATTTTAAAAATATTATTTACACTAAAAAAAAAAATAACACTCAAACAAATTTTACGCTCAAAAATATTTTTATACCCTACACCACTCTGTGGTACAGGGTATAATGAGTTTGTGCTGATGTTTGTAACTACCCGAAATATTGGTCCTAGACCTACCTTCAAGTATACCGATCGAATCAGAATGACTTTTTGAGTCGATTCATCTATCGGTTTAAGCACGAAACAGGTCGCAATTTTCAATCAATTGACTTGAAATTGAAAACTTAAGCATCTTAAATGACTCTAATAACCGAATTATAATAAATAATTTAGCAGGTAATCAAAATTTTGTATGCACGAATCTTCATTCGAAGTTTCAGAGGTATCGGCTCAGTCCTTCTGGTAGTCCCCATACAAACCATCCTCCCGATATTCACATTAATCCCTTCAAAGTCATGAAAATGGAAATATTTGATAAAAATTTTATTTTTAGGTGTTAAACGTATACTTTAGTAACCTAATCAAATCGGACATATAAAAATTTCGACCGATATTCAGTTAAATCGGTCTATTGACAAAAAATAAACCAATTCTACTGAAATTTGATCTGTGTGTGTTTTCTACACTAAATAAAGATCTAACAAAAGACAGATCCAATCGGTCCATGTTTGGACTTGGGACCCATTTTCCGGAAAACACTGGTGAAGGGTATCATATGGTCGGTCTTAACCGACTATAACTTTCATACTTGTTTTTTTTTTTTTAAATTACTAAAAAAATTTTTTACTCAAAATAAAACTTCAAAGTCAAAATTTGTAAACAATTATTTTTTTACGTAAAACAAAACTACAATGACCAAAATGTCTTTCTGCACTCAAATTCATTTGTATTCAAAATATTTGGGGCATTGCACTGTGAGCCAGGATTTCCATTTTTTGGCCAATAAGATCTGTAAGGCAACACATATTTAAAAATATTTTTTCGGAATGTCGACATCTTGAATTTTGTCCGTCTTTAATATTTTTTTATTATAGCTTAAATTTTTTTTTTTTTGGATGAGGTTAAAGTCGAAGTTTGAGATCTTTTTTATATTTTTTATTTATGAATCAAATATTTTTTTTTGTACTTCGACACAATATTTTTTTCAAATTTTCGGCGAAGTTCTTCTAAAGACATACCTGTTTGTCCAACACATGAGATAAACTGCCAAAAAGTAAGCTATAAGCTTATTTTTTTAAAATAAATTATGGAAATTTATACTTTTGTTGAAATCCGCCTTGTTTTAACACCAAAGTCCAAAAAAGTGCAAGCGATATTGACAAACCTCGAATTACGATCTGTCTCTGACAATGTATTGTATTCACATTTTTGCGACCCTGTGCGACCGTTCGAAAACTTTTGATCTAGAGGCAATTAACCAAAATATGACCTTTAGAAATGCCCTAAATGGAACTTTAACATTTTTTTTATATTTTTGTTTCTATGGATTTCTAATAAAAAATGTCCCACTTTGACAACATTGGCGTGATAACTAGTGATGGACACGTGAGTAAATTTAGACTCACGTTGACTCACGCTCACGTAAAACAAAACATAATTTACTCAATCGTTTTTTTTCTCACACTTACTCACTATTTACGTGAGTAAACAAAACACTACTCACATGTGACTCACGCTCACTCGTAACTCACGCTAAACATTTAAAACACGAAAAAAATTATAAAAACTGAATCAATACAATTAAATAATTTTGACACACGCAAAAAAACTGCACTCACTACGAATCACTCACGCAAAAAATTGTCTCACTCACTTATAACTCACGAACAAAAATTTTAATCACGCTCACTTTCTATCACGTGACCAGCGTCCATCTCTAGAGCTAAACATTAACGCATTTAAGCGGGCATATTTTGGAAATAGCATTTTTAATATTTTTGCGAAATTGTAAGCTGTAACATTATTTGTAAATTAAGGATGGCAAATTGGAAATTGGAAATAAAAAAGTTCACTCTTAAATGAGCAACTGAATATATGAACTTTTTGACGCATTTAAAAGAGAAATATTTTATTAAAATCTTCTGATAAAAGCAAAAAGAGGAATTTATAAAAACTTAGAAATGTAAACATTGTACATTTTATTAAAAAGCTATGTCCTAAATTTTGGATCCGCCATTTTGATTTCAAAAAAATCTGAGTTCGTATTCGTGTTGCGACAACATAGAAAAAAACTTAATATTTTATTTGACGCCATATTAGATCCGCCATTTTGAATTAAAAAAATCGAAGCTCATATTCGTAATTACCGACCCTAAATACATCAAAAATTACTAATTTAAAAACAATTAGCTAAGAATTACAAAAGCATATTCGCCATATTGGATCCGCCATTTTGAATTTCAAATCTTTAATTCCAAAATCAGTTTTAGCATCCGAAAACCCATTAAAATCAAAGTTGGCCAAAAGAGACAACATATAAAAAATCTTAAATTTAAATTTGTCGCCATATTGGATCCGCCATTTTGAATTTTAAAAGTCTAAGCTCATATTCGTTATTAACGACCCCAAATACATCGATGATTATATTAAACACAATAAACAAAGAATTAAAAAATTATGTCCGCCATTTTGGATCCGCCATTTTGAATTTTGAAATTTTTTTCCAGAATCGTGATCAGCGATCCTATAACACCCATATGCAATACTTTTTTGACATATTGGTTAAGCGGTCTATTTATGGCCAAAATTCAGGGATGCTGGCCCACAGTGCATTGTGAAGATTTGCCCAGGATGAATTTGACTTTTTGAAATTTATCTTCTACTGCAAAACCGCCGCTCAGAGAAGCATTCACAAAAGCAAAGCAAACAAACAATCATAACCGTAAATAAACATGTAAATGAATGAATTGAATACAAATGTTTGGAATGGCAAATATAAAGGAATACAAAAAAAAGACTGCAGCAGAATAGACAAATAAAAAGCAGTTAGCAGACCTTTTTAATGTTTCAAAACGACACCTGCGTTTATCATAAATTTAATAGGGTTGCCAAAGATACAAAAAAAATACTACACCGTGATTCAAAATTGATGATAAAACAATAATATTAAAATTTCTGCAAAAACTTTTATATTAGCGAAAGAAGTTTTGGAATTAGGGGAATTTATACATTACAACACAAACAATGAATTATAAAAAACACAATTTAATTTTTAAAGCATACTTTGGGGCGGAAAGCAAAAGAAAATATTTAAGTTCATTAAAAACTCGCAGATTCTTATAAAATTCTAAGATAAAAATAATTTTTATTAAAGTAGAAAATATTTTAAATGAGTAATTTTATGTTCCCCCAAAAATAAAGAAAAAAATACATTCATCTTGGCATCTCTGTTTTAAAACCATAAAAACCTCACACACATACAACAAAAAAATATGATGCAAAAATCTATAAGCATATTTACTGATGGCGTTATAAAATGAATGTGTTTGTATTTGTATTCGCATTCGCATTCAAATAAAAATATGAATGATGATTACTTCATTCCGTTACTTAAATTATAGTCTGTTTTATATAAAGAAAAAAGCAAAAAACTGGCAGACAAACATACAAGCAACACCAACCTGCAATGAATGAATAAATGTCTGTCTGTCCAAAAGTCCGTCCTGATGTTCCTTTACAGTTCAGCCACTCATTTTCCATAAATGTGGAATTGTACTGACAAAAAAAAAAAAAAAAAGATATGAAAAGTATTGAAATGCCAGGCATTTAGCATTTTAATATTCATACAAATATTTCTGTTTTTCTGAATCTCTCGCTCTCGACATTAAAAATTATACATTATGTAGCAAAGCAGCAAATATGAAAGAATTATAAATCATGGCTTAATTTTCCTGTTTCCGTTTGTTAATGCTTTCAAATGTAATGAAATTTTCATAAAAATGGTACGTTTTTTTATTTTTCATTTTGAACAATGAATAAAAAAAAAAGTAAATGATTATAATGAATGTTTGGAATATGCTAAAGGAATGGCAACAGGAACTGTATGAAGAAGAGGTGTTATGGACATCATTGGTGTTCTTGTCTTTAATAGTAACCAAAACTCTACTAGACCATATGGTAAGTCTAGCTATATCTAAGAGGAATACAAAATATAAGTATAAATATGACTGCGAGGTGTGACAATTTTTATAAATATTATGAACAGTGAAATAAAGCAACGCAAAATTGAGATAATTTTTTATTCAAATTTTTTTTTTTAAATAAAAATTTTCAGATTTTAAGACATTTTTCAGATATAGAATTTCTTAGTTAAGAGAAATTTTTCATATAAAAACTTCTTCGATTCTAAAATTTTTTTTATAACGAAAAACTTTCAAGTTTTGACACTTTTTTTGTATAGAAAAATTTTTAAATTTTAAAAGAATTTTTCATAAAGAAAACTTCTTAGGTTTTAAAAATATTTTCATTCATAAAAACTCTCGGGTTCTGAGACATTTTTTATAAACAAAAACTCTAATATCAGATGCTGAGACATTTTTCATACATAAAAATTCTCATATTTTCAGAATTCGAGAATTTTTCTTTATGAAAAATGTCTTAGAATCTGAGAACTTTTGTTAAATGTCTCAAAATCTGATAGTTTTCAATGATGCCAACTATTTGAGAGCAAAACGCGCACAAAAATTTTATAAACGGGTAAAACGCGTAAATTTTCTTGAAAAAAAGGGTAAAAAAGCACTGGGCTGTTTTTTAAATAGATAAAAAAAATATTTTTATTCAAACAAAATTTTTGATAAGTTTGTTGGTTAAACTTTTGAGCGACCGATATAAATCGCTGTACAATTTTACATGGTCTGCATTTTCCACTTCAAAAGCCAAATTTAGTCTTTGAACTTCACCCAGAACAGAATTCAAATATTAAACCAAAATACAAAAAAAAAAAAACCTACAAAGAATGACATTTTTTTAGAGGTTGGTTAAGTTCTTCAAGAGAAAACATTTTCCCCTTAGTCCCATTTTGACCCTTTTTCCGAACTTAATACGACCAATAGTTATTGACCATAATTATAAATTCGTTCCATATTTTAGGCGTCTAGCTCTTAGTTTGAACTGCATATTGCTTTTCACAAATAGACAGACGGACATTCAAAAAATGTCTTTGAATCGATCAAAAATCAATAAAATATATACTTTGTGAAGTCTCCGACTTATATTTCGATGCGTTACACTCGAAATAACAAACTAAGTAAACCGCCATACTTTGTTTGGAGGCTATAAAATATAATTTTAAAAAGCACTAAAAGCACAACCTGAAAATTTAAAAAGCACCACGTTAGTGCGTTTTTCTAATTTGGCACTAGGTCAAAAATTTTCGCGTTTTGACACATCAAAAAGCACTAGATCTAGCCCGAAAAGCACTAAGTTGGCATCCCTGATAGTTTTGCTATTTAAAAAATGTCTCAGAATCTGAGAGTTTTTATATTTTCAGAATTCGAAAATTTTTCTTTATGTAAAATGTCTTAGAATGGAAGAGCTTTTGTAAAATGTCTCAGAATCTGATAATTTTTCTATATTAAAAATATCTCAGAAATTCTGAGAAAGTTTCTAAATGGAAAATATGTCTGAATCTGAGAATTTTTATACCCTACACTCTGTGGTACAGGTTATAATGAGTTTGTGCTGATGTTTGTAACTAATCGAAATATTGATCCTAGACCAACCTTTAAGTATACCGATCGACTCCGAATAACTTTATGAGTCGATTTAGCGATGTTCACCCGTCCGTCCGTCCATGTAAACGTTGTAAACACGATACAGGTCGCAATTATCAACCGATTTGGCTGAAATTTAAAACTTAAGCTTATTTTGCCCCAAAGACGAAGCCTATTGAAATTGTGAAAAATCGGTCTATGTTTGGACCTAGCCCCCATACAAACGTCCCCTTTAATTTGACTCAAGTGACTCTTATTAGCGTATTATAACAGGTATCCTTTCGAAATTTGGTAGGTTACCGTTTTTTGTATTCACAAATTATCATTCCAAATTTTAAAGAAATCAGACCAGCTCCTCTTGAAATCCCCATACAAACCACCCTCCCGATATTCACATAAATCTCTCAAAATTCATGATAGTTGGAAATATTTGATTAAAATTTAGTTTTTATGTGTTAAAGGTGTACTTTGGTAACTTACTTTTATCTGAATATATTCAGATCATTTTTGGACTTGGTCCCCTTTATAAAAATTTCGAGCGATATTAAGTTAAATCGAACTATTGGAAACAGCAGTAAGCCAATTCCACTAAAATTTTGTCTGTGTGTTTTTCTACACTAATTAAAGATCTAACAAAACATAGATCCAATCGGTCCATGTTTGGACTTGGGACCCATTTTTCGGAAAACACTAGTGTAGAGTATTATATGATCGGTCTTGACCGACTATAACTTTCTTACTTGTTCTTTATGAAAAATGTCTCAGAATATGAGAATTTTTTAATATCAAAAATGTTCCAAAATCTGAAAATGTTTTTTTAAAATCTGAGAATTTTTCTGTATGAAAAATGTCACAGAATCAGAGAATTTCTCTATATTAAAATGTCTGAATCTGAGAATTTTTTTATATTAAAAATGTCTCAGAATCTGAAATATTTTCGATACGAAAAATGTCTCAGAATCAGAGAATTTTTCTATATGAAAAATGTTTCAGAAAATAACAATTTTTCTATATGAAAAATGTCTCAGAATCTGAGAATTATTCTATACAAAAAATGTCTCAGAATCTGAGAATTTTTCAATATGAAGAATGCCTCAGAATCTGAAAACTTCTCTAAATGAAAATGTCTCAGAAT
This sequence comes from Pegoplata infirma, assembly GCA_963921195.1. NCBI lineage: Eukaryota > Metazoa > Arthropoda > Insecta > Diptera > Anthomyiidae > Pegoplata > Pegoplata infirma. The sequence goes on from OY992538.1 coordinate 45,666,063, forward strand.
CCGAAAATTTTTCTATATGAAAATTGTCTCAGAATTTGAGAAATTTTCTATATGAAAAATGTATCAAAGCCTTAAAATTATTCTATATGAAAAATTTTTTAGAATCTGAAAATTTTTCTATATGAAAAATGTCTCAGAATCTGTGAATTTTTCCATATGAATAATGTCTCAGAATCGGAAAAATTTTCTATTTGAAAAATGTTTCAGAATCTAACAATTTTTCTATATGAAAAAAGTCACAAAATCAGACAAATTTTCTATATGAAAAATGTCTCGGTATCTGAGAATTTTTCTGACAATTTTTCTAAATAAAAAAAGTCACAAAATCAGACAAATTTTCTATATGAAAAATGTTTCGGTATCTGAGAATTTTTCTATGTGAAAAATATCTTAGAATCTGAGAATTTTTCTGCATAAAAAATGCCTGAACATTTTTCTATATGACAAATGTCTCAGACTCTGAGAATTTTTCTATCCGAAATATTTTCTTTATGAAAAATGTCTCAGATTCTGAGAATTTTTTTATAGAAAAATGTCTTAGAATCTGAGAAATTTTTCTATATAGAATAATGTCTCAGAATCTGAAAATTTTTTCTATATAGAAAAATATCTCAGAATCTGAGAATTTTTTCGCTATAGAAAATTGTCTCAGAATCAGAGAATTTTTTCGGTATGGAAAAATATTTCAAAATCTGAGAATTTTTCTCTATGAAAAATTCTTCAGAATCTGAAAATTTCTATATGAAAAATGTCTCAGAATCTGAGAATTTTTCTAAATAAAAAAATCTCTCAAAATCTGAGACTTTTTCTAAATCTTTTTAGAAAAATCAGAGCCCGAGACATTTTTACAATATAAAATGTCTCAGACTCTGAGACATTTTTTGTAAAGAAAAAGTTTCAGATAGAAAAATTCTCAGAGTCTGAGAATTTGTCATATAGAAAAATGTTCAGGCATTTTTTATGCAGAAAAATTCTCAGATTCTGAGATATTTTTCATATAGAAAAATGTTCACTTTCCGAGACATTTTTCATATAGAAAATTTGTCTGATTTTGTGACTTTTTTCATATAGAAAAATTTTCAGGTTCTGAAAAATTCTCAGATTCTAAGACATTTTTCGTATAGAAAAATTCTCAGATTCTGAGACATTTTTCATGTAGAAAAATTCTTAGACTCTGAGACATTTTTTGTAAAGAAAAAGTTTCAGACTCTGAGACATTTTTCATATAGAAAAATTTTAAGATTTCATTTAGAAAAATTCTCAGATTCTGAGAAATTTTTTATATAGACAAACTCTCAGATTCTGAGAAATTTTTTACATTGAAAAATTCTCAGATTCAGAGATATTTTTTATACAGAAAAATTTTCAGATTCTGAGAAATCTTTCATGCAGAAAAATTTTCAGTTTCCGAGACATTTTTCATATGAGAAATTAAGAGTTACCAGATTAATCTCTGATCTTAAGACATTTTTCTATTGTTAACATGATAATTTTCTTAGGCTGGTTTCTAATTTTAAAAAAGTTGCAGGACGCCACCTCAGTTTGACTCAGTATTGACTATTTGAAAACAAGAATTACAATTTTCATTTTCTTAAAACCAAAAGTTTTGATAACTTGGGTTTGTAGCTTGGAAAATAATTCACCTCGTGGTGAATAAAACCGTTTTTCACCAGCGGGTAAAAAAGAGTAACATAATTATTTTTCAACAAAAAAAAAAAAATTTTTTTTCATGAAATTTTTTTTTTCATAAATTTTTTCTTCCATCAAATTTTTCTTCCATCAATTTTTTTTTTTCATAAATTTTTTATTTTTCATCAAACTTTTTTTTCATCATTATTTTTTTTTATCAAACCTTTTTTTTCATCATTTTTTTTTTATCAAATTTTTTTTTCCTCAATTTTTTTTCATCAAATTTTTTTTTCATCAAATTTTTTTTTCATCAATTTTTTTTTTTTGTTACTAATTTTTTTTTCATCCATTTTTTTTATATCAAAATTTTTTTTTCATAATTTTTTTTTTTTTTTATCGAATTTTTTTTTCATTTTTTTTTTCATTAATTTTTTCTTTTATCATTTTTTTTTTTTTTATATAAATTTTTTTTATCATCAATTTTTTTTTCATCAATTTTTTTTCATCAAATTTTTTTATCAAATTTTTTTATTATCAATTTTTGTCTTCTTTTTATATTATATTTTTTATTTTTTTTTTCATAAAAAAAATTCATCAACAACTTTTTTTTTATCAATTTTTTTTTTCACAAAAAATTTTGGGCTCATTAAATTTTTTTTACATAATTTTGTTTTTCGTGAAAAAAATCATTTTTTTTTTACCAAAACTACTTTTTCACCAAGTCTAAGCTTTTCGCATAAAAATTTTCCATTTGTTTATCAAATGTACATAAAATAAGTGAGAGTGGTATATTCTTTGGTGCCGAATCTTTTATACTCTCCAAAATGTAAAAACACTTTTTTTGCACTTATTTTTGCACTCACTTACGAAATGTACAGCTCTTTTGGTTTTTTAATGGGGTCCTGGACTGATATTTCAATTCGTTTTGCATGGAATACCCAGCAAAACTTAGATTGCCAAATAAGGTATAAAATAAGGTATAGGATCTCTTATTTTATACATTGCAGCATTGATGATTTTAACAGGCGATGAGACTCAAAGTAATGCATCCACATTATCACAAAGAATACCAGTAAGGTATAAAATAAGTCATAAATTTATCTACTATCTATAATTGTGTGTCGTTAGAAATTTCCTGTCGTGAACCCATCTCTAGTTTAAACTTATGCATTTTTTTAAAAAAATAATTATTTTTATGTTATTGTAATGCATTATGCATTCAATTATAAATAATGCATTATTTCAAACTTTCAAATAATACATAATGTAACCAAATATAAGTCATCCATGATTTACTGTTTAGAAATAATAAATATGAAATACATTTTTTCCAATAATCATGCATTACGTAGCAAATTATTAGTAATGCATTATTTTTCACTTGAAAATAATACGTTGTGGAACAAATGTTTGGTAAGACATCATAAAATAATGCTACAAATAAGTTATATGCATTACCTGGTAATGTGTTATATAATCACTACCCATTACCAAAGTTTTGCTGGGTAGCAAAGTAATATAACATTATTTTTTCTAAAATAAAACTTTGCTTTGGCAAGTACACCCAAATCTTCCGCAAAACATTATCATGATTTGATGTTTTAGGCAACAGTACAAAATTCGCAGGCATTTTTTCCCAAACCTTTCAATTCAAACCACTGTATTTCAGTTTAATATTTTCATATAGCTGTTGCATCCACTATTTAGACACTGTATGTTGCCGTGTTGTATCTATTTAATGCAATTATCTGTAAACCGCGCGCAAGTTGGCGCAAAATAGCGTCTGCAATTGCTACAAACAACAGGCAACTGGCCCATAAGTCCGTACATTTACTATTGAAATTATTATTATAATAAAGTTGACTGTTTTATATAAACGCGACGACGACAACTACTACGAAAACGCCAAGGACACAAATTAATGCATAACAAAAAAAAAAACGTTAAGAAAATTTAATACAAAAATGAAACATTATGTCTGTGGCTGTCAGAACAACTGCCAAGCGAAAGAGAAATTAAGTCTGCTAAAATGACAAATGGCGCTGAACTTACGATTTTAAATATTGCAATTGTTTTTAATGGAAATAAGGAAAAACATATTTGGCCATGAGGAACTAAACAAAATTTAATGAAAATTATTTAAACATTTTGTAGCAAATTAAATAGACAATAAAAATTTGGTATGTTAGTGTGTGTGTGAGTAAGAAATATTCTATTTAATTAAATATTTTGTAAATGTTATTGAACAAAAAAAAAACTTTTTTTTAGTTTCTGGTAACTTGACAATTGCAATATTTGCATTTTTGTATAATATTATGAAAGTTGTTATATTAGTTTTTCTTTCTATATTAGGGGAAAACATAAATTTGTATTCACTTCACTACTTAACAGCAAAGAAGTATCAATAGAATTAAAAATTTTAGAAATTAATTTATATACAAGATTCGGCACAGCCGAATTTAATTTAACACTCTCACTTGTTTTTCATCAAATTTTTTTTTTTGATAAAATTAGTTTTTTTCATTAATTTTTTTTTTCATCAAAATTTTTTTTTCATCAAATTTTTTTTCATCAATTATTTTTTTTTTTCATCAAATTTAAAAAACCTGCTTAGTGGGTGTAGCTTAGAGAAATTCATGTGATTCACGCGTGAACCTCATGTGATCGTGTGTAAAATTTGTTTTTACTCACGTGATGATGAGTGCGCGTGTTTAGTGAATATTGTTTCGTGCGTGAGCGCTAGGGTGGCCCAAAATTCCTTTTGCTTCGCAACAGGTCCACGTACCTTATAAAATGAATGATGGTATCGTAACTAATATTTTGGGCCAAATTGCAGCACCCTACGACGATTAGAAGGGGATGCTAACTGATCACATGTGTTTGCAACCTCCGAAGAAATCTAAAAAAAAATTTTTGCAATCCTAAAAATTACTTCATGGAATGGTATCGTTACAAGAGCAAATAAGTCACATATGGACATTTTGCCCTAAGGTTGCCTACAAAGGACTAAAAGGACATTTTATTTTCGATTAGGAAAAAACAAAATTTAATATTATACTAAAATTAAAGATATTTGTATTACCTTTCAAATGAACTTTATCGTAACTTAATGAAATGCAAGGTTCCGTTTTTTTTAAATATTTATTTTTGTTTTGTTTAAGTACAATCTTAGGACAAAATGGCCACATGTGAATTATGTGTTCTTGTTATGCTAGCATTCCATATGGTTATTTTTAAGATTCCAATAAAAAAAAAATCAAGATTTCTTTGGAGGTTGCAACACTTATGATAAGTTCGCATACCCTTCCAATCGTTGTAGAGTGCTAAAATTTGGCGCAAATTGTTCGCTACGATGCTACCCAGCAAAACCAAGGTAATGTGTTGTGAATAATGACTGCCAATTACATTACTTATAACAACTACTCATTACCCCCTGCATTAAGGCTTAAGCCTGAAGCCTATTGAATAAATATTTGAAAAAATCGGTCCATATTTAGACCTAGCCCCCATACCAAGGTCCTCTTTAGTTTTGGCTCAAACTACACTAATAGCCGCATTTTAATAGGTATATTTTCGAAATTTGGTAGGTAATTATGTTTTATCCACACAAATCACCATTTCGAATTTTAAAGAAATCGGACCAGGTCTTCTTGTAGCCCCCATACAAACCACCTTTCCCATTTTTACATAAATCTCTCAAATTTCATGAAAATAGAAAATATTTAATTATTGTCAGCAAAAAGAAGCCTATTCCACTCAAATTTGATTTGTGAGTGCTTTTTACAGTTATTAAAGATTTGACAAAATATAGATCTAATCAGTCCATGTTTGAACTTGGGCCCCATTTTCCGGGAAACTCTTGTGTAGGGTATTATATGGTCGATCGTGACCGACTATAATTTTCTTACTTGTTCAATATCGAGGGCCTATATTGAAAACCCTCTATCTAAAAAAACATAACTTTTCAGGAGAGCCAAAAAACTGTTTATTTCGCGGATTTTTAGAGTAATTAAAATTCGATATTCTACAATATTTTTTTAAATCAACTACGGAATCTCACATATAATTCGTTGTTCAAATTTTGCACTATTGGGGATTTTAGAGGATAGATAGAGGGTTTTGTTTCTCAAAAATATTAAGTACATGAACGAAAATGATCAGATAGAGAGTTTTGCATTTTAATAAAAATGAATTATTATGATTTCATTTATGACATCGGTTAATTTTTAACGTGATTTATTAATGATAACGGCTTATAAATAATTTCGAAATCGCGGTTTTGGTCCACAGGTGCGCATTTTTAAGACAAAAATTCTTTTTTTACCGAATTCGTTTCAAAAGTTGACAAAGTGTTGAGTATGTTATGTAAGAAATAGTAAAAAAAAAATAAAAACGCGATTTTGGTCCAAGATGCTGATCAGCATCGGGATTTTTAAGATTAAAATTTTTGTTTCATAATGTACACAAGACATCCAAAGTTTGAGACATATTTTTCAAAAAAGTCAAACAAGAATTTTCAGAAAAAATTAGCATCAGTGGACCAAAATCGTGGTTCTGGAATTTTGTTGACAAATTCATGTGCAGCATGCAAAAATTAGTATGAAAACATGTATTGCATGATGAAATTATTCAAAACAAATATTTATAAATTAATTATTTGAAACGATAGAGGGTTTTGCATTCAGAAAAATTAATTGTGTAAGAGATAGAGAAAACCAAAAATGCAACTAAAATAGCAAAAAAAAAATATTTTTGTTCTGAATTTTACACCATAGATGAGGACCGTTTTACTGAATATTTTGCCATCAAAAAGTCATTTTCGTGAAAATGGAAGATAGAGGGTTTTGAATATAGGCCCTCGATATGTTGATGTGCCACACTAGTGAGTGCGCATGATTAAATTTTTTTTTCTTGAGTGTGCGTAATTGTCTAAAACAGAAAACAAGTAGTTAAATTGTCATCATATTGAATTTAGAGGGTAATTAACAAGGTTGGCAATCGAAACGAATAACGGTATCGATATCGGTATTGGTATCGTTTTTTATTTTATTTCGGTACGGTATCGGTTACGGTATTTGAGTGGAATCGGTTACGGTATTACCGATAACGAAACGTCAGTACCGGTACGTACCGGTATTATCGAAAAATTATAAAAAAACATATAAAAACTTAAAAAAAAATATATATATTTTTTTAATTTTAATACTAAACACTAGGGCGTCCCATCAAATCTTAACTTTTGAATTTCGTTTTGCAATACCTGCCTAAGGATTGCCACAAAAAAGCTGATGATTGAAAAAATCAAGAAAAAATTTTGCAAGAGCATCTTCAGTCGGCAACCAGCGATTTTGGTCCACAGATGCTGATTTTAAAATATAAAAAATTTTGTTTCACCGAATTCGCCTCAAAAATTGGAAGATCATGAGTATGTTATGTAAAAAATATTAAAAAAATAAAAAAAACACGATTTTGGTCCAAAAATGCTGATCAGCGTCTGTCAAAAAAATCCTTGTTCACCCACATCGCGGATTAAATAAAAATCCCCAAAAATATATAACATACGAGTACAATGGCCGTACGATTTTTCATTTGCAAGACCACAATTTACACATTTTTATTAAAAATACTTTTTTTTTTGAGAAAAAACATGTTTTTTTAAGAAAAACCGTTTCAATACCGGTACGTACCGGTACCGAAGGAAAAGGTTTTTAGATACCGGTATCCGATACCAAAACTGGGTTTCGGTATTGGTATCGGTACCGATATTCAATTTAAAGGGTTTTGAAACGGATAACGGTATTCAAAAGGTATCGATTGCCAACATTGGTAATTAATACAAAATTGGGATTTAAATAAATTTTTATGATTGTTTTTTGGAAATTATATCGTGAACCTATATTCAAAATATGCCAACTCAAATTTGACGGAAATGAGTTTCCGATGGCAAATAGCTCCCCTATGTAATACCTATCTGCCATAAAAATTTCAGAGCAAAAGAATAATTTGTTGTCGTTTTACATCCATTTTTGTTATTCTGCTAACTCAAAGTACATATTTTTTTGGTGGAAATAAATGCCAACTCCCATTGTAAATTTCCAAAAATTTTTCAAAAATTTTTTTTAAAAAAATTAGACCACATATCTTATTGCATTTGCCATGCCAAACACGAATCTTGTAAAGATTTTGATATCTAATGACTGGTTCTCGAGATATTGCCATTTTAAAAATATCGGTAAATAGTGTTTGCAAAAAAAAAAATTGCTTATATTTATGTAACTTTCAAACTATTTATCAGATTGAAACATTATGAATGGGGCAAATAAAGTCAATGATATAAACTTTCAAAATAGCCGGTTTGGAGTGACCCAATTGCAATACAGCGTGAGTTACAGAGTGCCAAAGTTGACCACCCTGAGATTAAAAGGCTTTCGGAGCTAGTAACTTTTAAAAATATGCAAAGATTTTTAATTTTTTGTTCAGTTTTTGCAATTACCGTACTAAGGATAACAAAAACCAAAAAAAAAAAAAATTTAAAAATTTTTCCAAAAAAAATTTATTTTTATTTTCCGACAAAATATGCCAACTCTAAAAAAATATTTGTTTTTTGATATAGTAATAAATGCCATCTCTGAAAAATATGCAAACAAGTGCAAAATATGAAAATTTTTGCATAGGTAAAAATTGTTTAGAATATTTAAACCATCTTGTGGAAGGTACATTGTTTATTTTTGCAATAATAAGCGAAATAACTAGTTTTTTAGCTCTCCTGAACAGTAAGCTTTTTCGAGTTGGCATTTATTGAATATAGTTCGACGATATACTTTTTGTACAAGAAATCGAAAAAAGTAAAAAATTTTTTTTTTTTTTTTTTAATTTCGTGAGTCTTTGTGAGCGTGAGAAAAATGTTTGCTACTCACGTGAACTTACGTGAACGTGAGCAGAAAAAAATTCGTGCGTAATCGTGTGTGAGCAATGTTTTTATTTCGTGAGCGTGCGTGAGTCAAAATTATAATAATTATATAATAGTGTGGTTATTTCCTATACTTTCTCAGATAGAGCTTTTATAAAAAGTGAAATTTAAAATTTTAACCGCGGTTAACCGATCCGTTTCCAGTTTTTTTGCAAATGTCACGGACGCATTTATTCTGATTTATTTCAAACTAATTTCATTAGAAAACTAAATAGATTTCTGATTTAAAAAAAAAAATCGGCCTTGCCGAATGTATTGATACCCTCCGCAATGTATAAAAGGTAATTCAGAATAATATTTTTGATTCTGTTTTTATACCCTCCACTCTAGTGATAGAGGGTATATATAAGTTTGTCATTCTGTTTGTAACTCATCGAAATATCGATCTGGGACCCCATAAAGTATATATATTCATGATGCCCGATCGATTTTAAGACATTCTAGCGATGTCCGTCTGTCCGTCTGTCCGTCTGTCTGTCTGTCTGTGGAAAATGCTGTCGCGAACAAAATATTGCACAGAGATGACTGAAACTTAACATATTTATTGGAAGTTCTCCCGAGAAGTTTGGTATTGCATTTGAGCGATATCGGTTCAGCGGTTCAAAAGTTATGAACGAAAATGTAAGCACACCTCAAAAATTTCAGTACATTCAACATAACCTAAAAATACAAAATGCTTTAATTCGGCTTCTGGTTGGCATATGTGAACATAATTGAACACCAAATGGTATTTAAACAAGTACGAACACAAAAAAAAAAATCGCGGATTTTTTTTTACCAAAATTTTTTTTCGCGAAATTTTTTTTTCAAAATTTTTTTTTTTTTTTTCAAAAGTAATTTCCTTTTAAATAAAGTTTCTTGCAATAATCTTTTTGAAATTGTGGAGGGTATCACTACATTCGGCAAGGCCGAATTTAACTTTTTTACTTGTTTTATTTAAAAAATAAATTATCGCAATATTTTTGAAATTTTACAACAGAAAATTTGGCCGACTAGAATTGGCAGGTTTGCCACTCAATTGTAAAATGTTTTTTTTGTATTGGACAAAATCTGCTGCAGTTGTACAGCAATAACAACTGCACCGATTTTGTTGAAATTTTTTTTTGATTTGTAGATTATTAAATTCTCTAGTACACAGAAAAAAATATGGAGGAAACAAATTTGAGTAATCACTTGTTTAATTTTAAAAAAAAAAATTGAGTAATTTTTTAATTGACGCAATTAAAAATTTACTCAAAAATTGAAAATAAAATTTGAGTAAATAATTTAATACAAATTTAATATTTTTTTTTTATTTATTTTTTTTTTCTCTTGGTGTTTTGAATTCTCATTTAGTTTATTGTTTTTTGTATATGAATATGAAAGTTTGAAATCATCTTTATAAAATTTTACTTTGTCTTGAAGACATAAGTATATTTGGTAAAGTTTGTAAAAGCAATTTTTTGGAAAAAAAAAAATTAGAAACTTTTTAAAAAAATAATTTGATACATTTTGAGTAAATTTTTACTTGACACAATTAAAAAGTTACTTAAAAATATTAAAAAATTTTAAGTAAAGATTTAATTGTGTGAATTAATAATTTACTCAAATTTTTTATTATGCATTTAATAATTTTTTATTAAAAGTTTACTCAATACTATTAAATCGTTTACTGGTGGAAAATTGAGTAATTTTTTACTCAATAGTATTAAAAATTTACTCAAAATTTTTTTTTATTTTAACATGATAATGTTTTTAGGCTGGTGTCTAATTTTAAAAAAGTTGCAGGACGCCACCTCAGTTTGACTATATAAGCTAACGACTAACAAAAAAGAAAATTGGAATTACTGTTTTCGTTTTCTTAAAACCAAAAATTTTACTAACTTGGGTTTGTAACTTGGATAATAATTCACCTCGTGGTGAATAACAAAAATATTCACCAGCTGGTGAATAAAACGTAACATAATTATTTTCATCAATATTTTTTTTTTTCATCAATATTTTTTTTTTTTTTCATCAATATTTTTTTTTTTCATCAATATTTTTTTTTTTTCATAAAATTTTTTTTTTTTTTCATCAATATTTTTTTTTATCAAATTTTTTTTTTTTCATCAAAATTTTTTTTTTTTCATCAATATTTTTTTTTTTTTCATCAATATTTTTTTTCATCAATATTTTTTTTTTTCATCAATATTTTTTTTTTTCATCAAATTTTTTTTTTTTTCATCAATATTTTTTTTTTCATCAATATTTTTTTTTTTCATCGATATTTTTTTTTCATCAATATTTTTTTTTTTTTCACCAATATTTTTTTTTTTGATCAATATTTTTTTTTTCATCAAATTTTTTTTTTTTTTTTCATCAATATTTTTTTTTTCATCAATATTTTTTTTTTTCATCAATATTTTTTTTTCATCAATATTTTTTTTTTTTCATCAATATTTTTTTTTTTTTCATCAATATTTTTTCTTTCATCAATATTTTTTTTTTTTTTTTCAACAATATTTTTTTTTTTTTCATCAATATTTTTTTTTTTTTTTCATCAATATTTTTTTTTCATCAGTATATTTTTTTTTTCATCAATATTTTTGTTCATTAATATTTTTTTTCATCAATATTTTTTTTTTCATCAATATTTTTTTTGTTTTTATCAATATTTTTTTCATCAATATTTTTTTTTCATCAATATTTTTTTTTCATCAATATTTTTTTTTTTGTTCATCAATATTTTTTTTAAAATAAAATAAAATTGACCACCAAATAGGTTCATACATTTATGATTATACCTAATATTTATATTACTTTGAACAGTAAACAAATATCAATAGGCATATTTTTAGGCGCACAATATAATAAACTTCATATGAAAAATAACATACAAACATATTTTTGTACTGTGTATTATTAAAAAGTTTATCTTTATTTGGTAATAGTATGACTGCCTATTTCATGTTACTGTCATTCTGGGTTTTAATATGGGGCATTTCATTACAAGTGAACAAGTTTTTAGAAACGATTAGGCTCAAATATGCACTATCCAAACATACCACACCAAATCTAAACGAAATCGGTGAAAAAACTCGCTGAAATTTTAACATTTTAGTCAACAGGCCCCTTTAAAGACGTTTATTACTTCAGTATTTAAAAAAAAATAACAAGGTCCCAAAATTTTACCGATTTTTTATAAAATAAAAAATACGTTTAGAATTTGTTTCTACAAAAAAATTTTTTTTTTTTGATCATAAGGAAGCTTATGTTTTTTTTTTCCTATGATACCTATGCGGTCCATAAACCTGTATATTTACCATGTAAAATTTTTCTAGGAAAAATAACGCGATATTAATTTGTCATTTCATGCAAAACACATCGAAATATCGCTCGAGGACCCCACTATATATTATTGATCCGTAAAGGTTTATAAGACATTTAAGTGATATCCATCAATCTGTTTGTCTGTGTTTGTCGATAAAAAAAAATTTTTATGAAAAAAAGATTATTGATAAAAAAATATTGGATGAAAAAAAAAAAAATTTACTAAGATGCACTTTACGGGACACGAATATTTTGGAAAAAAAAAATATGCCACGATTAAGGTTTAAGGGGACGGGGCCCCGGAAGACCCTTGGAGTAAAACAACAGCTCAACCCACTAACATGTATGTATGGGTATTCAAATGAAAAATAATTTGCTAACGATTGCAAATATGTATTTTTTGTATGTATTTTAACAATATTGTACCTCCTATATCCATTTTAGTATCTTTTTGTTCAATAGTTAAGCCATTTAGTAATTAACCGGGTATAAGGCTTGATACACAAAACAAACTTTATTTTGCGATGCCACTAAATTAAATTATGGGTTTTGTAGTCCTTGAGCCCGGCCGAAAGACCGGTTGGACGTTCTTTTTAATAATTAAGAAAAATTTTATATTTTTTTTAAATACCATCAGAACGGTTTTATGGACCTAGAAGGCCGCTGGGACCTATCCATCTTTATTAAGTATTTACACAAACCTCTTTAGGGTCCAGGTTGGTCCAGGGCCCAGCACCTTAAATTTAAATTTCGTGTTACCAAACAATTTTTGTGCTCCGTAAAGTGCACTTTTGCCAAAAAAATTATGAAAAAAAAAATTTATATAAAAAAATATTGATGAAAAAATATTTAATAAAAAAAATATTGATGAAAAAAAATTGATGAAAACATAGTTATGAAAAAAAAAAATATTGATGAAAAAAAAAATATTGAGGAAAAAAAAATTAAGATGACAAAAAATATTGATGAAAAAAATTTAATAAAAAAAATATTGATGAAAAAAAATTATGATGAAAAACAAGTGAGAGTGTTAAATTCGGCTGTGCCCAATCTTTTATACCCTCCAAAATATAAAAAAAAATAAAAAAAAATTTCAGAGGAGTTTTTTTTTGGGGGGGGGGGGGGTGGGGTCAGTAAGGGCCATTGAGAGCACCTTCCCATCGCTATAAATTTACCAAATGTATCATTTATTTAACAAAAATACAAAAAAAAACCTGGAATAAAAGTGTATTTTTCAGAGGTTGGTTCAGTTCTTCAATGGGAACTTTTTTACCACTGCCCATTCACGAACTTAACCTGCCTATGACAAACTTCAGGAGTCTAGCTGTTTTATTTTGGACTGCATTGTGTTATCTACAGACAGACGGAAGGACGGATGGACGGACATTCATAGAATGTCTTAAAATCGATCATGGATCAATAATATATATACTTTATAGGGTCCCCGATCGATATTTCGATGCGTTACAAACGGAATGACAAAGTGGGTATACCCTAGGGTTGCCAGATTCTAGAAGTCAAATAACTAGACAATGGAAAATTTTCAGCTGGATTTTGAAAAAATAACTGGATCCATACACTCAAAAAAAAACTTTGTAAAATTACAAGGTTTTTACCAATAAAATTGGTTTTTACCAATAAAATTGTAAATTTTACATTTTTGCTCCTCCTATTTTACGAGAATTCCTAGTAAAAAGTTTTTACGAGTTTTTTTTTTGTAATTTTACAAGCTTTTTACCAATAAAATTGTAAATTTACAACTTTTTTGGCGCAATAAAACTTACAAGGAATTCCCGTGAATTAAATAGATTTTTTTTGTAAAATTATCTTGGAATTTTGTAAAATTACAAAAAAAAAATTTAATTTCGATCAAAATTTTTTGCTAAAAAACAAGGAAAACTGTCAAATATTTTTTTTGTAATTTGACAAAGTTTTTTTTGTGTACATAATTTTAATTTTAATAATAAAAAAAAATTTTGATGTAAAAGCCCATCAACATCAACATTTTCTTTTCAAATAACTCAACACAGTGGTCAAATCTGTAAATCTAAGTAGCCAGTTAAAATTCCCTGTGCGTGCGATGCCAAAAAAAGGGCTACAAAAACTGACACTAATTTGCAGATTTAACCCCTTCAGACTTATTTATTTTGGTCTTATTTGAAAAGTAAAATGTACGAAACAATCCTAAGATCATTGACAAGCTCAAGGAAAACATTCGTGCCGAAATCAAGCCTAGACTGCTTGAGAAGATCAAAAAGTAATGAAAAAGGATTGAAGATGCAGCAAAAAGAAAGAGCACATTTTGCCGTTGCTAAAAGAGGCATTTATGTTTTATTCCTGATTTATGTTTTATTCAAAAAGTAGTCAAAAAACTGTTAAAATTAAAAAAAAATATTTTTTAACTGGAAAAATTGCATTTTAACTGGAAATTGGACCAGACCCATAATAACTGGAAAATCCAGGCCATTCCAGGCCGTCTGCTAACCCTAGTATATCCCCCACACTGTGGTTGGAGGGTATAAAAATATTGATGAAAAAAAATATTGATGAAAAAAACTAATATTGATGAAAAAGAAATAATGATGAAAAAAAAAATGTTGATGAAAAAAAAAATATTAATAAAAAAAGAAAAATTGATGAAAAAAAAAATATTGATGAAAAAAATTTTATGACAAAAAAAGTTATTGATCAAAAAAAAAAAAATAAAATATTGATGAAAAAAAATATTGATGAAAAAAAAAATATTAATGAAAAAAAAAAAAAATTGATGAAAAAAAAAATGTTGATGAAAAAAAAATATTGGCGACTAAAAAAAATATTGAGAAAAAAAAATGCTGATGAAAAAAAATATTGATGAAAAAAAAATTATTGAGGAAAAAAAAAAAAATATTGATGAAAAAAAAATATATTGATGCAAAATAATTATGTTACGTTTTATTCACCAGCTGGTGAATATTTATTTTATTCCCCACGAGGTGAATTATTATCCAAGTTACAAACCCAAGTTACAAAAATTTTTGGTTTTAAGAAAATGAAAACAGTAATTTCAATTTTATTTTTTGTTAATCGTTAGCTTATAAAGTCAAACTGAGGTGGCGTCCTGCAACTTTTTTAAAATTAGACACCAGCCTTAAAACATTATAATGTTAAAATTTATATTTTACACCGAATTCGTTCATATTTGGTGTGGTAACTACACTCTAATTAAAATGATTTCAGTTTCCTACTATAAATTGTGTAAATTTACACAAATTGCGTAATTCTACTTAAAAATATTGGAAATTTAGTCAACTTATAGAAGTATATTTTTTGAATTTGTTGAAATTTACCCAATTTATAGTAGGACTGGACTCATTTTTTAGGGTGTACTACTAGTCAAATGGCATCGGTTTCAAACAGTTCTTACACTCAAAAAAAAAAGTTTGTAAAATTACAAGTAAAAGGTCTTGTAATTCTATTTTACTAATATTTTTGTCTTTTTGCAAAAATTGTTGTATATTTAATACAACGAAAACTACAGTTTGCTTTGTAATTTTACTATTATATAATAATAATAATATAATAATAATAGTTTTGATCACATCACATGATCAATTATTTTTATTTATTCTCTCTATTTATTTACAACTCATTTTTAATAAATGCAACCTAACCGAGAACTGGAATCAATGTCCGTCGTCTCGTTGTAGCGAAAAAAAACCAAGGGTTCTGGTGGGAATCGAGCCCACGACCTCCGCGTTGAAAGGCTAGCACGCTAAACCCTTTAAATTTACAAAACAAATATGTATATTGTATACTTACGAAAAAAGTTGTAATTTTACAAAAATGAAGTAGAAAATACAAAAAAAATATTGTAAATTTACAAATTTTATGGTTAAACTACTGTTTTTACGTCAAAAAATTAGAAAAAATGGTATATATACAATAAAAATTGTAAATTTACCACTTTTTATTGTAAATATACAAGTTTTTTGCCATGAAAAACAGTAGTTTAACCAACAATTTGTAAATTTACAATTTTGGTTTTTGATTTTCTACTTTATTTTGTAAATTTACAACTTTTTTTGAAAGTTTACAATTTTTTTTGTAAATTTTAATTGTTTTTTTGCAAATTTACAATTTTTATTGTAAATATACGTGTTTTTCAATATTTTTTTGCGGTAAAAACAGTAGTTTAACCAAATAATTTGTTAATCTACAATTTATTTTTTTCATTTTCTATTTTTTCTTGGTAAAATAACAACCTTTTTCTGTAAGTTTACAATTTTGTTTTGTAAATTTACCAAATTTTTTGTAAATTTACAAAAAAAAGTTCACCTCGAAGTTAATATTTTACAAAAAAAATTGTAAATTTACATTTTCTTTTGTTAAATCAATTTACAAATTATCCCCGTAACATTACGGGGATTCTTGCTAGTACATATTTTACAAAACCTGCCCCGTAAAATCACGGGGATTTTATGTCATTTTACAAACTTTTTTTTTTGAGTGTACTTGAAATGAAATGCCCCATATACAAAAATATAAGCAAAGTTCATATGTATGTAAATATGTTTACATAGACATGTAAGCCTTCTTCTTTCGATACATATGTGTATATAATTGCTTTTAAAAATCCTGTCTAGTATATCTATTTTCCTGGAACAACAACAAGAAAATAAACAATTTGAATGTCTATTTCTGGCTATCCATGTCTGTTTGTTTGTTTGTCTGTATGTCTCTTAGTCTGTTTAATTGTCTGTCTGTCCGTCTGTTGAATTGTCTGACTATGTCTATCAATTGGCCAAATTTCAATTTTAAAACCTTCTGTTAGACATTTGGAAAATAGAAAATTGGTTAGAATTGTAAAGAGAAAAAAAAAAATAAAATCGTAAACTATTATACAATGATTGTAAATATATACTCATTGTATGTATGAATGTCTGTTTGCAAAGTTTAATGATATCATGCCCTGCAAGGAACAGCTGATGTAACTGACAATGTTGGTTTTGATGTTGCAATTATGACATATGTTTCTTTTTACAACACAAAAAAAGATTTTTCTACTGCAACATTGCCATAATATTGCATTTTTTTGGGGAGAAAGTAATAAAGTAAGAGGTGGAGTGTAAGGGCAACATTTTTGAGATGTCAATTTGATTTGTTTTTGCTTAATGTAAAGTTTAAGCTATGAAGTAAATTTTACTTTAATTTTTTATACATTAATTAATTAATAATGTAAGATTAAATAATAATATAAGATTAAATATAATTTAATCTTATATTAGTTAAATTAAGAAAATTTTCCAGTTAAATAACATTACAAAAATAAATATTTTTTTCCATACTTTGGTTCGTTTTCGAGTTTTTGCTACAAAAATTTGCAGTAAAACATTTAAAAAAAAAAACATATAGCAAATTTTTTGACATGATAATGTTTTTAGTCTAGTGACTAATTTTAAAAATTACGCAGGACGCCACCTCAGTTTAACAACACTCAAAATAATTTTACATTAAAAGGTTTAGTAAGTGATTTTGTATCAAAATCTACTAATAATTTACTAATTTTGGTATCTTCAAAATACTAAAATTACCAATTTTTACTGGATTTCAATAATTTTAGTAAAAAATTTTAGTATTGGTTACTAATTTCTGAACTAGGTCTTGGACTAAAATTTAGTTAAATTTTTAGTATTAAATACCCACGTTTTTTTTTCGGTGTATATAAGCTAACGACTAACAAAAAAGAAAATAAGAATTACCGTCTGTCTATCTGTAGATGGCACGATACAGTCCAAAATAAAAGAGCTAGCCTCCTGTAATTTGGCATGAATATGTCTTATGGTCCTAGGCAGGTTAAGTTCGTAAATCGGCTAAGGGGGAAAAAAGTTCCCCCTTGAAGAACTAAACCAACCTCTGAAAAATACACTTATTTACATGTTTTTTTTGTATTTTTGTTAAATAAATGAAACATTTGTTATATTTATCGGAATGGGAAGGTGCACTCAACGTCCCCCACTCACCACATGACCCCCCGCAAAAAAAAAAAAAAAAAATAAACGCCCCTGACAATTTTTTTTCTTATTTTTTTTTACATTTTGGCGTGCATAAAAGATTCGGCACAGCCGAATTTAACACTCTCACTTGTTTTTTATCATATTGTTTTACATGAAATTTTTTTATCAAAAACATTTTTTTCCGGAATATTCAATATATACAATTTCTTTTTTCATCAAAAATGATAATGTTTTAAGGCTAGTGTTTTATTTTAAAAATGATGCAGGACGCCACCTTAGTTTGATTATAAACGTCTTAACAAAAAGAAAATAAGAATTACTGTTTTCATTTTCTTAAAACCAAAAAGGTTTGAAATATTGATTTGTAACTTGGATAAAATTTCATCTGCTGGTGAATAAAACGTAACATACATAATTATTTTCATAAAAAAAAAAAAAAAATTATGAACTTTTTTCCCTCAATTTTTTTATTAAACTTTTTTATCTTTTTTTTTTTTCATAAATTTTTTTATCATTTTTTTTATCAATTTTTTTTTTTCATAAATTTTTTTTTTCATCAATTTTTTTTCATCAAATTTTGTTTTTCATCAAACTTTTTTTTCATCAAACTTTTTTTTTCATCATTTGATTCATAATTTTATAAGATCTCTTTTTTCATATTTTTTTTTTCATTAAAAAATTTTTTTTCTTCATTCAAATTTTTTTTTCATAAATTTTTTTTTGACATAATTTTTTTTTTCATCACAAACATTATTTTCTTAAGCAAGTTTTTTTCATCAAAAATTTTTTTTCTTCACTAAAAACTTCTTTTTCATCAAATTATTTTTTCCTGTTCTTCTAATTTTTTTACCACAACTATTTTTTCATCAAGTCTGAAATAAATAAGAAAAATGTTTCATTTCGTTAACAAATGTACAAAAAACAAATAAGAGCGTTAAGTTCTCCTGTGCCGAATCTTTTATACTCTCCAAAATGTAAAAACACTTTTTTGCACTTAAGTAATACACTCCTTTATCAAATTTACAGATCTCTTGGTTTGGATTGCATCTTGCTTTCCACAGACAGATGGAAGGATGTATGTATATGGGGCATTCCATGTCAAATCGGACACTTTGAAATATTTTTTTTTTAGATTTTTGCCAATTTGTTTACAGTTTTTAGTAACCTTCGAAAACTCTTTCGTGGTAAATTTTCAGATTTTTTTGATGACCCGTTCAAAAGATATCGAATTTTTAAAAAATGGTAGTTTGTTCCTTTACTCAAACTTCTTTTACTCATAACTTCTTCAATAATAGTCCAAATTGTAATTTTTTTTTTTATTACGTACTTTTAAAAAAAAATCCCAAAAAATTCTTAAAAGCGCTCTAGTATGCGATTTTTAAGTTTTAAAATTTAAATCTCATTTTTGAAAATGTTTGTGCTCTTCGATTTTTTTTAAATTTTATTGTGTAAAACTTCTATCGATTCTAAAAATTTTTTGCCCAGTAGGATCATGGGATAACGATTATTAAAATTTTTTTAAATTTTTTGAAGAAAATTGATTGTAATTTTCCAATCTTAAAATCATTTCTACTGCTCCAATGGTGCGTCATAGAGGGGTCATTTATAAGACCGACCCCCATTAATTTTTACGTCTTAACATTGCTTTGGAACAAACTAATACCCTTTCTTCAATTTCTAAGGGGGCTCCCACACAAAACGACATTTTTTAAAATTTGCTCTAACTGCCCTAATAGTGCCCTTAGAGCAACAAAATATGTGACCGACCAACAATATTTTTTTAGTCCAATCATTTTCTCTGAACAAACGTTATCATATCTACCTCTATATCTAATTGTTAAGGTGGTCCCCATACAATTTGTTTTATTTTTTGTACATTTGTTTTATTTAATCAGCTTCTACCGGTCCAATGGTGCGTGCGAGAGGGGTCATTTGTGAGACCGACCCCCATTTATTTTTACCCTACAACATTTTTTTAAAACACACCTACGCCTTATCTCCACTTCCTAGGTAGGCTCCCATGCAAATAACAGTTGGAACAAATTTTATAAAAATATAATTTTGAACGGAAGCCTACTAAGTGAGTGGAGATAGGGCGTAGGTATGTTTTAAAAAAATGTTGTGGGGTAAAAATAAATGGGGGTCGGTCTCATTAATGACCCCTCTCGGACGCACCATTGGACCTGTAGAAGCTGATTAAATAAAACAAATTTACAAAAAAAAAAAAATTGTGTGGGGACCGCCTTAACAATTTCAGATAGAGGGTATGTGTTTAGAGAAAATATTTGGACTAAAAAATATTGGGGGTCGGTCATATATTTAGTTGCTCTAAGGGCGCTATTAGGGCAGTTAGAGAGGTTGGAGCAAATTTAAAAAATGTCGTTTTGTGTGGGAGCCCCCTTAGAAATTGGAGATAGGGTAATAGTTTGTTCCAAAGAAATGTTACTGCGTAAAAATTATTGGGGGTCGATCTTTTAAATGACCCCCCTATGACGCACCGTTAGAGCAATAGAAATGATTTTAAGATTGGAAAATTACAATAAATTTTTTTCAAAAAATTTAAAAAAATAGTAATAATCGTTATCCCACGATCCTCCTGGGCAAAAAATTTGTAGAATCGATAAAAGTTTTACACAAAAAAAATTCAAAAAAATCGAACAGTACAAACATTTTCAAAAATGAGATTTAAATTTTAAAACTTAAAAATCGCATACTAGAGCGCTTAAAAGCGCTTTTGGGTTTTTTTTTTTTAAAGTACGTAAAAAAACAAAAATTTGGACCATTATTGAAGAAGTTATGAGTAAAAGAAGGTTGAGTTAAGGAACAAACTACAAATTTTTAAAAATTCGATATCTTTTGAACGGGTCATCAAAAAAATCTGAAAATTTACCACGAAGGAGTTTTCGAAGGGTACTAAAAACTGTAAACAGGGAAAATCTAAAAAAAAGGGAAAATCTAAAAAAAAAAATTTCAAAGTGTCCGATTTGGCATGGAATGCCCCATATACTCAATAGGGTTTTCGACCGATATTTCAATTCGTTTTGCATGGAATGGCAAATGTTTTTTCTAAAAAAAAACTTTGCTTTTGCAAGTACAACAAAATTGTCAGCAAAATATTATCATGATTTATTCTTTTGGGCAAGAGTACAAAATTCGCAGGCATTTTTTTGTTGCTCTACCGATCAAAACTAAAAAAGTAAGTAGATAAATAAAATGAATTTGACTCGCGGAATTTACAATCCGTTTGTTTTTTTTTTTTGATAGAATACTCGAAGATTTTCACACGAAACTAAAAAGTAAAATGTTTGGCAATATAAACATCGCAGTTGCAAAATGAAAATTTGCAGTTTTATTGCATTTTCCCCTAGTAAGTAATAGTAAGTCCTAAATTTATTTAAACATTATTTCAATTTTCTTTAACTGTATGTATTGTAACCAGCAAAATTTTATGTAAATATTTGCTGTAATTTTCAATTATTTAAATTTATTTAGTACATTTTCGAATATTTTCGCTAAAATATGCTTTAAAATGCTACAAAATGTATAAAATAAAACACAATAGATGGTGCTACTTACTACTCACTATTTGAAGTTTCGGAGGTATGCTGAATAAATATCGAAAAAAAAAATACCACAAAAATTTTTTAATATAAACAGGAAGAGTCATAAATGTTTTAAGCATTAACAGGCCTATTCACAGTTATGACTGGTTATGACTAATTTTATTATTTTCAAACTTCATATTCCCTGTGTTTGTTGTAAACACAATCATAAAAAGTCTCAAAATTTAAAATTATTTGTCAATTTTGAGACGATGTGGGTAGCAGGTCTTTATTTTTTTAAATTTTCAAACAAAATTTGATTTTTTTTATGATTGTTTACAACAACCACATGGAAAAAATTGAGTTATGATTTAGTTATGACTTTTTTTGTGAATAGGCCCCTAAGATTAAGGCTAAATTTTACCACACTTTGTATGGTAAATCCAAATCCAATGGATTGAAAAACACAGTAATTGTAAAATATTTAGTATATACTATTTTATAAATTTTAAATTCAATGTCTAAGGTTACCATAGTTACTGCAACTGACAGGTTTTGTATACAATTTTCATAATTAAATAATAAAGAATAAATATTTTTTCTACAAACTAGTTATGTGATATTTAGATAATTTTGTATTTTTAAGGATACATAACTTTTGAATATGGGGTGTTCCAAAACATGTGATCTAGCTTTAAAAGTTATTCCGTATCAAATGTCGAAGAATATGACGTATCTAGTAGGGATGCCAAACGGGATTAACTTTGAAAAATCCCGGGATTCGGGATTTTGAAAATTGAAATTTCGGGATCCCGGGATTTTCGGGATTTTTTCGGGATCCCGGGTTTTTCGGGATTTTCGGGTTTTTGGGGTATTTTCGGGATTTTTTATTTCCTATATTAAAAAAAATAAGATTTATATAAACTTAAATATTTTTATTTGTCATATTTTTATGTAAACATGTACATAAAATAGCTGAAAAAACAAAATATACCACTGTGCAATACGATTTAGGCCAAAAAAATATAAGCACAGACTATATACAGACTCGACAGTAGAGTTTTATAAGAAAAAATGGGGAAAAACTAAGCGATTTTAGGAGAAAACACAGCGGTTTTTAGTCCATTTTACGCTAACATGGCAACACTTTCTACGACTTAGGAGTGAGTGAAACTACAAAAACCGATATGGCATCCATTTTTCTTATGGCGCGTTATATCAGTGTTCTCTTTCTAACCTAATTCGTAGAATAATTTGAAAATATTAACCACAGACTAAATACAGACTCGACAGTAGAGTTTTATAAGAAAAAGTGGGGGAAAAACTAAGCGATTTTAGGAGAAAACACAGCGGTTTTTAGTCCGTTTTACGCTAACATGGCAACACTTTCTACGACTTAGGAGTGAGTGAAACAACAAAAACCGATCTGGCATCCATTTTTCTTATGGTGCGTTATATCAGTTTTCTCTTTCTAACCTAATTCGTAGAATAATTTGAAAACATTAACCATATGGCTAAAAAATACTTTTTTGACACCTATCATATTTGTCGAGTCTGTATTAGTCTGTGTATTAACCATATGGTTAAAGAATACTTTTTTGACACCTGTCATTTATGTCGAGTCTGTATTAGTCTGTGATATAAGTACCATTTATAGACCAAAACTTCTGAGGTGGTTTAAGAACTTAGCTCGAGTTCTTTTTTATGGCCCACTGAAGTTTTTAATTTGTTTTCAAAAGCGTTTGGGAAAAGTAAAAAACATGTTTTAAATCTGCTGCTGACCAGATAATGTTAGTACTTTTTTTTTGAATATATTAATCCTCTATCGCCATTTTAACGGGTAATTTTTGTAATTTTTGCTCCTAACCAGTGTTGCCATATATTAAGATTTATCTTGTTTTGCAAGTTTTTTGAGGTGCTAAAAAGTTTTTTTTTTCTGAAAAAAAAGATCTTTGAAAAGGTAAAAACAAAAATTTAATTTTAAATAAGCTCAAATTACCTCAGAAATATATTTTTTTTTATAAATTTAACTTGTTTTTAATGTTAAAATTAAATTTAAAACACAATTTGTGAGTTTTTTTAATGATTTTAATACTTTTTTCAAAAAAAATTTTTTTTTTACAAAAAAAAGTTTTTTTTCAGAAAAAATAAGATTTTTCTAAAAAATATATGGTAACACTGCTCCTAACAGAGCACCACTAAACCGTGTGAATTATTTCAACTGAATTTTTCAGTTGCATCAACTCAAAATTCAGTTCCTGCTAATAAATTCGGCTGATAGAACTAAATTTTGTAGTTGTTTTAATTAAAAACAGTTTTGTCAACATAATTCAGTTGTGACCACTGATATTCAATTGTGACAGCATATATGTAAATATTTCGTCCGAATTTTGTTGCATCAACTGAATCTCAGTAGCTAATCATCAAATTTATTTACAAATATTTTTATTTTGTCATTTTGCAGATTTAATTAGGCTTTTACGATTATCAATAGCAATATTTAATTTTTTTTTTGCTTTGCAAAATCGTAAAGAACATTTTTAAACTTTATTTTAATAAGTGATACTTCAATTCATTCAAATCCGTATTGTTTTTAGTTGAAAATTTCAATGTTTTAAATTTCGGGATTTTCGGGATTTTTTTAAAAAAATCCCGGGATTCGGGATTTTATAAATCCCGAAAATCCCGGGATTTTCGGGATCGGGATTTCCCGTTTGGCATCCCTAGTATCTAGTGTTCGTAGGGGTAAGTGCTTGATTTCATTGTCGTATGAGCAATATAAAATGTTTTCTTTATATTAAGTATACGTCTAGGCATTTCAATTTGAAAATTGAATATAACCGTTATATTCAATTTATATTATAACGCTATTACTATCCAAAAATAAACTTTTTTGCACAAACTTCTGAAACGCATTTAAAGTGCCTAAAATTAGTTTTGTCAAATCGTATTCTTGGGATGTAAGCTTTATTATTTTCAGACATTTTAACATGATAATGTTTTTAGGCTGGTGTCTAATTTTAAAAAAGTTGCAGGACGCCACCTCAGTTTGACTATATAAGCTAACAATTAACGAAAAATAAAACAGGAATTACAATTTTCATTTTCTTAAAACCAAAAAAATTAATAAATTGGGTTTGTAACTTGGATAATTCACCTCGTGGTGAATAAAACCGTTTTTCACCAGCTGGTGAATAAAAAGAAAAATAATTATTTTTCAAAAAAAAAAAAAAAAATTTTCATAATTTTTTTTTTCATAAATTTTTTTTCATAATTTTTTTTTTTTATAAATTTTTTATTTTCATAAAATTGGTTTTTTTATCAAACATTTTTTTTTTGATTTTTTTTTTATCAATTTTTTTTTCATCAATTTTTTTTTTCATCAAATTTTTTTTCCATCAATTTTTTTTTCATCAATTTTTTTTTCATCAATTTTTTTTTTTCATTAATTTTTTTTTTTAATCAAATTTTTTTTTTTCTTCAATTTTTTTGTATTTTTTATAATTTTTTTTTCACCAAATTTTTTATTATGAATTTTTTTCTCACCAAAAAAAGTTTTGGGTTCATAAATTTTTTTTTTAACATAAGTTTGTTTTTCGTGAAAAAAAAAAAAATATTTTTTTTTTAACAAAACTGCTTTTTCACCAGGTCTAAGCTTTTCGCATAAAAATTTTCCATTTGTTTATCAATTGTACATAAAACAAGTAGAAAAGTTAAATTCGACTTGGCCGAATCTATGAATACCCTCCACAATGCCCTTTTTAGATGATAGCAAATTTTCCAACGTGAAAAAAATAAAATTTTTGGTTAGAAATATTTTATTTTGTGTAAAAAAACTTTTTTTTATTATTTTTTGAAAAAAAAAAAAAATAATTTACAATTTTTTTTTTTTGAGTGTAAAATTTTTTTTTAAGTGTAAAATTTTTTTTGAGTGTATTTTTTTTTTGTTTGTTTTATTGTAAAAATATTGTTGTGTCACAAAAATACCTTGTAAAATATTTTTTTGACTTACAAATGTTTTTAAAACATGTTTAACGGGTTTTCAACACGTGAATTTAAGGTGAAACTAATCTGAAATTTAAGGTATTGCTGATAACTTTTGAACCACTAGACCGAATTGGGTGAAATTAAAAACGAACCGGAACGGCAAATATATATGCCACACTTCAGCACCATCAGAATTGCCGTTCGAAAGTTACCGTACACTAAGAAAATTATGTCATTAACTGTTTGTAGGTTATTTTAAAAAGTAATCAGTAAAGTCATTTTAAAAGAAAAATCACTTATTTTATAAAGGATTTAATTTTTTAACTGTTTCTGTAGTTTAAAAAAAATAATTTACTGTATTAAAAACGAATTTTCTGTTACATTTAATTTCGGAAGTAAAAAAATATCTTCTATAGTTTTACAGTTTTTCAATACAAAAAAATAACTGAATATTCACTAGTTTTTTAATGTTTTGGTTAGTCATTAAATTAATATTTAAAATTGACTGTAATGTGTTTTTATTTTAAATGAAAAAACAGTGGAATGGTTTTTAAATAAAATTTCATTTGTTTTAAGTGAATATTCACTGGAATTTACCTACATAATTCTTTGAGTGTATGTTTTATCTCGTAAATTCCAGAAAAACCCTTGCCGAAATTCAATTATTTGCTTATAACTTTTGAACCACTGGACTGATTTCGCTGGATTGCAATACCAGCCTGATCAGGTAAATGCCCAACATATATGCCAAACTTCAGGAGCCTCCGTAAAGTCTTTCAATAGTTAGCGTGTTTTCAACAGACTGACAGACATACAGACGGACGGACGGACGGACATCGCTAGATCGTCTTAAAATCGATCGAGGATCATGAATATATATACTTTATGGGGTCCTAGACCAATATTTCGAGGTGTTACAAACGGAATGACAAACTTATATATACCCTCTATCACTAGGGTGGAGGGAATAACAATTTAGAGTGTTATATTCTCTGGTGCCGACTCTTTTATACTCTCCAAAATGTAAAAAAATTATAATACATAATTACACTCAAAAAAAAAAGTTTGTAAAATGACACAAAATCCCCGTGATTTTACGGGGCAGGTTTTGTAAAATATGTACTAGCAAGAATCCCCGTAATGTTACGGGGATAATTTGTAAATTGATTTAACAAAAAAATTACGGGGAGAAAGTGTAAATTTACAATTTTTTTTTGTAAAATATTATTGTAGACTTACAAAAAAAGTTGTTAATTTACGAAATAAAGTAGAAAATCAAAAAATAAAATTGTAAATTTACAAATTGTTTGGTTTAACTACAGTTTTTTATGGCAAAAAACTTGTATTTACAATTTTTATTGTAAATATACCATTTTTTCTTATTTTTTTGCCGTAAAAACAGTAGTTTAACCAAATAATTTTTAAATTTACAATATTGTTTTTGTAATTTTTACTTCATTTTTGTAAAATTACAACTTTTTCTGTAAGTATACAATTTTGTTTTCTAAACTTTCATATTTGTTTTGTAAATTTACAAAAAATTTGGTATATTTGCATATTGGTTTTGTAAATTTAAAGGTTTTTTCCATTGGTGCATCTTATTTTTCCTTCTTCGGCAGCTGGAGTAGCACTTTAACAACCTGAAATGATTTTTTTTTTTTTTCACTTGAACACTTTTAACAAACTTTTTAGAGTATAACACTGCACTTTTTTATTTTTTTCGGATTTTCGTTTCTCTTAATTAGAACATATGAGAATTGCGAAGGAGGCTACACAAGAAATTTCTTATATTTTCAAGAAAAACTAGTCAAAAAAATTACCTTTTTTTCGAATTTTTAATTATTTTAGCAAGTATTTTTAAAAAATTATAAAAAAACTTTGGATATTGTAGATTGGACGTTTAAGTACCTGATAAAATAAGAAAAAACTTAATTTTCCATAATTGACAGCTTTTGATTGACATTTTAGTGCCAGATTTAAAAAAAAGTACCAAAAAAATATGGTAAAATTACCAAAAAAAATGGTAAAAATACAAACAAAAAAACTAGAACAATAATATAGTAAAAACATATAAAAATTGTGGTATTTTACTTAAAGCAAGTTACCAAAAAATTGTCTTAATATTCAATTTCTTTGATAAAGCTTACAACTAATTGAAAAATGTTTGTATCCGGAACTTAAAAAATTTTCAAAATTTTTTTATGAAATTTTTTATTTATAAAAATTATGGACTTAGAAAATTTTTGCGTCTCCTATTGTTGCATAATTATTTTTCAATACAAATTTTTGTTTAATTAAATTTTTTGTTGTGTCAAAATACTGAAAACCTTGTAAACTAAAAAATCTTGAAAAAAAATTGTTTGTAATAAAACATTTTTTGGTAGAAAGACTAAATACTATCAAATAAAATGTTGTTGTACAATTACAATTTTCTTGTGTAAAACAACTAAACACCTTGTAATTTTTTTTTAATTTGTAAAATAATTATTTTTTTTGTTAATTTACCTAAAAAAATTGTTAAATAAATTTACCAACATATTATAGTAAAATTACAAAGCGCACGGTAGTTTTTGTTTTATTAAAAATACAAAAATTTTTGTAAATAGACAAAAATATTAGTAAAATAGAATTACAAGACCTTTTGCTTGTAATTTTACAAACTTTTTTTTTTGAGTGTATAATTAGAGCCTGAGCTCGACTGTCTTTACAGAAACAATAATTTAAAAATAACGACTATAAGTCGCCCTAAGAGCCCAGTCACAATTGCCACCACCGACGACGAACCACTGCAAAAGAGAGAGCGACACATTATAATTAAGCGACAGATGACCGGACACATATTATAAAGAAAAAGACGCTCATATCAGTCACACATATATTTTTTTTTCTTTTGTCATCCTATAAAAGCAGGTATACAATGTTTCTTGTGTGCAACATACACTCCAATTGGAAAAATTAGCATATTTTGTTGAACATATGGCAACGCTACTTGATACAAATTTGAGAAAAATGAGAGGGTGGTGAGAGAGTGCTACAAAAATAGAATAGAATCTATTCTGGCGGCAGTGTGGTCTACCACAAAGCGATTTTTTGCTTTTCATACAAAATGTATGAAAACATTTTGTGGTTACCGAATGTGGTGCCAATTGTGAGAGCCGAGTCACAATTGGCACCACATTCGGTAACCACAAAATGTTTTCATACATTTTGTATGAAAAGCAAAAAATCGCGTTGTGGTCGACCACACTGCCGCCAGAATAGATTCTATTTTATTTTTGTAGTGCTCTCTCACCACCCTCTCATTTTTCTCAAATTTGTATCAAGTAGCGTTGCCATATGTTCATCAAAATATGCTTATTTTTCCAATTGGAGTTAATATATTGTGTGTGTGTTGCACACAAGAAACATTGTATACCTGCTTTTATAGGATAACAAAAGAAAAAAAATAGATGTGTGACTGATATTAGCGTCTTTTTCTTTATAAAATGTGTCCGGTCGTCTGTCGCTTAATTTTAATGCGTCGCTCTCTCTTTTGCAGTGGTTCGTCGTCGGTGGTGCCAATTGTGACTGGGCTCTGACTCGGCTCTAAGTGGCAATCAGTATCTTTGGAAAAATGGTAACACCTAACATTTGTGTCTAAGACCATAGACCATGTCTGGCAATGTTTGCAAAAATAAGTACTTAGATCAGATTTGATGAAGGAGAGGAAGAAGAATAATGATTACTAAAAATAAGTTTGTTTACACATAATTACAATAACAAAGTCTTCTGTTAGAAAAAAACAACAGCAACAACCACACTCGAATTGAAAAAATCAGATTTAGTTGATACTTGCTTAACAGCCTACTTGGCGTATCGGTCTAGATTGATTGTACGTTATTATTATTATTATTATTTTTAGAAAAATTAAAAATTTTTCTTTCACACTTTTCTCAATTCAAAACCATATGTAAAAAATAATTTTTTGCACTTATTTTTGCACTCACTTAAGAAATGTACAGCTCTTTTGGTTTATTTAATGGGGTCCTCGACTGATATTTCAATTCGTTTTGCATGGAATAGCAAAGTAATATAATATTATTTTTTCAACAAAAACTTTGTTTTGGCAAGTACACCCAAATCTTCCGCAAAAACATTATCATGATTTAATGTTTTCGGCAAGAGTACAAAATTCGCAGGCATTTTTCCTTTAGAAACTGTCTCAGACATTTCCTAAAGAAAAAGTCTTAAATTCGGAGTTATTTTTTAAATAGA
Source organism: Pegoplata infirma (assembly GCA_963921195.1). Taxonomy (NCBI): domain Eukaryota; kingdom Metazoa; phylum Arthropoda; class Insecta; order Diptera; family Anthomyiidae; genus Pegoplata; species Pegoplata infirma. The sequence goes on from OY992538.1 coordinate 45,695,732, forward strand.
TAAAAAATCTCAGAATCTAAGATTCTGAAAAATTTTTCCTAAAAGTCTTAGATACTGAAGATTTTTTTCTATATAAAAAGTCTCAGATTCAGAGTCATTTTTTCTATAGAAAAAGTCTCAGATTCTAAAACATTTTTTCTGTATTAAAACTCACTAATCCTTTTCATATAGAAAAGATCTCAGCTTTTCCTATTAAAAAGTCTTAGATTCTTAGACATATTTCAAATAATCTCAAATCTAGGATTCTGAGACGTTTTTTAATAGAAAAAATCTCTGATTCCAAAAAAAAATTTCCCATCGAAAAAAGTCACAGATTGTGTTTATTTTTTTTATACCCTCCACTCTAGTGATAGAGGGTATATATAAATTTGTCATTCCGTTTGTAACACCTCGAAATATTGGTCTAGGACCCCATAAAGTATATATATTCATGATCCTCGATCGATTTTAAGACGATCTAGCGATGTCCGTCCGTCCGTCTGTCTTTCTGTCTGTTGAAAACACGCTAACTTTTGAAAGACTTTACGGAGGCTCCTGAAGTTTGGCATATATGTTGGGCATTTACGTGGTCAGGTTGGCATTGCAATCCAGCGAAATCGCTCCAGTAGTTCAAAAGTTATGAGCAAAAGACTGAATTTCGGCAAGGGTTTTTAGTGAATTTATGAGATAAAAAGCACTATAACTTTCGAAAAGCAATTCTGAGGATGCTGAAGCTAAAGCTTGGCATATATATTTTTCGTTCCTCCAGCCTAGTTCGTATTGAATTTCACCCAAATCGGTCCAGTGGTTCAAAAGTTATTAGCAAAACCGTGAATTTCAGATTAGCCTCTCCTTAAATTCACGTGTTGAAAACCCGTTAAACCTGTTTTAAAAACATTGGTAACCCGAGTAAAAAAGTTCCTATATAGTTGTATATAATTTTATAAACATCATATATGATTAAATAGAATTATATAGAATTTGATGCGAAAAATGAGTCGATAAAACCATATAAAATTTTATCAATGTTACTTATGTTTTGATAAATTTTTTATATAATTTTATGCGAAATTTGGAACCCTATTTTTATATAACAACAGCTAATTTATATAATCAGATATAATTATATACAACTATATCAAATTGTATAAAACAATATATAATTTTATAAAGTTATATAAAATTATATCAAGTTTTATATAAATCATAAAATTTTGTTATAATTATATAAAATTATATATAATTTTATGTAACTTTATATAGTTTTATACAGTTTTATACAATTTTATATATTTTTATATAATTATATCTGATTATATAATTTTGCTATTATTATATAAAAATACCCGAATAAAAAAAAATTATATGACGCAATATTTAATTATATATGAGCAGATATGCTTTTATGTTAATCCATATTAATTTTGATCCGAAAATTGGCGGATCGAATATTATACGATTATATCAAATTCTATTATTTTTGATAAAATAATATCAAATTTGATTAAGTTTGATCCCAAAAATGGGTCTATCTAATTGTATTAAATCATATCTTTTCTGTTAAAATTAGATAAATTTTTATATAATTAGATGAAATCTGGTAAAATTTTTTGAAATTTTAAACGTGAAATTAGAAATTATTTTATCAGATTGGATACATTATCAATTAGAAGATTTTTTATTACATTCTTCGAAATTTTTTTCAAGAATTAGCAATTTATAAAAATTTGTAAAATTTTTTTCTAAAACAATTTTTAAGGGATTTAAAAATTCCAAAAAATGTTTGTGTCTTAGGTTAGGTAGGTTAGGTTGTAAGTGGCTGCTGACGTTTTACGTCAACACACGTAGACTCTGAGGTCCATTGTGATACCACGGGATCGTAATAGGTTTCCCTACTAGTCCCTGTCGTTAAACCAGTTTGAGCTTCTTATGAAACTCCTTAGATGTTGTATTTTGACATCCGACAAATCAGAAAGATCGTACAGCTCCCTAGATCCCAGTGAAGCAAGTCGCTGACCAGAAAGTGCCGGGCAATGGCAAATAAAGTGTTCGATAGTTTCCAACTCCTCTTCATCCATGCAACTTCGGCAAAAGTCATTCGACGGCACATTTAACCGCTCTGCGTGCTTCCCTATAAGACAGTGTCCGGTAATTATAGAAACCACCGTCGAAATCTCTCCTCTTGGAAGCGATATCAGCTCACTTGTGCGCCCCTGATTAAGAGAAGGCCAAATCAGTCGTGTTGTCTCACACGTCCATCCATTTGCCCATCTTTGATTAGTCTCCGTCGCAGAACAAAGCCGTAGGTTTTGCTTGCAAGTTTCTAGAGGCATACCAACACATTCCAATTCTGTTGGAACCTGTAAGGTAGTTCCTAGTCTTGCAAGCTCATCGGCTTTGCAATTCCCTGGAATGTCTCTGTGCCCTGGGACCCATATGAGTCGTATGTTAAACTGCTTGGCCATCTCATTTAAAGACGTGCGGCAGTTAAGGGCAGATCTTGTTTTCAGAAACATTGAATCCAGGGACTTGACCGCGGCTTGACTGTCAGTATAGATGTTGACTGCGGTTGTAGACAAGACATTGCAGCTCAACCAGTCAGCCACTTCCTTTATTGCCAGCATCTCTGCCTGGTAAACACTGCAATGATCTGGCAATCTACGAGCCAGGCTCAATCCAAGCTCTTCCGAATAGACCCCAAAGCCCACTTGTTCGTGCAGCCTCGATCCATCTGTGTAAAAATTTATGGTAGCTCCACTACCCGGAGTATCCCCCATCCAAGACTCCCTGGATGGTATCATAGTGGTAAAGTGGCGCTCAAAGAGGCTCAAAGAGGGAGCACAGTCCACATTTTGTGGTATTGTTATCTTTTTCAAGATCGCGCTATGGCCACAATCACTGCTCCTCCATTGCAGCGTGCTATTAAGTCGAATTGCCGACGCAGCCGCATACTGCCTACCCAATATGTCCAAGGGTATCAGGTGAAGGAGGATTTCTAATGCAGCCGTAGGTGTAGTACGAAGAGCACCAGTGATGCACATTGACGCCATTCTCTGTACCTTCGTGATAAAGACAAAGTTCGCTTTTGTTTCCAAAGCAGGCCACCAGACAATGATTCCATACAGCAAAATTGGACGCACCACTGCTGTATAGATCCAATGAACGACTTGAGGGCTAAAACCCCATCGTTTTCCAATGGCACTTTTACAGGAATACAACGCAATCGTTGCTTTTCTCACCCGTTCCTCAATATTACGCCTGAAATTCAGCTTCCTATCTAGAAATACTCCAAGATACTTGGCTCCATCTGAGAAGGTGATTTCAGTACCGTCCAGAGAAATAGGATCAAAAGCAGGAATCTTATTTTTCCTTGTAAACAAAACAAGCTCTGTTTTACTGGGATTAACTCCTAGACCACAGTCTCTTGCCCATTTAGACAGATCTTTCAGAGAACCCTGAAGAATGTCCCGCAATGTTGGCAGATGCTTCCCCTTTACCGCTATCGCGACATCGTCAGCATATGCGATAACATGACAACCACGTGCTTCTAGAGATAGTAGCATTGAATTCAGTGCCAGGTTCCAAAGAAGCGGCGAAAGAACACCTCCTTGTGGTGTGCCCCTATTGACAAATCGAGATATGACGGACGCTCCCAATTCAGACGTTATACGTCTATTGGCAAGTAGGTTTTCCACCATTAAAACGATTTCACGCTTTACTCCCAGACCAGACAATGCCAATATTATCGATTCTGGAATGACATTATTAAAAGCCCCCTCAATATCAAGAAAGGCCACCATAGTGTACTCCTTTACCGAAAGCGATCTCTCGATGGTACCAACGAGCTCATGAAGAGCTGTTTCCGTTGATCGTCCCTTGCTGTATGCATGTTGCTTTGTCGAAAGCAACCTCGGGTCAATCACTCTACGCAAATATGAGTCTATCATTCGTTCCATTGTCTTTAACAAAAAAGAAGACAAACTAATTGGTCTGAAATCCTTCGGAGCTGTGTGGGAACTTTTCCCAGCCTTCGGGATAAATACGACTCTGGTATCCCTCCATTTTAAAGGAATATACGACCAGTTGATGCATGCTGTGTATAGATTATACAGCAACGGGGCTATATAGTCCAACACTTGCTGCAACTCAGCCGGAATTATACCATCAGGTCCCGGGGATTTATAGGGCCTGAAGCTTTTTATCGCCCAGATTAATGTTGGCATATTTATTATTTCCGAAGCAATTTCAGATGCTTGGGCGTCAGAACGTTCCAAAGCTTGAAACGGCGTCATGGAATTGCCCGGAAAATGCGTGTTTAAAAGGAGATCCAGCGACTCTCCACTGGAGGAAGACCACACCCCATTAGGATCTTTCAGGTATCCTAGGGTGCAAGGAGAAGAAGCCAGAACCTTGCGCAGCCTGGATGCCTCAGAAACGTCTTCTATGTTTCCACAGAAGTTTTTCCAAGAATCACATTTTGCATTTCTGATCATCTTTTTATAACTCTTAAGTTGCAGCCTGTATGCAGACCAGTCCTCGTCCGCTCTTGAAAATTTAGCCTTATTAAAGAGCTTTCTGCAGGAATCTCTGCTCGTCTGCAACTCATTTGACCACCAAGGTGGCTTTTTTTTCCCTCTAGGCTTTGCAGAAGGGCAAGACGCATCCAGGCACCTATTACAAACATTTGTTATATGGTCAACCAGACAGTCAATTTCCGCTAAACTATGCGGTTCAGATAGGGGTACTCCATCCAAAAGCAAAGAAAAAGTCTCCCTATATTTCACCCAGTTTGTTCTTCTCAGATTTCTAGAGACTGTCTCAACCGGGGCACGCTCCCTGAGTAAAAACTCAATGTAGCGATGATCTGAGAAAGAATGCTCTTCCAAAACTCTCCAGTCATCAATTCTGTCAGACAATGTATCTGATACAAGTGTTACGTCAAGAACCTCTTGCCGCGTACTTGTAACGAAAGTTGGTTCACTACCCTTGTTACAAATATACAGGTTAGTGCTTAACAAAAACTCCAAAAGTGATTCGCCTCTATCATTTGTGTCTGTACTACCCCATATCGAATGATGTGCATTAGCATCACAGCACACTAGTAACTGGTGTCCCCTAGATTCAGACTCCCGAATCAGACCGCCAACCTTCTCCGGGGGTATTGGCCCCGGATTAGGAAAATACGCAGAGGCGAGCCAAATAGATTTCCCATGAAGCTCTAAGCTAGCCGCTGTAACATCCATATCACTAAAAGTTGATAAAAAGAATATATTTAAGCCATTTTTCGCCAATATGCAGGCTCTTGGTGAGCCCTCACCTTTGGCAACCATCAACTTAAACCCAGGGGTCTTCAATCCGCAAACCCTGCCACCCCGCACCCAGGGCTCTTGGATAAAAACCAAGTCAACTGCTCCTGTCGTCAGGCGCAGCAATAGTGCAGCTGAGGCTGCCTTACAGTGATGGAGGTTTATTTGTAGGAACCGCAACATCTTGCTTTTTTTCCACCATCCTTTCCACCACCGTGTTATTGGCTTCATCCTCCGTGTTATCATAGAGGTCGCATTCGTCCCCAGATTCGGTGTCGAATAAGCCAGATATGTGTCCCATCTGTTCTGAATCGTTTGTGTTTGTGTCTTAGAAAATTTAAAAACTTAAAAATATTTCAAATGAATAAAATTTCTCCTAAAAACATTTTCAATGATTTTTTTACTCCAAAAAAAAATTGCCAAAAAAAAATTTTATGTCCTGGACTTTAGAAAATTTTTATAAAATTTTTAAGACTTGAACATTTTTTATTTTTTTTTTTTAATTGTACGGGACTTAGAAACCCAGCAAAAAAAATTCGAAGTAGTTCAAAACGAAGTAGACTTAAACTACATAAAAAGTAGCAATTAGTGAATATTTTTTGTTGCAAAAAAAGTAGTTTAAAATAACATCCAAATATGTCAATAAGAAGGAAAATAATATGGATTCCACTACTTTAGAACACTATAGTCGGAATGATTTTTTTTTATATTTTTCAAACGTAATGAAAAGAACATATTTATTAAAATTTATTTAATAGAGTTTTTGTCTAAACTATAATTTTATATAGAATTGGAAGGCAAAAAGTTAATATTTGATAGGTTACAATTCCAGGAATAAAAACATTTTTTATTTTTAATTTGTTTAATCTTTAATTTGGTGTAAACTGATTTTGTTTTTATACCTTTTAACTACAGTATAGGGGGTACACTCACTTTGTCATTCCCCATAAAGAGAATCGTCGCATAAAATGCAAAACAAAGTGACAACACTTTTTTCAAAATCAAGTTATTGATTGTGATGCATTGTTCCCCTATAAAAATGTGATTTGCTAGTTGTGATACAATTCATTAACTGAAACCATTTCCAAAAATTCAGACCTATCCGATGAAAAATTACGGACTTATGAACAAAATTAAAAAAATGTTTCACAACGTTTTTCGCTGCTACTTTAAAAAAGCAAAATGTGTTGGATTTTTGGTGACGATATATTATATTGATCAGTGATCGATTCTGAGAAGTTCTATGAACATCCCTCCGTCTGTCTGTATGTAACACGATGTAGTCCAAAATAAAACAGCTATCCAACTGACGTTTGGTACAAATATTTTTTATAGTCCAAGGTAGGTTAAAATCGGAACGGAGGGGAAAGTTTCACCTTCGAGAAGCGAACCAACCTCTAAAACGCAATTTTTTAGCGATCATTGTTTTTTTGTCAATCAAATGAAACAATTTTATGTCGGATGAAGTATAAAGTCCTGAACTTGGACAAATTTTTTGAGGTACGAACACTTTTGTGGGCGTAAATATGTATAATAGGGTTATAACTTTTTTATGTCAAAAAAAAGCTCATCCAACAACGCGATGGGCAATGTTGTACAGATAATGAAAATCATTTCTTTAGTTCATTTTGGTGAAAAAAAGTTCACGCACCAAATGCAATTTCTAAAACTTCCCCAGGAATATATTTTTTTAACTTTTATATTATACCCTCAAATGATAATTATTTAAAAAATACACTACTGAACATTTTGAAATATATTGATGCGACTCTGCCGCGACCTTACACGGTTAATTGCGATTGTTCTACTCATCACAAATCTGGTCTCCAAACTTTTCCATCACATCAAGTTTTTAGGAAAATTGATGTCAAAGCTAAAAAAAATCGCCGTTTTGTTAATTTTTGCCAAATCATAGCGGATGAACCCGATATGATAGCGACACATTGCTCTTAAGGATTCTGAACTCTTTTGGTCAGTCGCCTTAACCCCTAGGGCACCAATTGTCTCTCAATGATGTCTTGTTCCCAAAAAAACGATTTTTGCCGCTACAAATCATATGAAAAAAAAACCTTATTCGAATGGAACGCTACCTTATAGTATAAGGCTTATAAACATGATTACAATTATTCTCCTGGTCACAAATTTTGTCTCCATACTTTTTAAGGGTAAAGCTCAAACATTGCTCTTAAAGACTTATAACTCAATTTATCAGTCGCTTCAACCTTTGGAGCACCAATTGTCTTTTAATAAAGTGTTTTTCCCCAAAAACTTTTTTTTTTGATATGACAGCATTGAATTACAATTGGTGCCCAAAAAGTTAAGGCAACTGACCAAATGAGTTCTGCATCTTAAAGAGGAAAGTTTTAGCTTAATTCTCGACTTAGTTTGAAGTCGACATCACATCTGGTTCATCCGCTACGAGTTTCCAAAAATGACCAAAACGGCGATTTTTTTGAACTTTGACCACAATTTTCTCAAAAACCAGATGTGATGGAAAAGTGTGGAGACCGGATTTTTGACCAGCAGAACTAATGTAATTAAGTGTATAAGGTCGCGTTCCAGTCGCATTTTCGATGTTTAGTAATGTAATTAGAACATTGGCATCGTCAGAATCGCTTACTAAATCTACTTCCTAATGAATTCTAAAAATACACTTTTTAAGTAGTGCAAAAATGCTCTTAAATAGTGATCTTAAAGATGTAATTAAACTTTGCATACAAAAACTTAAACCATGACAACAGTATGAGTACTACTTTATATGTACTTAAAAAATGTAAAAAAAACTACTTATTTTGCGCGACACCACCATGTTAAATTCACTAGAGTTTCAGCAAAGTTAGAACTACTTTAGCAGCAGTTGAACTACTTTTTATTAACATTTTAGTATGTTCTTTTTTTGCTGGGAAATTGTAAATTTTTTTTCGGGATATAATAATAAATAAAATCATATATCTTTTTATCTGCCATATCTAAAAATTTCCGAACTTATATGTCATATCTAATTTCATATAGATCGGTATATAAATAGATATAAATATGTATGTTATCATATTAAAAAATAAGGAAAAATACAATGCTATATATAAACTTATATGTCCATATCAAAGTTCATGCATAACCATACATAAATATAAATAATTATTTATTAGCATATATGGTTATATAAAATCTTTTTTACTCGGGTAGGGGTCCAAATTTCGCATAAAATTATATAAAAAATTTATCAAAATATAAGAAACATTGATCAAATTTTATATAGTTTTATCGACTCATTTTTCGCATCAAATTCTATATAATTCTATTTAATCATATAAGATGTTTATAAAATTATATACAACTATATAGGAACTTTTTTACTCGGGAAGTCAAAAAATATTTTGAAACGTATTTTTGTCACTCAAAAATAGTTTTATACCAAAACAAAAAAAAAAAAAATACACTCGAAAAAAATTTTACACTCAAAAAAAATTTTACACCAAAAAAAAATTAGTAAATTATTTTTTTTTTTTTTCAAAAATTACTAAAAAAAATTTTTTTTACACAAAATAAAATATTTCTAATCAAAACTGTTATTTTTTTTTCACGTAAGAAAATTTACTATTACTTAAAATGGGCATTGTGGAGGGTATTCATAGATTCGGCCAAGTCGAATTTAACTTTTCTACTTGTTTTTTCCTCAAACATTTTTTTCCATCAAACTTTTTTTTATAATTTTTTTTTATTAATTTTTTTTTTCATCAATATTTTTAACAAATTTTTTTTTGATGGAATGTTTTAAACAAAAATATTTTAAAATAAAATATATACTGCAAAATATCCTTTATAGACTAAATTGTGTTTTATGACCTATACATGTTTCATATTCATATAATATTACAAGTATCATGTTCTTCTTTTAATATTTTTTGTACAATTCCAAGCCATCCTACCTGTCATGTTAATATGAGACATAACATTTAATATACAATACTTGGCATAAACATACATACGTAAAAGGAGGTCTATGGAATACATTGGATTTTTAAGTTAAAGGATATTCATAATATAGGCGACAGACATCAACAATAACCCCTTTCCTCCTTGGAAACGAAAAATTTAAAATTTAAGCTTGACTACACGCTTTGTTACACGTCTGTCGTTTAAAATTTACATAAATAAATACAACAACATGCAAGAAACAACATGATAAATTTTAAACTAAAAATAAGGACGAAGGGACTTCACTGAAGACTATACTGTAAAGTATTCTTGTTTATACATTTTTGTAAAATTTTATATTAGGGTAAAACCATATTTGGAAATTTTTGAATTTTTGAGGAGGGATTTTTGGAAAAGTTTTAATGTTTAAAACTTAAAATAACTGTAATCAAATTTGAAACTTTTTTTAAAAAAAGCTGGGCACCCTACTGGTAAAGATAATTCGAGTACGATTTATTTAATGGTGCTAGCCGTTTTGCGAGGTTAGCGCTCGTATTCGCGATATTTGCAATTTAAAATGTTGATGCTTAAGTACAATAAAAACGATATTTTTAATCTTTTGCGATAATTTTTAAATTTAAAACCCATCCATGTCTGGTAAACTAACACAAACCATAAAACCGTTAATTGTTAACAGCGAAAAGCATTTTTTTGTTAGCGAAAAATCTTTATTTTCGTGAAAAAATTGTTTAAATACAAATACTAACATGGAAACGTTTTTAGGCTGGTGCCTAATTTTAAAAAAGTTGCGGGACGCCACATCAGTTTGACTATATAGGCTAACAATTAACGAAAAAGAAAACATGAATTACTATTTTCATTTTCTAAAAACCAAAAATTTTAATAACTTAGGTTTGTAACTTGGATAATAATTCACCTCGTGGTGAATAGAAACGTTTTTCACCAGTTGGTGAATAAAAAGTAACATAGTTATTTTTCAAGAAAAAAATTTTTTTTTCATAAAATTTTTTTTTCATAAATTTTTTTTTTCATCAAATTTTTTTTCATTAAATTTTTTTTTTTTCATATTTTTTTTTTTCATAAAATTTTTCTTTTTTCATCAACTTTTTTCCATAGTTTTTTTTTTCATAATTTTTTTTTTATCAAATTTTTCTTTTTTCATCAACTTTTTTCCATAAATTTTTTTTTTTCATAATTTTTTTTTTCATCAAATTTTTTTTTTCATAAAACTTTTTTTTATTTTTATAAATTTTATAAATTTCATAAATTTTTTATTTTCATCAAACATTTTTTTTTTCATCAAATTTTTTTTTTTTCATAAATTTTTTTTTCATAAATTTTTTTTTCATCAATTTTTTTTTTCATCAATTTTTTTTGTTCATTAATTTTCTTTTTCATTAAATTTTTTTCATTAATTTTTTTTTCATCAATTTTTTTTCATCAATTTTTTTTTTTATGAAAATTTTTTATTATCAATTTTTTCTCACCAAAAAATTTAATTTTTTCATCAATTTTTTTACAAAAAAAAATTTTTCTTTGCATCAAAAAAATTCATCAAAAGCTACTACATAAATTCTCATTATGCCTATTTACATACGAATATAAGACTTTATGTTTTGCCACAAACGATTTTCAATTTGCTAAATACTATTGACAATGGAATTTGACGAATTCCGAAACACGTGTCGAGTAAGTCTTGCAAAATGACCAAACCAATCAATTTAAAACAAACAACTTTATAAAAAGTTTCTTGAAAATTGTTACTTTGACAATATCATCGTAATGATTAGTAAAAGAAATATGACCTTGAGCTAGAATAATCTTTCTCAAAAAAAAATTATTTTGTTTTTCGTGAGAAAAATTTTTTTTTACCAAAACTACTTTTTTACCAAGTCTAAGCTTTTCGCATAAAAATTTTCCATTTGTTTATCAAATGTACATAAAACAAGTGAGAGTGTTATATTCTTTGGGGCCGATTCTTTTATACTCTCCAAAATGTAAAAACACTTTTTTGCACTTGTTGCACTCATTTAGGAAATGTACAACTCTTTTGGTTATTTAATGGGGTCCTCGACTGATATTTCAATTCGTTTTGCATGGAATAGCAAAGTAATATAACATTATTTTTTCTAAAAAATCTTCTATCCAAATCTTCCGCAAAACATTATCATGATTTAATGTTTTGGGCAAGAGTACAAAATTCGCAGGCATTTTTATACCCTCCACTTAGTGATAGAGGGTATATATAAGTTTGTCATTAGGTTTGTAACTCATCGAAATATCGATCTGGGACCCCATAATGCCCGATCGATTTTAAGACATTCTAGCGATGTCCGTCTGTCTGTCTGTGGAAAATGCTGTCACGGACAAAATATTGCACAGAGATGACTGAAACTTAACATATTTATGTGGGAATGATAGTACTTAGGATACTTCATCATATACTTTGCTTCGTAAATTGTACAAAAGATCAAGTTGTTTTGAAATATTGATTTCAGAATTTTGAAATGTAAAATTAATAATTTCAGTTTGTTTTATATTTTTGTCAATAAATGTTCATTTTATAAAATTCGTTGTCTTACATTTATTGGAAGTTCTCCCGAGAAGTTTGGTATTGCATTTGAGCGATATCGGTTCAGCGGTTCAAAAGTTATGAACAAAATGTAAGCACACCTCAAAAATTTCAGTACATTCAACATAACCTAAAAATACAAAATGCTTTAATTCGGCTTCTGGTTGGCATATGTGAACATAATTGAACGCCAAATGGTATTTAAACAAGTACGAACATATTTTTTGACAAAAAAAGAAAAAAATCGCTGATTTTTTTTACCAAATTTTTTTTTCGCGGAAATTTTTTTTTAAAAAATTTTTTTTTTTTTAAAAATTCTTTTTTTCAAAAGTAATTTCCTTTTAAATAAAGTTTTTTGCAATAATCTTTTTGAAATTGTGGAGGGTTTCACTACATTCGGCAAGGCAGAATTTAACTTTTTTACTTGTTTTAGTTTGATTTGAACTTGCGACAGCCGTTGTAAAATCAGTTTTTCAAAGCGATTATTTTTTATTATTTTTAGATAAAAAAAAAAAATTATATTATTTAGACAATTGCTAATTTTTTATCATCTAAACCAGCGGTTACCAACCTATGGTACGCGTACCACTAGGGGGTACGCGAAACTGTCCGCGGGGGTACGCCAAATTTTTAGTAATTTGGACATTCGTTTTAGATTAACCTTTCAATGCTGGCTTCGCATCTGGCTTCCAAAGTTTTCCATATGGTCAGGTTTTCAAGAAAGTTGAGGTCAAAGTTCACAAAAAACTGCAATTTAGAAAGCATTTTTTGCGATTTTTTGGATGATATTTTGAGATCTGACCACTTGTTTTCGATCAACCTTTCAATGCTGATTCCGAATATGGTTCCCAAATTTTTCTATTATGTCAGGTTTTTGAGCAAATTTATGTAAAATTTCTCAAAAAACGTGTTTTTGGGCATTTTTAAGATGGGTTGTAATAGAGTGGAAATGTTGGTACCATTTTGTTAAGCTCAAAATGCCCTTTCATTGTTATTGGGGGTGTTTCATTCAAAAAATCACGGAATTATTGATCTGCCCTCGTATAAAAAATACATTTAAAAAAAAAAAACATAAATATAAAATTTTTTTTAAGAGTTCAAAAAACGTCCGTTGTTTTAATTTTTGATGTATAATTGACTGGTGAAATCAGATTTACAATATTTTCCTCCATTTTTGCTCTGCAGAAAAATCAGCTCAAAATCCGCGTTTTCAGATGCATTGAACCAACCACCCCAAGGAGCGAACTTTTTTCCAAAAAAATACCACCATTGTTTTGATCTACCCTAAATCCTTCAAAAAAATTATACCGCAGATAAAAAATTTCAAAATTAACTCTAATATTTATATGTGAAGAACGAAAACAAAAAACTCGTTAGGGGGTACGCGACTGATAAAATTTAAAATTAGGGGTACGCGAGTCAAAAAGGTTGGTAACCGCTGATCTAAACTAAATACTAAATACTACTAACTAAATATATACAAAAAAATCTTTCGCGTAAATTTTTTTTCACGAATTTTTTTTTGCGATTTTTTTTTTTAATTTTATTTATTTTGCTATTAATTTATGAAAATGAGTAGAATATGATACATTAAAGATACAAAACTTTTAGAGAAAAAAAAGGTTCGCAATTTTTTTTTAAGAAAAAAAAAATTGTTTTTGCGGAAAATATTTTGTTCGCGAAAAAACAATGCATATTCTAAATTTATATTTAAAATCTATCCCAAAAGCAAAAAAAATAATTTTTGTAGTACCTAGGCTTTACAATTCCAAAACCGGTTAGCAACATTGAATTCAGCGTACCCGAATTAGCTTTACCAGCAGGGTGCCCAGCTTGTTAATTTTTGCGACTAGCACAGAGAAATTTAAAAAAAAAAAAAAAATAGTTTTGAAAATTATGACTTTTGAATTCAAATACGAAAAAAAATCTACTTCTAAATCTAAACGCCACCCTACTGTAGGTATATATGTATATAAATTTGCAAATGTATTTATATATTTTGGTAGGCGTTATTTGTTGCATGTTCCTGTACCTTGTTGCTATGAATTGCTGTTGATGTTGTTGTTGTTGCTGCTGTTATGTATGCATGTTTTGTCATGACACATTGCTGACGTTTATTAACACATAAATTTTGATGAGCAGGTGTTTATGATGCACACACAGACACATAAACCCTGAGCTCATACTCCCCATCTCTGATTTAAAGGATGTTTTTGCTAAAGAGGAGTTCTTTGGGCAGAGTTGAAATCTAGTCAATTGTTTTATGGGTGAAAGTTTAAATGTGATGTTCTTATTTTAATTATTTTGTTATAAATGATTTATATACCTAAAAATATTTTTTTTTTAAGATTTTTTTTTATAAAAGCATATTTTATGTATTTTAGGGATTATAATATATGAACTGCATCTGCGACGAATTTAGTTTTTGTTCTATAAAACAAAAAAAAAATAAGTTTTATTTCTTTTAGTTTGTATCATGAACAGAATCCTTTTTTTTTAAATAATTGCTTTAAGCAGCTTTAAATATTTAATTTGTATTTTCATATGTAAGAAATCATTTATTATCATGGTTCAGGGATGGGTATTATATTGTTGACAAAAAGACAAAAATTTCTTTAAACTCGATCTGAATAATATACGTTTTAAACTAGAGAATAAATGTAGTAAAACTGCATTTACTGTTTTTCATTTCGTGATCCGGATTCCTTCTAAAAGGACTCCAAAGTTTCAGAGGATTAATTTTTGTAAAATATTTTTTAAATATTTGTACTTGTCCTAGGAGGCCACTATGGCAAATTAAAGAAGAGAATTTCCGCTAATTTTTCCATTTTATTATTTTGACATATGAGGAAAAAGTAGGCAAGTAATGTCCTTTCAAAACTTTGTCCTTAAATATCATTAAAAATTTTTAACAAAATATTTTGATAAATTTTAAAAGTAGTACATTATTTATATCTTTTTTCTTGATATGGAAAAATAAAAAAAATAAAAAAATAAGTGAAGATTCTCCTCTTCTATTTACAATAAACAGTTACATTATAAGACAAGTACAAATAATTAAAAAAATATTTTACAAAATGTCACCCTTTAAAAATTTGTCCCAGCAAAACTTTTCGGAGTCATTCAAAAATAACTAGTTCTAGAAGTACTTCAAAGCTTGTCATGATAGGTTCTCAAAGAGCATCCTGGAACTAGTGATGTCACAACTAGTTCTAGAAGTGATCCAAAAGGGTAATATTTTGATTCCAAAGAGGTTTTTTTGGGGAAGTTTGTTAACTAGTGATTTGGAAGTAGTCGTACATGACTTCTGCACCACTTCCATGAAACAAATACTGGTTCTCAAATAACATCTTAGAAGCTGTTTCAAAAACTTATAATTTTTTTCAAAAAAGAAAAAAATATATATTTGATTACGTATTTCTCTGTTGCATCGTCTATTTGGAAAAAGTCAAACCTTTTGAAATATGTACAGAGGGGCTAAAAATATTATTAAGTATTGGGTAATTTGTTTGGTATTATTAAGTATTGGGACATTATTGCAAATATTTTTATATAAATCCATTCAATTACCTTACAATCTGGAATAAACTTCTTTATTTACTACAGCTGGAATTTTTTATTACAAAAAGTAAACAAAACTTTCCAATTGTAGCAAAAATAGTAAGCAATTTGAGTAATCCAACTAACAAGGGAAGTATCTCAACCCTTATGAACCGATTTGCCTGAAACTTAAAATATATATAAATGAGACGATTTTAAGGTTGGGGTGTCTCGGCTTTTCGGCCATATCAGTGTTTCAAAATTTTGTTGTCCCCTTATAAAACCATATGGACCTCCGGGAAAATTTCGATAACTCACGAACTAACAGGAATATCCTCTAGAGCAAAAATACGTGTCGACTTAAATTTAATAAAGATTATTTCATATTCATATGGACATCGTAGCTATATGTCTTCATATATATACTCCCCAAAATTTTCATGTTTTCATTAAAAAAGTATTTAACGAAGCCAAACTTTTACAAGGTTATGCCACCGTTGGATAGGCATTAAAAAACCCTTTCTTCTCATATGTAAACATCATATAGTTTCTTAGAAAGAAATGGCTGAAAAATCGAAAAAACTATTTTTTCGCCATTTTTTGACCCATGTTTTGAACCCCTAAATCCCCGATATGGCCGATAAGCCGAGACACCCTGACCTTAGAATTGTCTCTTTTATATATATTTAACGTTTCATGCAAATCGGTTCATAAGGGTTGAGATACTTCCCTTGTAAGTATATAATCGTATATTTTTAGGTCCCTACAATATTTATTTTTTTTTTCAAAAATCCCTTATTCTCCTTCTAGATAATTTCTAATTGCATTAATGACTAAAAAAACAAAAAAATACTACTAATTTTGTTCAGTAAAGTGCTGATATTGCGTTATATTTTCAACAAAAAATAATTCAAAAAAAATTTTTTTTTTTGCAAAAAAAAATGTACAAAATGTTCCTGGACTGCTTCCCTAGAACTAGTTCTGATGGTGACAATTTCAAAAAAAAATCATGGGTTAAAGAATGGGATAAAGAATTGGTTCTAGAATGACTTAAAGAACCGTTTCATACATGGGTTCCTAGACTACTTTCCTAAAACTAGTTCTGATGGTGACAATTTCAAACAAAAATCATGACTCTGAGAACGAGATAGAGAACTAGTGCCACAATAGCTTCTTGGAAGTAGTTCCTGTCGTGACAATTTCAAAGAAAAATCATGGGTTAAAGAATGGGATAAAGAACTGGTTCTAGAAGTAGTGATGGAAACGTTCCATTGGAGGGGTGATTGTTCCTAGACTACTTCCCTAGAACTAGTTCTGAGGGTGACAATTTCAAACAAAAATCATGACTCTGAGAACGAGATAGAGAACTAGTCGAGCAAAAAAGAAGTACTCCAGCACTAGTTCTGGAAGTCATGCAAGTTTTGCTGGGGTAGTTCTTTAATATGGAAACAGGATCACGAAATGAAAAACTGTAAATGCAGTTTTACTCCATTTGATATCTACATTCAGACGTACATATATCATCCGGTTCATGTTTAATTTTCGCTGTCGGAGGATTTAACCACATTGTCATTATGTTTTTATTGCATTGATAAGTATATATGGGGCATTCCATGTCAAACCGGACACTTTGAAAATTTTTTTTTTAGATTTTCCCAATTTATTTACAATTTTTAGTACCCTTCGAAAACTCCTTCGTTGTAAATTTTCAGATTTTTTTGATGGTCCGTTCAAAAGATTTCGAATTTTTAAAAATTGGTAGTTTGTTCCTTTACTCAAACTTCTTTACTCATAACTTCTATAATATTGGTCCAAATTTCAATTTTTTTTTTTTTTTTTGTAATTTTTTTTTTAAAAAAAAAACCCAAAAAATTCTTTAAAGCGCTCTATGAGTAAATCCATATCAACATAGCAAAAAAAATTGTATTTTTGACGTCAATCGACCCAAATTTCGTGAAATTCGGTATATATGTAGGGACTTACTCGACTAATACTCAAACAAAGTTTAAGACTTTTAACTTCCGTAGTTTTGGAAATATGACGTTTCAAAAGTCAAGAAAATCTTTTAAAGGGTAAATTATAAATATTTATATTTTGAAAAGTATTTGAGCTATATCACTCCCAGATAGCTTTTTTTAAAGGCAAAACCATCACTTTTAATATATCATTTCGCGAAAATTTTTATTTTGTGATCTTTTTTGTATTTCTGCACAATTCGCGATTTGCGAAAATATATCAAAAAAAGCGACATTTTTAAAAATCTGAAAAAAATATATGTTAATGGTTTGAGTCTTAGCTACAAGGTCTAAAAATTTCGCGTTGGTGAACGTATTAAGTCCAGAGATATTAATGAAAATGTGTTGCGAAGTAGGAAATTTTTTCCAAATCTCATGAATATTTAATTATTATTTTTGAATATTTTTGTAAATACATAAAATAAAACGGTGAAAAAAGTAAAGTTGATGGTAATGTACGAGTACTACACATGAATACAATGTAACATAACTTTTTATCAATTACACTACTTAACAAAAGTCAACTTTTTTTTGCAGAAACTTCTAGAACACATTTTTGAAAGTATTTGCCCTGAACGAATCTGTCATCATAAACATTTTATCAAACTGTCTTCTGAACATATAGGCCTTTTTAACAGACTAAACATCCAAACCCAAAAAAGAAAGGTAACAATAAATGTTTCACATTGACATACCTCATATTATTTGTTCGTTTAATATTTTTGTATGCTTCAGCTGAAAAAACTAAATGCGCAAATTTCGAAAACGCGATTTTATAAAAATGACAATGGATTCGCGTTTAATGAATTCACGTTAAAGAGGGCAAAAGACTTAAGAAAATGTTTTTTAAACAATGAAAATTACAAAATAAAAATATTAGGGAAATAATTATATGCAAATAATATATGCAAATTTTGCTAAAATTTTTGATTTTTTGCAAAGATTTTCGGATAAACTCAATGAATTTGAAATAATATGCATTTTGAATTTGTTTATATAAAAAAATGCAATATAAAGTCATTCGTTGGTGTTTATCGGCATGGACCGCAAAAAAGGTCTTATCTCGAAACGGGGATTTTATAAATTTTTTATGATGACAGATTCGTGTTAAGGAGGTCAAAGTACTTTAGCAAATGTATTCTAGGAGTCTGTGCAAAAAAAAGTTGATTTTTGTAGAGTAGTGTAATTGATAAATATTCATGTTATATTGTATCTATGTGTAGTACCCGTCTGTACCATAAACTTTACTTTTTTCACCGTTTTATTATATGTATTTTCAAAAATATTCAAAAATAAAAATTAAATATTCATCAGATTTGATAAAAATTTCCTACTTGGCAACACATTTTTATTCCTATCTCTGGTCTTAATACGTTCACCAACCCAAAATTTTTACAGCTTGTAGCTAAGATAACAGCCGTTAACATATATTTTTTTCATATTTTTAAAAATGTCGCTTTTTCAGATATATTTTCGCGAATCGCGAATTTTGCAGAAATAAAAAAAATTTCCAAAATAAAAATTTTTGCAAAATGTTATTTGAAAGGTCATGGTTTTACCTTCAAAACAAGCTATCAGGAAGTAACATACCTGAAATACTTTTGAAGATATAAATGTTTATAATTAATCCTTTAAAAGATTTTCTTGACTTTTGACACGTCATATTTCTGGAACCACGGAAGTTAATGGTCTCAAATTTTGCCTGAGTATAAGTCTTATAAGTCCCAACATATACACAAAGTTTCATCAAATTCGGAGACATTGAGGGAAATCAGGGGTTCATGTTGAAAAATTTTAACTCCTATGCGATTTTTAAGTTTTAAAATTTAAATCTCATTTTTGAAAATGTTTGTACTCTTCGATTTTTTTGAAATTTTTATACCCTCCACTCTAGTGATAGAGGGTATATATAAGTTTGTCATTCCGTTTGTAACACAACGAAATATTGGTCTAGGACCCCATAAAGTATATATATTCATGATCCTCGATCGATTTTAAGACGATCTAGCGATGTCCGTCCGTCCGTCCGTCTGTCCGTCTGTCTGTCTGTTAAAAACACGCTAACTTTTGAAAGACTTTACGGAGGCTCCTGAAGTTTGGCACATATGTTGGGCATTTACCTGGTCAGGTTGGTATTGTAATCCAGCGAAATCGGTCCAGTGGTTCAAAAGTTATAAGCAAATGAGTGAATTTCGGCAAGGGGTTTTTTGGAATTTACGAGATAAAACACACGGTAACTTTCGAACGGCAAATCTGAGGGTGCTGAAGTGTGGCAAGTATATTTGTCGTTCTTCAGGTCCGGTTCGTTTTAAATTTCAGCCAAATCGGTCTAACGTTAAACATGTTTTAAAAACATTGGTAAGTCACAAAAATATTTTGCATCGCATTTTTGTCACTCAAAAATATTTTTACACTAAAAGAAAAAAAAAAAAATACACTCGAAAAAAAATTGCACTCAAAAAAAATTTTACACTCAAAAAAAAAAATTAGTAAATTTTTTTTTTTTTTTTTCAAAAATTAGTTAAAATAAAAAGTTTTTTTACACGAAATAAAATATTTAAAAAATATTATTTTTTCACTCTAGAAAATTTACTATAACTTAAAAAGGGCGTTGTGGAGGGTATTCATAGATTCGGCCAAGTCGAATTTAATTTTTCTACTTGTTTTTGTGTAAAACTTCTATCGATTCTATAAATTTTTTGCCCAGGAGGATCGTGGGATAACGATTATTATTATTTTGTAAAATTTTTTGAAAAAAACATATATTCTAATTTTCCAACTTTAAAATCACTTCTACTGCTCCAATGGTGCGTATTAAAGGGGTCATTTATAATACTGACACCCATTAATTTTTACATCTTAACATTTCTTTGGAACAAACTAATACCCTATCTCCAATTTCTAAGGGGGCTCCCACACAAAACGACATTTTTATACCCTCCACTCTAGTGATAGAGGGTATATATAAGTTTGTCATTTCGTTTGTAACACCTCGAAATATTGGACTAGGACCCCATAAAGTGTATATATTCATGATCCTCGATCGATTTTAAGACGATCTAGCGATGTCCGTCCGTCTGTCCGTCTGTCTGTCTGTTGAAAACAGGCTAGCTTTTGAAAGACTTAACGGAGGCTCCTGAATTTTGGCATATATGTTGGGCATTTACCTGGTCACGTTGGTATTGCAATCCAGCGAAATCGGTCCAGTGGTTCAAAAGTTATGAGCAAAAGACTGAATTTCAGCAAGGGTTTTTCGTACATTTTTTAGATAAAAAGCACTATAACTTTCGAAAAGCAATTCTGAGGACACTGAAGCTTGGCATATATATTTTGCGTTCCTCCAGCCTCGTTCGTATTGAATTTTAGCCAAATCAGTCCAGTGGTTCAAAAGTTATTAGCAAAACCGTGAATTTCAGATTAGCTTCACCTAAAATTCACGTGTTGAAAACCCGTCAAACCTGTTTTAAAAACATTGGTAAGTCACAAAAATATTTTACAACGTATTTTTGTCACTCAAAAATATTTTTATACCAAAACAAAAAAAAAAATATACTCGAAAAAAATTTTACACTCAAAAAAAATTTTATTTTTATACCAAAACAAAAAAAAAATACACTCGAAAAAAATTTTACACTCAAAAAAAATTTACACTCAAAAAAAAATTAAACAAAATAAAATATTTCCAATCAAAACTGTGTTTTTTTCACGTTAGAAAATTTATTATCACTTAGAATGGGCATTGTGGAGGGTATTCATAGATTCGGCCAAATCGAATTTAACTTTTCTACTTGTTTAAAATTTGCTCCAACCGCTCTAACTGCCCTAATAGTGCCCTTAGAGCTACAAAATGTATGACCTGTCCACAAAATTTTTTTAGTCCAAACATTTTCTCTGAACACACCTACTCTGTATTTCTAATTGTTAAGGCGGTCCCCATACAATTTTTTTTAATTTTTTATAAATATGTTTTATTAAATCAGCTTCTACCGGTCCAATGGTGCGTCCGATAGGGGTCATTAGTGAGACCGATCCCCAATTATTTTTACCCTATACATTTTTTTTAAAACATACCCTCGCCATATCTCTATTTTCTGGAATTTTTAAAATTTACCAACTGGTCTTGAATGAAAACTGACCGCTCTCTGACATAAACTTTTTTTGATAGGGTCCATCCAGGGCCGTCCTAAGGTATGGCGGTAACATTGGACACACAAGCATATGGGCCCCTCTGGAATTTAAAAAGTCACATGATAAGAAAAAACTATTTTTGTTAAGATTTTTTTGTTTTGATCACATGATCAATAAAAAAAATTCTTGAACGTTAGAAAAAACCGTAATTTTTGGAAATTTTGTTGACAAATTTCAAATGGCGATATCTCAAAAACCGCTTCTCGCACGATATTTTATTTGCTTACGCTCAAACACGCTCACGTGAGTATCGTGCCCTTGACAAAATTTTTTTCAACTCACGTGAGCGTACATGAGCGTAAGGAAATTGAAAAATTCCTTCGTGAAATTGAAAAACTCCTTCGTGTCAAAAAAAAAAAAACTCACTCACGATCCCATCTCTATTTTAAATGTTTCTTAAGAGTTATTATTACTCATACGCACACATAATAGTGCCCAGAAAAAAAATATTTTTTTTTAGGTCTTAAAACCTTAAATTTGTTCCTTTTAATGAAAAAATTTTGTTTTTTTTTGGGGACTTATAAAATAAAATCTTAAGGTCGCGCTCGTGGCTTTTTTACGAAAATTTACGAATTTATGATTTTTAAATTATTTAAATTGTTCAAATGCTTTAAATCAGTGAAGTAAAAAAAAAAATATTAAAATGGAGACGTACGATAAAAAATTTCTTTCGTCCATTCCATAAGATATTACCCATAAGATATATCCCGTTCTTTAAAAATTTCACATAATGCCATGAAATTTTGTTTTATACAAAAACAGTTGTATTTGTTACTTTCGACACAGCCGAAATAAAACTGAGTTTATGCATTTTTGTTGAAATGCATGTAACTTCTGCAATTTTTGACGTATTTTAATAAAAATGCCTGCGAATTTTGTTATCATGCCCAAAACATTAAAACATGATAATGTTTTGCGGAAGATTTGGGTGTACTTGCCAAAGCAAAGTTTTTTTTTTAAAAAAAATAATGCTATATTACTCTGCTATTCCATGCAAAACGAATTGAAATATCAGTCGAGGATACCATTAAATAACCAAAAGAGCTGTACATTTCGTAAGTGAGTGCAAAAAAGTGTTTTTACATTTTGGAGAGTATAAAAGATTCGGCACCAAAGAATATAACACTCTCACTTGTTTTATGTACATTTGATAAACAAATGGAAAATTTTTATGCGAAAAGCTTAGACTTGGTGAAAAAGTAGTTTTAGTAAAAAAAAAAAGATTTTTTTTTTTCACGAAAAACAAAATAGATAAGCCCGATTTAGAAACTTCTAAATAACGTAATAACAAAATTATGGCCGCCGTTCCAAAAAAGTAATTCACATATAAAATGTGAAAATTAAAATTTCCGATTTTTTCGGTGTTCTGGATTTCACATCCGAATTTTTTTTTCGTTTTGTTTCACAAAAATAAAATTTGGTGCAGGTAAATCGAATGCACTTTTTTCCATATAATTTTTTAAATTTCAATTATTTGATTTCAACTTCAAATGAAAACGTGATCAACAAAACACTAAATAACTTGGGTTTGTAACTTGGATAATAATTCACCTCGTTGTGAATAAAACCGTTTTTCACCAGCTGGTGGGTAAAAAGTAACATAAATATTTTTCAACAAAAAATTTTTTTTTTTCATTAAATTTTTTTTTTTCATAGATTTTATTTTGGTCATCAAAATTTTTTTTTCATCAATTTTTTTTCTCATCCATTTTTTTTTTTTTCATAAATTTTTTTTTTCATCAATTTTTTTTTCATAATTTTTTTTTTTTTCATAAATTTTTTTTTTTCATCATTTTTTTATTCAAATTTTTTGTTTTCAAATTTTTTTCACCAATTTTTCTTTCACCAATTTTTTTTTTCATTATTTTTTTTTTCTTTATTTTTTTCTTTATGATTTCATGTGATTCGAAAATTTTCCTGCGAATTGAATAGTTGTGAAAGACAGAACAGAGGCCTATGTTAAAAAAAATTTAATGAACACAAAATTTTTGGTGAAAAAAAATATTGATGAAGAAAAGTTTTTGATGAATTTTTTTGATGAAAAGAAAAATTTTTTGATATAATAAAAAATTTGGTAAAAAAATTTGAGGAAAAAAAATTGATGAAAAAAAATTTGTGAAAAAAAATTTATGAAGAAAAAAATTTTATGAAAATTTATTTTAACAAAAAAAAATGTTGATGAAAAAATTTGTTGAAAAAAAAAAATAAAGAAAAAAAAATTGATGAAAAAAAATTTGGTGAAAGAAAAATTGGTGAAAAAAAAAAAATTGAATAAAAAAATTATGTAAAAAAAAAAAATTATGAAAAAAAAATTTATGAAAAAAAAAAAAATTGATAAAAAAAAAACAATTGAAGAAAAAAAAATTAAAAAAAAAATTTTATGAAAACAAAAATTTTTTTGTTGAAAAATAACTATGTTACTTTGTACCCACCAGCTGGTGAAAAACGGTTTTATTCACCACGAGGTGAATTATTATCCAAGTTACAAACCCAAGTTATAAAAATTTTTGGTTTTAAGAAAATGAAAATAGTAATTCTTGTTTCTTTTTCGTTAATTTTTAGCTTATATTGTCAAACTGAGGAGGCGTTCTGCAACCTTTTTAAAATTAGACACCAGCCTAAAAACAATATCATGTTAAAAAAAATATTGTCACTCTAATCTTCATATAAAACATCTAAAATGTGCGTTCAAAATAAAGTCTTCCATAAATATATTCATTTGGACTTTTGGCATTTTGTAGTTTTTGAATAAAGTCAAAATTAAAAGATTTTTTTTTTTAAATTTACGAGTGTCGGTATTATATAAATTCCGAAAATACCGGGAACGAAATTTTCCGTTTGGCATCGCAACTACACGGATATTTTGAGTTTTTCTTGAAAAAAAAAAAAAAATCTTAAAAATTTTAATAAATTTTTTATTTATAAAAAAATTTCCATCTCTGCTATATAATAAAATAATTATTATAAATCTTAATCCTTTCAATATGTATAGTTGCCATAACACAATATAATAAATACAAAGAAAAAAAAAGAAATATAATTTAAAATAATGCCATAAAAGGTAAGAATGGAGGCACCAAACCAATTTCAATTCCCAAATGACTATAAAGTTATAAATATGTATAAGAGTTCACACACACACACACAAATACCACAAAAAAACACACACACTCTTACATACTCCCATACACATGAACGTATAAAAAAAGTATTACATTTCTGTACAAAACATACTGACAGGCATTAATACAACTTACTTTAAATCTTTATATGTCTGAAAAAGTTTTGAGTTGATTATAATAAAAGAACAAAAAAAAAACAAGATGGTGGGTATAAAATGGCGGTGAAGCAAATTAAACGAATTATTATT
The DNA here is from genome assembly GCA_963921195.1 of Pegoplata infirma. NCBI lineage: Eukaryota > Metazoa > Arthropoda > Insecta > Diptera > Anthomyiidae > Pegoplata > Pegoplata infirma. The sequence continues at coordinate 45,720,641 of OY992538.1, forward strand.
GTAATCATAACAATTTCCGGTGCAACCAATTACCAGAGATTTTTTTAACTGCTACGACTACTACGTTTGCACCTGGAATCAAATGGAATATTGTGTTTGTGAGTGCATGTGTGTGTGTTGCAACTGAATATGGTTATGGGTGTAGTAATGTATGTGTGCCGAATAGTTATAACAACATAACCATATTCATATGTGCATGTATGAGTGAATTCATTTTACACGTACATCTGTAAAATATTTGGTGGTTTATACACTCACACACACACAGACACATATAGATATTGGCTTAAGGGTTTATAAAATATCAAAGAACATAAATGTAATTTCAACATGATATAAAGAGAGTATTGTAATCGTTAATGTGGTTGTGTATGTGTATTTTTATCAACTGTACCGAGTAAGTTAGTACTAATTACAGAGCTGTATATCAGAATTTATCACATAAATTGTACAATTTTTTTACTGCCTACTTTAGAAAATGGTTAACGTTTTTATTAAATATCGGATAAGAAAGGATCCGATTTTGAGTCACTATGAAATTCTCCCACACGAAATCATTATTTTATTTGATTGAGGTCGTTGTTTTTATAAGTATTTTAAAAACAAAAAATTCCTATATCGGTAAAGTTAAGTGATAACAAAAGATATATATTTTTTTTATAAAACTTTCATTTGTCGTAAAAAACAAGAGTTTCTAAACTCTTTTGATTGATTTTTGTTTGCGCTAAGGGATAAGAAAAAAAATCACATATTAAATCCAAGTAAATTTTGAACCACTGTGCACCATGTGAAATTAACTGGATTTCGCGGCATTGTGTACCATTAAAACATAATTTTTTCAGCTTTTGCTTGTTCAAAGTGTCTGAGAAAATTTTTGTTGTCCTAGGCCTTCAAGTTATTTGGTCAAAATTTCAGACTAAATTAATCTGTGGCGACCGTTGATCAAAATTCAAAATTTTTAAATATTAAAAAAAAGAAATGTTTACATTCATTAACGATTGTCATTAAATACCCTTTATTAATTGTAGTATAGGGTTTTTATTTTTGCAAAATAATCTTGACAATGGGATCTGACAAATCCCGAAACACGTGTCGATTAAGTCTTGCAAAAAATGACCAACATAAATAAATTTAAAACAGAAAAATAATTTTCTTGGAAATTATTCCATGAGAATATCATAGTTTTAATTAGTTAAGGAAAAAATGACCTCGAGCTAGAAGTTTTGTAAAAAATGTATTTTTAAAAAACTTTTGAAAATTCAAAATTTTTATTTAAAGGCTGCGGAAAATATTTGAAAAATATTTAAAAAAAAAAATCAGTTACAAAGGGAAGTTCAAGTAAAAAAAATGTCTGCGAAATTTGTACTCTTGCTCAAACCATTGAATCATTATAATGTTTTGCTGTATAAATAGGTGATCTTTTTAAAGTAAATTTTTTATAGAAAAATTAAGCGATATTAATTTGTCATTCCATGCAAAACACATCGAAATATCGTTCGGGGACCCCATTATGTTTATATATTACACAGGTTTACAAATTTTTAATTTGGAAAAATACCAAGAACACCACATGCCTGGATAAGTTAATTGGGACCTCCTGAATACGAAAAACGCTATAATTTTTTTTTGGTAAGTACCGTTTTTTAGATAACGGTACTTTTGTGTTTTTCGGTGTATGGTCTCACTCAAACTCTTCTGGAGTCCAACCGAAAAGTCCGATCGAAATAAATGGTATATCGATGGAAAGGTAATTGAATGCCCTTTCCGTCGATATGCTGCTCTATTCTATCTGATCAGAAATGGCTGAGATATGGCACCTCAAAGTTTCTATTTTTTACTTTTTTTTAAAAATTTTTCATTTTTATTTAATTTTTTTTCTACGTTATATTGAAAATCTGGAATGTTTTATTTTTTTACCAAATAGTCTATTTCCTTACCAACATTTTTGAAAGAAATCGGATGAAAAATAAAGTTTTTATTAAGGATTTTGTGGAACGACAATATTTTGTTTTTTATTGCTCACACACTATATTCAAAGTAAATTCAAACAATTTAAATTAAAAAAATTTTTAAAAAAAAGTAAAAAATAGAAAAATTTTGAACTTTGAGGTGCCATATCTCAGCCATTTCTGATCAGATAGAATAGAACAGCATATCGACGGAAAGGGCATTCAATTACCTTTCCATCAATATGCCACTTATCTCGATCGGACTTTTCGGTTTGACTCCAGAAGGGTTTGAGTGAGACCATACACAGAAAAACACAAAAGTACCGTTATCTAAAAAACGGTACTTACCAAAATAAAATTATAGCGTTTTTCGTATTCAGGAGGTCCCAATTAACTTATCCAGGCATGTGGCGTTCTTGGTATTTTTTGGCTGTAAAGCAGTGTTATTGATCCGTAAAGGTTTCTAAGACATTTTAGTGAAATCCATCAATCTGGTTGTCTGTGTTTGTGGATAAAAAAACTTTTTAATGAAAAAAAGTTTTTAATGAAAAAAGATTATTGATAAAAAAAATATTAGATGAAAAAAATTGGCTAAGGTGCACTTTACGGGACACAAATATTTTGGAATACAAAAATATGCCACGATTAAAATTTAAGGGGACTGGGCCCCGGAAGACCCCTTGGAGCAAAACAACAGCCCCACCCACCACATGTATGGGTTTTAAAATAAAAGGTAATTTACTAACGATTGCAAATATGTATTTTTTGTATGAATTTTAACAATATTGTACCCCCTAGATCCATTTTAGTATCTTTCTGTTCAAAAGTTTATCCATATAGTAATTAACCGGGTAAAAGGCTTGATACACAAAACAAACTTTATTTTGCGATGCCACTAAATTAATTTATGGGCTTTGTAGTCCCTGAGCCCGGCCGAAAGACCGGCTGGACGTTCTTTTTAATAATTTAGAAAGATTTTAAATTTTTTTTTTTTTAAATAATTTAGAAAGATTTTAATTTTTTTTTTTTTTTTTTAAATCCCATCAGTACGGTTTTATGGACCTAGAAGGCCCCTGGGACCTAGCCCTCTTTATATTTATTTTTCTTTTTTAATTACCTTTAATTTAAGTATCCACACAAACCTGAAGGCTCTTTTGGCTCCAGATGGGTCCGGGGCCCAGCCCCTTAAATTTTAATTTCGTGTTTATGATAAAAAAATATTGATGAACAAAACAATTCAATGAAAAAAAATTTTGATAAAAAAATATTGATGAAAAAAAATTGATGAAAAAAAAAATTGATGAACAAATATTGATGAAAAAAAAATAGTGATGTAAAAAAAATATTGACGAAAAAAAATATTGCTGAAAACAAAAATATTGATGAAAAAAAAAAATATTGATGAAAAAAAAATATTGAAAAAAAAAAATATTGAGGAAAAATAAAATATTAATAAAAAAAAATATTGAGGAAAAAAATATTGATGAAAAAAAAAAAATATTGACGAAAAAAAAAATATTGATGAAAAAAAATTAAGGAAAAAAAATATTGCTGAAAAAAAAAATATTGATGAAATAAAATATTGATGCAAAATAATCCAGTTACGTTTTATTCACCAGCTATTGAATATTTGTTTTATTCCCCACTAGGTGAATTATTATCCAAGTTACAAACCCAAGTTACAAAAATTTTTAGTTTTAACAAAATGAAAACAGTAATTCCACTTTTCATTTTTGTTAATCGTTAGCTTATATAGTCAAACTGAGGTGGCGTCCTGCAACTGTTTTAAAATTAGACACCAGCCTTAAAACATTATCATGTTAAAAGTTCGAATGTCCATGCAACGTCGTTCCCGGTTCAATTCTATTTTATTTCATTCCTAGTTCCATTTTGTATAACGTATGAGACATTGCACAATAAATATTCCGCTACAGAAAAACATTTCCGCCATGAATGTCTGAATAGGCACAAAAACTGGGCAAAGGACGCGTGTTTAAGTATTGGAATAATTGTCAAATTAGTGTCGAGTTCCCTTAATTAAATATTTATAAAATTATAACGGAATCCAAATTCTAAAAATTTGCATTCTTGTACATTTTTTTATGGACTATCGACTAAAAATTTTTATTCTGGAAATTTTTTTATTTTTTAAAGAAGTCAATTTATTAAAAATTCGGCCACCATTTTTTAAATTTTTTATTTTTTTAGTATTATTAATAGTAATTTTTTTTAACATGATAATGTTTTAGGCTAGTGTCTAATTTTAAAAAAGTTGCAGGACGCCACCTATATAAGCAAACGAGAAACAAAAAAAAGAGAATTGGAATTAAAGTTGTCATTTTCTTAAAACCAAAAATTTTTGTAACTTGGGTTTGTAACTTGGATAATAATTCACCTCGTGGAGAATAAAACAAATATTCACCAGCTGGTGAATAAAACGGAACATAATTATTTTGCATCAATATTTTTTTTCCTCAATATTTTTTTTCCTCATTACTTTTTTTTCCTCAATATTTTTTTTTTCATCAATATTTTTTTTTTTTTTCATCAACATTTTTTTATTTCTTCATCAATATTTTTTTTCATTAATATTTTTTTTTGTCATCAATATTTTTTTTTTCATCAATATTTTTTTTTTTTCATAAAATTTTTTTCATCAATATTTTTTTTTTATCAATATTTTTGTCATAAAATTTTTTTTTTATCAATATTTTTTTTATCATTATTTCTTTTTCATCAATATTTGTTTTTTTCATCAATATTTTTTTTATCAGGCTATTCGTGACTCTCTTGAGAAATAACATTAACTGTCTGGTATTAATAAAATGAAGGTTGAAAGAGGAATTGAAAAAAGGCTTTTTGTTTTCTTTAAAATACGCACTTTTATATTGTTTTAAACAAAATAAATTTATGAAATTTACGTTCTTAAAATGTTAATGATTCAATATAATTAAAAAAAAAATATTAAAGGTGCAAATAAAGTACAATTTTCATGACTTTAAAAAAACCAAAAAAAATTCTTGATCCCATAGTTGAATCAATAACAATCTCTTTACTTTGTTTTCTCTATGTTTTCATCACCATTTTTTTTCATCATTATTTTTTTATCAATATTTTTTTTTTTTTTCGTCAATATTTTTTTTTCATCAATATTTTTTTTCATCACTATTTTTTTTTTCATCAATATTTTTTTTTCATCACCCGGCTAAAAATGAATTGTATATGAGCATATATGAACACATCTGACCATACTTCATTAATTCGGAAACATATATGATCATATATTAACATATATTAAAATTGGCACTTATTCAATATATGACCATGAATGGAAGAACATATGATAATATGCGATCATATATTGGTCCATCCTTAACATAAATTATCATATATAATCGTACTTGCGTTTGAACACTTTATTTTTAGCCGGGCAATCTTTTTTTTTTCATCAATATTTTTTTTACCAAATTTTTTTTTCATCGAATTGTTCTGTTCATCAATATTTTTTTATCATAATTTTTTTTTCATCATTTTATTTTTTCATAAATTTTTTTCACAAAATTTTTTAGGGGGAAAACACGAAATTATAATTAAAGGGGCTGGGCCCCGAACCCACCTGGAGCCTTCAGGTTTGTGTGGATACTTAAATTAAAGGTAATTAAAAAATAAAAATAAATATAAAGAGGGCTAGGTCCCAGGGGCCTTCTAGGTCCATAAAACCGTTCTGATGGGATTTAAAAAAAAAAATATAAAATTTTTCTAAATTATTAAAAAGGACGTCCAACCAGTCTTTCGGCCGGGCTCAGGGACTACAAAACCCATAAATTAATTTAGTGGCGTCGCAAAATAAAGTTTGTTTTGTGTATCAAGCCTTTTACCCGGTTAATTACTAAATGGCTAAACTATTGAACAGAAAGACACTAAAATGGATCTAGGGGGCACAATATTGTTAAAATACGTACAAAAAATACATATTTGCAATCGTTAGCAAATTACCTTTCATTTGAATACCCATACATACATGTTGGTGGGTGGGGCTGTTGTTTTGCTCCAGGGGTTCTTCCGTGGCCCAGTCCCCTTTAATTTTAATCGTGGCATATTTTTGTTTTTCAAAATATTTTTCATCAAATATTTTTTTATCAATAATCTTTTTGATGGATATCACTAAAATGTCTTAGAAACCTTTACGGATCAATAATATATAAACATAATGGGGTCCTCGAACCAGATTTCGATGTGTTTTGCATGGAATGACAAATTAATATCGCGTTATTTTTTCTAGAAAAATTTTGCTTTACACCATTTACAGATGTAAGTCGAAAAAGATCAATTGTAATTCGAAGATTCTATTTGTAATTCGAAGATTCCATTTGTAATTCGAAGATTCCATTTGTAATTCGAAGATTCCATTTGTAATTCGAATACTCCAATTGTAATTCGAAGATTCCATTTGTAATTCGAAGATTCCAATTGTAATTCGAAAAAGATCAATTGTAATTCGAAAAAGATCAATTGTAATTCGAAAAAGATCAATTGTAATTCGAAAAAGATCAATTGTAATTCGTAAGAGATCAATTGTAATTCGTAAAAGATCAATTGTAATCCGAAAAAGATCAATTGTAATTCGAAAAAGATCAATTGTAATTCGAAAAAGATCAATTGTAATTCGTAAAAGATCAATTGTAATTCGAAAAAGATCAATTGTAATTCGTAAAAGATCAATTGTAATTCGAAAAAGATCAATTGTAATTCGTAAAAGATGAATTGTAATTCGAAAAAGATCAATTGTAATTCGAAGATTCCATTTGTAATTCGAAGATTCCATTTGTAATTCGAAGATTCCAATTGTAATTCGAAAACCAACGAGTAAAATCGTTTCTTACGCCTTTAAAAACATTGTGTTTTGTTGATTTACTCGTTGGTTTTCGAATTACAATTGGAATCTTCGAATTACAATTGGAATCTTCGAATTACAAATGGAATCTTCGAATTACAATTGATCTTTTTCGAATTACAATTGATCTTTTACGAATTACAATTGATCTTTTTCGAATTACAATTGATCTTTTACGAATTACAATTGATCTTTTTCGAATTACAATTGATCTTTTACGAATTACAATTGATCTTTTTCGAATTACAATTGATCTTTTTCGAATTACAATTGATCTTTTTCGAAATACAATTGATCTTTTACGAATTACAATTGATCTTTTACGAATTACAATTGATCTTTTTCGAATTACAATTGATCTTTTTCGAATTACAATTGATCTTTTTCGAATTACAATTGATCTTTTTCGAATTACAATTGGAATCTTCGAATTACAAATGGAATCTTCGAATTACAATTGGAGTATTCGAATTACAAATGGAATCTTCGAATTACAAATGGAATCTTCGAATTACAAATGGAATCTTCGAATTACAAATAGAATCTTCGAATTACAATTGATCTTTTTCGAATTACATCTCTAAATGGTGTAGAAAGATCACCTACTTATACAGCAAAACATTATCATGATTCAATGGTTTGGGCAAGAGCACAAACTTCGCAGAAATTTTTTCGTACGATTTACGGTTTCCGAGCTCAAAAATGTTATAGAACTGTCTAAAAGTCAATACTGTCAACAAAGCGCTTTTTAAACGCCCTTATCTTTAAAGTAATCATAAAAAATGTGATTTTTAATCATTTACAAAAATCTATCAAATAACTAAAAATTAACAAAATCGGTGATCCGTCAGTTAAAATTCCCATTTGCTCATATAAAGTTAATGGGGTGCTCGACCGATATTTCAATTTGTAGTGCATGGAAAGACAAATAACATTATTTTTTCTAAAAAAACTTTTCTTTGGCAAGTACATCCAAATGCACAGAAAAAAATATGAAGTAAACAAATTTGAGTAATCACTTGTTTAAATTTGAAAACAAAAATTGAGTAATTTTTTAATTGACGCAATTAAAAATTTACTCAAAAATTTTAAAAACAATTTAAGTAAATAATTTAATAAAAATTTAATAGTTTTTTTATTTTTTTTTAAACTCTCATAGTTTTTTGAATTCTCGTTTAGTTTATAGTTTTTTGTGTATGTATATGAAAGTTTGTAATCGTCTTTATAAAATTTTCCTATGTATTTGAGACATAAATATGTTTGGTAAAGTTTGAAAAACAAGTTTTTTTGTTTTTTTTTTGTAAAAAAATTTAAAACTTTTTTAAACTTAAAAAAAAAAATAAATAGATAAATTTTGAGTAAATTTTTAATTGTGTCAATTAAAAATTGACTCAAATTTTTTTTAGACATTTAATAAATTTTTATTAAAAATTTACTCAATACTATTAAATCGTTTACTGGTGCAAAATTGAGTAATTTTTTACTCAATAGTATTAAAAATTTACTCAAATATTTTTTTTATTTTTTTCTGTGTGTTCCGCAAAACATTATCATTATTTAATGTTTTAGGCTAGAGCACAAAATTGGAAAATAGTTTTCATAAATTAAAAATATTTTTTCTTTTTTTTCACCAAAACTTCTTTTTTTACAAAGTCTTAAAAATTCTGACATAAAAATGTTCCATTTTTTTAAACAAATGAACAAAACACAAATGAGAGTGTTAAATTCTTCTGTGCCGAATTTTTGTACACTCCAAAATGTGAAAATACTTTTTTGCAAGCAAAGTAATACACGGAATTGGAGAATTTTCGGCCCTAAAATCTCTTAAAATCTAAAGAGTTTCTTTTGTCTAATTGCAACAATTTCAATTTCTTCCAGTAGGACATACAGTATTTGGACAGATTCTTTGCGTATACGTTGGGGTAAGGGTTGTTTCTCATTCAAAATTCCTTAACAAATACTGCCACATCATCATAGCGTATTTTTTCCACAAAAAAAGTTATTTCGAAGGTTGTTATAACCCGTTTTTTTTTTTTTTTTTGTTGTTCTTATTTCTCTTGTTGCATGCGAGTTGTTTGAATGTTTTTATATTCTCATATGCTGCAATATGCCACAAAAGTTTACAATGTGGTATAAAAGTTTTTCTTTTTAGGTTAAAATGTTGTATTTTTTTTATTGTTATTTTTTTTTTTAACAAACTGATGCCTGCAGGTTTTTGAGAACGCTAAAAAAAGCCTTTATTAAGTTTTAAAACGATTTCATGGTTCAAATGAAAAACTTGTATACATATGAATATGATTTTGAGTACGAGTATATAAACTCAACAATAAAATAAATATTTCAAAACTAACTAGTTCAATAACTGCGCTTGAATTGATGCATATTGTAAGTAGTTAGGATTTTAATTGAAAAATTAATTTAAAAATTATGATTGACTCTTAATCCTTAGAATTTAATTTTTTTTTTTTATTTAATTTTGTAATTTTATTAGACAATGATTTCAATTAAATTTTTAATAAAATATATGATCATTTAATATTTTGGTAAGGAAAATGCGAGATTATTACTTAAATCATATGTGGATCACAGTACAGAGTAGTGTGCAATCAGAGTTGCTTTATATGTGTACAAGTTAGAGTTCGTTTGGTGACTATGTCACTACATCTGTTTATCGGGTATCATTTTTTGAAGGATTAAGGGGAGCTAAAAAGAATGCCGGTACTTTTTTTTTGAAAAATTTTGGCTCTTTGGGATGGTTCAACGCATCTTTAAACGCGGATTTTAAGCTGATTTTTCTGCAGACAAAAAACGGCTGAATATATTGCAAATCTGATTTTAAGAGTCGATTCTACATCAAAAATTAATACCATGGAATTTTTGAATTCTTAAAACAGTTCCAAAAACGCACAGCAGATGGCGAAAACATTGTTTTTTTTTTAAATAAAATGTTAAATTATTTTTTTTGTCATGCATAATGAAGAGACAGTTTTTGCTAAGAAAATTGTTACAAAAAGCACCTTTCTATCACAACCTATAAAAAAGTTATAAGGCTTCAAAGTTGTTTTTATAATGACAAAATTATAAGACACTGATCGACATTTGAAAATTTGTTGGATGGGTCAGCGATCTGGACACTCGTTTTTAATTAATGTATCAATGTTGATTAGAGTGGTCCTTATTTTGAAAATTTTGGATTTTTGTTGCTCCTCAAGCCTGGATTTGTTAAACGACCTAAAACTAGAACCCGATAAAATTTTGAGCCAAATCGGTTAACTCTCTGACTACGCTAAAATCGGTCAAAGTTCCGGATTTTGGGGAAAAAGGCACTTAATTAAAAAAAAATAAATAAATTAAAAATTTTATGAATATGTTTAAAACAAAATATTTTTTGTTTTACATTTGGCCAAACATACTTAGATAAAAAATATAAAGATTTTGTGATATCGGTAACCCATAAAAATTTGGTAACAAAAAAATTTTTGGAATTTGCAAAATTTTTGAAATCTCCAAAATTATATTTTTCAAATTTTCTCAAACAAAATTGCAGTAAACTTAGATATTTTTTTTATTAATTTTGTAATGTATTAGTTCGAGTTTAAAATTAAAAAAAAAAAAAATTGATATCCTTTTTTTAAATTATCGTGTAGACCGATTTCAAAACAGCGGATTTCAAGTAAATATATTTTTTGGTGAAAAATTTTATGAATTTATTTCTTAAAAACTCATTTGGTTATATATTAACTAAAACTTAATTTTGTATTACTCCTTTGACCTTTTAATATAAGGCAAAAAATATATAAATTCAAGGACATTATTAACCCATTAGGATCCGGTGTCTACACTTAAAAATATGGAAGATTTGGAGCTTCATGCCAACATTTTTAAGAAATAGAAGATTAATGAAATAAATTACCATAAGATGATTTCTGTATTCTAATAGAATGTGTGAATGTTACTATAAAATTTTGTATATCTAGGACTTTGTTAACCCATGTTTACCGGTAGTCAAAATAATGGCATTTCTAAACCCATGACGAATAAAAACAAAAAAAAAAATAAATTTATAATTACAAAAATATGGTCCAATTAAATTATAAAGATATATAAATTGATAAAGGATTAAATTTTTAATTTTTTTTTTCAAAATTAACCCTTGAATGCAAAAAAAAAAAATTTGTTTGATAAATAAGACGAAACCTGAAAAATAATTTTGTTTAAATACATAAAAGCCATGCAATTATAAAATTTTAAAAATTAACCCTAAACCGAAAAAATAATTTGGTTCAAATACATTTGAGCAAAACCATTATTAGATTTCCCAAAAATATAAATAAAAATTTGTTTAAACTATAAAATAAATATTATAAATCCTTCAGAATCTTTCGCATGTATCATATTATTATTATTAAAGTTAAAATGCAGTTAAGGGTTAATTTTCAAAATTTTATAATTGAATTGCTTTTATGCAGTTAAGGGTTAATTTTTAAAATTTTATAATTGCATGGCTTTTATGTATTTAAACAAAATTATTTTTCAGGTTTCGTCTTATTTATCAAACAAAAATTTTTTTTTTTTTTTTTGGCATTCAAGGGTTAATTTTGAAAAAAAAAAATTAAAGATTTAATCCTTTATCAATTTATATATCTTTATAATTTAATTGGACTATATTTTTGTAATTATAAATTTATTTTTTTTTTGTTTTTATTCGTCATGGGTTTAGAAATGCCATTATTTTGACTACCGGTAAACATGGGTTAACAAAGTCCTAGATATACAAAATTTTATAGTAACATTCACACATTCTATTAGAATACAGAAATCATCTTATGGTAATTTATTTCATTAATCTTCTATTTCTTAAAAATGTTGGCATGAAGCTCCAAATCTTCCATATTTTGAAGTGTAGACACCGGATCATAATGGGTTAATAATGTCCTTGAATTTTAATATTTTTTTGCCTTATATTAAAAGGTCAAAGGAGTAATACAAAATTAAGTTTTAGTTAATATATAACAAAATGAGTTTTTAAGAAATAAATTCATAAAATTTTTCACCAAAAAATATATTTCCTTGAAATCCGCTGTTTTGAAATCGGTCTACACGATAATTTAAAAAAAGGATATCAATTTTTTTTTTTTTAATTTTAAACTCGAACTAATACATTACAAAATGAATAAAAAAATATCTAAGTTTACTGCAATTTTGTTTGAGAAAATTTGAAAAATATAATTTTGGAGATTTCAAAAATTTTGCAAATTCCAAAAATTTTTTTGTTACCAAATTTTTATGGGTTACCGATATCACAAAATCTTTATATTTTTTATCTAAGTATGTTTGGCCAAATGTTAAACAAAAAATATTTTGTTTTAAACATATTCATAAAATTTTTAATTTATTTATTTTTTTTTTAATTAAGTGCCTTTTTCCCCAAAACCCGGAACTTTGACCGATTTTAGCGTAGTCAGAGAGTTAACCGATTTGGCTCAAAATTTCATCGGGTTCTAGTTTTAGGTCGTTTGACAAATCCAGGCTTGAGGAGCAACAAAAATCCAAAATTTTCAAAATAAGGACCACTCTAATGTTGATTCCAAATCTGGTTTCTAATGTTTTCCATAACGTCAGATTTTTGAGAAAATTAAGGTCAAAGTCAAACACAATAAACGCAGTTTTGTACATTATTGAGAGCATTTTTGTGATATTTTTAGATGATGTTCGGGGATTGTACCACTCGTTTTCGATTAACATTTCTATGCTGATTGTGAATATCGTTTTAAAATTTTTCTAACACGTCATATATTTGAGAAAATTAAGGTGAAATTTCTCAAAAAAAAAAAAAAAGTGTTTTTGGACATTTTTGAGAGCTTTTAACTTTTTAACGGGTTGTGAGAAAATCGAAATTTTGGTATCATTTTGTTAAGGCGAAAATGCCCTTTAAACGTGTATATTTAAAAAAAATTAAAAAGCCAAAAATCTTATATTTTGTAATTGTCTTAAACAGTTCAAAAAACGACCATTATATTATTTTTTGCTGTAGAATCGAGTGGTGAAATCAGTTCTGCATACATTCAGCCGTTTTTTTATCTGCAGAAAAATGCTATTTTTTTTTCATCAAATTATTTTTTCTTTTTCATAATTTTTTTTTTCATAAAAATTTTTTTGTCATAAAAGTTTTTTTTTCATCAAATTTTTTTATACCTTCTAACAACAGTATGGGGGTATACTCGCTATGTCGTTCCTTTTGTAACGCATCGAAATATCGGCCGGGGACCCATATGGGCCATATGGCCTTATTTACCAACCACTGTTGGAAATAAAGCCATTTGAAAATTTTTAAAAAATGTTCGTCATTATTTTGCGGAGAGTGTGGGGGAAAATGTGGAAATATATATCCACGTATATACTGCTACCCAAAAAAAAAAATATTTATTAAAGCCGCTAAAATAATTTATGGAATTCGCAATCCCTAAGCCCGGCCGAAAGCTGGCTACACAGAAAAACTTTTTTTGTTAAACAATCAAATTAAAAACCCTGCTAAAAATAAATTGTGCCTCTAGGCCCCTCTGAGTTCAGAGGTTCCTGGTATATGTGGGTTTTTGATTAAAGGATAGAGAAACAAAAAAAAAAATTCTGCGTAGCTGGTCTTCGGCCGGGCTTAGGGATTACCAATTTTATAAATTAATTTAGCGGCTTCGCTAAATAATTTTTTTTTTTGTGTAGCAGGATTTACGTGGAAATATGGCTTTATTTCCACTTTGACTGAAAAATAAATATTACTTTATTGCTCAATCGTGTTGGTAATAAAGCTATATGGCCTTATTTCCCATTGAATTGAGAAAAAAGGCCATATGCCCTTATTGCCTATGGCTTTTACTTTAAATTTTTTCATCAAAACTACTTTTTCACAGTCTTAGATTCTGAAACAAAAATGTTCCATTTGTTTAACAAACGTACAAAAAACACGTAAGAGCCGAGTCACAATTGGCACCACATTCGGAAACCCCAAAATGTTTTCATACATTTTGTATGAAATGCAAAAAATTGCTTTGTGGTCGACCACCCTGCTGCCAGAATAGATTCTATTCTATTTTTGTAGTTCTCTCTCACCACCTTCTCATATTTTTAAAATTTCTGTCAAGTAGCGTTGCCATATGTTCAACAAAATATGCTAATTTTTCCAATTGGGGTTTATATATTGTGTGTGTGTTGCAAATAAAAAACATTGTGTACCTGTTTTTAAGGGATCACTAAAGAAAAAAATAAATGTGTAACTGATATGAGCGTCATTTTCTTTATAAAATGTGTCCGGTCGTCTGTCGTTTAATTTTAATGCGTCGCTCTTTCTTTTGATGTGGTTCGTCGTCGGTGGTGTCAATTGTGACTGGCCTCTAAGAGTGTTCTGTGCCGAATCATTTATACTCTCCAAACTATAAAAACCATTTTTGCACTTCAAAATGCACTCATTTACCAAATTTACAGCTCTTTCGGTTTAGATTGCATCTTGCTTTCTACAGACAGATGGATGGATGTATAAAGCATGATTGTATTAGAAATAGATCAATAGTGCATAAACTAAATGGGGTCCACAACCGATATTTCAATTCGATTTGCATGGAATAGAAAATAACAGTATTTTTTCTAAAAAACAAACGTTGCTTTGGCAAGTACGACCAAATCTTTAGCAAAACATTATCATGATTTAATGTGTTGGGCTATTTTAAAAATTTTGTTAAATTTTGTTCGAAGGAAGCCAAGGGTAATAATGCCTGAATTTGGCTCAAATTTAGTTTAAATGAAAGATTGTCTCAAGATCTGCGAAAGGGTCAAGAAAAAAAAATCGGTCGAGCCGTTTTTGAGATATCGCCATTTGAAACTTAAAAAAAAAAACACTAAAAATTGCGATTTTTCCTACGTTCAAGAAATTATTTAAAAAAAATCTTGACATTTCAATCCGTTGATGCTTTAATAGAGCTTGAAATAGTCTTTCTTTTGATCCTTATTTCAGCCAAATCCGTTCATTTTAGCCCTTGGCGCCCTTAGATCAAAATGTAAAATTTTTTAAAAATGTCCACAAAAATTTTAAATTTTTGAAAATAAACAAAAACTTATCTTGCGTTATTGTATTGTAATAATTTTGAAATAGTGAATATGAATGGCGTACGGACATAGCGCCCAAGTGCATATCGCCCAATTTAAAAAAGTCATTCCACCCAAAAAAAAATGTGTGTTAGTTGTTGTTGCAAAATTTTTTGGACGATATGGCCATTATTTTTGGGTATTTTAACAATTTTCTTTAAATTTATATAAATTATCAAAAATGTCATATTACCCAAATATCAAAATGTTATATTTATAAAATGTCATAGCATCCAAAAAAATAATCATAAAACTCACCAAAATTGTTTTTTTTTTAACACAATATTTTAAAAGTTTTTATGCGTAAAAGTTCCATGCATTAAACCCACCCTCTCCGCAAAGTAAAGTTTTCGAGGGTAGCAGTCCTTTACGCTACCAAATTTGTTATGCCTGAAAAAGGCCTGATAACCAAAATAGCTTTGGTTTGCAGAGAGGGGGGGTTTAATGCATGGAGTATGTAATCCCTAAGCCCGGCCGAAGGCTGGCTACGCAGGAAACCTTTATTACAATAAAAAAATCATAGAAGTCGTAATTTCGACATTTCGCCCAAAAAAAAATATTTTGGATTTTTTGACAATTTTGTTTTGGGAGAAATAACATTTTTATACCTATCATTTTGGGCAATATGTCGCAGCGTGGGCGATATGTCATTTACGGTTTTGGGCGATAAGACCTTGGGCGCTATGCCCGTACGCCAATATGAATATTAACCAATTTTTGAAATCAGTCGAGCGGGTTTTGAGATATCGCAAATTTTTTAAAAATTTTTCAAGAAACTTTTAAAAAAAATTTTAAAATTAAAAAAAAAAAAATCTTCAAATTTTTTCTATTGACTGCTTATAAAGATTCATTTAAACTTAATTCAAGCAAAATCAGACCATTTTTTATCGCCCTTAGATAAAATTTTAGAGATTTTGGTGAAATTTTTCCAAAAAAAACCAAAAGTTTGATCTATGGGCGTCTCAAGCTCTATAAAAGAGTTAAAAAAAATTGAGATTTTTTTTTTATTTTTTTGACTGAAAAAAAAATCCGCCATATTGTGTAAATTTCAAATAGCAATATCTCGAAAACTGTTTGAATGATTTAAAAAAAAATTAATATTCGTTTTCAGCGCATCAAAATTAATAAATATTTTTTTTATTTTTAATTTTCAAAAATCCATTTTTAGGTCCAGTAATATAAAAATTTGTACAGAGACTTAGGAAAATCAAAAAAAGCAAGGGAAAGTTGATATTTTACATAATAAAACCCTCAGGGATTTTCTTTAGTTCAGCGATAGATTTTTATTACACTTGAATTTGGTGATTTTAAAGAATTTTAAGTTTTTGTGTACTAAATATGTTCTACCGTAGGGTGGTGCCCCTATTGGGCATATGGGATCCAGCGTTCAAACTTAAGTTTGAAATTACGTTAGCTATGACCGGTATTAATTTCACTGCAATCGGTTCAGTATCTACTTACTGAATAGGCAGTTTTAAAATTAAGCGTACGTCACCGACACAGTTTTCAAACAATTATTATAATTATAATAAAAATCACCAACTTTAAATGCGTGTAAAAAAATCAGCGTTGAACTATAAAAAAAGCCTTGATGGTTTTGTTATGGATGGTATCAACATTCATTTGCTTTTATCCCATTTCGATTTTGGTTGTTGCACTGTGTAACCAATAACAAAGCCATTCGGTTAATATCTTCAAAAAAATTTAATTTTACTCTTATTTTGCTTAAACTATTGTAGGATTTTAATTTTTCCTGACTTACAAAATATTTCATTGCATACTTGTTTCATAAACAAAAATCCTCATCATCAAAGAAAAGATTTTTGTTTGAAAATAATTATTTGAATTCATAATTCTGCAAAACTGATTTCAATGCAGTTGTTAAAAATGCATTTTAAAAACAAATGTGACAACAATAAACATCAAAATGAAAATGATTTATTATTACACAAAAGAACCGAACAACAGCAAACACTTTATAATTGTCATCATGATTAAGACAAAAGAGAAAAATATTCAACCAACCGCAAAACCCACTTTACTAACAAGTCAACAATAACAATAATAATAATAATGAAATGAAAAGACATTAAAACAAATTATGGATTTGAGATGAAAAATTTTGTAATGGAAAATTATTAAGTCAAAACAAATGAAAACTGCATTAATAAACTAAATAGCCCAGCAACAAAAAGTAGTAAAATTATAGTCGGTCAAGACCGATCATATAATACTTTACATCCAGAGTTTATCGGAAAGTGGGTTTTATGTCGAAATATGGAGCAATTGGATCGATATACCGTTAGATAGTTTATTAGCGTAGAATATACAAAAAGTCTAGTGTTTATAAACCGGTTAACCGGTTAACCGAAAAACCGGTTTTTTCACAAAATTTCGGTTTTTTTGCAAACCGGTTAACCGAAATTGAAAAATTCCGGTGCACCGAAAACCGGTTTTTTTCTGTCGGTTAACCGGTTTTTTTTTTAAATACATTCAAACGGAATATTTTGGAAATATTAAGGGTTTGCACTTTTTTTATGATATTTTCAAAATTTCATTAAAGACCTTGAAAATCCGTGAGAAAGGAAGTATAAAATACTTTTTGTCTTCAAGAAACAATTTTCCAAATAGGAATATTAATCTGGTAAATATTTGTGTTATAAGTGACTGTTAATTAGGTACTAAAATTCTTATTAATGGAGAAAATGTCAATAAAAGAATATTAATATAAAATACGGACTACAATTTAAAACGAATTGATGTATTTGTTTTTTAAATAAAACCAATAAAAATTAAAATAATGCTCCGGTGAATATAAGAAAATAAAGCACCGTATTTAAATACCGATATTTTCAAAGGATAACAGTTGCTAACTTTGCTGAAAGAAACAAATAAGTTAACTTTAGTTACATTCGATTTTTTATTTAATAAAAATTAGCAATTTTAAAGTATTTTTTGGGTTTGTCAGTTAAAGAAAAAAAAACCAGTTAACCGGTTTTTTTATTCCGGTTTAACCGAGAAAACCGGTTAACCGAAAAAGCTGAATTTCGGTTAACCGAGAAACCGGTTTTCCAAAATGTCGGTTTTTTATAAACACTAAAAAAGTCATTATAACGTGTTTTGCACAGAGTGGTTTCGACCACAGTAAGAAAAGATTTAAAAATATGTCTGCGAAGTTTGTACTCTTGCCCAATCCATTGAATCATGATAATGTTTTGCTGTGTAAATAGGTGATCTTTCTAAAGCAAAAATTTTCTAGAAAAAATAACGCGATATTAATTTGTCATTCATGCAAAACGCATCGAAATATTGTTCGAGGACCCCATTATGTTTATATATTATTGATCCGTAAAGGTTTCTAATACATTTTAGTGATATCCATCAATCTGTTTGTCTGTGTTTGTCGATAAAATAGGTTTTTTTTATAAAAAAAAGGTTTTAATGAAAAAAGATTATTGATAAAAAAATATTTGATGAAAAAAATTGGCTAAAGTGCACTTTATGGGGCACGAATATTTTGGCAAAAAAATATGCCACAATTAAAATTTAAGGGGGCTGGGCCCCGATAGACCCCCTGGAGCAAAACTACCGCCCCCCACCAACATGTTTGTATGGGTATTCAAATGAAAGGTAATTTGCTAATGATTGCAAATATGTATTTTTTGTATGTATTTTAACAATATTGAACCCCCTAGATCCATTTTAGTATCTTTCTGTTCAATAGTTTAGCCATTTAGTAATTACCCGGGTAAAAGGCTTGATAAAACAAAAAAAACTTTATTTAGCTTCAGGGGGTCCGGGACCCAGCCACTTCAATTTAAATTTCGTGTTTTCCCCCAAAAAATGTGAGTGCCCCGTAAAGTGCATTTTTGCCAAAAAATTTATGAAAAAAAAATATTGAGGAAAAAAAAATTTATGATAAAACAAGTAGAAAAATTAAAATAAAAAATATTTTAATTTTTCTAAATATTTTTTTTTAGTGCACAATTTCTTTGAGTAACAAAATTACTTTGTAAAATATTTTTGTTGTTTTTTACCTATATATGAGGCATTCCACACCAAATGTCCCGCTACAGAAAAACATGTGTCCCGTAAATTTCTGAATAGGTTGTTTGGATAGCCCTATATGTAACTAAAAAAATTGCGTTTTTGGTTTTTCAAATTTTCGAAAATTGGGCTTAGGAGGCGTGGTCAAATATTGGAAAAATGGTCAAATTTGTGGCGAGTTGCCTTGATTAAATATTTATCACATTAAAACGGAATGCAAACAATGTCAAAAATTTATGTTCTTATGTAGTTTTGTATGGGCTATCGATCAAAATTTTTTTTTTTGAAAATTTTCAGAACCCGTTCTGAAATTTTCCATTTTTTAAAAAAGTCAATTTATCAAAAATCCGGCCACTTTTTTTTTCTTTTTTATTTATTTTTTTAAAAGTTTAGATGTTTGTCCATCCACACAAAAAAAATCAGAAACACGTTCATCTTTTTTTTCGAGAAAATTGCATTTAAACTTTAAATTTCATAACAATTTAGTAATTTTCTTGTATTTTCTTGTGTCAACAGAGCGTATGACGAATATTTATGCAATTAATATTACTCATTCGCAACTTTAAAACAAAGAAATACAAGCAAATAACAAAATTGTTATGAAATTTAAAGTTCAAATGCGATTTTCTCGAAAAAAAAGATGAACGTGTTTCTGATTTTTTTTGTGTGGATGAACAAACATCTAAACTTTTAAAAAAATAAATAAAAAAGAAAAAAAAAGTGGCCGGATTTTTGATAAATTGACTTTTTTAAAAAATGGAAAATTTCAGAACGGGTTCTGAAAATTTTCAACAAAAAAAATTTTGATCCATAGCCCATACAAAACTATATAAGAACGTAAATTTTTGACATTGTGGTGCATTCCGTTTTAATGTGATAAATATTTAATCAAGGCAACTCGCCACAAATTTTACCATTTTTCCAATATTTGACCACGCCTCCTAAGCCCAGTTTTTGAAAAATTGAAAAACCAAAAACGCAGTTTTCTAAGTTCCATATAGGGCTATCCATATCACCTATTCAGAAGTTTACGGTACACATGTTTTTTTTCGCTGGACATTTGGTGTGGAATGCCTCCTATATATGCAGTGGTCCGAGATTTGGTTTTAAAAAAATAATTTAACTCAAAATAATGTTTTACGGCTTGATTATTTTTTTTTTTATCGACAGAGAGTGCCTTAAGTGTAGAAAAAAATTATCTATATTTCTAGTTTTTTTTGTAGAATTATGGAAAATATCAGTTACACCATTTCCAATTAAATTCAAAGATTTCTTTATTGAATTTCCAAAATAAAGAAAAAAATATAATAATTTGTCGTCACCATTTCCAAAAGCTTTTCTGAAACTAAGTGAGTCATTTACACCATTTCCATATTTATATCAAAAAAAATGTAAATATAAAAATTATGTGCGTAGATTTAACTGCAGACACTCTTAATACTCTTAAAACTAATTTGTAGTTAGATCAGACAAAGTTAAAAAATCTAGCCGCCATATTATTTCCACCATATTGAAGTTTATCAGTTCGATTTTAAGATAACAGACCCGAAAATTTACTACGACACACTTTCAGCTAACTTCAACAAAGAAAATGAATATAACTGTTTTTTAATTACTTATAACTAACTTTACTAAGCATATTTAGTCCGCCATTTTGTTTTTCAAAATTCACGCCAGTAATTCTGATTCAGTAACTCCAAGACCCCCTTAAAACAAAATTTGAGTTAAATCGGACAATTATTAAAAAAAATTTACCGCCATATTGGATGTGCCATTTTGATTTTTTTAGTTTTTAGTTAAATTTTGAAATCAGCGACTCCGAAATACTCCAGAAGCACATTTTAAGCCGGATCCAACAACGATAAAGACTTTTGGCTAGAGTTGGATCATTCTTTAAACTTTAAGAAGCATATTTAGTCCGCCATTTTGTTTTTCAAAATTCGGAGTAACAATTCTTATTCAGTAACTCCAAGACAAAAAAACTTTATTTAGCGAAGCCGCTTAATTAATTTATGGAGTTTGTAATTCCTGGACACGGCCGAAGACCGGCTGGACGTCCATTTTAAGAAATTACAAAAATTTTAAGTTTTTTTTTGAAGAAATTCCTTCAGGACGGTTTTATGGGCCTAGAAGGGCCCTGCGCCCTAGCCTTCTTTATTTTTATTTTCCTTTTTTAATTACCTTTAATTGAAGTACGCACACAAACCTGAAGGTGGGTGGTTTTTTGGCTTCAGTGGGTCCGGGACCCAGCCACTTAAATTTTAATTTCGGGTTTTCCCCCAAAAAAGTGACGTGCACTTTTGCCAAAAAATTTATGAAAAAAACAAATATTGAGGAAATAAAATTTCTGATAAAAAAATATTGATGAAAAAAAAAAAAATAGTGATGAAAAAAAAAATATTGGTGAGAAAAAAATATTAATGAGAAAAAAAAATAATGGTAAAAAAAAATATTGATGACAAATAAAAAATTGATGAAAAAAAAAAATATTGATGAAAAAAAAAATAGTTATGAAAAAAAAAATATTGATAAAAAAAAAAATATTGATGAAAAAAAAATATTGATGAAAAAATATTAATGAAAAACAAATTGATGAGAAAAAAAATATTTATTAAAAAAAAAATATTTGTATTGACGAAAAAAAAAATTGATGACAAAAAAAAATATTGATGAAAAAAAAATGGATGAAAAAAAAATATTGATGAAGAAAAAAATGTTGAAAAAAAGATATTGATGAAAGAAAAAAAATATTGATGCAAAAAAAAATATTGATAAAAAATATTGATGAAAAAAAAAATAATGATGAAAAAAAATATATTGATGAAAAAAAAAAAATGTCGATGAAAATAAATATTGATGAAAAAAATATTGATGAAAAAAATATTGATGAAAAAAAATATTGATGAAAAAAATATTGATTAAAAATAATTATGTTACGTTATATTCACCAGCTGGTGAATATTTGTTTTATTCCCCACGTGGTGAATTATTATTCAAGTTACAAACCCAAGTTACTATAATTTTTGGTTTTAAGAAAATGAAAACAGTAATTCGCATTTTCTTTTTTGTTAATCGTTAGCTTATATAGTCAAACTGAGGTGGCGTCCTGCAACTGTTTTAAAATTAGACACCAGCCTTAAAACATTATCATGTTAAAAAAATTTAAAAAAAAAATGTCAGCACCAAAAAAAAAAGTTTAAAAAAAAAATATTTTGATAAAAAGAAATTATTTACTCCGAAGCGAATAAATAAAATAAAAAAAAAACTTCACGATATTTTTTCCATTTTTTTTAAAAAAAGTTCTTTTCATTTCCTTTTAATATTTATTTTTTATTTTTTTACAATTTATTTAGGTTGTAAGTGGCTGCTGACGTTTTACGTCAACACACGTAGACTCTGAGGTCCATTGTGATACCACGGGACCGTAATAGGTTTCCCTAGTAGTCCCTGTCGTTAAACCAGTTTGAGCTTATTATGAAACTCCTTAGATGCTGAATTTTGACATCCGACAAATCAGAAAGGTCGTACAGCTCCCTAGATCCCAGTGAAGCAAGTCTCTGACCAGAAAGTGTCGGGCAATGACAAATAAAGTGTTCGATAGTTTCCAACTCCTCTTCATCCATGCAACTTTGGCAAAAGTCATTCGACGGCACATTTAACCGCTCTGCGTGCTTCCCCTATAAGACAGTATCCGGTAATTATAGAAACCACCGTTGAAATCTCTCCTCTTGGAAGCGATATCAGCTCACTTGTGCGCCCCTGATTAAGAGAAGGCCAAATCAGTCGTATTGTCTCACACGTCCATCCATTTGCCCACACCCAGAAAAGTTTTACAGTTACTTTTTTACGGTTATTCAAAAAGTTTTTAGTTAAAGTTGTTTTAAACGTTTTATCGTTTGTTTTTCAAAGAAAATAAAATATTGAATGATTTACACAGTTGTTAAAACAATAAACTACAGAAGTTACGGAAAAATATTTTTATCAGTTAAATTATTTGTGACTGATTATTCCGTATAATTTTACAGAAGTACGGTTTTTGTAGTTTGTTATTTAAAAAAATTTATTTTTACTTCACAAAATAAAAAAATGTAAACAGTTAAAATAACTGAAATATCGTTTGTTTTTACGGAATGGTCATTTATTAACGTTTAAAAATAACTGAAAAAGTCTGTTAATTCAAATGAAATATAAGTAGTCCGTTTTTTAAAAGGAAAAACGATTGTTTTAAACGTTTTTTCAGTTGAATTTACTTACAAAATATTTTTAGTGCATCTTTGATTAGTCTCCGTCGCAGAACAAAGCCGTAGGCTTTGCTTGCAAGTTTCTAGAGGCATACCAACACATTCCAATTCTGTTGGAACCTGTAAGGTAGTTCCTAGTCTTGCAAGCTCATCGGCTTTGCAATTCCCTGGAATGTCTCTGTGCCCTGGGACCCATATGAGTCGTATGTTAAACTGCTTGGCCATCTCATTTACAGACGTGCGGCAGTTAAGGGCAGATCTTGTTTTCAGAAACATTGAATCCAGGGACTTTACCGCGGCTTGACTGTCAGTATAGATATTGAATGCGGTTGTAGACAAGACATTGCAGCTCAACCAGTCAGCCACTTCCTTTATTGCCAGCATCTCTGCCTGGTAAACACTGCAATGATCTGATCTACGAGCCAGGCTCAACCCAAGCTCTTCCGAATAGACTCCAAAGCCCACTTGTTCGTGCCGCCTCGATCCATCGGTGTAAAAATTAATGGTAGCTGCACTACCCGGAGTATCCCCCATCCAAGACTCCCTGGATGGTATCATAGTGGTAAAGTGGAGCTCAATGAGGGATCACAGTCCAAATTTTGTGGTATTGTTATCTTTTTCAAGATCGCGCTATGGTCACAATCGCTGCTCCTCCATTGCAGCGTGCTATTAAGACGAATTGCCGACGCAGCCGCATACTGCCTACCCAATATGTCTAAGGGTATCAGATGAAGGAGGATTTCTAATGCAGCCGTAGGTGTAGTACGAAGAGCACCAGTGATGCACATTGACGCCATTCTCTCTACCTTCGTGATAAAGACACAGTTCGCTTTTGTTTCTAAAGCAGGCCACCAGAAAATGATTCCATACAGCAAAATTGGACGCACCACTGCTGTGTATATCCAATGAACGACTTGAGGGCTAAACCCCCATCGTTTTCCAATGGCCCTTTTACAGGAATACAAAGCAATCGTTGCTTTTCTCACCCGATCCTCAATATTACGCCTGAAAATTCAGCTTCCTATCTAGAAATACTCCAAGATACTTGGCTCCATCTGAGAAGGTGATTTCAGTACCGTCCAGAGAAATAGGATCAAAAGCAGGATCTTATTTTTCCTTGTAAATAAAACAAGCTCTGTTTTACTAGGATTAACTCCTAGACCACAGTCTCTTGCCCATTTAGACAGATCTTTCAGAAAACCCTGAAGAATGTCCAGCAATGTTGGCAGATGCTTCCCCTATGCGACAACATGACAACCACGTGCTTCTAGAGATAGTAGCATTGAATTCAGTGCCAGGTTCCAAATAAGCGGCAAAAGAACACCTCCTTGTGGTGTGCCCCTATTGACAAATCGAGATATGACGGGCGCTCCCAATTCAGACGTTATACGTCTACTGGCAAGTAGGTTTTCCGCCATTAAAACGATTTCATGCTTTACTCCCAGACCCGACAATGCCAATATTATCGATTCTGGGGTGACATTATTAAAAGCCCCCTCAATATCAAGAAAGGCCACCATAGTGTACTCCTTTACCGAAAGCGATCTCTCGATGGTACCAACGAGCTCTTCTAAGGGTCGCACTTTTAAATTTTTTTCACTAAGCCCATTATAAAGCTTGACATTTTCTTTAATTTCTGTTATTTAAAAAAAATGGTGTGATACTTTATGAGAAATAGTTTTTTGAAAAAAATCTAAAAGTGCGACCCCTATAAGATATTTACAATTTAATATTTTGAACTTAAATTTTAAGGTCAAATTTATTTTTTTCAAAAAAAAAAACACAAATGCCATTTTAAAGGCTGTCAAAAATACTTTAAAAGTCGTTTTTAAATTATAATTTTTGTTTCATCAAAATGTTAATTAAAATTCACCAAAATATTTATTTATTTATTTTATTTTATTAAGAATTACCATATAATTACAAATCATATACTAATTTTACCTAACCGAGAACTGGTAACAATGACCTTCGTCTCGTTGTAGCGAAACAGACCAAGGCCTCTGGTGGGAATCGAACCCACGACCCCCAGACTCATAGGCTAGCACGCTACCAACTAGCCTACTGGGGCGCCTTCACCAAAATATGTTCTTTTCAAAAACATCAAAACTTTCCAACCCTGTAACTCTGCCAATATTTCATCAAAGAATTTTATATTTGTAATTTAGAATACCTATCACTAACCTACTATTTTGCCAAAATAATACTTAAATCGGACAACATTTGTTTTTTGGTGTGGACCGTTGACGCGTTTTGCGCCATATATACGGTGTGTATAAAATGTTTTAAAAAAAATTAATAATTGCTTTAATACCAAAAAAAAAATATCATAAAAAATTTTAAAAATAGCTAAAAATACTAAAAACTAGCCAAAAAAAACTAAAATTTGTACAAAATATGCATTTATAGCGAAATAATAGCAATATGTGCATATATATGCATTTTAAGCAAAATATGCAAAAATATTCCCTAACGAATCGATGCCATTTTAAATCAAATTCTTTGATTCACAAAGATATTTTGCTTATGCTGTTCTATGACCAAAAGGAAAAAGAATGCATTTGCATGAAAGTCCTCTCCTTGTTAATTACTAATTAAGTTTTTATCCTTAATAACGTTTTTCACTGTACAAACACAGTTCATAAGTAGTTTTTAAAAGAGATGACGGAACACTCAATTTTAAATCTTGACACATGTTTTAAAAAAAAGCAACAATAAACTGTCATTCAACTGTTATTGTTGTTTAGAAAACACATCCTGTTTTGTTTTTTTTTTAATTTCAATTAAAAAAGAACAGTTTTACAAAAACAAGGAAAAATTGCAGTTGTCATAAATAAAAATGTCTAAATAAAACTTTATAAATATGTACGAGTACTTATGCATTGTATTTTTCCTTAAAACTGACAACAACAACTGCCAGTAACAATAGGAATTTAAAGGAAGGAAATTGTACTACTAATGTGTTAGTATTTGTAACAGTAATTAACCCATTAATGGGTGAGGTATTAATGTTAACAGAACAGTTTTTGAGATAATGCTATTTTTTTAAACTTAAAAAAATTCTAATTTTTATATCCTCAACTACATAAAGTATATCGCCACCTAAAATGCAAAAGGCCCTAACTAACATTTTATTATTTTTACAGGAGAAGCAAGAACAGAATTAAATGATATTTTAAATTTGTTTATAACTTTGTTGCTTTTTTGAGAGAACGTTCATTTAATAAGTATGAATCAGAATAACAAAAATACTAAAAAAGTTTTTTGTTTACACTCTTAAAAATTTTTGTTGAAATTTACCCACTTTATTGTAGGTAACTGTTCTCCTACAATAAAGTGGGTAAAATACTCAATGTGTTTAAATTTCAACATTTGCACACAAAGTGTGTACAACTAATAAACATTTTGTGTGTAAACCAACAAGTTAACTGCTTTCAAAATTCTCTGGCAGTACACACAAAATGTGTAATTTTAGCTTATTTGTGCTCAAAAATAGATTTAAAATGTTCAAAATTGAATCTTAAATGTTTTCTTTTACATTTAAAGTGTTTGATTTTTATCAACCTGCAAAAATTTGTATTCCTATAAAAAAGTAAACCCAAAAATGCATTTTTTAGTATTTTTATAGTTTTTATTTAAGCTAAAATGAAATTTTGTATAATAGTTAAATATAATATTCGTAAATTATAATATAAATGCAACTTTTTTTTGTGTTTATAAAATTCGTAATAAAAACAAAAGAAAAATAACACGTTACAATAAGTATATAAACGATAAAATTTGGTTAATTAAAGAACTTATTTTTTAAACATTATTAATATTTGTTTGTCCCTCAAATTTTTGGAGATTTCAGCAGGATATAAAATGTTAAATGTAAATAAATAAGAGCCACTTGCATATGCTGTTCTATTAATCCACCTTTTCGCCCATTAGTACTTTCTTCTCTAGAGAAGTATGAACATTAGGGCGGGTCTTTTTGTATGGATCGAAAAAAACGGAAAAATCGTATAGCAAAAACAAAATCTACAACAAATTCTAAGAAACTTTTCCAAAGAAACCATTGGTCTAAAATCAAACCCTATACCGCGCCTAACGACATGAAAATCCGTCCGTCCGTCTGTCTTTCTGTCTGTGTGAAACACGCTAACTTTCAAATGTTAGCGGAAGAATGAAAAATATATACGGCAAGCTGCTGAAGTGTGGCGTGTATATTTTTTATACTTTCGGTCCGATTAATACTAAATTTCAGCGAAATCTGTCCAGTGGTTCATAAGTTATAAGCAAAATGGGGAATTTCAGATATGTTTTAACCCGAACTCCCGTGTTTTAAAAAACACTAAACCCGCGTTGAAAAGAAATGGTAAGCCAAAAAAAATATTTTAAAAACTATTTTTGTCACTCTCAAAAACTAAAAAAAAATATTACACTCAAAAAAAATTACACTCAAAAAAATTTGCACCCGAAAAATTTTTTTTTTACAAAAATTAAAAAAAAAAAAATTTACTCAAAATAAATCAAATACTGATGTAAAAAAAATATTCAGTTATCAAACATTTTTATCAAACATAGCTTTTTTTTCTCTCCGATATGCAACTCTCCAAAAGTATCTATGTGTTTTTTTTTTTTTTTACGAAATATTATGATCCTCAATACCATACTTTTATTTACTAAGAAAAATCCGTTGCACCAGCTTCCCTTTGTAATTAACATACAAAGGCTTTGGAGGGAATTGAACCAACAACCCTGCACTTACTTTCAGAGTATCACGCTACATGTTAATATACTGCAGCCCAATATAAAATAAATAATGAATTAAAATTATCATGGATTAACGATAAAAGAAGCGATTTATTTTTTTTTTTTTTTTTTTTTTTTTTTTATTTATTTCTGCAACTAGTCAATTTTGACTATCTAGCAGATTATTTCTATTATAATTACAAAATTTATTTATTTTAATAATTTAAAAGTTCTTAAATATGTAGTATAAATGATATTAATTTTAAAATACCATAACTAATTTAGTGTCATTAGGTCGTGAGGTCTAATTCGCCTTAATCTTCTGGCCTGGCCGTTGATATTGTTGAGCATTTGTGCTTCAACATTTACGTGTGATGAAAGTCTATTGTAATGTGCGTGTGCTGATTTACTAGACGTTTCTCTTACAGTGTCGACGTGAAGATCTCTATGAAGATCCTTATTTCGAAGGTACCAGGGGGCATTTACAATACTTCTCAATACCTTATTCTGGAATCGTTGTATGATTTCCATATTTGTGGGCTTAGTACATCCCCATAGTTCAATACCATATGTCCAAACTGGTTTAATAACCTGTTTATATATTAAAAGTTTATTTTCGATGGATAGTTCTGATATTCTTCCAATCAACCAATTTAGATTTCTGAATTTAATTTCTAATTGTTCTTTTTTCTTTTCAATGTGTGATCTCCATGTTAGTTTTGAATCAAGTGTGAGACCTAGATATTTGGCACTATTTGAGTTAGGGATTTCCTGATTATTAAAGTATAGTTTTATTACTTCATCGTTTTTATTTGTAAAATTTACATGTATAGACTTCGAGTTATTTATTTTAATGCCCCATTTAGATGCCCACATAGAAATGTTGAGCACCGCAGGTTGAAGATATTTAGCAGCTTCTACAGTGTTTTGACCAACGGCCAAAATAGCAGTATCATCTGCAAACGTAGCTAATGTAGTATTTTGTGTTTGCGGAAGATCATTTGTGAACAACAGATATAGCAATGGTCCTAATATACTCCCCTGAGGTACGCCGGCCTTTATTTTTCTTAGGTCGGAATATTCATTTTCATATTTTATTTGAAAAAATCGATCTGCTAGGTATGACTTTAGCAGATTATAAAAGTTTTCTGGAAAAATTTCGGATATTTTTTTAAGTAGTCCTTCATGCCACACCTTATCGAAGGCTTGGGCTACATCTAGAAAGACAGCTGAGCAAACTTGTTTTGTTTCTAAAGCATTTTCAATAACATTTGTAATTCTATGAGTTTGTTCAATAGTTGAATGTTTTTGTCTAAATCCGAATTGATGGTTGGGTATTAGATTATTTTGTTCTATTATTCGTAGCATTCTTTTTTGTATCAGCTTTTCCAAAAGTTTTGACATTAAGGGGAGTAAAGATATTGGCCGATAAGAGGACACATCATATGGGGATTTACCCGGCTTAAGAATCATGATGACTGTTGAGACTTTCCAGTAAATTGGTATGTGTTGGAGATGAATAACTGCTCGCATAATTGTGGTGATGTAAACTAATACTTTATAAGGCACTTGTTTAAGAACCTCGGCGGTAATTAAGTCAAACCCTGGAGCTTTTTTATTTTTAAGTTTGTGAATTTCGTTCTTTACTTCATTGATAGTTATATCTTCTATTTGTAAACTTGGCAGAATAGTTTGTGTTGTTTGTATGCTACATGCAATTTCGTTTGGTTTAAAAGTATTTTCTAAATGATTTGCCAGAAGTATAACTTTATCCTTTTCTGTTCTTACCCATCTTCCATTGGAGTCTTTTAAGGGGTAAATTTGGTTTATTGGTTGTGTAAGACACTTGGTAGCTTTCCACAACGAGTGATCGTTATTATTATTTGGTGACAACTTTTTAAGGTAGTTATTTAGTGTTAAATTTTGATTTTCTTTAAGTTTACGTTTTAGTTGTTGAGATGCTCTGTTCAAATTATTTTTGTCTTCTGTTGATCTTGATTGATGCCATTTTTTTCTCAATTTTCTTTTTTTTTGTAAAAGAAGCTTTATTTCTGCAGAGTATTTAGGGCCACAAGGCTTGTTTTTGACTGCTGGTGTGCTAATCCACGCAGCTTCTTGTATTTGCTGGGTTAAGTGTAAAGTTGCACTTTCTAAATGGTTGATTGACATAATGTTCATTGGGACAGCAACATTATTATTTAAGGAGTAGCGAAAATAGCTCCAGTCGGTCCATTTATTTGAAAGTATTGGTGGATTTTCATTGGTTTTAATGGAGTGGCTTAAGGTCAGATATATGGGGGAATGATCCGAATTTAAATCGACACCCTCTTCAATTTTTAAATGATTCTTTGAGACATTTTTAGTCATAAAAAAGTCAATCAGATCTGGTGTTTTTGATGGATCTGTTGGCCAATACGTTGGCTTTCCGGTGCTCAGAAATTCACACCCAGTTTCTCTCGCAGAACGATATAGCTCGCGACCTTTAGTATTTGTGAGTCTGGAACCCCAAAAAGTATTTTTTGCATTAAAGTCACCGCCCATTATAAATTTATGTTTATGTTTCCTAATTAGAACATTAAAGTCAATACATTTAATATTATTTCTAGGTGGAATATAAACTGACGTAATAGATATCGAATCATTTGAAGTTTTTACGGTAACTGTGGTGGCTTGAAAAGCGAAAAGCGATTTATTAATAAAATTTCTTATTATAATTTTTCGTCTTTGGCGTTTTCATTGCAAATCAATCTTATTACTTATTTCTCCATTTCAGGTATTATGTCTAATATACTTGCCGGTCATAATCCCAAAAATTGTTCGAATTTATCCAGCGGCAATGTTTTACTAATTGTTTTATGTTATTGCAGCATATAGGTATATAAAACTATGTTTTCTTTACATCTGAGGTGTAGGGTATGTTCAGCAACTTTGTAGAAAATATTATGGCAAATATTTTTGTGGAACATATTAACCCTCTAACTCCCCCTCATAACGGTATTTTTTGACTCTATTCTCACAAATCGCAAGAAATACCGCGAAAGAGGGGGAGGGTGGAGATGAAATGTTCTACAAAAATGTTGCCAATAAAATTTTACTATATACCTCAGAGCATACTCAAACCCAAAAATTAACACAAACACCAAAAAAGAGTCAAGTTCTATGTTTTGCTTATGAAAAAAGGACGGACGGACAAATCTTTATGTCCTTAGGCGCGGTATAGGGTTTGATTTAAGAAACATGGTTTCTTTGGGAAATGTTCTTAGAATTTCTTGTAGATTATGTTTTTGCTATATGATTTTTGACAAAAAAAATCGACCCGCCCTAATGAACATTCATATTTTTTATGAGTCTTCTGTTTTTTAAACTATTTTTTTCGTTGGACTTTTATAATCATTAATTGTTGTCTCAAACTGCAAGTATAAAAAATTTCACATTATTTACGAGATATTTCTGATATTTAAACTATACAAGAGAATATTTTCAGAATCTGAGAAATTTCTGTACAAATTCTCAGAATCCAAGATAATATTTCTATACAAAACGTGTCAGAACCTGAGACATTTTTTTCTTAAAAAATTTCTAAGAATTTGAGATATTTTGCTATAGAAAAATTCTCAGAATCTTATATATTTTGTATAGAAAAAATTTAAGAATCTATTTTTTCTATAGCAAACATGTCAGAATCGGATCCATTTTTTCCATAAAAAAATTCTTAAAATCTGAGATATTTTGCTATAGAAAAACTCTTAGAATTTTAAATTTTTTTATAGAAAAATATAATAATCTATGATATTATCAGAATTTGATATATTTTTTCTATAAAAAAATTCCATGAATCTAAGATATTTTTTTATGGAAAAATTCTCAGAATCTAAGATATTTTTTTATGTAGAAAACTTCTCAGAATCTGCGATATTATTTCTATAGAAAAATCCTCAGAATCTGAGATATTTTTTCTATAGAAAAATTCTCAGAATCTGAGATATTTTTTTTATAGAAAATTCTTATAACCTGAGATATTTTTTTCTATAGAAAATTCTAAGAATCTGAGCGATTTTATCTATTAAAAAATTCTCAGTATCTGAGATATTTTTTCTATAGAAAAATTCTCAGAATCTAAGATATTTTTTCTATAGAAAAACTCTCAGAATCTGAGATAGGTTTTCTACAGAAAAATTCTCA
The DNA here is from genome assembly GCA_963921195.1 of Pegoplata infirma. Classification (NCBI taxonomy): domain Eukaryota; kingdom Metazoa; phylum Arthropoda; class Insecta; order Diptera; family Anthomyiidae; genus Pegoplata; species Pegoplata infirma. The sequence goes on from OY992538.1 coordinate 45,752,824, forward strand.
GAATCTGATATATTTTTTCAAAATCTTGGAAAATTAAAAAATTTTCGGAATCTGAAATAATTTTTCTGGTGAAAAATTCTCAGAATCTAAGATATTTTGTAATAGAAAAATTTTCAGATTCGAAGATATGTTTTTCTATATTAAAATTCTTAGAATCTGAGGTACTTTTTTTCTATAAAAAAATTCTTAGAATCTGAGATATTTTTTCTATAGAAAAGTTTTCAGAATCTAAAATATTTCTTATATAGAATAATTCTCAGAATCCGAAATATTTGTTCTATAGAATAATTTGCAGAATCTGAAATATTTTTTCTATAAAAAAGTTCTCAGAATCTGAAATAATTTTTCTATAGAAAAATTTTCAGAATCTGATACATTTTTTCTGCAGAAAAAAAATCTGTAAGAATCTAAAAACTTTTATTGAAATATTCCCAGAATCTGCACTCAAAATATTCTGTAAGTAAATTCAACTGAAAAAAAGTTTAAAACAATCGTTTTTTCTTTTAAAAAACGGACTACTTATATTTCATTTGAAACAACATAATTTTTCAGTTATTTTTAAACGTTAAAAAATGACTAGACATTCCGTAAAAACAAATGATATTTCAGTTATTTTAACTGTTTACATTTTTTTATTTTGTGAAGTAAAAATAAAATTTTTTGAATAACAAACTACAAAAACCGTACTTCTGTAAAATTATATGGAATAATCAGTCACAAATAATTTAACTGATAAAAATATTTTTCCGTAACTTTTGTAGTTTTTTGTTTTTACAACTGAATAAATCATTTAATATTTTATTTTCCTGGAAAAACAAACGATAAAACGTTTAAAACAACTTTAACTAAAAACTTTTTGAATAACCGTAAATAGTTACTGTAAAACTTTTCTAGGTGTGGTTAGGATTTAAAACATTATTTTCTGTAGATAAATTCTCATAATCTGAAAAACCTTTTTCCTTATTAAAAATATTCTCAGATTCTTGTATCCAGACATATTTGTAAAGAATAATTCAAAAGTCATTTGTGGTACTTACCTTTCTGATTTATAATTGCAAATCTTTAAGAAAAACATGCAATTAACAGTATACTATTTTTCTTAAATATTACGAATTTATAACAATCGGATCAGCTTCTTACAAATTTTACGTTGCATTTAAATTTTGAAACTATTGGTTAATATTTTCACTTTTTTTAAACTATATTTCTTTTTATTTTATGGGTTTTTCGCGTTATTTAAGTTTAATTGCGAGCACAACAAAATTTTCTGTTTATATTTTTATTTTATTTTGACAATTTTAAAATTGTTGAAAATTACGCATTTAATGTTTAATATCAAAAAATAACACTAAATGTTTACAATAAACATTAAATGTGTAATTTTAAAATTTTTGTGTTTATAATTTTATAAAAATATTTATAAATTCACAAAATACTATACAATGTGCGTAATAGCACATTGGCGATAGCCCAAATCGTAAGTTTTTTTTAAATTTTGGCTATAAAATCGCTAATTTTTATTATGCAGCCCTAATTTTTTGTGGAGACAATAATCCAGAATCAAACAAAAACAAATTTTGACATTTTGTATTTAAGGTGACGATATATGGGTCATTCCATGACAAAAAAAACACTCTAAAAACTCTAGTCTCAATTACGCAACTTTTAGCCATAACTCGAGATGTGATCACAATTCATTCTATTTTTTTTTTCAAATTTTGAAAATTTTACATTTATTTTTTTGACTGTTATGTATTTAATATGGTGCTCCAAAAAAAAAATAAGTTGTTAGATATTCACCGCAACTCCATTCAGATATATTTATTTGGATGTCAAAATAATTCTCACAAAATTTCAGAATAATTGGACATGTCTAAGGTGTGCTACATCGGCCATGATATTTAAAAACGAATTACACAGGGAAAAATATGATTTTTTTTTAATTTTCTCAATTTTTATACCCTCCACTCTAGTGATAGAGGGTATATATAAGTTTGTCATTCCGTTTGTAACACATCGAAATATTGGTCTAGGACCCAATAAAGTATATATACTCATGAGCCTTGATCGATTTTAAGTCGATCTAGCGTTGTCCGTCCGTCCGTCCGTCTGTCTGTCTGTCCGTTGAAAACACGCTAACTTTTGAAAGACTATATGGAGGCTCCTGAAGTTTGACATATATGTTGACAATTTACCGGGTCAGGGTGGTATTGCAATCCAGCCAAATCGGTCCAGTGGTTCAAAAGTTATGAGCAAAAGAGTAAATTTCGGCAAGAGTATTTTGCGAATTTACGAGATTAAAACCACTCTAACTTTCGAAAGACAATTCTGAGGGTGCTGAAACGTGTTATGCATCTTTGTCGTTCCCCAAGTCTGTTTGGTTTTAAATTTCAGCAAAATCGGTTCAGTGGTTCAAAAGTTATTAGCAAGGCTCTGAATTTCAGATTCTTTTCACCTTAAACTCTTGAAAACAAGTTTTAAAAGCATGGTGAAATACCAGTTTTTTTAAAACTTGTTGTTGTTTGTTTTCCTGCCGTGGGGTGCAGTTTAGTTGTTAGACAAGTAAATATTTGTTATTGTTTTGTTATTGTTAGTGTAACTGTATGTAACGGTGTATAGTAAGTATTTTTGGAAAAAAAAATCAAATAAATAATATGGATTAGTTTGTTTTTGGTTTTTAAAGAAGAGGGTGGTAAAATAAAAAGAGAGAAATATGTGAAAAAGTTTTTTTTTTTGTATTACCTTTATGTATAAAACAACAAAAATATTTTACAAAGTAATTTTGTTACTCAAAGAAATTGTACACTAAAAAAAATGTATACACTCAAAAAAATGTTACACTCAAAAAAATTTTTTTTTTTTTTATTTAATTATTTTTTTTAATGAAATGTCACACTCAAAAAAATGTTGACAGTCAAAAAAATTTTACACTCAAAAAAATTTGATTGATTAAAAAAAGTTCTACTCAAAATAATATATTTCTAATAACATATTTGTAATGCAATTTTTTTTTAGAAAATTACTATCAGATAACATTGTGGAGGGTATTCATAGATTCGACCAAGTCGAATTTAATTTTTCTACTTGTTTTAATTCAAATGGTTACAGAATTATGAATCAAACCGCTCTTCATACCACTTGATTAAGGAATACGAGTCCAATTTTAAATTATCTATTGAACACTCAAAAAAAAAACTTGTAAAACGCCTGGTAAAATGCCTTGTAATCCCGTTCTATCAATATTTACTTTGCTCAAACGAAAACTACAGTTTTATTGGTAATGTTACAAATTTATTTTCGTAATTGTATTCTAACATTTTTAAAGGTCATTTTACAAAAAAAAAAACTGTAATTTTACAACAAAATTTTTATTACGAGGATTCTAGTTGATTTGCAAAAAGAAACTGTTATTTTACAAAAAATTATGTTATTACGAGGATTTATATTGTTAACAAACAAACAAAACATTTTTTTTTGGAAATTTTCTATTTTTTTTTTTTTTTAATTTTCCAAGTCCCGGACAAATTTTTTTTTGTTTTTTTATTGCAAAAGATTAAAAAAAACGTTGACAAAATTTTTTACGAGGATTCTAGTTGATTTACAAAAAAACAGTTATTTTACAAAATGATTTTATTACGAGGATTTATGTTTAACAAAAAAAAAATATTTTTTGTAAATTTTCTGATTCCCAGACACATTTTTGTGCGTTTTAGAGTAAAGAATTATTAAAAAAGATTAAAAAAAAAATTTCATAAAATTTTCGATTTCCTAAAATTTTTGTTGAAAATTTTCCCAGACAAAAAAATTTTTTTAGGGAAAAAAACAATTTTGAATACAAAAATTCATTAACAATGCCTTAGGAAAAATTTTTTAAGATTCGTAAAAAACTTATTTTTACAACAAAAGTTATTATTACTTTTTTATTGGTAAATTTTAAACAATTTTTTTTGTAAATTTACAATTATTGCTTGTTAATTTACCATTTTTTTTAAACATATTTAACACTTTACTTGTAAATTTACCATTTTTTTATAATTTTTGTGGCTTCCCGAGTAAAAAAGTTCCTATATAGTTGTATATAATTTTATAAACATCATATATGATTAAATAGAATTATATAGAATTTGATGCGAAAAATGAGTCGATAAAACTATATAAAATTTGATCAATGTTTCATATATTTTGATAAATTTTTTATGTAATTTTATGCGAAATTTGGACCCCTATTTTTATATAATAATAGCAAAATTATATAATTAGATATAATTATATAAAAATATATAAAATTGTATAAAACTGTATAAAACTATATAAAGTTACATAAAATTATATCAAGTTTTATATAAATCATAAAATTTTGTTTTTATTATATATAATTATATATAATTTTATATAACTTTATATAGTTTTATACAGTTTTATACAATTTTATATTTTTTTATTTAATTATATCTAATTATATAAATTTGCTGTTGTTATATAAAAATAGGGGTCCAAATTTCGCATAAAATTATATAAAAAATTTATCAAAATACATGAAACATTCATCAAATTTTATATAGTTTTATCGACTCATTTTTCGCATCAAATTCTATATAATTCTATTTAATCATATATGATGTTTATAAAATTATATACAACTATATAGGAACTTTTTTACTCGGGTTTAAAATTATCACTGCCAAAAATTTGAAAAATTTAAACAATTTTTTTTGGTAAATTAACCATTTTTTTTTAATTTTTTTTTTTTTAATTTACTTTTTTTTGGTAAATTTACCATTTTTTTTAATATATTTACCATTTTTTCTTGTAAGTTTACAATTTTACCTACCTCCGAATAGAATAGCCTCGTAAAATCACGAGATTTTTTGGTAACTTTACAAGGTTTTTTTTTGAATGTAGTAACAATTTTTATACCCTCCACTTAGTGATAGAGGGTATATATAAGTTTGTCATTCCGTTTGTAACTCATCGAAATATCGATCTAACCCCATAAAGTATATATATTCATGATGCCCGATCGATTTTAAGACATTCTAGTGATGTCCGTCTGTCCGTCTGTCCGTATGTCTGTCTGTGGAAAATGCTGTCACGGACAAAATATTTATTAGAGATGACTGAAACTTAACATATTTATTGGAAGTTCTCCTGATATTGCATTTGAGCGATATCGGTCCAGCGGTTCAAAAGTTATGAACGAAAATGTTAGCACACCTCAAAAATTTCAGTACATTCAACATAACCTAAAAGTAAAAAATGCTTTAATTCGGCTTCTGGTTGAAATATGTGAACATAATGTAACACCAAATGGTATTTGAACAAGTACAAACATATTTTTTGACAAAAAGAGAAAAAAATCGCGGATTTTTTTTACCAAAATTTTTTTTCAAAATTTAAATTTTTTTTCAAACGTAATTTCCTCTTAAATAAAGTTTTTTACAATAATCTTTTTGAATTTGTGAAGGGTATCACTACATTCGGCAAGGCCGAATTTAACTTTTTTACTTGTTTATCCCTCAAGTTGCAGTGTACTATTTTTTTCAATTTCGCCATTTTTATCCAAAAAAAATTGAAGAGGTTCGGGTCCGAAATTGTGCGATTTGGCATCGGGTGCCCCCTTTATTGTTATTTCTTTATTTAAAATGTTGGCATCATATATGGGTTAATCAATAGAATGTTTTAGTACGTCTAAATACTCAAGTTATTATATGTTCTTGGTAAGTTTTATAACAAGAATACCTTTAATGCAAAATAAATTTAAATACGAGTCTAGAGTATAATGCAACCAAAAATACTGCATGTATGCCATACAGTTTTGTAGTATATGACAACTGCATTTTACATGTACAGCATAAGATTTAGTTAAACAGTGTGGGGAAAATAAAAAGGAAACTATAAATTAGCCCATATCTGTGAACCGAGAAAGGTCTATTTAATATTTTGCTAATTTAACGAACTTTGTTTACACTATCCTTCGAAAATTTGATAATTTTCGATTGCTTCTGGGACATCCGATTTTTTTATCATAAGAATTCATTAGAGAATACTGTTGAGATCCATATATCAAATGTTCAGATTCTTATAACCCAACTGTGTTTAATTCCACATGCATTTTATATTTTACTCTTATTTCGCTCATCACTGTATATTCATTTGCATTTAGGCATAGTGTTAAAACCACAAGGGTACATATTTAGTATTTTGCATACATTTAGTTTAGTTTTATTTGATATTTACTGGTCAAAATATCAATAGTATGAGTAAAATACTGATGTGGATAATTCAAATAAATAGCATTTCAATGTATGAGTATTTAATATGTATGTGTGCGAAATAGGATTTGTAAAGGTTAGAGTTTATATATGTATTAGCTGTTTTCACTGTTTGTAGCAAACAGTTTTGCCAAACTAGCAAGTTGGAGTTTTTATAAAAAAAAATCGTGATTGCAATTTGTGTTTAAAAAAACAACGAATTTAGTTATTATTTTTTTTTTATTAATTCCATTAAAATTTTTTTTAAGATATCGACTTTTTTAATGGTCAAAATAAATTGAAAATTTCTTAATTTTTTTTTAAAATATTGCCAAACTGACTACTTAACACCAACTTGGAATAAAAGGCTGAAAAGTGGTATGCAAGTTGCATTTAATACGTACTACAACATATCCAAAAATGAAATATATCGAAAGGGGTCGGGTCGGAAAGTGTGCCATATGGCATGGAATGTCCAATGCGTGCTTTATGGGGTCCCCGACCGATATTTTGATGCGTTAGATACGAAATGACAAAGTGAGTACACCCCCATGCTGTAGTTGGAGGGTATAAAAAATTGATTGTCATAATTAGAATTCCAAATATTTATAATTTTTTATTTTATTGGCAAAAGTTTTGTCGGGGGTTTTACTCTGAGTAGGCATGGAAGTTTTGTAATCATTATAACTGCATTGTGTGAAGTCCACTAATTTAATAATGTCGTTATATTTAAAATATATACATGAAAATACCTATAGGTATAGATGTATGTGTAAATGCACTCAACCATCTTGTAAATAAATACATACACACTTAAACACTTATGAATAATTAAAGACTTCTTTATGGTTACTACAACTACAATATGATGATGACAAGGGATACAATTATCATACGCTAGTTTGAGTACAATAGTATGTGAATAATTCACATCATTTAATATTAATATATTGTGTAAAGACATCTTAAACTCCCTGTATGCTATTATCTTACTTTGGTGAATTTTTAACAGAAATTGAAAATTTACATTATGATTTTTTATAACCTCCATCGTTATACACACTTTGTCATTCAGTGTGTAACTCATCGAAATGTCGGTCGAGGATCCCATAACTTCTTTATATTATGGACTCGAATTATTATTGGCACGAATAAGTCTTATGGTTAAAGGCTAGTTATTTCCGTAAATGGTCAGAATTAGACCAGTCCTTCTTGTAGTCTCTTACAAAACACCCTCCCGATATTCACAAAAATCTTTTTTTAAAAAGGTTTAAATTTACTGTTTTTAAGAAAAGTATGTACCATGATGGATTTTTTATAAAAAGTACCAAAGTGTAACTTTTTGATAAAAAGTACCAAAATATTACTTTTTATCAAAAAATTACTTTTTTATAAAAAGTTCCAAATAGTATATTTTTTGTAAAAAAAGTACCAATAACAAATTTCAATAAATTTCCATAATTTTAAGAAAAGGTTTGTCAATTGAACAATATGAAATAAATTTTTTGTAAAGATCCAGAAGATAAATAAAAACAGCATGAAACGAAATGAAATGGAAAAGGAAAATTCAGTAGAGTGGGGAATGAAATAGAATGGAAAAAGGAACGACATAGAATTTTTATTTTTTTTTTCAAAATTTTTGTTTTTTTACGTACTATAAAAAAAAAAAAATGAAGTTTTAAAATTTATACATATCTCATTTTTGCAAATGTTTGTACTCTTTGATTTTTTGAAATTTTTTTGTGTAACCCCAGTAGGAAAATGTGTCACTGAGGAAATTTCCACAGTGATTCCTTGAGGAAATGTCTTCAGGTTCTGAGAAATCATAGGTAATCCTTGATGACATATCCTAACATTGTCAGCACTGAATGTTTGCTTTAAGTGTATGGACAATTCCTCTAAGACGTCTTAAAGGAAATGTCTTCAGAATTGCAGTATATTAAATTAGAATTTTAAATCAAGAAAAAGATGGCAATATTATCGATTTAATTAAAATAAAATCAAATTCCAACAAGTAAAATAAAAGTAATAAATAGACAAACAATTTTAAAAATAAAGTTTGGAACAAGTAGTTAGGTGTGGGACTAATAAACTGGAGGTTCCAGGTTCAAATCCAGTTGGGACTAAAAAAGGCGAAAAGTTTTTTCTAAATATGAGAAATATAATTTATAAAGGAAAATGGATAAAAGTAAAAATTAAAGGAAATACGAAATTTTTTTGTATTTTCGCATGACCTATGTCAGACATTTCCCTAAATAAGTCTTAGGTGACATGCCCCAGAAGGTCAGCCCTGACCACTGCTGACTTTGAGTGAGGACATTTTGAAAATTTGTATGAAACTGTCCTCAACCCAGTACATAGAGATGTCTTGTGTATGTCAGGTGTGACTCTGACATGTCACCGCTCCGTCACTGAGGATGGCTCGAGGACGTTGCCAACTGGGACACTTCTATTGATTCTACACTAAGAAAATTATGTCATTAACTGTTTGTAGGTTATTTTAAAAAGTAATCAGTAAAGTTATTTTAAAAGAAAAATCATTAATTTCATTATGGACTTCTTATTTTCTACTGTTTCTGTAGTTTAAAAAAATAATTTACTGTATTAAAAACGAATTTTCTGTTACATTTAATTTCGGCAGTAAAAAATTTCTTCTATAGTTTTACTGTTTTTCAATACAAAATAACTGAATATTCACTAGTTTTTTAATGTTTTGGTTAGTCATTAAATTAACATTTAAAATTGACTGTATTGTGTTTTTATTTTAAAAGAAAAAACACTGGAATGGTTTTAAAATTAAAGTTCATTTGTTTTAAGTGAATATTCACTGGAATTTACCTACATAATTTTTTGAGTGTACAAATTTTTTGGCCAGGAAGATCGTGGGATAACGATTATAACTATTTTTTAAAATATTTTGTAAAAATTTTATTGTAATTTTCCAATCTTAAAATCATTTCTATTGCTCCAATGGTGCGTCATAGAGGGGTCATTTACAAGACCGACCCCCATTAATTTTTACGTATAAACATTTCTTTGGAACAAACTAATACCTTTAGGAAGTGGAGATAGGGCGTAGGTGTGTTTTACAAAAATGTTGGTGGGTAATAATAAATGGGGGTCGGTCTCACTAATGACCCCTCTCGGACGCATCATTGGACCGGTAGAAGCTGATTAAATAAAACAAATTTACAAAAAATAAAAAAAAAATGTATGGGGACCCCTTAATTGTTAAAGATAGTGGGTAGGTGTGTTCTGAGAAAATGTTTGGACTAAAAAAATATTGTGGGTCGGTCATACATTTCATTGCTCTAAGGGCACTCTTAAGGCATTTAGAGCTGTTGGAGCAAATTTCAAAAAAAACGACATTTTGTGTGGGAGCCCCCTTAGAAATTGGAGATAGGGTATTAAATAGTTCCGAATAAATGTTTAGACGTAAAAATTAATGGGGGTCGGTCTTGGAAATTACCCCTTTATGACGCACCATTGAAGCAGTAGAAATGATTTTAACATTGGAAAATTACAATAAAATTTTTTCAAAAAATTTAAAAAATAGTAATAATCGTTATCCAATGATCCAACTGGGCAAAAAATTTGTAGAATCTATAGAAGTTTTACACAAAAAAATTTCAAAAAAATCGAAGAGTACAAATATTTTCAAAAATGAGGTTTAAATTTTAAAACTTAAAAATCGCATGAAAGAGCGCTTTTAAGAATTTTTTGGGATTTTTTTTTTAAAAGTACGTAAACAAACAAAAATTAAATTTGGACCATTGAAGTAGTTATGAGTAAAATAAATTTGAGTAAAGGAACCAACTACCAATTTTTAAAAATTCGATATCTATTTCGGTTTGAGTCCCATATTAATTATTTCTGAGAAATAATTATTTTTGTTGTACAATGAGAAAATCTGAAAAAATTTAATTGACAACACAGGCTAAGTGGAGATGTGACAGCTTTCGGAAGAAGCCACCCTTCCTTCGTCAGCACTCTTCGATTGTCACTGTAGGTGTGTAAGATTAAGATCAGCTATTTAAACGTACATTAAGGCGAAAAAGGTGACGGGAATTATATCACATTTCATTACCCATATGTTACGTTTAGCACGAACTTAATGAATCTATTTTTAACTTTTTCTAACACAGTTGTAAATTCTTACACTGTAGTAGATTTTTTCAGAGTTGCAACCCTTAGTAGGACTTTTCAAGTCTTGAAAAATGTCCGTTAGGTTTGAATTTATATTTCGTATTTCTAATTCTTAGAAATATTACTAAATTGCATTGTACCTTATGAGTTGAGTTTTAATTCTGTTTTTATATATTGTTGGACTTTATATTTTATAACTGAAATTTTTGATTTATTTCGGTTTGGGTCCATATTAATTATTTCTGAGAAATAATTATTTTTGTTGTACAATTTTTGTTGTCAATTAAATTTTTTCAGATTTTCTCATTGTACAACAAAAATAGTTATTTCTCAGAAATAATTAATATGGACTCAAACCGAAATAAATAAAAACTTCAGTTATAAAATATAAAGTCCAACAATATATAAAAACAGAATTAAAAAAATTCGATATCTTTTGAACGGTTCATCAAAAAAATCTGAAAATTTGCCACGAAGAAGTTTTAGAAGGGTACTAAAAACTGTAAACAAATTGGGAAAATCTAAAAAAAAAAACAAGTAGAAAAGTTAAATTCGACTTTGCCGAATCTATGAATACCCTCCACAATGCATTTTTTAAAGGGTAGTACATTTTTTAACTTGAAAAAATTAACAATTTTGATTAGAAATATTTTATTTTGAGTAAAAAACTCTTTTTTTTCATTTAAAAAAAAAAAAATACAATTTTTTTTTTTTAGTGTAAAATTTTTTTCGAGTGTAATGTTTTTTTTACTGTAAAAATATTTCTGAGTGAATGCACGTACGTATGTACAGAAAATATTGTAATTTTTGTAAAAAAAAAAAAAAACTAAATTTTTTTTGTGTACATTTTTTTTGAGTGTAAAATTTTATTTTGAGTGTAAAATTTTATTTTGAGTGTAAAATTTTTTTAGAGTGTAAAATTTTTTTCGAGTGTGGTTTTTAAGTTACCAATGCTTTTAAAACTAAACAAGTTTAAAAAGCATTGCTTAAAATTTAAACAAGTTTGAAAAGCATTGTTTAGTTACCACCAATGCTTTTAAAACTTGTTAAAACACGTGGCATTTTAGATGAAACTAATTTGAAATTCAGGGTTTTTTTGCTTATAACTTTTGAACCACTGGACCGATTGAGCTGAAATTTAAAACCAAACAGACCCGGCAAAGATACATGCTAAGCTTCAGTAGTCTCAATATTGTGATTCGAAAGTTATCGTGTTTTTATCTCGTAAATTCGCGAAATACCCTTGCCGAAATTTACTCTTTTGATCATAACTTTTGAACCACTGGACCGATTTGGCTGGATTGCAATACCAACCTGACCAGGTAAATGACAAACATAGATGCCAAACTTCAGTAGCCTCTGTGAAGTCTTTCAAAAGTTAGCGTGTTTTCTACGGACGGACAGATAGACAGACGGACGGACGGACATCGCTAGATCGACTTAAAATCGATCGAGGATCATAAATATATATACTTTATGGGGTCCTAGACCAATATTTCGAGGTGTTACAAACGGAATGACAAACTTTTATATACCCTCTATCACTAAAGTGGAGGGTATAAAAATTTCAAAGTGTCCGATATGACATGGAATGCCCCATATGTAAATATTTACAGTTTCTACAGATTATATTTGTTATGAGGATCCAATGGCTCCACGGACTAAAATGATCGAATTAAGCTCAAATTAATTTCACCATCTGACAGCCAATATTAAAAATGAACCTGATGATATATGTCTGAAAGTATAGATCAAAAGGAGCAAGACTGCATTTACAGTTTTTCATTTCGTGATTCTGTTTCATTTTAAAAAATTTTTAATGAAATTGAAGGACACATTTTTGAATGGACATAACTTACCTCCTTTCTCCTGATATGTAAAAATTATAAAATAGAAAAATTAGGGTAGATCCCCCTCTTTCATATGCTCTCAATAGTGGCATCCTAAGACAAGTACATTAAATATAATAAAAATAAATATAAAATTAAATCCTCTAAAACTTTGAAATCCTTTGGAAGCAAAGAGGATGACGAAATGAAAAACTGTAAATGCAGTTTTACTACGTTTAGTCTCTAGTTTTAAACAAAATATTATTCATTTCGTGTTCAACGACTTTTTTTTTAATTTTTTCGGATGGTGTAGGTAAAGAAACAATCAGTTGATTTGTAACGTAATATTAAAGGTTTTCTAATTTATTTTTGCATATATTCCGATAGCTCTTGTTCTATTCTTCACACAAAAATTCTGAAAATTTGCAATTAATTCTGCATATAAAATTAATAAACATGCAACTTAACATAAAACAATTACTACATCCGTTGATAAACCACACTCATGACAAGTTATGTTAATAGCTGCATTTATCATTAAAATTTATTTAACCTACTTCCCATGGCCCAAAGGAAATACTGCAATCATTTGATGTTCTTATAAAGAAAATTACAAGAAAATGATCTAAGATATGGCAACACTTTGAGGCATTTCTTTTCATGTTGTTTGAAAACAACAACCTGTTTAAATAATGAATATTGTATATTCAGAAACCATTGTATTTGTATGTTCTGTATGTTTGCCAGTCTTTGTTCATTGTCTTGGTATTGTCGTGAATGTATTTTACAATACATGTAAGTAAAATAAATTGGTCGGCATAAACATCATCCAATAGTTTAACAATAACAAAAAAAAAAAGGAAAAAGGAAAGACGAAGAAAAGCATCAGCTTAAATATCTACACTAGAGTGGTATTTTTTTTTTGTATGGAAAAATTTTTTTTGCCGAATTTGAACGTGCGGGAAAATTTTCATTCTCTGAGGCCTAAAATTTGTGTGGTACAAATTAGGGGTCAATCAGATTAAATTAAAACGGCGACCACAGTTGTGTATTTTTGAAAAAAAAAATAAATAAATGCGCGACCAAATTTTTATTAATTTTGATGCGCTGAACTCAAAAAATTTTTAAAATCGCACAGAAAAAAATATGGAGAAAACAAATTTAAGTAATCACTTGTTTAAATTTAAAAACAATTATTGAGTAATTTTTTAATTGACGCAATTAAAAATTTACTTAAAAATTTTAAAAACAATTTAAATAAATAATTTAATAAAAATTTAATAGTTTTTTTATTTTCTCTCATAGTTTTTTGAAATCTAATTTAGTTTATATGTATATGAAATCTCGTTTAGTTTATATGTATATGTATATGAAAGTTTGTAATGGTCTTTTTTTGAGGATGTTTATTCTGGCTCGAGGTCATTATTTTCTTTACTAATTAAAACCATGATATTCTCATAATTTTCAAGAAAATTCTTTTTTTTTGTTTTTTTTTTTGTTTTAAATTTATTTATGTTGGTCATTTTTGCAAGACGTAATCGACACGTGTTTCGGAATTTGTCAAATTCCATTGTCAAGATTATTTAGCAAAAAATAGAAACGATTTACTACAAAGTAGCAAACAAGTCTAATGACAAATCGTTTGTGCAAAAACTAAAATATTAATACATATTCGCCTCTATTCACAACGAGAATTAGAAAGACGAAGAAATTGTACCAAACTAATAAGGCAACGATTGTCAATAACCAACAAAAATATTTAAAACAATTTTACATACGATAGTATGCAAAAATGACCAACACTAATAAATTTAAAACAAAAAAAAATAATTTTCTTGAAAATTATGCTATGAGAATATCATGGTTTTAATAAGTAAAGAAAATAATGACCTCGAGCCAAAATAAACATCCTTAAAATATTATATTTTAAAGGTCGAATAAAACAATTTTAATTTTTTAATGAAAATAAATCAGAGTTTGTAATCGTCTTTATAAAATTTTCCTATGTTTTTGAGACATAAATATGTTTGGTAAAGTTTGAAAAAATAACTTTTTGGTTTTTTTTTTTTGTAAAAAAATTTGAAACTTCCTTAAACTTAAAAAAAAAAAAATTACATTTTGAGTAAATTTTTAATTGTGTCAATTAAAACTTTACTCAAATTTTTTTTTCGAAAAATTAAATAAATTTTTATTAAAAATTTACTCAATACTATTAAATTGTTCACTGGTGCAAAATTGAGTAATTTTTTACTCAATATTATTAAAAATTTACTTAAATATTTTTTTATTTTTTTCTGTGCGGTTCAAATTTGCAAAAAATTGTGTTTTTTGGGTTTTTAGAAAATGTTCACCAAAAACTCTAAACTTTGATGGTACACTAAAAAAAAAACCTTGTAAAGTTACCAAAAAATCTCGTGATTTTATAAGGCTATTCTCGTAAAATATGACGTAGGTAAAATTCTCGTAAAATTACGAGGATTTCCTCGTAATTTTGAATGCGCCAAAATTTGGTAAAATAACCAATTTTATTGGTAAAAATATTGGTTTAAAACCGGAAAAATAAAAAAAAAATGGTAAACTTACAAGAAAAAATGGTAATTATGTTTAAAAAAATGGTAAATTTACAAACCAAAATGGTAAGTTTACAAAAAAAAATTGTTAAACAACATAAATCCTCGAAATAAAATCATTTTTGTAAAATAACTGTTTATTTTTGTAAATTAACTAAAATCCTCGTAATAAATTTTTCAAAATATTGTTAACTTTTTTTTTAATATTTTTCAATAATAAAAAAAAAAAAAAACAACAATATAAATCCTCGTATAACAAAATTTTTGAAAAATAACAGTTTTTTTTTGTAATTCAACTGAATCCTCGTAATAAAAACTTTGTTGTAAAATTACAGTTTTTTTTTGTAAAATAACCTTTCAAAATGGTAGAATACAATTACGAAAATAAACTTGTAAAATTACCAATAAAACTGTAGTTCTCGTTTGAGCAAAGTACAAGATTTTTTGTTAAAAAACAAGGAAAATTGTTAAATATTGGTAGAACGGGATTACAAGGCATTTTACCAGGCGTTTTACCAGGTTTTTTTTTGAGTGTAGGGCGCCATATGGTAAAATGTTCTGATTTGGCTCAAATTAAGTTTAAAAACTTTTAATTTTTTTTTTAACCATCAATTTTTTAGAAATTTTTTGTCAAATTTTAAATGTCGGTACTTCAAAAGCCGCTCGACTTATTTCAGAAATTTTGATATCAGGAAAACGAAATTCTTATTCATGCCAAAATTGATAAAACTAATGTTTCGCAATTTGTTTTTTTTTTTTTAATTTTTTTATTTTTTAAATATTTAAAATATTAATGGGAATTTTCCAAAAATTCAGAACTTAGATCACAGAACGCCACGGGTTTCAAATGATCGATTTGGCTGAACTTAATTTTAACTGAAAGTTTGTCTCAAGCTCTATTAAAAGGTCAAGGAAAATTTTTTGGAGTTTTTTCTTTTTAAATTTCATGACCGTAAAAATTGGCATTTTTTGAAAATTTCAAATGGCAATATCTCGAAAACCTTTCGACCGATTTTATTACTTTTTTTTTAATATTCGTGTTCAGCACATCAAAATTAATAAGTACACTCAAAAAAAAACCTTGTAAAGTTACCAAAAAATCTCGTGATTTTACAAGGCTATTCTCGTAAAATATGACGTAGGTAAAATTCTCGTAAAATTACGAGGATTTCCTCGTAATTTTGAATGCGCCAAAATTTGGTAAAATAACCAATTTTATTGGTAAAAATATTGGTTTAAAACCGGAAAAATTAAAAAAAAAAAAATGGTAAATTTACAAACCAAAATGGTAAGTTTACAAAAAAAAATTGTTAAACAACATAAATCCTCGAAATAAAATCATTTTTGTAAAATAACTGTTTATTTTTGTAAATTAACTAGAATCCTCGTAATAAATTTTTCAAAATATTGTCAACTTTTTTTTTTAATATTTTTCAATTAAAAAAAAATACAAAAATATAAATCCTCCTATAACAACATTTTTGTAAAACAACAGTTTTTTTTTGTAATTCAACTAGAATCCTCGTAATAAAAACTTTGTTGTAAAATTACAGTTTTTTTTTGTAAAATAACCTTTCAAAATGATAGAATACAATTACGAAAATAAACTTGTAAAATTACCAATAAAACTGTAGTTCTCGTTTGAGCAAAGTACAAGATTTTTTGTTAAAAAACAAGGAAAATTGTTAAATATTGGTAGAACGGAATTACAAGGCATTTTACCAGGCGTTTTACCAGTTTATTTTTTTGAGTGTATTGTGTTTCGCAAGACATACACACAAAAAAATGCCTGCGAACTTTGTACTCTTGCCCAAAACATTAAATCATGCTAATGTTTTGCGGAAGATTTGGGTGTACTTGCCCAAAGCAAAATTTTTTTTTAGAAAAAATAATGTTTTATTACTTTGCTGTTCCATGCAAAACGAATTAAAATATCTGTTGAGGACCCCATTAAAAAACCAAAAGAGCTGTACATTTCGTAAATGAGTGCAAAAATAAGTGCAAAAAAGTGTTTCTACATTTTGGAGAGTATTAAAGATTCGGCACCAAATAATATAACACTCTCACTTGTTTTATGTACATTTGATACACAAATGGAAAATTTTTATACGAAAAGCTTAGACTTGGTGAAAAAGTAGTTTTGGTAAAAAAAAATGATTTTTTCACGAAATACAAAATTATGTTAAAAAAAATTTAATGAACCCAAAATTTTTGGTAAAAAAAAATTTGATGAAAAAAACTTTTTGATGAATTTTTTTGATGAAAAGAAAAATTTTTTGATGTAAAAAAAATTTATCAAAAAAATATATTTTTGGTGAGAAAAAATTTGATAAAAAAGTTTGAAAAAAAAAAAATAAAATAGTAAATAAATGAAAAACAAGTAGAAAAGTTAAATTCGACTTTGCCGAATCTATGAATACCCTCCACAATGCATTTTTTTAAAGGGTAGTACATTTTTTAACGTGAAAAAATTAACAATTTTGATTAGAAATACTTTATTTTGATTAAAAAACTCTTTTTTTGTAATTTAAAAACAAAAATTACAATTTTTTTTTTTTGAGTGTAAAATTTTTTCGAGTGTATTTTTTTTTTTACTGTAGAAATATTTCTGAGTGAATGCACGTACGTATGTACACTACACTGGGTCGACCATAAAGGAGAAAAAAAAGTTCCCATTGTGCGGGCTTAATTTTAAAGCTTACCTCGAAAAAGTTCCATAGCCAAAATATTAGATTTTTAGGTCGCGATTTGGTACCGCCGAAATCGTTTTTTGTTCATAGCTTTGTCAGTTGATGTCCGATCGTTTTAAAAAAAAAATTGTTAGAAAGTCCTCAGCGAGTACTAAAGTTGACTCATATCTAGTTTTAACCTCAGAGGTCATCTTCTTGTTATGATTGTTAGTTTCTCATCTTTCTACCCACTTAAGTGATTTTTAATTTTCCATTAAATTATAGCACTAAAAAATTCATGAAATTCTTCCCTTGGAAGTATCCAGTTAAATTTATTAACAAAAAAGTTACATTTGATTTAAGATTTTCATATACAATATAAAGAAAATTAGAAAAAACACTTGTTATTATGCCTTTAAACTACCCAGTTGGCAACGTCCTCGAGCCATCCTCAGTGACGGAGCGATGACATGTCAGAGTCACACCTGACATCCACAAGACATCTCTATGTACTGGGTTGAGGACAGTTTCATACAAATATTCAAAATGTCCTCACTCAAAGTCAGCAGTGGTCAGGGCTGACCTTCTGGGGACATGTCACCTAAGACTTCTTTGGGGAAATGTCTGACATAGGTCATGCGAAAATACAAAAAATGTTCGTATTTCCTTTAGTTTTTACTTTTATCCATTTTCCTTTATAAATTATCTTTGTCATATTTAGAAAAAACTTTTCGCTTTTTTTAGTCCCAACTGGATTTGAACCTGGAACCTCCAGTTTATTAGTCCCACACCTAACCACTTGTTCCAAACTTTATTTTTAAAATTGTTTGTCTATTTATTACTTTTATTCTACTTGTTAGATTTTGATTTTATTTTAATTAAGTCGATAATATTGCCATCTTTTTCTTGGAAATTAAAGAGTTGCCCAGATTTAAAATTCTAATTTAATATACTGCTATTCTGAAGACATTTCCTTTTAGAAGTCTTAGAGGAATTGTCCACACTCTCAAAGCAAACATTCAGTGCTGACAATGTTAGGACATGTCATCAAGGATTGCCTATGATTTGTCAGAACCTGAAGACATTTCCTCAAGGAATCACTGTGGAAATTTCCTCAGTGACACATTTTCCAACTGGGTATATTTAATTTTTTTAGTTTGTATTTAAATACATACGAACAAGTGTTTTAAATCTTTTTCTATGGAAATTTAAAATTGAATGTAACTTTTTTGTTAATTAATTTAAGAGGGTACTTCTAAGGGAAGAATTTCATGAATTTTTTAATGCTATAATTTAATGGAAAAATAAAAATCATTTAGGTGGGTAGAAAGCTGAGAAACTAACACTCATGACACGAAGATGAGCTCAGAGGTCAAAACCAGATATGGGTCATATTTAGTACAAGCGGAGGACTTTCAAACAATTTTTTTTTTAAAACGATCGGACATCAAATGACAAAGTTATGAACAAAGAACGATTTCGGCGGTACCAAATCGCGACCTTAAAATCTTATATTTTGGCTATGGAACTTTTTCGAGGTAAGCTTTAAAATTAAGCCCGCACAATGGGAACTTTTTTTTTCGACCCGGTCTAATGTACACAAAATATTGTAATTTTTGTAAAAAAAAAAAACTAATTTTTTTTGTGTAGTTTTTTTTTTTTTGAGTGTAAAATTTTTTTTTGAGTGTAAAATTTTTTTTGAGTGTAAAATTTTTTTCGAGTGGTTTTTAAGTTACCAATGCTTTTTAAACTAAACATGCTTAAAAACCATTGCTTAAAATTTACACAAGTTTAAAAATCGTTGTTTAATTACCACCAATGCTTTTAAAACTTGTTAAAACACGTGGCATTTTAGATGAAACTAATTTGAAATTCAGGGTTTTGCTTATAACTTTTGAACTACTGGACCGATTGAGCTGAAATTTAAAACCAAACAGACCCGAGGAACGGCAAAGACACATGCCAAGCTTCAGTAGTCTCATTATTGTCTTTCGAAAGTTATCGTGTTTTTATCTCGTAAATTCGCGAAACACCCTTGCCGAAATTTACTCTTTTGCTCATAACTTTTGAACCGCTGGACCGATTTGGCTGGATTGCAATACCAACCTGACCAGGTAAATGACAAACATATGTGCCAAACTTCAGTAGCCTCTGTAAAGTCTTTCAAAAGTTAGCGTGTTTCGACTTAAAATCGATCGAGGATCATAAATATATATACTTTATGGGGTCCTAGACCAATATTTCGAGGTGTTACAAACGGAATGACAAACTTATATATACCCTCTATCACTAGAGTGGAGGGTATAAAAATTTTGATGAAAAAAAAATTGATGAAAAAAAAAAATATGAAAAAAAAAATTGATGAAAAAAAAATTTGATTAAAAATAAAATTTATGAAAAAAAAAAAATTGATAAAAAAAATTTTTGTTGAAAAATAATTATGTTACTTTTTATTCACCAGCTGGTGAAAAATGGTTTTATTCACCACGAGGTGAATTATTATCCAAGTTACAAACCCAAGTTATTAAAATTTTTTGTTTTAAGCAAATTAAAATAGTAATTTTTTTGGTTTAAAGTTTCCTTTATTAAGCTATTTGGGCCTATTGTTGTTGATGTAAATAAAACAAATTAATTACATATTTTTCCCGACGTTTCGTCGATTTTTTGTCGATTTTTTCAAGGGAATTCGTCTATTTAATAAATAAAACATAACATTAATACAAATTCAATACAAAAAACAATTAACTTACTTACTTATTCCTGACCTCTTCTACCTTGCAGTGTAGAGGTAGAAAAAAAAAAAAAAAAAAAAAAAAAAAAACAATTAAAACTTACAATAATCTGGGATTATATCACATTTAAATAAATTTTGATTAATTTTAAACTAACAAAAACATAAAACATAAATTTGAACATTTAATACAACACGGCTTAGTTTAATATCACAGTTTAAAATTATTTGTATCGTAATGCAACGCTGTAGCTGGCGTTTATATTATCTGTGTCTTCTTTGTGGTTCATTGTTTTGTGTATTTGTTGCTGAATACGAAGGCTCTCTATTGTATATCGTTTTCTCTCAGCACTTTCAATGTCTAATACTTTCACGTTGTCAAAATTTGGTTTGTGAGAGGTGTTCATGATGTGTTGAGCTAATGCAGTGGATTCTTTTTGTTTTAAAATGTCTGTTTTGTGTTCGTTAATTCTGGTTTCTAAATTTCTTTTGGTAGTGCCTATATAAATTAGATTGCAGTTTTCATTATCTGTTCCATCACATCCAATTTCGTAAACAACATTGCATTGTTGTTCTTTCTTTATTGGTGCTTTTACCTTAGAGAAAATTGAACTTAATGTTTTGTTTGCTTTGTAAGCAAAACATATGTTTTCTGATTTTATTGTTGTTCTTATATTCTTATTGTCCGTGATCCCAGGGATGTATTTTACACTGTAAAATTTTTTGCTGGTATCTTCTGTGTTATTATTAGTGTTGTTTTTATTATTATTAATTTTTCTGCTCACATCGTCAATTAAATTACTGACTAATTTTCTTGGGAAACTGTTGTTGACTAGAATTTCTGTAATTTTATTAATGTTTTTTGTGTGGAACTGTTTGTCGCTGATATTTAGTACTCGAAAAATAAGATTTTTGGCTGTGTTAATGATTTGAGATCTTGGTTGTGTTGAATTAAAGTTGATGATTCTCCCTGACGCAGTTTCCTTGGAGAACCAGTCTATTGTGATAGTACTATTATTTCGGAATAGCTTAGTATCCAAGAACGCAATTTCATTTTTTGTTTCCATTTCGATGGTAAACTGAATTTTCTGATGATATTTATTAAGGGTGTTTAGGATTTTATCTTTATCATTAATATTTATGATTGCCAGGATATCATCTACATATTTTACTATGTATTTAATAACTATATTTTCCCTTTTTAATTCTGAAATTACTTCTTCAATTAAATTGTCTAAAATAATATCTGCAATGGTTGGGGAAAGTGGGTTACCCATTGGCATTCCATATACTTGATTGTAAATTTTTTCGCCATACATAAAATAATTATTGTCTACAAGACAAAATTGTAGAATTTTTAGAAATTTTGACCTTGGAATTTGTGTGTGTTCTTTAATTGTTGTCCATTTTTCCATTATGTTCTTTATTCCTAAATGTACAGGAATATTGGTAAATAAAGAAATAACATCGAACGACACCATTACTTCCCCCTGGGCTAAACTGATATTTTTAATTTGTTCAATCATCTGAGTTGAGTTTTTTATGTTGTAATTTTCGGATACAATATGTTTTAAAATTTGTCCTACATGCTTTGACAATTCATAACATGGAACCTGGACCGAGGAGACTATTGGTCTAAGAGGGACACCAGGTTTGTGAATTTTGGGTAGTCCATAAATTCTTGGTACGTTTGCGGCTGAGCAAAGTAGTTTACGTTTTTGTACCATATCAATATTTCCATTTTTATATAAATCTGATATAATGTTGTTGTTGTCTCTTTGTAATTTTGTGGTTGGATCTATTCTCAAATTTCTGTACGTACTTTTGTCTTCTAACAATTTTTTTTGTTATATTTTTCTTGTTATATTTTTCGTTAATTGTTAGCTTATGTAGTCAAACTGAGGTGGCGTCCTGCAACTTTTTTAAAATTAGACACCACCCTAAAAACATTATCATGTTAAAAACCAAAAGAGCTGTACATTTCGTAAGTGAGTGCAAAAATAAGTGCAAAAAAGTGTTTTTACATTTTGAAGAGTATAAAAGATTCGGCACCAAAGATTTACATTTCGCTCATTTACTTGTATGGTGTCATAACGCAAAATGTTTGATTTTACAGAAAACCTTTTTAAAGTTTACAATTGAAATTTGTTTTACATTGCAAAAGGCCCGTACATAAAAATGTTATAATGGTGTGTTCTCTTCTCAAACAGTGAGTTTAGAATATATTAATACGAATTTTTGACACAATATAAAGCAGGATATAACAAATAATTCTATATGGTTTACCCAAAAACGACATATTTTGAGTTATGACACTATACAAGTAAATGAGCGATTTGATAAACAAATGGAAAATTTTTATGCGAAAAGCTTAGACTTGGTGAAAAGTAGTTTTGGTAAAAAAAAACAATGATTTTTTTCACAAAAAAAAAAAAACAAAATTATTTTTAAATTTAATGAGCCCAAAATTTTTGGTAAAAAAAAATGACGAAAAAGAGTTTTTGATGAATTTTTTTGATGTAAAAAAAATTGATAATAAAAAATTTGATAACAAAATTTGATGGAAAAAAATTGATGAAAAAAATATGATAAAAAACATTATGAAAAAAAAAATTGTATGAAAAAAAAATTTTGATAAAAAAATATTAATGAAAAAAAAATGATGAAAAAAAAATTTGATAAAAAAAAAAAAAAAATTATGAAAAACAAATCTTGATGAAAAGAAAAAAATTGGATGAAAAAAAAAATTTATAAAAAAAAAATTTATAAAAAAAAAAAATTGATGAAAAATTAATTTTTTAAAAATTTTGATAGAAAAAACAAGTAAGAGAGTTAAATTCGGTTGAGCCGAATCTTGTATACCCTTCAACATGCAAAAAAAAATACAGGGGCGTTCTTTTTTTTGGGGGGGAGGGGGGTTCGGTAGTAGTAATTGGGGGGGGGGGGGGGGGGGTCAAATTTCCTCTATGTGCTTAAAAATTCATTCTTATGCTTTTTGCGCTTAAGCAATGCAAATTTATCAATATTTAAAAAAAAAATTATTCCACGCCCATAATAGGGGGGGGGGGCGGACCGAAAAAAGCGACATTTTCTTATTCTTTTTGTCCAAATGCAGGAATTTGAACTTCATGTAGCATAAAAATGTTGCATTTGTTAAACAAAAACACAAAAAAAATCATGTAACAAGTAAGAGAGTTAAATTCGGCTGTGCCGAATCTTTTATACCCTCCAACATGCATAAAAAATAAAAACAATCCAGGGGCGTTTTTTTTTTTTTGGGGGGTCGGCACTTGTAATGGGGGGGGGGGGGGCAAAGTGCCACTCGAATATGTGTTTGAAAAATAAGATGCTTTTTGCACAAAAGAAATACAAGTTTATCATGATTTAAAAAAATGTTTTATTCCACGCCCATTGGGGAGGAGGACCAAAAAATTACATTTTCTAATTCTCTGGGTCCAAGTGCAGGAATTTGAATTTCTTGTAGCATAAAAATGTTGCATTTTTTAAACAAAAACACAAAAAATCACGTAAAAAAATGCTATTTTTCAGAGGTTGCTTTAGTTCTTCAAGGGGGAACTTTTTGCCCCCTGGTCCGATTTTGCTCACTTACGAACTTAGCCTGCCTATTAACATAAGACATATTTGTGCCAAATGTCGGGAGTCTAGCTCTTTTCCAAGATAATTTTACAAAAAAAATCTAGTAAATTCACGAGAATTCGTTGTAATTTCAATTGCGACATAAAAACTGTAAATTTACAATTTTATTTGTAAAAAGTTTGTAAAATTACAAAATTATTGGCAAAAAGCTTGTAAAATTACTATAAATTCTCGTAACATATTAGGTAGCAAAAAATCTAGTAAAATTACGAAACCTCCTTGTAAATTTTATCGTGTCAAAAGATTTGTAAATTTACAATTTTATTGTAAAATTACAAAATTACAAAATTATTGGTAAAAAGCTTGTAAAATTACTAGGAATTTCTGTCAAATATGAGGTAGTAAACAAAAAAAAAGTTACAATTTTTTCTTGTAATTTTACTAGGTTTTTTTTTTGAGTGTACTTTCTTAATTTTTTTTTAACAAATTTTCAAAAATCCAAAATTTTGATAGCCGGGCGCTACGGGTAAGTTAAATTTAATTTTAGGTGTCGTGGAATAAAAATTTGCCCGGAAACTTAAGGAAAATTAAAAGTGAGAAATAAAAATTCCACTCTCATGTACTCACGAGTATGTTTGTATAGAATTACCATAAGCAAATGTAAATTTGCATTCAACCTGAAAACAACTTCACTACAAATACACATACATATTTACATTTTGTTTGTACATTAACAACTTCAACAAAAGAAATGTCTTACACATACACAGGCGAGTACACACAGCAATACATATACCGGTAAATTGTATTTGTAATTGTATGTGTTGCTTGTTTGGTCGGTCGGTTGGTTTGGTTTATATCCAGGATACAGGATGTGTGAATATTAAAGTATCCTCTACTTTTAAATGTCCTGTTCATTGTTCACATTTACATACACATATACTTACAAGCAACATTAAATACACATATACTTTTACACATTGCATAGTATTACAATTTTTTTTATTTTTAACAAGCCGTTTATGCACCCAGCAAGGAAAATGTATCTTTATTAATGCATGTGTGTGTTTGTCTGTCTGTCTCTTTTCGGACACTAGTGTAATTTTAAGGATTATTTACTAAAGAAACTACTTTACATACTTACGTGCATGTATATATGTTTAAATAGTCTATATATGTGTGTACAAGACATGCATTTATTAGTATATATAAGGCATTCCACTTAAAAAAGCTTAAATGGGGTTTTTACAGAAAATTTTTAAAAAATTATTTATCTTTCGATACAGCACTAGTGTATAAAAAAATAAAAGTTATTCAAACCGTTTTAGTGATATCGCCATTTAAATTTATTGGTTTCTCCAGCTCGGGCTTTAATTCTATTTTTTATGACTGTTAAAGTGGAATTTTGATTTTTAAATATTAAGTTAATGTTATCATCAGAATGGTTTTAAATATCGTTTTGTATTACACCGCTCAACACTCATTTTCCGGTTTGAATCAATTTTGGTGATCAATTTTAGTAAACTTTGATCTCCTGATTCCAAATCTGTTCTCCAAATTTTTCCATCAAGTCCAGATTTTTATGTATTCACGGTTGAAAATGCGAAAAATTACGATTTATGCATTATTTGAAAGCCTGCACCAGAGTCATAGAGTAGTCCAACAAATGGCGTTTGAAAAAGTAGTAAACAAAAACCATATGGTATTGTTTACGAAATTTTATCACAAATCGAAATGTGAGCAAGATGGAAGATACCAGTTTTACAGTGAGAATGCATTTTGTTTCTTGTCTCTCTTTGCTTTGCGTTTGAACTTTTGTTTGGCAGTGCCAGAATTTTCCAATTATCTTTGGTGATGCCAGATCTACAAAACGGTCGATGGATTACTATGTTACTATGGCCTGCACAGCAGCCATTCAGTGGAATACAAATCTGGTATAAAGCGCAAAAGTATAATTTGTCTATGGTCTCCAACATAGAAAACAATTTTTTTTCCAATTGTTGCGTTTGTACCAACATTAGTTTTTTTTTTATATTTTTTAAAGAAAAACTAAAAAAAAAAATATTTTACAAATTTAAGTTTTCTGTGTTATTTTTCGTATAAACCGGAAGATATCTTTAATGGGTTAAAAGTCTATGATAAGGAATGAACTTTTGCCTAAATTTTGAGATCATCACAGTAAAGATGGATCATCTGGTTTTTGTTTTAGAACCTTTTAAAAATGGTGCTTTTTCTAATTAAAAAATTAAAATATATGTTTTGCCAATAATAGTGGAACAGCTTCAAATTTTTTTGATCATATATTTGAGATCACAGTTCAATTCTACTCTAACGCTTTATACCAGATTTTTATTCCACCCAGTTGCTGCTGTGCAGGCTTTTAAAAAAGGCAAAAATCGCGTTTTTTTCCGCATTTTCAACCGCGAATAATTAAAATTTTAGACGTGATGGAAAAATTTGGAGCACAGATTTGGAATCAGCGAGTCAAAATATTTTAATATTTTATATGAAACTTCAAACCGGAGCCAAAAACCTTCGATTTGTTGAGCGGTGTTATTTATAAAAAAATAGTTCTTCATAAATGTGAATTTTTTATAAACATGTACCCAATCGATATTTAGACCATTTTGTATATTAAGGTTATGTGGAATGTACAAAAATGTTCGCGGTGTCCTTACATTTTTGTTCATAACTTTTGAACCATTTAATGGATATCGCTCGAATGCAAATCTAAACTTCTTAAAGCACTAACAAGAAAATATGTTTAGTAACAGTCATATCTGTGTCTCATTTTGGCAGAGATTATTTCAAGAGATAGACGCACAGACAGAAGTAGGAGTCCCCCCAAGTCGCCTGCCGATAGATAACCCAACGCCTTAATTTAATTTTTATACCCTCCAACCACAGTATGGGGGTATACTCACTTTGTCATTCCGTGTATAACGCATCGAAATATAGGTCTAGGACCCCATAAAGTATATATTTTTTTGATCAGTGATTAATTCTAAGACATTCTAGCGTTGTCCATCCGTCCGTCTGTCTGTCTGTCCGTCCGTCCGTCTGTCTGTCTGTCCGTCCGTCCGTCTGTCTGTAGATGGCACGCTACAGTCCAAAATAAAAGAGCTTGCCTCCTGCAATTTGGCATGAATATGTCTTATGGTCCAAGGGAGGTTAAGTTTGTAAATGCGCAAAATCAACTCAGGGGGAAAAAGTTCCCCCTTGAAGAACTGACTCAACCTCTGAAAAAATACACTTTTTTACATGTTTTTTTGTATTTTTGTTAAATAAATGCAACATTTGTTATATTTATCGGGATGGGAAGGTGCTCTCAACGTCCCCCACTCACCCCCCCCCCCCCCAAAAAAAAAAAACAAACGCCGCTGACAATTTTTTTTTATTTTTTACATTTTGTAGGGTATAAAAAATTTGGCTCAGCCGAATTTAACACTCTCACTTGTTTTTACATGTTGAGGTTATAAAAAATTTTACGCAGCCGAATTTAATATTCTCACTTAGTTTTTGGATCGGAACATTAGCAAAAGAATTCCCTTTGTGAGGCATTCCACACCAAATGTTCAGCAAAAAAAAAATGTTGTGCCGTGGCAATATTTAATCATTTGCAAAGTATTCGCTCTTAGGGAACTATTAAATAACAGAAATAAAATTTAAGTTTTTTTAAAAAATGTGCCTTGTAGGCGTGGTCAAATATTGGAAATATCTAACTTTTTTGCCTGAGTATCTTTACTTCAATATTTATGCAAATTAAATGAAACACAGTAAAGTCTGAAAGACAAAAGTTTTTTATAGATCTTTGTATGGGCTATCGATTAAAAAAATAAAAATTGGAAAATTTTCAGAAGAAGTTCTGAATTTTTCAAATTAAACTTAAACTTTATTTATCAAAAAACATTCCGTAATTTTATTTTTAATTTTTTTAAAAAAAAAGCTAAAGTGCCTTTCTATCTATTCTAAAATTTTCAGAGATGTGTTTTGCCTTATTTTCGAGAAATCAAATGCCAAAGATTGCAATAAGGTAATTTTATACAATAATGGTGCATATAACATGTGCGTATGAGTAATATCAATACTTAAAAATATTTTAAGAGGCGATGCACAGTGTTGTGACCTTGGCCATAAATGGTCAAACTAAATGTCTTAAAACTTAAGGTTATATGAATTTTATTTTAAGAAAACATCATAAATAAAACAAATCCAAAACAGTTTATAGATATCTTTAATAGTTTTTAACCCATTTTGATCCTCTGTTCGATTTTTCGAACAGTAGAGAAAAAAAAATATTTATGTATGAAAGAGCTGGAATTTCGGGTAAATGTGGTTATGAATGTTAAGTCTCATCTTTCTGGAATTAAAAAAATATATACCCGCTTGACCACCGCAATTTATATGTCCCTTAAATACAATGCAAATCATCACAGAAATTGTTTCAAGCAAAAACGAAAATTTCGATTTTCGGCTTTTAATTTTTTTGACTAATTTAAAATTTTTCTAGATTTAATTTATTATTAAATTCCAATAATTTGAATTATTTTGAAACTATTTACATTGAAAATAATCAAATATATTAATAAAATAGCAAATAAATCCAAATATTAAAATTGCATAAAAAGTTGGAATGCAGGCTTTTCTGGGAAAACGGCACATTGAAAAATTTTTTTGACGGGATTTTTGAGATCAGCGGGTGCTAATTACCTTAAAAAAGTACATTTTTCCAAAAAAGAAAAATAAAATTGAATCTTGGTCCAAAATGGGGTAAGTTACATGTCTCTAAAGTTAAACTTTTTGAAATATATCATATTTTGGCTTTAAAATCTTTGAAATCCACATATACTGGTAACGGTTAAATAATTCTATTGCATTTAAAATTCGACCTTATTGGTAATGAAGTTTTAAGTTAGATATGTTGCTTGTATGATAATGCTGTTTTGGTCGACATAAGTTAATCATATGGCAAGTAACGCTGTTATAAAGTGAGTTCCAAAGAAAATACTAATATATTTTGCAAACTTCATATTTGATAGTCAGCCATTTTTGTGGCCCTCATTGGCGCGCTTAGTTCTTTGCAGAAAATATTGGTATAAGTATGTAGATTACAAATAACAAAAGAACTCGTCCACGTTTTTCCACTTTTTTTTTTAATCAATTTTTTTTTGTGGGAACCCGAATATAAATTTGGAAATTTTTTTAACGAAAACACCAAGATGCTGCAGTTGTCCTTGATAATTTGAAATGTATTGCGAAAAATAGTTATGGAACACATATACTAAATCGGAATGCAAAATGAATTGGTCCATTAAAATTAAAATTTTATTTAAATTGGTCCAAGAACCATAATTTGTCATCCAGGCCTGACACAAATTAGATGCTTGACTAGACACCAGTTGTACATTAACAGATGCAGACTTTTATTTAGAAAGATTTTGTTGAGGAAGTACGTTGTACTATATTTTTACTTGCTTATTTTATAACGGTCTTTTTGAGATAGGCATATCCCTGCTTAAACTTAAAAACAATATTCAACGTATTGTAAATACTACGTGCAAAAATGTTGTGAATTATTGATAGTTTTAAGGTCAAAGGATTTCCCTGAATTTTCTCAAGTCTTTAAAGAAGGATATTTATGCGCTAACAATATCCTAAGGATAGGTTAAGGATAATCCTTGCTTCAATTATACTAAAATAAGGTATTTTCAACATTATCAGAACAGAATTTCATGAAGTACGAAGAATTTTTTAAACTTTTTTTTTAATTTTTTTAAGGACATTTTTAATATATGTATTACATTCTTGCTTCAATTTTTTCATTTGATTAAGATTTAAGGTATATTCTAAGTGTTGCGGATGCAAAATTTCATGAAGGAATTTGAGTTTTGAACTTTTTCTTGACTTTTTTAAAAAAGGACATTTTCGAGGAGGGCGTATCCTTATTCCGATTTGCACAAATTTTGGCAAATACATTGAGCATATTATAACAGTTGGATTTTCAAAATTTCAAGAAATAACTTCCATTTTTACCCTTTTTCTGAACGTTATTTTAAAAAGGACATTTTTGAGCTAGGCGTATCCTTGCTCCGAATTGGACAAAATTTTGTAGAATAATTACTGGCATTATAGGTAATAACTACAATAAATAACATGAAGATTAAAGCGTTAGTTTTTGTTTTATGCCGTATTTTAATTTCAGGATATATGGGAAGGATACAAATCCTTGGGCGGATATTGACCAAATTCAAAATTTTTCTTGATCTCATCGATCTTAACAAGTGTTCCAAATTTTAAGGCTCTAACTTAACTCCTTCTATTTTTGGCCACTCTTTACATGAAGACGCAACACTGTGCGATGGGAGCGTGAGTGAGTTTTTAATTACGATTACGCACGCTAATAAAAGAAAAAAATATTCAAGCACGATATTTTATTTTACTCACGCTCACGTGAACATCGTGACCGTGACTTTTTTTCTACTCACGTGTGCGTGAATGAGCGTGAGCAAAATAAAATATCGTGCGTTACTAAATTTTTTGTTTCATGAGCGTGCGTAATCATTATTAAAAACTAATTTAAGATCCCATCTCTATTTTAAATATTGTTTAAGTGTTTTTATTACTCATACGCACTCGTTTTATACACCATTATAGTATAAAATTAGCTTATTGCAATCTTTCACATTTGATTTCTCAAAAACAAGGCAAAACACATCTCTGAAAATTTCAGAACAGATAGAAAGGCACTTTGACGCATGTTTTTTGATAAATTTGAAAACTTCAGAACTTCTTCTGAAAATTTTCCAATTTTTATTTTTTTAATCGATAGCCCATACAAAAATCGAAAAAAAAACTTTTGTCTTAAAGACATTACTGTGTTTCATTTAATTTTTATAAATATTGAAGTTAAGATACTCAGGCAAAAAAGTTAGATATTTTCAATATTTAACAAAGCCTACAAAGCCCACTTTTTGAAAAAAAAAAAAAATAAATTTTATTTTTGATATTTAATAGTACCCTAAGAGCGAATACTTTGCAAATGATATCCCATTGAAACCACTATGATTTTTCTGTTGTGGAACAGTTGGTTTGGAATGCCTCATATGTATCTTTGTATGTATTATTAAAAGTTTCCCTCACGATCAAAATGACTTAACTACCACTTTAAATTAAACCAAAATTTGCTATAACATTAATGGCATATAGTTTACACTCAACAAAAAAAAAAAAACTGTAATGTTAGCAAAAAAGAATGTAAACCTACAAGAAAATTTGCTGATTTTGAACCCACAATTTTTTTTTGTAAAGTTAGTAAAAATGTTTTGCCAAAAATAAGTTAACCCGAGTTAAAATAAACATATATAACAATATATAACCAGATGCAAACATAATAAATCATATATGATTATACATCGCGTGAGATATTTTCAAAATTTTTTAAATGCAGTCATATGTAGTTATATATAATTTAATCATGATTCGGATTAAAAGGTGTACGGTTGATATAATTATATAAAATTATATGAGGGTCAATACAAAATTTGTTTTTCTGTATAATTTAATATAAAATTATATATATCCTATTCTGTTCCATATATAACACTATATGTTTCCATTTAATCAACAATTTTCTAAGTTTTTAAGGCAAAGTATGAGAAACTTTTTAAAATGTTCCTAAACATTTCCTTGTTAGGGTTATGTATATCACCTATCTGGTTCGAAGCGTACCCGAACATTTTTTTGTTTAAGAAAATTATATGTTTGGTGAATGTATCGTTGACCTGTGGTGTTTTTTTTTTTTTTTTAACTTAACCAACACTCAGGGGATGTCCCCTATAAATGCAGTGCATTGTGTTGGTAATTAGGAAAATAGGTTATGGGAAGGAGGAAAGAGGGAGTAGTGTTTGTGGATATTAGATTTGAATTTTTCTAGATTGTAGTTAACAGGGAAGACGTCTGCAGGAAGTATATTCCACATACGGATTGTTCGACTTATAAATGAATTTTCTCTGTAATGCGTTGTGCGGTACACTGGGCAATCGACAACAAATGGATGAGCCCTACTAGACAAGCGAGTACTCCGAACAAAAACTCGTGCTCGCGGAATCAATTCGCTTATTTCAGCAGAACACTTACCGTGGTAATATCGATAGAACAGTGTTACACAACCCACATTCCGACGATGCTCCAAAGAGTCAATAGAGTTGGATACCCTACTGTCATTGATTAACTTCGACGCCCTCCTTTGAACACGGTCCAGAAACTTCAAAATAGACTCTGAAGCCCCTGCCCATATATGGGAGTTGTACTCCATCTTCGGCCGGATATAAGTGGTATAAATATTAAGGAGATCGGGAGGAGTGAAGTAATTCTTGCACCGTTTTAAGAAACCGAGACACTTGAATGCTTCTTTCGACACTTGAAAAACATGTTTATTCCAACGTACATCACCCTGAATTTTCATGCCCAGAACATCAAGAGTTTCCGATTCCTCAATACCAATACCACCCATAGATACAGACGACAATGTTGGTTCCACAACTCGTCTGTGGGTCAACATACAACATTGGGTCTTGCGTGCATTAAAATCGACCTTATTCGCCAGACCCCACTCAGAAATTGTCAAAAGGTCTTGATTGAGTGTATTATTCATATTCTGTCTCCCGAGCCCAACCTCTACAAGGCTTGGCCTATGATCGAAGGAAAATGAATGGCAAATGTTGCTGTCGTCTGCAAAAGAATAGATAGGGTTAAAAGTTTGACTAAGGAGGTCATTAATAAAGATAAGAAAAAGAGTAGGAGAAAGAACAGAACCTTGCGGTACCCCTGAGTTGAGTTGAAACATTTCCGACGAGACCCCATCTACAACAACACGTATACTTCGGTCCCTGAGAAAACTCGATATAAATCGAGAGAAATCATTGCCTACACCAAAAGCAATGAGTTTAGCTACAAGTGCGTCGTGCCACACTCGATCGAACGCTTTGGAAATATCCAAAGCAACCACCTTACTTTCACCAAATTGGTGAATGGAACGACTCCAACGTTCCGAAAGGAACGCCATCAGGTCTCCCGTAGAACGGCGTTTACGGAAGCCATACTGTCGGTCACTGAAAAGTGAATTTGACTCCAGATAATCAACAAGGTGATGATTTACCATGCTCTCCATTACCTTCGAGAGCGTAGAACAAATGGATATCGGGCGATAATTCTCAGGGTTTGAAGACGTACCCTTTTTAGGGATTGGTTGGACGTTGGCCACCTTCCAGCAAGAAGGGTAGATACCCTTGTGTAACGAAAAGCTGAAAAGGTTTGCCAACGGACGGGCTAAGGCAGAGGAGCACTGCTTTAGCACCAGTGCTGGTATGCCATCGGGTCCCGGTGACTTATTTACGTTGAGATCCTGAAGTACCCTTTTAACTGCACGAGCTTGAAAGAATATCTTGCGCATAGTACTGGATACTCTTTCAAGTTCTGGCAGTGGTTGATCATTTTCCGGCAATAACGAATTTCCTGCAAATAATCCAGCGAAAAGATTAGCCTTATCAACCGGGTCAGTGAACACTTGGTCGTCCTTTATGAGAGTCGGGATGGAAGAACTAGCATTGTTCCTTACTCTCTTTTTAGTAATGACCAAAAGCTTTTACTGCCCCGAGGGGCAGAAAGAACTTTAGCACGAAGACGCTGTTCGTATAGAAGCTTCTCGCGTCTCAATACCTTGGCACAATTGGTTCTCGCCTGTTTGCGCAGCATATCAGAAATTTCGTTTTTGTCATCCCGCCAATTTCTGAATGCTTCCTCTCTGGATCTGACTGCAGTCCTGCAAGTCTGATTAAACCAACACTTGTCGTTTGGCTTAACCGAAACCAGTTTTGAAGGAATAAATTTCTTCATTCCTAACCCAATCACATTACCCACCATTTCTGCAGCGGCATCGACGTTGCCATCGAGGAAACAAAGTTTCCAGTTGAATTGCCGGAAAAATTCATTCAGTTCCAACCAACGAGCCTTTTCGTAAATATAAACTGAGCGTTTAGAAACCGACCGGGAAGCGCTCTGAAGTGCCGAGTACGAAAAGGATGCAGAAATGGTGCTATGATCCGAATTATCGAGAGGATCAAGTACCTTTACCTCATACTTTTCAGGGTGTGAGGTCAGAAAAAGGTCGAGAGTGTTCTGTTGCAGCCCTTCAACACATGCATTGTGCGTTGGTTCGTCCACTAGTTGCGTCAGATGGTTGTGCGCTGCGAAGAGCTCAACGTATTGGCCCTCGGGAGTGGTATGGCTGGAATGCCGAAGCCAAGAGGAGTTGTGAACGTTGAAGTCCCCAGCGACGACGACTTCAGCGCTCGGACAACTCGCAAGGATCTCGGTGATATTGTCAGACAGGGTATCAAAGCCATTAAAGGAATCCTCCCCTGCTGCATTTGGACTCCTGTAAAGAAATCCGAAAAATAAAATATGTGCCCTTATCCCAAACTTAACCCATAAACAGCTAAATTTGGGATCACTAGTGCCCAATCCCTCCTGGCACTGATACACAACATCATTCCTAACATATACCGCAAGGCCCCTATGAAAGATGAAAAGCGATAGAAGATGGTAACCAGGTAAGTGAAAATCCTGTGGATCGGCATCCTCGCTCACCTGGGTCTCACATAAGGCGAAAATATCCGGCCGATGGAAACGAACGTGAGCATTAAGGGTGTTCTTAATTTTTATTTCGGACTTTTGTGTTGCACTGGGCAGAATTTTGTTCCTTTGTACTAAAAACTTAATAATAAAAAATTTGGAGTTAATCCGATAACTTTAAGTGGACGCGGAAACTACCCGAAGTTTGAATAACGGATTACAAGGGGAAAAAAGGACTTTTTACTCATTTTCTCAATTTTTTCGATATTTTAAGTTAAGTTTGAATTCTAATGGTTACAGAATTGTGATGTGGAGTACATTACCTTTGTAATAAGGCAATAAAAACTAAAATCGGTTAAAAATTAGCAAAGTTATTACAACTGCCCCAGGCAACTAACGTGTGGCAGGCCACTTGATTAAAGATTTCGAGTTCAATTTTTGAAATTGATTGAAATTATCTACTATAGCAACATTTTTTTATTCTTTACTTGCCAATGTACTAAGGTGATAAGTATTTTCATATTGTGTTATGCTAACTTGTTTTTAATTAATGGTAAAAAGGTCTAAATTTTCCAGCCCTGTTTTCAAATCTCCAATTTTAAATTTTATTTTTTTTAGGCATATAAAATTTAAAAAAATCGACCATTGGACCATAGGATTTTGTTAAGCATATATAAGGGAATAAAAATTGTAGACATTCCTTTTTTCATTCGTCTAGTTAAGCGTTTTTAATTCGGCGGATTTCGAGATAATAGTAATTTTGGTAACTTTTTTAGCTTTTAGTTTTTTTTTTTAATTTTTTTTAACAAACTTCATATGTTTTCTACCGAATTACTACAGAATAATATAGAATACTTCAATTCCTTTAATCAGGGCAAAATTGATATATGAAAAATTGACCCAGTTAAAGGTCAAAGGTAAAATTTTAGAAGAATTTGCATTTTTAAAGATTTACAGATTTTTCGAGCGTATATTAATGAAACTCTTAAATGTTATTTTAATAACATTTAAAAATTAATGGCTTATAAAAATTCTGAGCATTAACCCTTAAATGCTGTTGGGGTCTATATGACCCTATGAAATAATATTCTTATATTTTTTCCATTAAATAAAAAAATATAGACCCGAATAGCACTTATGGGTTAATTTTCCAAATTTTAATAATAAACCATTTATGTTTAGTCATATTAAAATAACATCAAGGAGTTTCATAAATATCCGCTCAAAAAAATTGTTAATCTTTAAAAATTCAAATTGTTCCCAAATTTGACCTTTGACCTTTAACTGGGTCAATTTTTCATATCTCAATTTTGCCCTGATTAAAGAAATAAAATTATTCTATATTATTCTGTAGTAATTTGGTAGAAAACATATGATGTTTGTTAAAAAAAATAAAAAAATTAACTAAAAGCTAAAAAAGTTACCAAAATCACTATTATCTCGAAATCCGCCGAATTAAAATCGCTAAACTAGGCGAATGAAAAATGGAATGTCTACAATTTTTGTAATTTTTATTCCCTTATATGTGCTTAACAAAATCCTATGGTCCAATGGTCGATTTTTTAAATTTTATTTGCAAAAAAAAAAATAAAATTTAAAATTGGAGATTTGAAAACAGGGTTGAAAAATTTAGACCTTTTTACAATTAATTAAAAACAAGTTAGCATAACACAATATGAAAAATACCTATCACCTTAGTACATTGGCAAGTAAAGAATAAAAAAATGTTGCTATAGTAGATAATTTCAATCAATTTCAAAAATTGAACTCGAAATCTTTGATCAAGTGGTCTGCCACACGCTAGTTGCCTGGGGCAGTTGTAATAACTTGGCTGATTTTTAACCGATTTTAGTTTTTTGTGCCTTATTACAAAGGTAATGTACTCCACATCACAATTCTGTAACCATTTGAATTCAAACTGAACTTATAATATCGAAAAAATTGAGAAAATGAGTAAAAAGTCATTTTTTCCCCTTGTAATCCGTTACTCAAACTTCAGGTCGTTTCCGCGTCCACTTAAAGTTATCGGATTAACTCCAAATTTTTTATTATTAAGTTTTTAGTACAAAGGAACAAAATTCTGCCCAGTGCCAAGCAATTAAAACATTTTAAATTTTTCCCTTACTGTTAAGAACACCCTTAGTGAGCATATACAGAGAGAAAATTCGCCCTAAGCCCACGTATATTACAGAAGTCTAATCGAAAACGACCTGTCATTTAGACTACAAAAAAAAGAAAACAAATCAGTCATCCAAACGTAATTACATACCATTATATATTGTATCATATAAAAATTTTTACTCGGGAACTGAAATTTTTTTTATTTCAACTTAGTTCATACACATTTAAGGACCCTATTGGGTTCGGACCCGATATGTCCAGACCCCTATGGGCCTAGACCATAGTCATTGTTTTCATCTAAAATTTGTGTCCGTTTCACTCTACCTTGCTTAGTTTTTGAGATACGTGATTTCATAGGACCAATGGGATTTTGAGAATTAAAAAACCCGATAACTTTAAAAATATTACTCGGATAGCTTTTGGTTATTTTGCGGTCTAGTGCTACAAAAATTCTTTTGGACTTTTTGTTGTGTCAGCAATATTTACCGAGATATGAGCATTTTAAAATTTTCAAGACCGGCGATACTATGGTGAGCCCGAGAACCAAAAATGGCTTCCATTTTGCTCTATATGGCTTAGTTTCCGAGATAGCGCCATTTGAAGTTTTCTTAAAAAAAACTGACAATTTATTTTTGCTAATATATATTAGCAAAAAAGCTTGTAAAAATTTGGTCAACTCAATTTTAAATTTAGCAAAAAAAAAATAGTTAAAATTTTGTTTAAAATTGCTAACGGGAAGCTATTTTCAACTGAAATATATTAAAATACAGCAGAAAGAAAATTATTTTCAATTTAAACTAATTAAGTTTTTCTTATAATTTTCGTTTTTAGGACCTTTTAAGGATTATACTCCTTACACGTTTGCTGTTCAAGTATATTTATTGTAAATATATTAATTCATTCATTCTATTGTGCAGTTGTCTGTATATTGTTCACACACATTTAGTTATTTTCGTATTTATGCTAAATTACACTCCTTTTATTTTACATTTATTTTTGTATTCTATTCATGTGCAGCATTTAATTATCTCTTTATTTTAACAAATTTAATTATTATTCTTACAATTATTGTATTGTAATTCTTTTGTATGCTAAATAATGTTTCTTTTGTTAGGAAATATAAATAAAAAAAGAATAAAAATATGTAGATATTTTTACGCATTTATGAGATTTTAAATATTTAGGGAGATACAAAATCTAGCGTGGTCTATCTGGCTGTCTGTTAAAAAGCGATCACGGCTAAAATACTTCTTAGATATGATTTAAACTTGACATATTTACTTGCTGTTGGCACGAGTAGTTTGGTATTGAATTTGAGCGATATCGGATCAGTGGTTAAAAAGTTATGAGCGATAATGGAAAGACACCTCAAAAACTTTAGTACGTTCCACATAACCTAAAAATACAAAATGCTTTAACTCTGCTGCTTCTTAACATATGTAAACAGAATTGGATAAACAAGTACAAATTTCAATTTGTTTTTGAAAAATTTGGGTGATTTCAAACTCAAAACAAGTATTTGTCTAAGCATATCCTATCAATGTGGTGGATGTGACGTCTAGGTGACGGCCAGCATGTATTGTTAATAATATGAATGTGACAAAAATATCCGTGGTTTGATTCCAGACTGGTATATGAGGCATTCCACACCAAATGTCCCGCTACAGAAAAACATGTGTCCCTTAAATTTCTGAATAGGTTGTTTGGATAGCCCTATATCGAACTAAGAAAATTGCGTTTTTGGTTTTTCAAATTTCGTAAACTGGGCTTAGGAGGCGTGGTCAAATATTGAAAAAATTGTCAAATTTGTGGCGAGTTGCCTTGATTAAATATTTATCACATTAAAACGGAATGCACCACAATCTCAAAAATTTACTTTCTTATATAGTTTTGTATGGGCTATCAATTAAATTTTTTTTTTTTTGCAAAATTTTCAGAACCCGTTCTGAAATTTTTGGTATATTTTTTTTTATAAATCATTTTTTTTTTGTTTTTTTATTAACAAAAAAAAAGTTTTGTATCAAAACCTTTTTTTTTCATCAAATATTTTTTCTTAAAAAAAAAATTTTTGATGAAAGAAATTTTTTTTTTGATGACAATATTTAAACAATAAATATTTTTGCTTCAAAAATCAGTAGTTTTTTAATCAAAAAATTTTTTTATTAAAGGTTTTTTTACCAAAATTTGTATACCCTCCAACTACAGTAGGCTCATACCCACTTTATATACTCACTTTGTCTTTCCGTCTGTAACGCATCGAAATATCGGTCGGAAACCTCATAAAGTTTATATTATTGATCTATGATCGATTCTAAAACATTTCTAGAATGTCCGTATGTCTGTCCGTCCGTCTGTATAAGACACGATGCAGTCCAAAATAAAGGAGCTAGACTCGTTAAGTTTGGCAGGAATATGTTTATCTTTTGGTCCTAGGCAGTTTTAGTTCGTAAATGGGTAAAATTGGACCAGGGGGAAAAAAGTTCCCCCTTGAAGAACTAAACCAATCTCTGAAAAATACGATTTTTTTACGTGTTTTTTATATTTTTGTTAAACAAATGAAACATGTTTATGCAAGTAAAAGTTCAGAGTCCTGCACTAGGACTGGGGGGACTAACAAATTTATGTTTCTTTTGGCCCGCCCCCTTTTTAGGGCGTGGATATAAAAAAATAGTTTAAATAATGATAAAATTGTACAACTTTAGTGCTAAAAGCACAATAAATAAGTAAAGATTTGTCGAGAGGTGCAGGTGTCCCCCATCGTTCCCACCGGAGCCCCCCCCCGGCCCAAAAAGACGCCCCTGGATTTTTTTTTTTTAAATGTTGGAGATTATAAAAGATTCGGCGCAGCCGAATTTCACACTCTCATTTGTTTTTTATAAACTTTTTTTCATCAAATTTGTTTTTTTTTTGTTCATTAGTTTGTTTTTCTTTTTTTGACAAAAAAAATTCAAAGGTTTTATTTACCAAACTTTTTTTTATACCCTCCACTCTAGTGACAGAGGGTATATATAAGTTTGTCATTCCGTTTGTAACACCTCGAAATATTGGTCAAGGACCCCATAAAGTATATATATTCATGATCCTCGATCGATTTTAAGACGATCTAGCGATGTCCGTCCGTCTGTCTGTCTGTTAAAAAGACGCTAACTTTTGAAAGACCTTACGGAGGCTCCTGAAGTTTGGCATATATGTTGGGCATTTACCTGGTCAGGTTGGTATTGCAATCCAGCAATATCGGTCCAGTGGTTCCAAAGTTATGAGCAAAAGACTGAATTTCGGCAAGGGTTTTTCGTGAATTTACGAGATAAAAAACACTATAACTTTCGAAAGGCGATTTTGAGGATGCTAAGGCTAGGCATTTTTATTTGTTGATCCTCTAGCCTAATTCGTGTTGGATTTCAGCTAAATCGGTCTAGTGGTTCAAAAGTTATTAGCAAAACCGTGAATTTCAGATTAGCTTCACCTTAAATTCACGTGTTGAAAGCCAGTTAAACCTGTTTTAAAAACATTGGTAAGTCACAAAAATATTTTGCAACGTATTTTTGTCACTCAAAAATCTTTTTATGCCAAAACAAAAAAAAAAAACTCGAAAAAAATTTTACACTCAAAAAAAATTTTACACTAAAAAAAAATTAGTAAATTATTATTTTTTTTTTTCAAAAATTGCTAAAAAAATTCTTTTACACAAAATAAAATATTTCTAATCAATAATGTTATTTTTTACGTTTGAAAATTTAATATCACTTAAAATGTGCATTGTGGAGGGTATTCATAGATTCGGCCAAGTCGAATTTAACTTTTCTACGGGTCATTATTAGTGAAATCAATCATGAATATTTTTGACCCCCTCCGATATTGATGAAATTTGGCTAAGTTCCTACACTTTGTAAAAAACTAACAAATGCAAATTTTCAGCCCTCTAAGTCAAAAGAGGCCGAAAATACGGAGGGTCAAAATGTCCCCCAAAATCTCCCAGTCGCGACACTTTACACCGTAAAAACTTAATATCATTGGTTCTATTATAGCTAGAAAGCCCATTTTTGGTTTGTTTTGAAGCTCATAATATGCTCTACAAGACCTACCATAATAAAAAAAAATTCGAAAAAAATAAGGGTTACCTCCCTTATTTTAAGGTAGTGATAAAGGGAGGAGAAAAAGGGGAGGATGGTATCCCCCGATTTTTTTTTTACTTGACAATCTTATAGAGAAAGTCCTAAAGAATATATTCTAAAATTTTTAAGTTGGGACAACAATGGGATCACTCAAAATCAAAATTTTTCACAATTTCCACTAAAATCTCCAAATCGCAACACTCTTGAGCCTTAAAATTTTAATATCATATGTGCTATTGTAGCTACAGAGTCCATTTTTGTTTGTTTTAAAGCTTATAGAACGCTCTACAATACCTACCTTAACCAAAAAATTTTAGAAAAAAAGGAAGGGTGCCCCCTTATTTAAAGGTCGTGGCAAAGAATGAACATATCCTAAAATTTGTATGTTGGGATAACAATCAGATCGACAAAAATCAAAATTTTTCACAATTTCCCCCAAAATCTCCAAATCGCGACACTCTTGCACATTACAAATTTAATATCGTGGACTGTATTGTAGCTACAGAGTCCATTTTTGGTTTGTTTTAAAGCTCTTAATATTCTCTACAATTTTACTATCACAAAAAAAATAAAAAAAATTAGGGTTGCCTCTTGTATTAAATGATCGTGGCAAGGGGTGGTGGAAATCGGGGGATAGTATCCCCCAATTTTTTTTTTAACTTGTTTTTTTTTTTTAAAGAGTAAGTTCTAGAGAGCATATCCTGAAATTTTTATCTTGGGACTCCAATGGGAGGCGCAAGAATGTCGCGATTTGTTGATTTTGGGGGAAAATTTTGAAAAATTTTGATTTTGGTCGATCCCATTGTTGTTCCAACATAAAAATTGTAGAGTATGTTCATTAGGACTTGCACTTTGAGAATACCAAGTAAAAAAAAATCGGGGGATACTTTCCCCCCATTTCCTCCACCCTTTGCCACGACCATCAAATAAGGGGGGCACCAATTCCTTTTTTTGGAAATTTTTTTGGTTTTGGTATGTCTTGTAGAGCGTATTATAAGCTTTAAAACCAGAGTACGTAAATGAAGCTCATTTTGTTTTCATATTCATGAACAAGATTATTTGTATTTTGTTTTTTGTTTTCATTTTCGTGAGATTGAACACAACGTATTTGTTCATTTTCATTTCATTTCAGTTGAGAAAAAACACTGTTTATCGTTTCATGAGTATGAAATATGTTTTGCTTTATTTTCTTTCGTTTTCACGAAGATGAATTGTTGTTTAAAAAAAAAAACTTCTTTTCTCTTTCGTGATACAAAGAATTCTTATCGTTTATCATGAAAATGAAAAGTTAAGAGCAAAATATCGTGATAAAATGATCATGAATGAAAAAGAAGGAATGAATGAATTTCATTTATCATTCCTTAGATTTTTTTTTACATACACACTACATTTTTTTTTTTCAAAAATTATTTCATTTCAATATGGTATGAACAGAAAAATACTGATTTTTTTTTTTAATAAAGTAAAAATTAGAAAAGTACAAAAAAATAAATTAAAAAATATATGCAAAATTTTAAAAATTTTTTATTAGAAATTTGTAAAAGCATATAATTTTAGAATAGTAGTATATTAAAGTTAAATCAACATAATTTTATAGTGTACGTGTGTCGACAGCGCTCAAGCAGCATTTTTTAGCCTATGTCGGCGTGCATAGGAATTACAAAAATGCCAGACACTGGTTTAAATATACATACATATTTTGAAATATCAGTACGCTGATATTTAAGTGACCATACAGAACTGTACTTTATTGTACACACATGCATACATTATTTTTGTTTTTATTTTTACTTTAATATACTGCTATTCTAAAATTGTATGCTTTTTACAAATTTCTAATAAAAAATGTTTTTAATTTTGCATATATTTTTAAATTTAATTATTATTTTTCTTTACTTTTCTAATTTTTCCTATATTTTTCCAGTATTTTTCTGTTAATACCATATTGAAATGTAATAATTT
The DNA here is from genome assembly GCA_963921195.1 of Pegoplata infirma. Taxonomy (NCBI): domain Eukaryota; kingdom Metazoa; phylum Arthropoda; class Insecta; order Diptera; family Anthomyiidae; genus Pegoplata; species Pegoplata infirma. The sequence continues at coordinate 45,795,444 of OY992538.1, forward strand.
TTGAAAATAAAAGTAGTGTGTATTTAAAAGAAAAAATAATTCTAAAGAATGATAAATGAAATTCATTCATTCCTTCTTTTTCATTCATGATAATTTTATCACGATATTTTGCTCATAACTTTTCATTTTCATGATAAACGATAAGAATTCTTTGTATCACGAAAGAGAAAAGAGGTTTTTTTTTTTAAACAACAATTCATCTTCGTGACAACGAAAGAAAATAAAGCAAAACATATTTCATACTCATGAAACGATAAACAGTTTTTTTTTCTCAACTGAAATGAAATGAAAATGATCAAATACATTGCGTTCAAACTCATGACGATGAAAAAAATAAACATCAAACTTTGTTCATTTTTCTTTAATGGTGAAAGAAAGAACAAAAATGAACAGTTCGTGGTGATAAAATACGTACTCTGTTTAAAACAAAAAAAATGGGCTCTGTAGCTACAATAGCAGTTATGATATTAAATTTTTAAGGTTAAAAAGTGTTGCGATTTGGAGATTTTGGAGAAAAATTTTGATTTTGAACGATCCCATTGTTGTCCCAACTTAAAAATTTTAGAATATATTCTTTAGGACTTTCTCTATAAGATCATCAAGTAAAAAAAAAATCGGGGGATACCATCTTCCCCATTTTCTCCTCCGTATATCACGAAATTAAAATAAGGGAGGTAACCCTTGTTTTTTTTCGAAAATTTTTTCTTTATGGTAGGTCTTGTAGAGCATATTATGAGCTTCAAAACAAACCAAAAATGGGCTTTCTAGCTATAATAGAACCAACGATATTAAGTTTTTAGGGTGCAAAGTGTCGCGACTGGGAGATTTTGGGGGAAATTTTGACCCTCCGTGTTTTCGCCCACTGTTTACTTAGAGGGCTGAAAATAAGTGTGCATTAGTTTATCATTTAGTGTTACAACTAAACCAAATTTCATCAAAATCGGAGGGGGTCACGAAAATTTTTAGCTATTTTTGATTGATTTCACTAAGACTGACCCCTACTTGTTCTTTTTAAATTGTTCTTTATGACGAATTTTTCTAAATATTAGAATTTTCGGTGGGAAAAATCGCTCAGTAAATAAATCTGAGAATTTTTCTAAAGCAAATTCTAAAAGCTTTACACACGCTAATAGCTTTCCACAAATGCAAAAAGGTTTTCTACACTCAAAAAAAAAACTTGTAATATGACAAGAAAAATTCGTAACTTTTTTTTCAACCTCCTATTTGACAAGCATTCCTTGCTATTTTACAAGCTTTTTACCTATAATTTTGTAATTTTACAAGCTTTTTACGAATAAAGTTGTAAATTTACAAATTTTTTGACGCGATAAAACTTGCAAGGAAGTTTCATGACTTTACTAGATTTTTTGCTACCTCCAAGACTTCCTCATACAAATTACGAGCTTTTTTGTAATTTTACAAGATTTTTACCAATTAAATTGTAAATCTACTACTTTTTTGAAGCAATAATCTCGTAAATTTACTAGATTTTTTTTGTAAAAAATCTTGAAAATTTGTATACAAAAAAAATTTTAAAATTACAAAAAAAAAATGCCAGCGAATTTTTTACTCTTGCCCAAAACATTAAATCATGATAATGTTTTGCGGAAGATTTGGATGTACTTGCCAAAGCAAAGTTTTTTTTAGAAAAAATAATGTTATATTACTTGGCTATTTCATGCAAAACGAATTGAAATATCAGTCGAGGACCCCATTAAAAAACCAAAAGAGCAGTACATTTCGTAAGTGAATGCAAAAATAAGTGCAAAAAAGTGTTTTTACACTTTGAAGAGTATAAAAGATTCGGTACCAAAGAATATACCACTCTCACTTGTTTTATGTACATTTGATAAACAAATGGAAAGTTTTTAAGCGAAAAGCTTAGACTTGGTGAAAAAGTAGTTTTGGTAAAAAAATATATTTTTTTTCACGAAAAACAAAATTATGTTAAAAAAAATTTAATGAACCCAAAATTACACTGTGCTACAAAAAACACAAAATCGAATATACTTTTAAAATGAGATAGTTAAGGTTATAGGTCTCGTCGAAAAGATCACAAAAATGCCCATCAAACTTGCCAGACACCCTCAAATTTTAAAGTTATTGTCCAAAAAAGTTGTTTTGGAACTACTCTCACTAAACCACGTGTAACTTAAAAAGTTTTCAATCGATTTTCAATTTTTTTAATTGTTTTAGATAGAAAAAGGATAGTGCTTTTCATGTATATGAATTGGTCTATAAATATAAGAAAGATATGTATTGATTTTTTCAACAATATATATTTTTTTTGTTATTTTTTGAAAATTTTTTGAGTTTATTGATTTTTTTCTGCTATAGTTTGTTCAACAACATTTATATTAATAAACGTATTCCTAAAGAAAATTTAATTGTGAATACGATGAGCTTTATGCCAAACAAATCGAATAACAATTGACAGAGTTATGATAATTTTTCTAAAAAAGAAAAATAAGATTTTGTATGAAATTGCCCAGGCAAAAAAATAAAAAAATAAACGAACATACTGAGAGGTCGCGTATCATTATTTTAATAATGATAATTCGAATTTGACCTTGAAATTGCGCTATCTTATTAAGTTTTTAATATATCAATTTATGTTAAATATCTCAAAAATCTGACGAGATAGAGCAATTTAAAGGGCAGATTCGGATTCAGCGCGCCAAAACATGACCATTTATGATAAATTTATTTATTTTTTTGGCCTGGGTTATTTGAACGGCGATTTCCTGCTAAATCTTAATTTTCTTTTTTAAAAAAATTATCACAACTCTGTCCATTATTATCCGATTTTTTCAGGATAAAGCTTATCGTATTAAGAATTAAATTATCTTTAAAAAACCGCTCATAAATATAAAGGTTGTTAAATAGCAGAAAAAATCGATAAACTCGAAAAATTTTCAAAAAATAACAAAAAAATTTGATTTTATAAAAAAAAAATCAATAGATATCTTTCTTTTACGAGTTGACAGATTCACATACATGGAAAGCCCTATCCTTTTTCTATCCAAAACAGTTTAAAAATGTAAAATCGGATGAAAAATTTCTGAATTACACAAGGTTTAGTGAGAAAAGTACCAAAAAACTTTTTCGACAATAACTCTAAAATTTAAGAGTGTCTGGCAAGTTTAATGGGCATTTTTGTGATCTACTCGACAAGACCAACAACCTTTACTATGTCACATCAGAAGTATTTTTTCACTGTAGCACAGTGTTATTCGTGAAAATAAATTTTGATGAAAAAAAATTTTTGATGAATTTTTTTGATGAAAAGGAAAATTTTTTGATGTAAAAAAAATATTATGAAAAAAAAATTTTTGGTGAGAAAAAAAATGATAATAAAATATTTGATAAAAAAATTTGATGAAAAAAAAAATTGATGAAAAAAAATTTGACAAAAAAAAAAAAAATGAAAACAAAAAATTTGATGAAAAAAAAAATAATGAAAAAAAAATTTATGAAAAAAAAATTTGATGAAAAAACAAAAAAATTGATGAACAAAAAAAATTTGATGAACAAAAAAAATTTGATAAAAAAACAAATTGATAAAAAAAAAATTTGATAAAAAAAAAATATGAAAAAAAAAATTTGATGAAAAAAAAATTTGATGAAAAAAAAAGTTTGATGAAAAAAAAAAAATTTTGAAAAAAAAATTTTATGAAAAAAAAAAAATTAAAAAAAAAATTTATGAAAAAAAAATTGATGAAAAAAAAAATTGATGAAAAGAAAAATTGATGAAAAAAAAATTTCGATGAAAAAAAAGTTTGATGAAAAAAAAAAAATTTTGTGAAAAAAAATAATTTATGAAAAAAAAAGTTTGATGCAAAAAAAAATTGATGAAAAAAAAATTTTATGAAAAAAAATTGATAAAAAAAAAAAAATTGATGAAAAAAAAAAAAATTTTTTTTTTTTGAAAAATAATTATGTTACTTTTTATTCACCATCTGGTGAAAAACGGTTTTATTCACCACGAGGTGAATTATTATCCAAGTTACAAACCCAAGTTATTAAAATTTTTGGTTTTAAGAAAATGAAAATAGTAATTCTAATTTTCTTTTTCGGTCATTGTTAGCTTATATGTATAGTCAACATGAGGTGGCGTCCTGCAACTTTTTTAAAATTAGACACCAAATTACAAAAAAAATTAAATTTTGATCGTAAATTTTTCGTTAAAAAACAAGGAAAACTGTCAAATATTAGTAAAATGGGATTACGAGACTTTTTCTAGTAATTTGACAAGGTTTTTTTTTAGTGTGCCTTAAATCTGAGACTTTTTATTAGAATTTTATTTTTTTTAAATTTTAAATTTTAAAAATGTTTCTAATGAATCTTTTGTTTTGAAAATTCTATCATAGTTTTTTGTAGCAAGCACAACATTTGTGCAGCAATCATTATATGATCCTAAATAATCGTAAAATGATAAGATTGCTCTTAAATTATTGTTTCCACAATCACATCTCTTCTCTTACAATGAGTGCGATTTAAAGAATAATTTTTCTGTTGCTTAAATTTAATACAACTAAAACATAAGTTAAAAATTAATATCAATTTAAAACAACAATATTTTAACAAATTTATTACATTTTTTTGTTCTTTACATTTTAATTTCACATTGTGCTTAAATCTTCATTTTACTAAATATCGTAAACATTGAAAATGAAAAACGTATAATCTGTAAAAAAAAAAATTCACATAATTTTTCAAAAAACAACAAAATCTCTATTGTAATTTCCAATGAAAACAAACTTACCGCCAAAAACGTTTGCAGCGTAACAGGAGCTAAATTTCCTGCCAATATTGTATTGGCTTTTTGGGAACGTTGCATAAAAATGATTAACATTTTACGAAATTGCTGATTTTGATCCATCCAATTACAACTGTACATGGCCGTCGTCAAATAATCACTTTTCACCATTAGAACATTAACATACCAACAGCAGGGAAACACTTGAATCAATATGACACCCAAATAGACAATACCAAAAATTTGTTGGGCAAAATCACGATCGAATGCAATTAAATTGATGGCCGTCAGACACAAAACAAAAGCGGCAATGAAAAATTGCATAAATAAGGTAGATGAAATAACCAGACGTATTAAATTGAAATAACTGTAAAAATGAGAAGAATGGAAATATTTAAAATTGTAGTGTAATATTTGGTTGTACACTCAAAATAAATTCTCTGTCCAATCAGCAGAAAAATATGCTAAAAATACACAAATTTTGAGCCATATGAGAAATCTGCTGATTTTAGCAGACACGGTTTGCTTAATATCTGTCATAAAAGGTGAATAAATATAATAAGAAAAAAAAAAAAAAACATGCGCCGCCAGCCAGCATCGAACTCGCCACCTTCCGACTTGAAAGTAAACTTCTTAACCCCTACGCTACGGAAGCTTATACTTTTATCTGGCGTTTTAGTTATTAAACATGTGGGTTGTTCGACAGCAGAGAAATCTGATTTTAGCAGAAATATCTGCTGGTTTTAGCAGACAAATCTGCTGAATTTAGCAGAACAATCTGCTGATTTGAGCAGAATAATCTGCTGATTTCAGCAGAACAATCTGCTGATTTCAGCAGAGCAATCTGCTGATTTCAGCAGAGCAATCTGTTCTGCTTTTTTTTATATAAAAAATTTCTTGAAAAAATAATGAAATTCAACAAACAAAATCATTATAAACATAGTAAAATGTGTGTTATTTTCTTAAACTGAATGACAGAGATTTTGGTAAAAATATCCTTCTCAGCAGAACAATATGCTAAAAGATTGCTGATTCAAATTGAAAGTCGTTTTACAGATTTTTTGACAGAGTTTTTCTTTTGAGTGTAGATTATGAGGTTTGAGATTTGGGAAGAGGAGTAAATTTACACTTAGCAAAAATAAATACTCGTTTTAAAGTCAAAACTTTTTGTATATACAAATCTTTAGCTAAGTCAAACGAAGACTTGTTTTGGTTAGAATACGCATCAAAGTTCTGCCATTCTAATATAGATTTTTATAATTGGGGATTCCTTGTTAAATCGGACACTTTGAAATTTTTTTTTTAGATTTTCCCAATTTGTTTACAGTTTTTAGTACCCTTCGAAAACTCCTTCGTGGCAAATTTTCAGATTTTTTTGATGATCCGTTCAAAAGATATCGAATTTTTAAAAGTTGGTAGTTTGTTCCTTTACTCAAACTTCTTTTACTCATAACTTCTTCAATAATGGTCCAAATTTAAATTTTTGTTTTTCAAATTTTTTGTTTTTTTACACACTTTTAAAAAAAAAAACCAAAAAATTCTTTAAAGCGCTTTAGTATGCGATTTTTAAGTTTTAAAATTTAAATTTAATTTTTGAAAATGTTTGTACTCTTCGATTTTTTTAAAAGTTTTTTGTATAAAACTTTTTTCGATTCTACATTTTTTTTGCCCACAGGATCGTGGGATAACGATTATTACTATTTTTTAAAATTTTTTGAAAAAAATTTTTGTTGTAATTTTCAAATCTTAAAATCATTTCTACTGCTCCAATGGTGCGTCATATAGGGGTCATTTATAAGACCGACCTCCATTCATTTTTACGTCTTAACAGTTCTTTGGAACAAACTAATACCCTATCTCCAATTTCTAAGGGGGCTCCCACACAAAAAGAAATTTTTTAAAATTTGTTCCAACCGCTCTAACTGCCCTAATAGTGCCCTTAGAGCAACAAAATGTATGACAAACCCACAATATTTTTTTAGTCCAAACATTTTCTCTGAACACCTACCCTCTATCTTTAACTGTTAAGGCGGTCCCCGTGCAATTCTTTTATTTTTTGTGAATTTGTTTTATTTAATCAGCTTCTACCGGTCCAATAGTGCGTTCAAGAGGGGTCATTAGTGAGACCGACCCCCATTTATTTTAACCCTCCAACATTTTTGTAAAACATACACTGAAAAAAAAGACATAACTAAAATTAAGGAAAAAATGTCTTTGAAAATTTATCATGAATTTTCCTAAAATTTAGTTAAATTTAACTTAAAAATGGGAAATTTTCTTAACTATGAGGAAAAAATTTTAGTTCGTTTACTTATAATTAGTTCATAGTTTTCTTTAAATGGATTTTTTTAATATTAGGAAAAAAATTCTTACTGCCAAAAAAAATTTCCACAAATCTAAGAATCGTACCTTTTTTTTAAGACATATTTCTTAAAAAACAATTTAGTTCAAGTTAAGTTAAAATTTACTAAAAAAAACATCATCGTATTTCTCTTCTTTGAATTGAGGAAGTGTACTTCTTAGAATTTAGTTAATGACTTCTGAGAATTTTGTAAATAACTTCTTAGAATTTAGTTAAAAATTCAAAATGGCGATATCTCGAAAACTAAGCGAGATAGAGCGAAACGGATGAAATTTTCAAAAGAAAGACTACAAAGAAAAATATAGAATTGCCTAGCTCTGCATATCTGTCGGGGTCTCAAGACCCTAATTTTAGATCTAAAATTTGAAATTCCCGAGATTTTATGTATGCACATATCTCGGTAAATACTGCCAACACGAGAAAATATCCAATGGCATTTTTGTAGCTCTTGACTCGTAGAACACTTCCGCAGAATTCCCGAAAGCCCTCCGATTAATAGTTTTTGAGTTATCCGGTTTTTAAGATTCTCAAGACCCTATCAGGCCCCGTATTACCGTATCTCAAAAACTAAGCAAGGTAGAGCGAAACGGACACAAGTTTTGGGTCAAAATCTATGGGGACCCTTAAAGGACCCAACTGGGTCTCGAGTTAAATGGGGTCCGAAACAATGGGTCCAGGGTCTAGACCCAATCTATTTCTTAAATGTTAAGTATAATTTTTCCCATTTTCTAGTAAAAATTGGCTTAAAATTAAATAACTTTGTTTTCCTTATTTTTGGGAAAATTATGAACTAAAACCAAGAAAAAAAATCTTTGGAGCCAAATCATTCCCTCTTTTTCTCAAAATTGAGTTAATTTTCCCAGATTTTAGTTCACTTTTTTTTTGAGTGTACCTACGCCCTATCTCCACTCCCTTAGTATGCTCCCATACAAATAACAGTTAAAGCAAATTTTAAAAAAATGTAATTTTGAATGGAAGCCTACTTAGGGACTGGAGATAGGGCGTAGGTATGTTTTAAAAAAATGTTGTAGGGTAAAAATAAATGAGAGTCGGTCTCAATAATGACCCCTCTCGGACGCATCATTGTACCTAAAGCTGATTAAATAAAACAAATTTACAAAAAATAAAAAAAACTGTATGGCGACCGCCTTAACAATTAGAGATAGAGGGTAGGTGTGTTCAGAAAAAATGTTTGAACTAAAAAAATATTGTGGGTCGGTCATACATTTTGTTGCTCTAAGGCACTAGTAGGGCAGTTAGAGCGGTGGGAGAAATTTAAAAAAAATGTCGTTTTGTGTGGGAGCCCCCTTAGAAATGGAGATAGGGTATTAGTTTATTTCAAAGAAAAGTTAAGACGTAAAAATTAGTGGGGGTCGGTCTTATAAATGACCCCTCTATGACGAACCATTGGAGCAGTAGAAATGATTTAAGATTGAAAAATTACAATAAATTTTTTTTCAAAAAATTTTAAAAATAGTAATAATCGTTATCCCACGATCCTCCTGGGCAAAAAATTTGTAGAATCCGTTTACACAAAAAATTTCAAAAAAATCGAAGAGTACAAACATTTTCAAAATTGATATTTAAATTTTAAACCTTAAAAATCTCATACTAGAGCGCTTTTAAGGTTTTTTTTTTTTAAAGTACGTAAAAAAACAAACAAAATTTTAAAAAAAAATTTGAAATTTCGACCATTATTGAAGAAGTTATGAGTAAAAGAAGTTTGAGTTAAGGAACAAACTACCAATTTTTAAAAATTCGATATCTTTTGAATGGGTCTTCAAAAAAATCTGAAAATTTACCACGAAGAAGTTTTCGAAGGGCACTAAAAACTGCACTCAAAAAAGTTCTACAGTAAAAGGTTTAGTAAGTGATTTTGTACCAAAATCTACTAATTAGTTACTAACTTTAGTAACTTGAAGGTACTAAAATTAGTAATTTTTACTGGTTTTGAATAATATTAGTAAAAAATATTTAGTATTTCCTGCACTAGGTCCTTTTGGACTAAAATTTAGGTAATTTTTTAGTATTGAATACCCACGTTTTTTTTGGGTGTGTAAACAAATTGGGAAATTCTAAAAAAAAAAAAAATCAAAGTGTCCGATTTGACATGGAATGCCCCATATATATAACCCATTCTGAACGTTAAACAATTTCGAATGTGTATGGCAAAACTTTTACGTGGAGCCGACAAAAAAGCCTCGAAATCATTGCATTTCACACAACCAATTTGTCACACTATAATTTTCTCAGTGTTTCATACTTTGTATAATCCATGGCGTATTACAAAAACTTCCGCTTAAGGTTTTAGTGTAACTTTTTTGCCTATAGTCTACTCGTTGAGTTAATGCTTTAATGCATTTAAGTGTTAAAAGTTTTGGTTACGATTTACTTTTTTTTTTGTTTTTAAGTTTTGAATATTTTAAGCAACTCTGCTACTCCATGCTACAGATAATTTTGGCATGCTAAAAACTTATTTACATTTTATTCTATTATTTTAAAGTTTTTCTTTTCTCCTATATGTACGAGTATTTTTGTATTTAACTATCCTCAAAAACTGTAAAATAAAGGATTAAATTGCGTTTGAAAAGAGCTGTTAAAAGCCATTCAATGGTATACTATACATGGCACCTGTTTTAAATGCTGATGATATGCTAAGTACTTTTTGCCACAAAATTTTCCAAAAAATTGCTACACACAGAAAAACTCATACCATCAATGTCATGGTCTTAATTTGGGTGATAGTTTGGGTCCATTGTTAGGGATTCACTTGCTGGGTTGTTGTGCTGCTACTGTAGTTGTTAGTAACATTTTGTCTCTAGAACACGTTTGTTTTTAGTTAAACATATACTTACCCGAGTATAAAAGTTTGTATATAATTATATATAATTATATCAAATTATATATAAAGGTAAAATTCTCCAAAAAATTGTATAAAATTATATATAATTTGATAAAATTATACACTGAAAAAAAAAGACAAACCAAAATTAAGGAAAAAATGTCTTTGAAAATTTATAATGAATTTCCCTAAAATTTGGTAAAATTTAACTAAAAATGAGAAATTTTCTTTACTATGAGGAAAAAAGTTTAGTTCATTTACTTATAAGTAGTTCATAGTAGAAATGGGCGCGTGAGTGGATTTTGACTCACCACACTTACTCACGCTCACGCAAAAAATAATCGAATCACTCACGCAATTTTTTTTTTTACTCACGCTCACTCACTATTCACGTGAGTTTTAAAAAACTTACTCACGCGTGACTCACGCCAGATTCAATCACGCTCACGCGTGAGTCACGCAATATCTACTAACGCAATAAAATGTTCTTACCAAAAAAAGAAAAAGTTAAAAAAAAATTTACAAAAAATCAAAAAAAATTTGGGCAAATCAAAATATCTAATCACGCAAACTCACGCAAAAAATAAATGACTCACTCACTAATCACTCACTCATATTTTTTTCAACTCACACTCACTCACAATCACGTGATTGAAATGAAAATCACTCACACTCACGCGTGATTCACGTGAATCACGCGAATCACGTGACCAGCGCCCATCTCTAGTTCATAGTTTTCTTTAAATGGAATTTTTAAATATTAGGAAAAAAAATCTTACTGCGAAAGAAATTTTCCACAAATCTAAGAAATGTATCTTTACTTTTAAGACATATTTCTTAAAAAACAATTTAGTTCAAGTTTAGTTAAAATTTACTAAAAAAAACATCATCGTATTTCTCTTCTTTGAATTGAGGAAGTGTATTCTTAGAATTTAGTTAATAACTTCTGAGAATTTAGTAAAGAACTTCTTAGAATTTAGATAAAAATTCGAAATGGCGATATCTCGAAAACTAAGCGAGATAGAGTGAAACGGACGAAATTTTCAAAAGAAAGACTACAAAGAAAATTATGGTATAGCCTAGCTCTGCATATCTGTCGGGATTTCAAGACCCTCAATTTAGATCTAAAATTTGAAATTCCTGAGATTTTATATATGCACATATTTCGGTAAATACTGCAAACACGAGAAAAATTCCAACGGCATTTTTGTAGCTCTTGATTCGTAGAATACTTCCGCAAAATACTCGAAAGCCTTCCGATTAATGGTTTTTGAGATATCCAGTTTTTAAGATTCTCAAGACCCTATTAGACCCCTTATTACTGTATCTCAAAATCTAAGCAAGTTAGAGCGAAACGGACACAAATTTTGGGTCAAAATCTATGGATACCCTTAAATGACCGGGGTCTTGAGTTAACAAGGGGCTGGACCCATGGGGTCCGAACCCATTAATTAACTTTGTTTTTTCTTATTTTTGGGAAAATTATGAACTAAAACCAAGAAAACAAATCTTTGGAGCCAAATCATTCCCTCTTTTTCTTAAAATTAAGTTAATTTTCCCAGATTTTAGTTCACTTTGTTTTAAGTGTATAATGGGATGAGATTTTCATGCAAATGCATGTTTTTTGTCGAAAGTCTAAAAACGATATCGACCAGTTATCTTTCTTACCCGGTGAAAAATGGTACAAATATGATCATAAGGGTGGCAGCTATTTTGCAAAACTTCGAATTTGAAGGAGTGCACCCCTAATTTTTATTACATTTGGTCTAAAAATGCTATGCTAAAAATTTCAGCCAAATCGGACAACGCTAACACGAGGCGCATCGAGGTCAAAGGTCAAAAAATAGCCATATTTTGATGAAAAACATTAAACAAATGGTTTTGTTTTTTGAATATATTGTTAAAAAGTGGTACACGAGTTGTTTTCAGTATAAGAAGATAAATTAAAAATTTTTGGGTTTTCAAAAATTAACCCTTGTAAGACTTTCGGGGTCAAAATGACCCAATTTTCACAAAATGACCCCTAAAACACGAAAATCAGCCCCAATTTTCTAAATTTATTGAAATAAACTAATGCAAACCCATATTTATTTTCTATTCTATCATAAATACTCAGATATGAAATACTGCCTTTCTAGGATGTCATTCACCCGTTTCACGGTAAGGCCAAAAATATGCATTTTATTTGGCGTGGTTCTCAAAACTGATATTTTGTTTTTTTGAAAATTTTCTTAAACAAAATTGGGAAAAATGCTGAAAAAACCACAGAATCTTATAAAATATATGTTAGCATATAAAAAAAATTTTTTTTGGGGGATATCCCTCGGATAGTTTGGCGGGGGCATCAATTTAAACTCAGCGGATTTCGAGGAAAATGCCTTTTTTGCCCACAATTTATTCAATATGGAAAAAAATTGGTAAATATTTTAAAATTTGACAAAGTCAGGGCCATAAATTATTAAAAGCTATGTTAGACATTAACCCTAAACGTTTTAGAATAATAGAATAATATTAACCCGGTTTTTATTCGGGTCAAAGGTCAAATTTAGGGATATTTGGATTTTTTTTGGAAAAAGGCATCTAAATATGAAATGTTTATTGCGATTTTTTATAAAACTTGGTATAGTTATTGTACGAGCTCAGAAAAATAATTATTTAATTTTTTTAAAATTAACCCATAAATAAACATGGGGTCAAAATGGCCCAGCACATTAAAATTTCTTTATATAGATTTTTATATTTTCTTTCGATTTTTATAAAACTTGTTATGATTATGTGCGAGGTCAGAAAACTAATTATTTGATTTTTTTTAATTAACCCATAAATGAACATGGGGTCAAAATGGCCCAGCACGCTAAAAATTCTTAATATGGTTTTTTTATTTTTTTTTTTCTATTTCTATAGAACTTGTTATTATTTTTATGCGACGTTTGAAAAAATAATTATTTGATTTTCTTAAATTAACCCATAAACGAACAAGGGGTAAAAATGACCCAGCACGTTAAAATTCTTAATATATATTTTTTTATTTCTATAAAACTTGGAACAAACATTGTGCAAGGTCAGAAAATTGATTATTTGATTTTTTTAATTAACCCATAAATGAGCAAAATTCTTAATGATTTTTTTTTCGATTTCGATAAAACTTGGTAAAACCGTTGTTCGAGGTGAGATATTTTTTTTAATTAACTCATAAATGAACAATGAAAAACAAAAAATTTTTTTTTAGACGTGGCATAAAAATAATAACAAGTTTTATAGAAATAGAAAAAAAATAAAAAAAAACTATATTAAGATTTTTTAACGTGATGGGCCATTTTGACCCCATTTTCATCTATGGGTTAATTAAAAAAAATCAAATAATTAGTTTTCTGACCTCGCACATAATCATAACAAGTTTTATAAAAATCGAAAGAAAATATAAAAATCTATATAAGGAAATTTTAATGTGCTAGGCCATTTTGACCCCATGTTCATTTATTGGTTAATTTTAAAAAAATTAAATAATTATTTTTCTGAGCTCGTACAATAATTATACCAAGTTTTATAAAAAATCGCAATAAACATTTCATATTTAGATGCCTTTTCCAAAAAAAATCCAAATATCCCTAAATTTGACCTTTGACCCGAACAAAACCGGGTTAGTATTATTATATTTTCCTAAAACGTTTAGGGTTAATGTCTTACATAGCTTTTAATAATTTATGGCCCTGACTTTGTCAAATTTTAAAATATTTACCAATTTTTTTCCATATTGAATAAATTGTGGACAAAAAAGGCATTTTCTTTGAAATCTGCCTAGTTTAAATCGATGCCCCCGCCAAACTATCCGAGAGATATCCCCCAATTTTTTTTTTTTTATATGCTAACATATATTTTATAAGATTCTGTGGTTTTTTAGCATTTTTCCTAATTTTGTTTAAGAAAATTTTCAAAAAACCAAAATATCAGTTTTGAGAACCACGCCAAATAAAATGCATATTTTTGGCCTTACCGTGAAACGGATGAATGACATCCTAGAAAGGCAGTATTTCATATCTGAGTATTTATGATAGAATAGAATATAAATATGGGTTTACATTGGTTTATTTCAATAAATTTAGAAACTTGGGGCTGATTTTCGTGTTTTAGGGGTCATTTTGTGAAAATTGGGTCATTTTGACCCCGAAAGACTTACATTTTGACCCCGAAAACCCAAAAATTTTTAATTTATCTTCTTATACTAAAAACAACTCGTGTACCACTTTTTAACAATATATTCAAAAAACAAAACCATTTATTTAATGTTTTTCATCAAAATATGGCTGTTTTTTGACCTTTGACCTTTGACCTCGATGCGCCTCGTGTTAACGTTGTCCGATTTGGCTGAAATTTTTAGTATAGCATTTTTAGACCAAATGTAATAAAAATTAGGGGTGCACTCCTTCAAATTCGAAGTTTTTCAAAATAGCTGCCACCCTAATGATCATATATACGTTCATACAGCGTCAATTATGTCCATATATGTAGCATATATGAATATATCTGGCACTGTATGAAGGCATATATGATCATATTTGCTACATATATGTCCACTAGAGGTGTCCTTAAAAACGAAAATCACAATTTTATACCTGGTAGGGTCCAATATTGTTCTTTAGTATCTAAAAATGAGTGAGCCAAAATTTGGGTACAATCGGCTAAAAATATCTCGTGCCGAAAATGGATTGAAGTTTTGGGACATTCTTATATGAATGAAAATTGCTTTTTTTCTAGTTTTTGGAACAATATTGGTATTTGATATTTTTTGATAAATTTTTTGTGAAATAATATGAAAATGGTATTAAATTACCTTTCCAAAACGACTAAAAAAATTAAAATCGGATGAAAAATAAGCATTTTACGCATACATGCCCCAGACCATTGTATGGTTTTTAGAGCCAGAATTTCAAAATTTTCAAAATTTTTAGGCAAAAAAATAATAAAAATTTAATTTTACTTTATGATCAAATTGAAAACATGTTTAAGATTAAAAATAGCAGTTATGGTAGTCAAGCTTTTTTTTTATTTGGCGCGGGTAGTGATAAAATTTCCGCGGATTTCAAATAAAATTCGTTTTTCTACAATAATTAAGCAAGTTTTTGAAAATTTGTGCTCTATTGTGCGGATCGAAGTGTAAAACGTAAATTCTGTAACTTTTGGGAAATCGGATATTTGCAGATATTTTGTATTATAGAAATGTATAACGTCTCAAATTTGTCATTTCACCTCGACGAAAACGGGTTAAAGATGCCCGAATTCTCAAAAAATTTACAGAATTTATGTATTTCACTTCGTATAATACAATACAGAAAATTGTTTCCCATATTAGCTAAATTATTTTAGAAAAACACATTTTCTTTGGAATCTGCGGAAATTATATCACTACCCACGCCATGTAAAAAAAAAGTTAGACTACCATATCTGTTAGTTTTTATCTATAACATGTATTTAATATAATTATAAAGTAAAATTTATTTTTTTTTATTTTTTTGCCTAAAAATTTTGAAAATTTTCAAATTTTGGCTTTAAAAACCTTGCAATGGCCTGGGGCATGTATGCGTTGAATGCTTATTTTTCATCCGATTTGAATTTCTTTAAGCTTTTTGGAAAGGTAATTTATTATCATTTTCATATTTTTTAACAAAAAAATTAACGAAAAATTACATATACCAATATTTTTCAAAAAACTAGAAAAAACTTGTTTTTTCATCAGATAAGAGTGTCCCAAAACTTCAATCCATTTTCGGCACGAGTTATTTTTATCCGATTGTCTCCAAATTTTGGCTCACTCATTTTTAGATACTAAACTACAACTTAGGACCCTACCACGTATTAAAAAGTGATTTTGAAAAATTACCTTAGTCGTTAGGACACCTTTAATGTCCACATACGTAAAATGAGGGCATATGAACATATATGCTCCATAAATGTCCACATATGTCATATATGGGCATATGCCCTCATTTTACGTATATGGACATATATGTTGCAAATATGATCATATATGACTGCATACAATTTCATATATGATCATTAGGGTGGGTCAAATTTTTTCGATCCAAAGGCTCATCGTGATTCTTATTCTATGGGGCATTCTGAGCAAATTTGCCAAAGAAACCATAGCTCTAAAATGAATTTCGAGCCCCCGGATTTTTCAAAATAGGTATTTTTTCTAGAAATATTCGAGAATAGAGGCAAAAAAATGCTATTTCCTCTAGCCAAATGAGTATGTGGGGGTTTTTTGGGACGCGGAATCCATTTTTGACATTCATTTTTTTTGAGTGCCGCCAGAGGGCGCTTACGTACATTTTTTTGCGAAAATATACGATATTGTTGTGGAAATAGACGAATTTTGACTTTGTATTGAATATATTCAAAATACATACTCGAATTATAAATTTTTAAATCATATTACATACTTTTTGTTCCTTTTTCCAGCTTTTCTAAAAAAAAATCGATAGATTTCCAGCTAAGACCTAAATCACATTTTTACCAGCTTTTGAAGGAAGAAAACCTCAAAATCTAGCTGGAAAATCTTATATTAATATTTATAAATTAATTAATTAATATTTAATTTTAAACATGGATCCATTGCCGTCAACATCACAAGCCGCACCAACATCAATAAGTACCGAAAGTAGCTTAAAACATATGCCTTCTCATGTTCCTGCTTTTGGTATGTCTTCTGATTTGACTGGTCTCAATCTGCCAACTAAACAGGATATTTTAAGATGCTATGTTTTCATATAAAACATTTACTCCTCAAGTGACAGACAAATTCTTCGTTTTGTTTCTTAATTACTGAATTCAATTGATTTTTTTACCCTTTGTAACTACCCAAAATATTCGTCCTAGACCTACCTTCAAGTATACCGATCGACTCAGAATTACTTTTTGAGTCGATTTAGCGATGTCCGTCCGTCCGTGCGTCTGTCCATCTATCGGTTTAAGCACGATACAGGTCGAAATTTTCAATCAGTTGACTTGAAATTTAGAACTTTAGCATATTTTGGCCCAAGGACGAAGTCTATTGAAATTGGAGAAGATCGGTCCATGTTAAGATCTAGCCCCCATACAAACGCCCCCTTTGGATTCGGATTAAATGACTCTAATAACCGTATTATAATAGATATCGCTTTGAAATTTAGCAGGTAATCAAATTTTGTATGCTCGAATCACCATTCCAAATTTCAAAGGAATCGGGCAGTTGTTCTGGTAGTCACCATACAAACCACCATCCCGGTATTCACATAATTCCCTCAAAACTCATAAAAATGGAAATATTTGAAAACAAAATTTATTTTTAGTTGTTAAACGTGTACTTTAGTAACCTAATCAAATCGGAATATAATTGGACCATTTTTGGACTTAGTACCCCATATAAAAATTTTGACCGATATTCAGTTAAATCGGTTTATTGACAAAAAAAATTTACCAATTCCACTAAAATTTGATCTGTGTGTTCTCTTTACTTAATAAAGATCTAACAGAGGACAGATCCAATCGGTCCATGTTTGGACTTGGGACCTATTTTCCGGAAAACACTGGTGTAGGGTGTCATATGGTCGGTCTTGACCGACTATAACTTTCTTACTTGTTTTTATTAATTACATTTTATATGCTTTTATTATCTCTTATGTGTAATTTTTGAAGAAAAAATAAAGTAAAATATGCTTTGTTTATTCTTTGTCTTAAATTCGATATAGGTCGTGAATGAATAACCCCTCCCCCCCATAATTTTTAACGCTGAACACTCTGGCTATTTAAAATTTGGGGTTGTCTCATGAGAAAGTCAAATATTCGTCAATTTCCACGAAAAAATTCGTAAATTTACCAAAAAAAAAAAAAACGATAAAATTAAAAAATGTACGAAAGCGCCCTCTGGTGGTATTCAAAAATAAAAATAGATGTCAAAAATGGATTCCTCGATCCAAAAAACCCCCACATACACATTTGGCTAGAGGAAAAAGCATTTTTTTACCTCTATTCTAGAGTATTTGGGGAAAAACCTATTTTGAAAAATCCGGGGGCTCGAAAATCATTTTAGAGCTATGGTTTCTTTGGCAGAGTATCTTTAAATGACCCGTAGAACAAGAATCTGAATGAGCCCCTTTACATTTTTTCGGCCCCCTACAATTTGACCCACCCTAATGATCATATATGCTCATATATTTACAAATATGCATCCATATATTTACATATATGTATCCATATATGCTCATTTTTCACCGGGTAATCAAAAAATTTGATATAAAATGGCATCGATTTTTTTTGCATATTTTTGCATATTTTGGTGAAAAAGCATATTTTTGCATATTTTGATTTTAAATGCATATTTTGAGCATATTTCCATCTTTTGAGTGCATATTTTTGCATATTTTGGCATAAATTAGCAAAACACAAATAAATTTTTTTTTTTTTTTTAAATCTATTTTAAAAAATTATTTTGAAAATACGAAAAATTATTTTTTTGTCTTTTTAATTTTTTAATAGATATAGATTCTTAATTTCTAAAAAATCGTGCTTCAATAAAGTTTAAAATGTTACTATTTAAAACCGGCGTTATTTTTTGCTTGTTATGAGGTTTTTCCTATGAAAACAAGAGCTTCATTGTACACAAATTATTTTTTAGTGTATATTTTTAGGTTTTTTAGTACATATTTTAAGTTTTTTAGTGCATATTTTCGATTTTTTAGTGCATGAAAATCGCATCCCTAATAATTACATATAAGTAATTACATAAAAAACTTTTTTACTCGTGTAGGAACAGTGGTTTGGAAGTATTGGTATCTGACATGTATGACAGGCTTGAGTTGAGGTTGGGTTGTATAAGCGTAAAAGAAAGCTAGGCCAGTCCATGGAGCTCAGACGAAAAAAAATTCCATTGAACCGTACCCAAGGAAGGAAAAAAAATTGAAAATACAACTCCCATTAATGACCAGGGGCTTAAACTTATTCAAGTACCATCTCAGAGGTAAACTTATATCCAAATTGATTTCCGAGCAAATTAAGATAGCATTAACTTAATATAAAAACATATTGTGCTCTGGGTGCGTAAATCTCCTCCAGGTCTCCAGAGGTCATCTTTTATCCATCCGTATACTAGTTAAATCATCAGGGGTCCACTTATGAACCACCATTTTCCATTTCTTATGGATTGTCCACTCACATATAGTCGATGGCAAACTTTATAGGTTGGCCATTTTAGGGATACCGATGTAATAAAACAATCAATCATTCATTAAAAACTTAGTACCACTGTGTTTCCAATGCTGTATTGTGCATCGCACAAGTTAAACAATCTCTTCCACTTGAATATATTGTTCTTGTGTTAATGTTACTGTTTCTGTTGTCCCACTTCCTTAACCAGCACAAATAGAAACAATAAAATTACTGAACACAAAAAATAACTTTGATTATTTTACTTAAGGCATCAACACACTACAGTCCATGTGCTTCATAATGACGAAGATTTTCTTAGTTTTTTGAGTAGTTTGCTAGGAAAAACCAAACTTTATTTGGCAGACAATTTCTCCTTTCAAGTGATGAATTAAAACTGAAAAGTAGCAAAAACTGTTATGGGAGTTAAACAGTTTGGTTAGCCATGATTTGCATGCTAATGAGGAAAATTCAAAATAACAAAAAAAATTAAAAATTCCTTCTGATTATTTTAAAATACAAAATAATTTTTATGGACAAAAGTAGTGATAAAGATTTTTCTTCAGATAATAAAGAAGTTTATAAATAAATTGGAATTTGAGGAATGCAAAGTATACACTCAAAAAAAAAGTGATCTAAAATCTGGGAAAATTAACTTAATTTTAAGAAAAAGAGGGAAGGATTTGGCTCCAAAGATTTTTTTCTTGCTCATAATTTGGTTCATAATTTCCCCAAAAATAAGGAAAAAAAGTTAATTAATTTTAAGCCAATTTTAACTAAAAAATGGGAAAAATTATGTTACACTTTAGTTCATTCACATTTTAAAACTGGATTGGGTGTTGAGCCTGGACCCTTGGGTTCGGACCTCATGGGTCCTGCCCCTTGTTAACTCAATACCCCGGTCCTTTAAGGGTCCCCATAAATTTTGACCAAAAATTTGTGTCCGTTTCGCTCTAACTTGCTATGTTTTTTAGATACGGTAATAAGGGGTCTGATAGGGTCTTGAGAATCTTAAAAACTGGATAACTCAAAAACTATTAATCGGAGGGCTTTCGGGTATTTTGCGGAAGTGTTCTACGAGTCAAGAGATAGGGCGAGGGAATTTCAAATTTAAGATCTAAAATTAGGGTCTTGAGACCCCGACAGTTATGCAGAGCTAGGCTATTCCAAATTTTCTTTGTAGTCTTTTTTTTGAAAATTTCGTCCGTTTCGCTCTATCTCGCTTAGTTTTCGAGATATCGCCATTTTGAATTATTAACTAAATTCTAAGAAGTTATTTACTAAATTCTCAGAAGTCATTAACTAAATTCTAAGAAGTACACTTCCTCAATTCAAAGAAGAGAATACGATGATGTTTTTTTTTAGTAAATTTTAACTAAACTTGAACTAAATTGTTTTTTAAGAAATATGTCTTAAAAATAAAGATACGATTCTTAGATTTGTGGAAAATTTCTTTGGCAGTAAGAATTTTTTTCCTAATATTAAAAAAATCCATTTAAAGAAAACTATGAGCTAATTATAAGTAAATGAACTAAAATTTTTTCCTCATAGTTAAGAAAATTTCTAATTTTTAAGTTAAATTTAACTAAATTTTAGGAAAATTCATGATAAATTTCCAAAGACATATTTTCCTTAATTTTAGTTATGTCTTTTTTTTCAGTGTAACCTGCCTATGAACATGAGACATATTTGTGCCCAACTTCAGGAGTCTTACTGTTTTATTTCGGACTGCATCGTGTTATCTATAGACAGACGGACGGACAGACAGTCGTACATTCATAGAATGTCCTAGAATCGATCATGGATAAATAATAATATATACTTTATGGGGTCCTTGACCGATATTTCGATGCGTTACAAAGGGAATGACAAAGTGGAAATTGATAAAAAATATTTTTTTTATATATCCAAAAAGCGTGGCGGGCCAAAAAAAAAAATTACTCTCCCGGTCCTAGTGCAGGACTCTGAACTTTTTTTTTGCTTAAACATATTTCATTTGTTTAACAAAAATATAAAAAACACGTAAAAAAAAATCGTGCTTTTCAGAGGTTGACTTAGTTCCTCAAGGGGAACTTTTTTCCATTTACAAGTAAACCTGCCTAGGACCATAATACATATTCGTGCCCAATTTCAGGAGTTTAGCTCTTTTATTTTGGACTGCGTCGTGCCATCTACAGACAGAAGGACGGACTGACGGACTGACGGACTGACGCACAGTGGGCCAAAGTACCATTCTGGTGTTTAAAAAATTATATCTCCTAAACTATTTGTCTGATCAATAAAAGTTCAATTGAGAAAACATAGTAGCGGATGTGGGCTTTCAGAAAATTATAACTTGAAACACCCTGTATCACAACAGGGTTACCCAAATGAGTGCCAAAGAGCAATGCCATATCGTCATATATAAAATCGTGTGTAAAATTGTTACTATAAGATCTATCCAACTATGAATTACACCTTAGATACGGTTCAGGCTTTTATGCTTTTTTACTTGCATTTTCTACCGGTAGATGGCGCTGGTATTAAGCTTTTAAACAAACTCTTATATTAAGTACGATTGGACAGCAGTTCAGATTGTATGTATATTTCGTCAAAAAAAAAAAAATATTTATGAATGGACCCGATAGGTGGCGCTGGGGTGTAGTTTTTTGAAATATTAATGTATATGATGCAAATTTATTCAAACACAGAACCTAACATTAACTTAAAAATTAAATCCAAAAAAATTAAATCTTAAAAAATTGGTTTATTGATTTTTTTTAATTGCCGAACATAAAATTGTAGGCGTATATATTAGGATATTTGAAGGTATGGACAAGAATAATGTTCTCTTTGCAATTAAATCTTAGGAGAGTATATATATTTGTTTAATGTTTATTGTTGAAAAAGTAACTACACTCTTATAAATTTTTGTTTAAATTTACCCACTTTATTGCAGGTAACTGTTCTCCTACAATAAAGTGGGTAAAAATACACTATGTGTTTAAATTTCAACATATGCACACAAAGTGTGTACAACTAATAAACATTTTATCTACACACCTACAGGTTGGCTTTATAGATAATTCTTTGGCAATAAACACAAAATGTGTAATTTTAAAATACTTGTGCTTAAAATTGCATATATTTTTTTCCTATAAAAAATGCGTTTTTATATTTATGAGATTTATTTTTCTATACTTGAACTACAATAATTACAAAGATATAATATGCAAAATTTGGAATTAAAACTGATCAATCTTTTTTAAAAAAATAAAAAAAAAAAATAGTAACATGTAGCAATATTTTGTAATATTTAAAAATTATAAAATTAAAGTAAATACATCACTAAAAATATAAAACAAAATTTTCTTAGAATTAGATCAGATAAGGGCTTATATAGTTTATTATAGCTCTAAAAAAATATTTACACTAGTAGAAACTCTCATTATTTTCAGTCATATACTTTCAATGTGTATTTTTCTTTCGTGTTTATTTATTTTTGGGTGTTACATGTTTTCAAACTGTTTAGTGATTCAATATTTGCAAAACTTATACCGTAATATGTTATTTTTAGGGACTTTTAATTATTAATTTTTTGGTTAGTTTCAAAGAATTCAAACAAAAAATACAAAAGTACCAAAAAAGTACAAAAGTACCAAAAAAAGTACAAAAGTACCAAAAAAAAGTACAAAAGAGTACCAGAATAATAACAAAAAAATGGACCAAAAAAAGACCTTTCCTACTGTGCCTCATATGTAAGAGTAGGATCATTCAAAAGTACCAAAATATTTAAATATCATGTACAATTACAGCAACTTGACACCGGCATATTTTATAAAAAAAATTATGTAAACCGCACGGGCAGACTAGGGCAGCCAATTTTTTGTTTGCGGGTACTTTATTAGTTGTAGTTTAAAATAAAATTAGTTTTGAGGGTGACATTTGCTGAGCACTTTTCTAATCTCTTGAATATTTAAAGGTATGTGCTAAAATGAGGTTTATCCAACTTAACTGCCGGGGCGACCCCTCAGAGGTAGGTAACATCAATGAATGGTTGTTTTTACAAACTTGGGTCCTCCCTTCATCAAAAAAAATTAATAAGTTAAACCTACCGGCAATACTATTAATATAACGTGACAACAAATTTGCAGCTTCAAAAAAGTGCGTTTGTACATTTTTTTATTTCCAATGTTTGAAGCCCTGTATCTTTCTTAATAGTGTACCAATCCTAGAACTATTAATGGATTAATATGCAGCCAAAATCTAAGATTAATCGTGTTATGTTCAGGTTTTATTGTGATATAGTTAATTTTTTATTTTTTGGACGCTAGATTGGTGATTTATCCCACTGTGTGACGGACTGACGGACTGACGGACTGACTGACGGACTGACGGACATTCACAGAATGTCTTAGAATCGATCATGGATCAATAACATATATCCTTTATAGGGATTACAAACTCAATAAATAAATTAAACGGCTTTGTTAAATAAAGTCTTTTTGTGAATCAAGTCGACATAACTCGCGAACCATATTTCGCCGGAAAAAATCACCCAAATATTTTCGATTTGTAATCAAAAGATCTGCCTCTGGTAAAAATTTGGAAGCAATTTAACTAATGCCAGGAATCTTAACTTAAGCCAAAAAAAAAAGTTTGATGAAAAAAAAAAAATTTAATGAAAAAAAAAAAAAATTTTTGCACTACAGAAATAAAATTTTCTCATTATTTAAACTATCCCAGCAAAACTTTGGTAATGGGTAGTGATTATATAACACATTACTAGGTAATGCATATAACTTATTTGTAGCATTATTTTATGATGTCTTACCAAACATTTGTTCCACAACGTATTATTTTCAAGTGAAAAATAATGCATTACTAATAATTTGCTACGTAATGCATGATTATTGGAAAAAATGTATTTCATATTTGTTATTTCTAAACATTAACTAATGGATGACTTATATTTGGTTACATTATGTATTATTTGAAAGTTTGAAATAATGCATTATTTATAATTGGATGCATAATGCATTACAATAACATAAAAAAATAATTATTTTATAAAAAATGCATAAGTTTAAACTAGAGATGGGCTCACGACAGGAAATTTCTAACGACACACACTCACGAGCATATTTTATCTACTTACACTCACTTACAATCACGTGAGTAAATTTAATACAAAATTACTTTTTCACTACTCGTAACACATTATATATTGGGGCATGTCACAGACTCAATTCCGTTCGGATTTGAAAAAAATGGTTTACTCGTAAAACGCAAAACGAATTTAATTTTTTTTTCGGAATGAAATCACTTTCAAAAACCAAAGTGGAATTGAAATGCATAAAAGTGGTTTCATTCCGAAAGAAAAATATTCGCTTTGCGTTTTACGAGTAAACCACTTTTTTCGAATCCGAACGGAATTGAGTCTGTGACATGCCCCATTATCTTCTGGTATGCTATATTATCTCATTTCTCGTAACCTTTAAAATATCATATATTTTACACCTTACTCGTATTCTTCGTTATAAATTTATGACTTATTTTATACCTTACTGGTATTCTTTATGATAATGTGGATGCATTACTTTGAGTCTCATCGCCTGTTAAAATCATCAATGCTGCAATGTATAAAATAAGAGATAAAATAAGAGATACCTTTTTTTATACCTTATTTGGTAATCTAAGTTTTGCTGGGATATATTTATTTCCACGCCCTCAAAAAGGGGGGCGGGTCATAAAAACAACATTTTATAATTCTCTGGGTCCAAGTGATGGACTTAAAACTTCACCCAGCATAAAAATATTTCATTTGTTAACCAAAAATGCAAAAACAAATTTTTCTTTGTAGGTTGCTTCAGTTCTTCAAGGGAAACTTTTTCCCCTGTCCTGATTTTCCCATTCACGAACTTATAGTATGTTTCCAGTGGCATGCTTTGGGCAAATCAGAGTGTTTTGAGAAAATCATGTCATTTTCTACATGTTTTCCCATACATTTTTCATATGTGCAAAACATCTCAAATTGGGTGTTTTGGTACAAAACATGTCGACTTTTTAAACTCACCACTTGTTTTGGTCAGTGCAACACTGTATTTTATATTCGAAAATAAAAGCTACTCATTCGTAGTGAGTGTTCGTTTGAAGAAGAAGACATTTTATTTTTTTATTATTAAAATAATTTACAATTAGTTGTTTAAACATCTTTATTTAATTATAATAAACTACAAAATTATTTGTTTTTGGTAATTATTTTCTTAATTTTGTTGTTTTAACTATTTTGTAGTGAAAACGTCAAATTAATTACGAAAATTCGTAATTAATTTGACGTTGCAAATCACTTCAACTTTAGTGGAAACAGCTCGAAGTGTTTTGCTCAAATCAAGTGTTTTTGATCTTGATGGAAACATGGTTTTAACCTGCCTAGGACTAAAATACATTTTTGTACCAAACTTCAGGCGTCGAGCTCTTTTAGTTTGGACTGTATTATGTTATCCACAGACAGAAGGACAGACGGACGGCCGGACATTCATAGAATGTCTTAGAATCGATCATGGACCAATAATATATGGGGCATTCCATGTGAAATCGGACACTTTTAAAAACTTTTTTTTTTAGATTTTCCCAATTTTTTTACAGTTTTTAGTAAACTTCGAAAACTCCTTCGTGGTAAATTTTCAGATTTTTTTTGATGACCCGTTCAAAAGATATCGAATTTTTTAAAATTGGTAGTTTGTTCATTTACTCAAACTTCTTTTAATCATAACTTCTTCAATAATGGTCCAAATTTCAATTTTTTTTTTCTCAAAATTTCTCAAAAAATCCCAAAAAATAATTCTTAAAAGCGCTCTAGTATGCGATTTTTAAGTTTTAAAATTTAAATTTCATTTTTGAAAATGTTTGTACTCTTCGATTTTTTTGAAATTTTTGTATAAAACTTCTATTAATTCTACAAATTTTTTGCCCAGGAGGATCGTGGGATAACGATTATTACTATTTTTTAAAACTTTTTGAAAAAAATTTATTGTAATTTTTCAATCTTAAAATAATTTCTACTGCTACAATGGTGCGTCATAGAGGGGTCATTTATAAGACCGACCCCCATTAATTTTTACATCTTAACATTTCTTTGGAACAAACTAATACCCTATCTCCAATTTCAAAGGGGGCTCCCACACAAAACGAAATTTTTTAAAATTTGCTCCAACCGCTATAACTGCCCCAATAGTGCCCTTAGAGCCACAAAATATATGACCGACCCACAATATTTTTTAGTCCAAACATTTTCTATGAACATACATACCCTCTATCTGTAACTGTTAGGCGGTCCCCATACAATTATTTTTATTTTTTGTAAATTTGTTTTATTTAATCAGCTTCTACCGGTCTAATGGTGCGTCCGAGAGGGGTCGTTAGTGAGATCGACCCCCATTTATTTTTACCCTACAACATTTTTTAGAAATATACTTACGCCCTATCTCCACTCCCTAAGTAGGCAAATTTTAAAAAATGTCGTTTTGTGTGGGAGCCCCCTTAGAAATTGGAGATAAGGTATTAGTTTGTTCCAAAGAAATGTTAATACATGAAAATTAATGGGGGTGGGTCTTATAAATGACCCCTCTATGACGCACCATTGGAACAGTAGAAATGATTTTAAGATTGGAAAATTACACTAAATTTTTTTTAAAAAATTTTAAAAAATAGTAATAATCTTTATCCCATTATTTTGAATAAAAAACTATTTTTTTGTCAATTAAAAAAAAAAAAAAAGAAAAAATTACTATTTTTTTTGAGTGTAAGACTTTTATTCGAGCGTAATGTTTTTTTTTACTGTAAAAATATTTCCGAGTGAATGAACGTATGTACACAAAATATTGTAATTTTTGTAAAAAAAACTAATTTTTTTTAGTGTAAAATTTTTTTCGAGTGTAATTTTTATGTCACCAATGCTTTTAAAACTAATGCTTTTAAAACTAAAGTTTGCAATATGTCCAGGTAAATGACCAACATATGCCGAACTTCAGTAGCCTCTGTAAAGTCTTTCAAAAGATAGCGTGTTTTCTACGGACGGACAGACAGACAGACAGAGAGATGGACGGACGGACATAGCTAGAGCGACTTAAAATCGATCGAGGATCATGAATATATACACTTTATGGGGTCCTAGACCAATATTTCGATGTGTTACAAACGGAATGACAAAATTATATATACCCTCTATCACTAAAGTGGAGGGTATAAAAAAATAATGAAAAAGAAAATTACGAAAAAAAAAAATTTGATGAAAAAAAAAATTTATGACAAAAAAACTTGACGAAAAAAAACATTTTTATGAAAAAAAAAAATTGGGAAAAAAAAAATTTATGAAAAAAAAAATGAGGTAATAAAAATTTGATAGAAAAAATTTGATGCAAAAAAAAAAAATTTATGAAAAAAAAATGATGTTACGTTTTATTCACCAGCTGATGAAAAACGGTTTTATTTACCAGCAGATGATTTGAGGAGTTCCATAACAAAACGCAACAATTCCACTTTTTGAATTTTTTGTTTTTTTGACTAAATCCTATTCTACACATTAAAATCTATGCAACCATTACTAAAAATCATCCCAAAGCTCAATATTTACACTGCAATTCACTGCTGACTTTAATTATGAAACATCCGAAAGCTTAGTAATTACACTTAAACTCACTACTGACTTTGTTTACATTTATGGGTTTATCTCAAAAACTGTTAAAGTGGAATTGTTGCGTTTTGTTATGGAACTCCTCATTTATTGTCCAAGGTTGCAAGAAAGTCAATGACAAGGTTGCAAGAAAGTCAATGATATATAAGCTTCATAGCATACAGGCGCGGATCCAGCTCTTGGGTTTGGGGGGGGAAAATTTTTTTTTTTGCTCAAAAAATTTTTTTTTGCAGGGAATTGCAGGTCGAATTTGAATCATTGGTTAAGGTTTTTTAGTGTTCAACTCTTTTTTATTATGATTTTTTCTATAGAAACATTTTAAAATTTTAAAATTTATTCCTATAATTAAAAAAAAATGTTTGATATTTTGAAAAATGTCTCTTCAATAAATTTTCGGCTTCTAAAGCATTTTTCTGATAGCAAAAGACCCAGATTCTGACATAATTTTCTAAAAGAAAATAAGTCAGGTTTGAGATATATTTATTCACAAAAAGATTTCTGATTTGAAAAATCAGAAATAAACCTGCTCAAAAATATTTTGAGCAGGTTTATTCTAGCTCGAGGTCATAATTTTCATTACTTTTTAATACTGTGATATTCTCATAGAATAATTTTTTGAAAATTATTATATCATAGTCTAATTAAGTATAGGAAATTATGACCTCGAGCTAGAATAAACCTACTAAAAATATAATATTTTAAAGGTCAAATGTAACGTCAAAGGTCAAATTTTTTAATAAAATTAATCAGAATTAATGCAAACAATTTTAAATTCTGATACACCCCAGCAAAAACATGGTAATGAGTTGTGAAAAGTAATCATTACCAAGAACATTATTTATAATGAGTACCCATTACCATTAACATTATTTTAAGCCCAAAAGTAACTACTTTTCAGTAATATATTATAAAAGTACTTCTAAGTAATAATATCTCCTTGCACTTGCAGTTTTTAACCTTTACAATTCAATTAACTTAAAAAGTACTTAAAAACTTAAAAAAAATTACGCAATTTTTTAATTTTAGTAAAAACAAGTTAAATTTTAAATGTTTTAATTAACTAATTATTTTACTTCTAATTGGTAATGGGTTTTAACTCCTTATTAGTAATCCGAGTCAGTAACTACTTATTTATCTCCATACTCTTCACTAGTTATTTTTGTCTCACGCCCTTGTTAAAATAATTAGTGTTTCATTCAATAAGTAACTACTTATTAACATCTGTTTCGGATTACAAAACCCATTACTAGTAATGCCAATTTTTGCTGGGACCTTCATATAGAAAATTCTCAGATACTTATGGAATTCTCACACCATAAAATTTCTATATTTAGAACAATTTTCGTAAAGAAAATTTCTTAGATTAAGCAATTTTCACATTGAAAACTTAAAACGTCTGAAATATTTTTTTCTATTCTATTTTTCTACAAAAAAGGTTTAAGATACCGAATCGATCTTTCTACACCTACATTTTTAGGGTTTGAAAAAATATTCCATAGAAAGTATGCACCTGAGATTAGAAAACTTTAAGACTTAAATGCTTTTTAAAATTTTTGGAGGCAATTTTCTAGATTCTAAGTCATTTTACCCATAGAAAAAGTCTCAGAGTCTGAGTCTCCAAAACTTTTTCTACAAAAAAAGTCTAGAATTCTGAGACATTTTTCAAATTAAAAACAAATTTGGAATCTAAGATCTTTTAAGATTCTGAAATTCCCAGAATATTTTTTCTAAAATTCTCAGAATCTAAGGCATTTTTTATAGAAAAATACTTGGATTCTGAGTTATTTTTCCTATCGAAAAAGTCATAGATTTTAGAATATTTTTTTAATATTAAAACTCAAAAATTCTGAGATATTTCTTCTTTCGAAAAAATCTGAAATTTTTTTCTAGTATTCTAGGACTTTTTTCCTATAGAAAAGGTCTCAGCTTTTCCTAATTAAAAAGTCTTAGATTCTGAAACATCTTTCTAATAAAAAAAATCTCAGATTCAGATACATTTTTCATAATGAAAAATACTTTGATTCCGAGAAATTTTTTCTATAAAAGTCACATTCTGCATAATTTTTCCTTTAGAAAAAGTCAAAGTTCTATTGCATTTTTTGTATAAAAAATTCTCAAATTTTCCCTGAAGAAAATTTTCTTATTTTTCCTACAGAAAAATTTTATTTTAATTTTACTTTTTTTTTCTGTAAAAAAATTTAAGATTTAAAAACATTTTTTTTAGAGAATACTTATGAGATTCTTGAAAATTCTAGAAAAAATTCTCACTCATGATTTCATTTCCTCTATTCCTTTTCCAGAAGAACTGTCAAATTTTCAATATAGAAAATTCTCAGATTTTTCCTATAAAAAATTATCAGATTTTTCCTATAGAAAAACTGTTAGATTTTTTATATAAAAATTGTCAAAGTTTTAAGATTTTACTATAAAAAAATTCTAAGAAAAATTATCAACTTTTTTCTATAGAAAAATTTTCGTCTAGAAAAATTCCGAAATATTTCGTCTATAAAATTTGTTGTATTTTTTATAAAGAAAAGTTTTATCACGTAGACAAATTTTAACAGTCAGAAACATTTTAGGATTTTTAGACATTTTTCATAGAAGAATTTCTACACTCAAAAAAAAAGTTTGTAAAATGACATAAAATCCCCGTGATTTTACGGGGCAGGTTTTGTAAAATATGTACTAGCAAGAATCCCCGTAAAGTTACTTGGATAATTTGTAAATTGATTTAACAAAAGAAAATGTAAATTTACAGTTTTTTTTGTAAAATATCATCTTCGAGGTGAAAATTTTTTTTGTAAATTTGCTAAAAATTTGGTAAATTTACAAAACAAAATTGTAAACTTACAGAAAAAGGTTGTTATTTTACAAGGAAAAATAGAAAATGAAAAAAATAAATTGTAGATTAACAAATTATTTGGTTAAACTACTGTTTTTTATGCAAAAAACTTGTATATTTACAATAAAAAGTGGTAAATTTACAATTTTTATTGTATATGTACCATTTTTCCTTATTTTTTTGCCGTAAAAACAGTAGTTTAACCATAAAATTTGTAAATTTACAATATTGCTTTTGTATTTTCTATTTCATTTTTGTAAAATTACAACTTTTTTCGTAAGTATAAAATTTTGTTTTTTAAATTTTCATATTTGTTTTGTAAATTTACAAAAAAATTGGTTTATTAACATATTGGATTTGTAAATTTAAAGGTTTTTTCCATTGGTGCATCTTATTTTTCCTTCTTCGGCAGCTGGAGTAGCACTTCAACAACCTGAAAAGATTTTTTTTCATTTGAGCACTTTTAACAAACTTTTTAATGTATAACACTGCACTTTTTTATTTTTTTTTCGACATTTCGTTTTTCTTAAGTAGAACATATGAGAATTGCGAAGGAGGCTACACAAGAAATTTCTTATATTTTGAGGAAAAATTAGTCAAAAAATAACAATTTTTTTTTGAATTTTTAATTATTTTCACAAGTATTTTTAAAAAATCGGCGAAAAAAAATTTGGATATTGTAGATTGGATGTTTAATACCAGTTAAAATAAGAAAAAATTGATTTTTCATAATTGACAGCTTTCTATTGACATTTTAGGTACCAAATTTAAAAAAAACAAGTGAGAGTGTTAAATTCGGCTGTGCCGAATCTATTATACCCTCCAAAATGTAAAAAAAATATTTTAAAAAATCCAGGGGCGTCTTTTTTTTTTTGGGGGGGGGGTTGGTGGGAGACGTTAGGGGGCACCTTCCCCTTGCGATTTTGAACTTCTTCTGAGATAAGATCGTTGCATTTGCTTACCAAAAGTACAAAAAACTCTGCAAAAAATGCGGTTTTTCTTGGGTTGGTTTAGTTCTCCAAAGGGGAACTTTTTTCCCCTTGGTCCGATTTTGCCCATTTCCGAACTTAACCTGCCTAGGAATATATATATATGTCCTTTATTAATCTAAATATAAATAGAATTACATTTCTGAACACCATAAATACTTAAAAAAGCCTAGGAATATAAGACATATTCGTGCCAAACTTCGGAAGTCTAGCTCTTTTATTTTGGACTGCATCGTGTCCTCTACAGACGGACAGACGGACGGACGGACGGACATCGCTAGAATGTCTTAGAATCGATCACTGATCAATAAAATATATACTTTATGGGGTCCTAGACCGATATTTCGATGCGTTACACACGGAATGACAAAGTGAGTATACCCCCATACTGTGGTTGGAGGGTATAAAAATTACCAAAAAATATAGTAAAATCACCAAAAAAAAAATGGTAAAAATACAAAAAAAAAAAATAGAACAATTATATAGTAGAAACACATAAAAATTGTGGTATTTTACTTAACGCAAATTACCAAAAAAATGGTGTAAAAATTATTTAAAAAAAATTATTTTTAACTAAATTTTTTACTCCAAAACGCAAAAAAAAAATCTGAACTTAGAAAATTTTTGCGTGTCCTATTGTTGAATAATTAATTTTTTTTTTGTAAAACAACATTAATTCTAGTAATAAAATAAGTTTTGTAAAATTATATTGGAATTTTGTACTTTTCAATACATACATTTCAAACTGAAAACCTTGTAAACGATCTTAAAAAAAAATGTTTGTAATAAAACATTTTTTTGGTAAAAAGACTAAATAACATCAAGTAAGATTATGTTGTACAATTACAGTTTTTTTGTGTAAAAAAACTAAACACCTTGTAATATTTTTTTAATTTGCAAAATAATTCACTTTTTTGTAAATTTACCTAAAAAATGTGTAAAATAAATTTACCAACATATAATAGTAAAATTACAAAGCAAACTGTAGTTTTCGTTTTATTAAATATACAACAATTTTTGTAAAAAGACAAAAATATTAGTAAAATAGAATTACAAGACCTTTTACTTGTAAATTTACAAACTTTTTTTTTTTGAGTGTATGGAAAAAAATTATCCTATAGAATAATTTCTAGATTTTTCCAATAGAAAACTTTTAAGGATTTTTTCAGTTCCTTGGACATTTTCATAGAATTTTTTTTTCAGATTATTTTTTTTTCACTTTCCTTTTTCTCTCTGCACTCAAAATAATCACTCTGTTAAATTACAGAGATACTCTGCTGAGCCAGCAGAAAATACCATAGATTTCCAACCAGCAAGATTTTTTGTTATTTTACGAAAAAAACTCTGTAAAAACTCTGTAAATTTACAAAGCTTTAGTTAAATGGATTTTATGAGTTCAAAATTTTACAAAAAAAAACTCTGTAAATTTACAAAGTTTTAGTTAAATCCATTTTATGAGTAAAACTTCTCAGCATCAAAAACATTAATTAAAATTAAAAAAAATTAAATTAATTAAAATTAAAATTTTGTTAGACTTGCCCGCTTCCAACACGTCGTCCTTGTAGAATTTACCAGTTTTTATTGTAATTTAAGATACTTTTTAAAGAGGGGTTTATCGGTCATATTTGGAAGTTTTTTAAATGATTTTTATTTTTACAAAGCAATAAGTAAAATTACAAATGAAATTTAGTATTTTGGTTACGAGAAAAAAACAAAGTATATTTCTGAAATCCGTATTTTAACAAAAATCTGTTCATTATCTGTAAAATAGAGATTACAGAGTAAAAAGTAAAATTACAGATCAAATTTTGTTTTTCGGTCACAAGAAAATACGAAGTATTTTCTTAAAATCTGTATTTCGACAGATAACTTTGTCAAATATCTGTCGAATTGAGATTACCGTCATTTTACAGAGTATTTAACAGAGTAATTATTTTGAGTGTGCTTTTCTTTTCTTTTCTTTCCTTTCTTTTTTTTTCTTTTTTCTTTTTTCCTTTTTCCTTTTTTTTTCTTTCGAATTCGGTTTGGGGGGGGAAATTTCCTTTTTCCCCCCCCGTGGATCCGCGCCTGATAGCATATGTGTATCTACCAAAATTGTAAAATTTATCGAAAAAGTGTATGAAAACACAAATTCAAAAGTGTGGAATGGTAAACTAGCAAATGGTGAGAATTGGGTTTATTGTGGAACAGAAATTGAAATTGTGCCTGAATTCTGCTACCTTGGTATGATTCTTACACCAAAAGGTATTTTCACAAAACATGTGGAAAAAGAAATAATGCTGCAAAGAATTGCATAAACTCAACATGGAGTACATTTTTCAATAAAACTAATATATCTTTTCGAGCAAAAAATAACCTATTTAATGCAGTTTGTCGATCGATACAATCATATGGTGCGCAAATATGGGGACATAATCATTTTGAAGCTATCGACAGTTTACAAAGATATTTTATAAAACGTATCCTCAAGTTACCAAAATTTACACCAAATTATGCTCTAATGCTTGAGTCAGGGGTGGAAGATGCCCATCTTTATACTTTGAGTCTGCATTTGCGATATATTGCTCACACACTTTTCGATATGACAGAATCTCGATTGCCTCATCACCTAAGTTTGCTGGTATTAGAAAAAAATGTATCTTGGGCGAAATACCTGAATAATTTGGGCATAGAACATAATCTACAATGGTCACTCAATATTTCTGCGGTTGAATGGCACGAAAAACAAACTAGCTTGCTGGAATCACTAAATAATAAAACTTACCATACTCGAATAAATAGCGCTCGCCAAACAGAATCTTTTTACAAAAACTTAAATCCTTTAATGGCACCCCTATATTTCAATGAAAATAATAATCAAACAAACATCATGTGGATATTTAAAGCACGGTGCGATTTAATCGAACTAAACGGATCACACTTCTCTAGACGAAGTGAAAGACAATGCTCATTATGCAATACTAAAGAAATAGAAGAATTGATTACAATATTAAATGGCGAAAACAACTGGCAGTGTATTCTGCAGTACATTATCAATGCTTTAGCGTATCGCAAAACACTTATTTTAGAATTTAATAATTAAAAGTAAAAATATTAAACATATTGAAATTTTAATTAAGCAGGTTTATCTCTTTTTACGGCTAACGATTTAATTCACAGCCGTATATTCTTTAAAAAATTCTGTAATTTTACACTCAGAAAATTATGTAAGTTACTACATGTTAGTTGTTTGTATATTTTACAGTAGTTAGTTGTTTTCAACTACAAAGTCAGTTGTTTTTGTATGACAAATATCAAATAACTATTTCTGTTAGTTATTTTAAGTCGCTTTTTTGAATAACTAACAAAAAAGTACTGTAATGTAGTAACAGTTATTTAAAGTAGTTAATATTATTTTGTTTATCTCTGAAAAATTTTCAAAGTTTTTTTCCAAAAAATAAAAATAAATTTTCGTTTTATTCAACTTAAAAAAAAAAATGGTCTTCAATTTTTTTTTTCTGAAAAATTTTTTGAAAAAAAAAAAAAATAATAATAATTTTACTACATGTTAGCTGTTTTGACTACAAATGTAAGTAGTTTTTACTACATAAGTCAGTTGTTTTTTTGTCAGTTAAAAAAACTAACATTGTTAGTTGATTTAACTGAAAAAGTAGTTGACCCCAAAACAACTAACAAAGTAGTTATTTTAACTGACATTTTCAGTTGATTTTACTAACATAATTTTTTGAGTGTATTTATAAAAAACATTATTTAATAAAGAATTACTACTACTACTACTACTATTGTCCAAATTACAAATCGAAACCTTTTTGGTTTTAAGAACATGAAAACAGTAATTCTTATTTTCTGTTTTGTTAGTCGGTAGCTATATATGGCGCATTCCATGTCAAATCGGAATAATCAAATTTCAATAATTTTTTTTTTAGATTCTCCCAATTTGTTGACAGTTTTTAGTACCCTTCGAAAACTCCTTCGAGGTTAATTTTCAGATTGTTTTGATGACCCGTTCAAATGACATCGAATTTTTAAAAATTGGTAGTAAAGGAACACTCAAACTTCTTTTACTCATAACATCTTCAATAATGGTCAAAACTGCAATTTTTTTTCAAAAATTTTTATTTTTTTACGTATTTTTTACTAAGTCCATAAATGGTCCGATGATAATCAGATTTGATAAGGTTATTGAAGTACGCGTTTACCATACACAAACATAATTTTAATTAAATATTTTTTCATTTTCATGAAATTCGAGAGATTTATGTGAAAATCGGGAAGGTGGTTTGTATGGGGGCTACAAGAAGAACTGGTCCGATTTCTTTAAAAATTCGAATGGTGATTTGTGTAGATGAAACATGACTCCCTGCCAAATTTTGAAACGATACATATTGTAATACGGTTATTAGAGTCATTTGAGTCAAAACTGCACTGAAAAAAAAGACATAACTAAATTTAAGGAAAAAATGTCTTTGAAAATTTATCATGAATTTTCCTAAAATTTAGATAAATTTAACTTAAAAATGAGAAATTTTCTTAACTATGAGGAAAAAAATTTTAGTTCATTTACACTCAAAAAATTATGTCATTAACTGTTTGTAGTTTATTTAAAAAGTTTTCCGATTAGTCGTTTTTAAAAGAAAAAACATTTGTTTCATGTTCAGTTTTTATTAATGACTACTTCAGTCCTTTGTTTCAAAAATAACACACTAAAAAATAAAGACTTTCATTGACATTTAATTTTTAAAGTCATTTATTTTTGTTCTGTAAGTAAAAACTACTGATTATTCTTTTGATTTTTAATGATTTGTGTAAGTATTTTTTTTTAAATTGTTGGTATTTTTTTAATGAAATATCATTAGTTTTTACCTACACAAGTCAGTTATTTTTTTTGTAGAAAAAAAAAAAAATCAAAAATTATTTACAGAAATATAAAAACATGTTTGTATCAAGTGACTTTGGCACGATGGGTAGAGTGTCTGGCCAGAATGTAGTTGATTGCGGGATCGATTCCCCAAAAATTTTATTAAAAATTTTTAAAAAAATATTTCAATAAAAAATTGTAAAAAATTACCTACGAAATCATTAATTGTTATTGTTTTCGAAGGTTATTTGTTTGAAATTTGTTGGTAAAAATAACAGAACTATCATTAATTTTTAATGATTTCGTTGGTTATTTTTTTTGAATTTGTTGGTAAAAAAGAGTGAAAAAACGTAATTTTTTAATGTTTCGTGTTACTTATTTTAGAAAATTTTGTCAACAGTAAAAAATAAATGATGATATTTGTTAAAACAAATTAATAATTACTGGGATGGTTTTCAATTGTTTATTCACTGGTTTTAAGTGTGTTTTTCATTTGTTTTTGCCTACAAAATATTTTGAGTGTACTTATAATTAGTTAATAGTTTTCCTTAAATGGAATTTTTAAATATTAGGAAAAAAATTCTTACTGTCAAAGAAATTTTCCACAAATCTAAGAAACGTATCTTTATTTTTAAGACATATTTCTTAAAAAACAATTTAGTTCAAGTTTAGCTAAAATTTACTAAAAAAAATCATCGTATTTCTCTTCTTTGAATTGAGGAAGTGTATTTCTTAGAATTTAGTTAATAACTACTGAGAATTTAGTAAATAACTTCTTAGAATTTAGTTAAAAATTCAAAATGGCGATATCTCGAAAACTAAGCGAGATAGAGCGAAACGGACCAAATTTTCAAAAGAAAGAAATCAAAGAAAAATATGGAATAGCCTAGCTCTGCATATCTATCGGGGTCTCAAGACCCTAAATTTAGATCTAAAATTTAAAATTCCCGAGATTTTATATATGCACATATCTCGGTAAATACTGCCAATACGAGAAAAGGTCCAACGGCATTTTTGTAGCTCTTGACTCCGCAAAATACCCGAAAGCCCTCCGATTATTAGTTTTTGAGTTATCCGGTTTTTAAGATTCTCAAGACCCTATCAGGCCCCTTATTACCGTATCTCAAAAACTAAGCAAGTAGATTAATAGTTTTTGAGTTATCCGGTTTTTAAGATTCTCAAGACCCTATCGGGCCCCTTATTACCGTATCTCAAAAACTAAGCAAGTTATAGCAAAACGGACACAAGTTTTGGTTCAAAATCTATGGGGACCCTTAAAGAACCCAACGGGGTCTCGAGTTATATGGGGTCCGAACCCATGGGTCCAGGGTCTAGACCCAATCTATTTCTAAAATGTGAAGTATAATTTTTCCCATTTTCTAGTTAAAATTGGCTTAAAATTAAATAACTTTGTTTTCCTTATTTTTGGGAAAATTATGAACTAAAACCAAGAAAAAAAATCTTTGGAGCCAAATCATTCCCTCTTTTTCTCAAAATTGAGGTAATGTTCCCAGATTTTAGTTCACTTTTTTTTGTGTGTAAAGGGGATCGTTGTATGGGTAATAGGTCTAAATATGGACCGATTTTATACAATTTCAATAGACTTCGTCCTTGGGCAAAAAGAGGCTTAAGTTTTAAATTTTAAGTCAATTGATTAGAAATTGCGACCTGTATCGTGTTTACACCGTTTACATGGACAGACAGACGGACGGAAATCGCTAAATCGACTCAAAAAGTGATTCTAAGTCGATCGGTCCCAGCAAAACTTAGATTACCAAGTAAGGTATAAAATAAGGTATAGGATCTCTTATTTTATACATTGCAGCATTGATGATTTTAACAGGCGATGAGACTCAAAGTAATGCATCCACATTATCACAAAGAATACCAGTAAGGTATAAAATAAGTCATAAATTTATAACGAAGAATACGAGTAAGGTGTAAAATATATGATATTTTATAGGTTACGAGAAATGAAATAATATAGCATACCAGAAGATAATATATAAGGTGTTACGAGTAGTGAAAAAGTAATTTTGTATTAAATTTACTCACGTGATTGTAAGTGAGTGTAAGTAGATAAAATATGCTCGTGAGTAAGTGTCGTTAGAAATTTCCTGTCGTGAGCCCATCTCTAGTTTAAACTTATGCATTTTTTATAAAATAATTATTTTTTGTGTTATTGTAATGCATTATGCATCCAATTACAAATAATGCATTATTTCAAACTTTCAAATAATACATAATGTAACTAAATATAAGTCATCCATGATTTAATGTTTAGAAATAATAAATATGAAATACATTTTTTCAAATAATCATGCATTACGTAGCAAATTATTAGTAATGCATTATTTTTCACTTGAAAATAATACGTTGTGGAACAAATGTTTGGTAAGACATCCTAAAATAATGCTACAAATAAGGTATATACATTACCTGGGAATGTGTTATATAATCACTACCCATTACCAAAGTTTTGCTGGGGTATACTAAAAAGTGGGTCTAGGACCAATATTTCGGGTAGTTACAAACATCAGCACAAATTCATTATACCCTGTACCACAGTGTGGTATAGGGAACAAAAAAAAATTTGATGAAAAAAAAAATATTGATGAAAAAAAAAATTTGATGCAAAAAAAATTTATAAAAAGAAAATTGATGAAAAGAAAAAAAAATTGATGAAAAAATTAATGAAAAAAAAAATTTGATGAAAAAAAAAATTTGATGAAAAAAAAAAATTGCAAGCAGTTAATAGCAAAGTATTACAGATGATGATGAGTTCAATTCTTGTCGGCTGCGATCTGTAACTAATTTTCACATATAGAGTTTTATTGACTATTAACTAAATAAATTTGACATTAAAAGTTTTTCTGAAGATTATTATAACTGGATAATATGAAACTAGTAAGAAACAAACCAGGATGTCTAGGTTAGGTTAGCTTAGGTTGTAAGTGGCTGCTGACGTTTTACGTCAACACACGTAGACTCTGAGGTCCATTGTGATACCACGGGATCGTAATAGGTTTCCCTACTAGTCCCTGTCGTTAAACCAGTTTGAGCTTCTTATGAAACTCCTTAGATGTTGTATTTTGACATCCGACAAATCAGAAAGATCGTACAGCTCCCTAGATCCCAGTGAAGCAAGTCGCTGACCAGAAAGTGCCGGGCAATGGCAAATAAAGTGTTCGATAGTTTCCAACTCCTCTTCATCCATGCAACTTCGGCAAAAGTCATTCGACGGCACATTTAACCGCTCTGCGTGCTTCCCTATTAGACAGTGTCCGGTAATTATAGAAACCACCGTCGAAATCTCTCCTCTTGGAAGCGATATCAGCTCACTTGTGCGCCCCTGATTAAGAGAAGGCCAAATCAGTCGTGTTGTCTCACACGTCCATCCATTTGCCCATCTTTGATTAGTCTCCGTCGCAGAACAAAGCCGTAGGTTTTGCTTGCAAGTTTCTAGAGGTATACCAACACATTCCAATTCTGTTGGAACCTGTAAGGTAGTTCCTAGTCTTGCAAGCTCATCGGCTTTGCAATTCCCTGGAATGTCTCTGTGCCCTGGGACCCATATGAGTCGTATGTTAAACTGCTTGGCCATCTCATTTAAAGACGTGCGGCAGTTAAGGGCAGATCTTGTTTTCAGAAACATTGAATCCAGGGACTTGACCGCGGCTTGACTGTCAGTATAGATGTTGACTGCGGTTGTAGACAAGACATTGCAGCTCAACCAGTCTGCCACTTCCTTTATTGCCAGCATCTCTGCCTGGTAAACACTGCAATGATCTGGCAATCTACGAGCCAGGCTCAATCCAAGCTCTTCCGAATAGACCCCAAAGCCCACTTGTTCGTGCAGCCTCGATCCATCTGTGTAAAAATTTATGGTAGCTCCACTACCCGGAGTATCCCCCATCCAAGACTCCCTGGATGGTATCATAGTGGTAAAGTGGCGCTCAAAGAGGCCCAAAGAGGGAGCACAGTCCACATTTTGTGGTATTGTTATCTTTTTCAAGATCGCGCTATGGCCACAATCACTGCTCCTCCATTGCAGCGTGCTATTAAGTCGAATTGCCGACGCAGCCGCATACTGCCTACCCAATATGTCCAAGGGTATCAGGTGAAGGAGGATTTCTAATGCAGCCGTAGGTGTAGTACGAAGAGCACCAGTGATGCACATTGACGCCATTCTCTGTACCTTCGTGATAAAGACAAAGTTCGCTTTTGTTTCCAAAGCAGGCCACCAGACAATGATTCCATACAGCAAAATTGGACGCACCACTGCTGTATAGATCCAATGAACGACTTGAGGGCTAAAACCCCATCGTTTTCCAATGGCCCTTTTACAGGAATACAAAGCAATCGTTGCTTTTCTCACCCGTTCCTCAATATTACGCCTGAAATTCAGCTTCCTATCTAGAAATACTCCAAGATACTTGGCTCCATCTGAGAAGGTGATTTCAGTACCGTCCAGAGAAATAGGATCAAAAGCAGGAATCTTATTTTTCCTTGTAAACAAAACAAGCTCTGTTTTACTGGGATTAACTCCTAGACCACAGTCTCTTGCCCATTTAGACAGATCTTTCAGAGAACCCTGAAGAATGTCCCGCAATGTTGGCAGATGCTTCCCCTTTACCGCTATCGCGACATCGTCAGCATATGCGATAACATGACAACCACGTGCTTCTAGAGATAGTAGCATTGAATTCAGTGCCAGGTTCCAAAGAAGCGGCGAAAGAACACCTCCTTGTGGTGTGCCCCTATTGACAAATCGAGATATGACGGACGCTCCCAATTCAGACGTTATACGTCTATTGGCAAGTAGGTTTTCCACCATTAAAACGATTTCACGCTTTACTCCCAGACCAGACAATGCCAATATTATCGATTCTGGAATGACATTATTAAAAGCCCCCTCAATATCAAGAAAGGCCACCATAGTGTACTCCTTTACCGAAAGCGATCTCTCGATGGTACCAACGAGCTCATGAAGAGCTGTTTCCGTTGATCGTCCCTTGCTGTATGCATGTTGCTTTGTCGAAAGCAACCTCGGGTCAATCACTCTACGCAAATATGAGTCTATCATTCGTTCCATTGTCTTTAACAAAAAAGAAGACAGACTAATTGGTCTGAAATCCTTCGGAGCTGTGTGGGAACTTTTCCCAGCCTTCGGGATAAATACGACTCTGGTATCCCTCCATTTTAAAGGAATATACGACCAGTTGATGCATGCTGTGTATAGATTATACAGCAACGGGGCTATATAGTCCAACACTTGCTGCAACTCAGCCGGGATTATACCATCAGGTCCCGGGGATTTATAGGGCCTGAAGCTTTTTATCGCCCAGATTAATGTTGGCATATTTATTATTTCCGAAGCAATTTCAGATGCTTGGGCGTCAGAACGTTCCAAAGCTT
Source organism: Pegoplata infirma (assembly GCA_963921195.1). Taxonomy (NCBI): domain Eukaryota; kingdom Metazoa; phylum Arthropoda; class Insecta; order Diptera; family Anthomyiidae; genus Pegoplata; species Pegoplata infirma. The sequence goes on from OY992538.1 coordinate 45,837,368, forward strand.
GAAACGGCGTCATGGAATTGCCCGGAAAATGCGTGTTTAAAAGGAGATCCAGCGACTCTCCACTGGAGGAAGACCACACCCCATTAGGATCCCTCAGGCATCCCAGGGTGCAAGGAGAAGAAGCCAGAACCTTGCGCAGCCTGGATGCCTCAGAAACGTCTTCTATGTTTCCACAGAAGTTTTTCCAAGAATCACATTTTGCATTTCTGATCATCTTTTTATAACTCTTAAGTTGCAGCCTGTATGCAGACCAGTCCTCGTCCGCTCTTGAAAATTTAGCCTTATTAAAGAGCTTTCTGCAGGAATCTCTGCTCGTCTGCAACTCATTTGACCACCAAGGTGGCTTTTTTTTCCCTCTAGGCTTTGCAGAAGGGCAAGACGCATCCAGGCACCTATTACAAACATTTGTTATATGGTCAACCAGACAGTCAATTTCCGCCAAACTATGCGGTTCAGATAGGGGTACTTCATCCAAAAGCAAAGAAAAAGTCTCCCTATATTTCACCCAGTTTGTTCTTCTCAGATTTCTAGAGACTGTCTCAACCGGGGCACGCTCCCTGAGTAAAAACTCAATGTAGCGATGATCTGAGAAAGAATGCTCTTCCAAAACTCTCCAGTCATCAATTCTGTCAGACAATGTATCTGATACAAGTGTTACGTCAAGAACCTCTTGCCGCGTACTTGTAACGAAAGTTGGTTCACTACCCTTGTTACAAATATACAGGTTAGTGCTTAACAAAAACTCCAAAAGTGATTCGCCTCTATCATTTGTGTCTGTACTACCCCATATCGAATGATGTGCATTAGCATCACAGCACACTAGTAACTGGTGTCCCCTAGATTCAGACTCCCGAATCAGACCGCCAACCTTCTCCGGGGGTATTGGCCCCGGATTAGGAAAATACGCAGAGGCGAGCCAAATAGATTTCCCATGAAGCTCTAAGCTAGCCGCTGTAACATCCATATCACTAAAAGTTGATAAAAAGAATATATTTAAGCCATTTTTCGCCAAGATGCAGGCTCTTGGAGAGCCCTCACCTTTGGCAACCATCAACTTAAACCCAGGGGTCTTCAATCCGCAAACCCTGCCACCCCGCACCCAGGGCTCTTGGATAAAAACCAAGTCAACTGCTCCTGTCGTCAGGCGCAGCAATAGTGCAGCTGAGGCTGCCCTACAGTGATGGAGGTTTATTTGTAGGAACCGCAACATCTTGCTTTTTTTCCACCATCCTTTCCACCACCGTGTTATTGGCTTCATCCTCCGTGTTATCATAGAGGTCGCATTCGTCCCCAGATTCGGTGTCGAATAAGCCAGATATGTGTCCCATCTGTTCTGAATCGGAGGCAACAGAACTCTCCGAATTCCTCACTGCATGGGCCTCGTCCTGAATGTCACCCATAGTGGCATCAGCTTTATCCTCCGTGCCATCACAGAGGTCGCATTCGTTACCAGATTCGGATTCGAAAATGCCAGATGCATCTCCCATCAGCCTAGAATCGGTCAGCTGAATATCAACCTTTTCCAGATTCTCCTCCCCAGCGGACTCTGCCACTGGCTTGTCTGCTTCCAAAATAGGCTTCTGGTCGCCCTTGTAGACATTGACTCTTATATGAAAAAAGCCAAATCTAATAATGCCGTCAGTCCTGGCTAAAAGCGGAAGCGATTCCTCATTAACCAAGACCACTGCTTGACGACGAGCGCCCTCCATCTCACCCAATCTGGCTATTTGCCAATTCTGAGTTGGAAGGTCAGGATTGCAGACTTTTATCATCTTTAGAATCACCGCAGTGTCACTTGTAGCCATTGGGATCCATGCATGAGCTCTGGGTTGCGAGGGGATATCATGTTTTTCCACAACGTCCAGTCTGGCTCCAGGCCATAACTCTCCCACTTGGCTAATGGCAACCTTAAACACGGCTGCGGATCTTTCGTTTCCAAAAGCAACGAGTTTTACTCGCCCCTGATACCAACCTGCGTTGACAGTAGTAGGGAGAAAATCAGGCATACTCTCAAGAAGCCTATAGTAGATTTCATTTAGTTTAGTTTCAACTAAACTCCACTTGTCCCTTGGAATACTACAATCCCCATTTTGCCTGTTTATCACAGCCCTAACGAAGTTACCTTTCACCACTTCACTAAAAGACTGAGTCCAGACGTTGCCGGTCACCTTAGATCTTTTAGGTAAAGGTTTCTCGTCGGGCGAGCGCAACCTTTTACCAGACTTCGATGACGAGGCCGAAACAGCGCTCTGTTTGTCAGATGCGCGCATTGCCGAAAGTTTGTCCTGTTCTTCAATGACTCCTTTCGCCCATGAAAGCGACGCACTCTCACGTTCGGAGAGCTTCGTTCCATCGAGTTGGCTTAGTCTGTTAATTATTTTCAAACAAAGCCTTCTCTGGTTGTGCCTGACCTTTGATGGCTTAAGTTTCTTTTTCTTTTTACCACCAATATTAGGCTGAGCACCCCTACCAGAATCAAGGCCGGACTTCAAGGTCGCAACCCTAAGACCAGTGCTAGGACCAGCACCAGTCGGTGAGGCAGAGCCTCGAACTAAATCGGTATCATTTGTGTCCATATTTTCATTTTCCTTGATGTGGTAATGAAAATATCACAAAAATACCTATTACGAACAAACCTATTACGAACAATTTTAGTAATTCAATTTATAGCACGGAGTTAAAATAAAACACGTCCACACTCGTCAACAGTTGAACAATTTATTTACCAGGATGTCTAAATTTTTAGAAAAATTAAAAATTTTTCTTTCACACTTTTCTCAATTCAAACCCATATATAACAAATCAAAAAATTATAATACATAATTATAATTAGAGCCTGAGCTCGACTGTCTTTACAGAAAACAATAATTGATGAAAAAAAATTTATGAAAAAAAAATTTGTTAAAAAAAAAATGATGAAAAAAAAAGTTTGATGAAAAAAAAAATTTATGAAAAAAAAAAAATTTGTTGAAAAAAAAATTTTTTTTTTGTTGAAAAATAATTATGTTACTTTTTATTCACCAGCTGGTAAAAAACGGTTTTATTCACCACGAGGTTAGTTATTATCCAAGTTACAAACCCAAGTTATTAAAATTTTTGGTTTTAAGCAAATGAAAATAGTAATTCTTGTTTTCTTTTTCATTAATTGTTAGCTTATATAGTCAAACTGAGGTGGCGTCCTGCAACTTTTTTAAAATTAGACACCAGCCTAAAAACATTATTATTATTATTAAATTATATTCTCTTAAAATTTTTTATATCAAAAATTCTAAGATTCTAAAATACATAAATTAGCTAAAGAAAAACTAAGATTCTGAAACAATTTTCCTGTAAAAAAGTTATCCGATTTTGAGAACTTTTTTTTTGCTGAAATTTTTTGTAAGAAATCCAATTCCTTATAATTTTTTTTTTTTTACAAATTATTTTAATACTTACTCTAATATATTTTTATGATCTTGTATACATTGTCTCAACTCTTCCACATTTTCTTCAACAGCTCTTCTTTTAACCTCATTTCCAATTCTTTGGATACGATCAGCTAAAGCCTCCAGGTGACCAATCATTAAGCGAACATAACATAAAGGATACATATCATTATTGCCATTTTGAAATACCGTAAATGTCTGTGCCATATTTTGAAATACAAATGCCGCAATGTAATTTGCCTCTGGATTAGCAAAGAATGTTGGAAAATAAGCATTGTAGACCAATTGATGATTAGACCAACCAATATAGCCAAATCCACATGCACAAAATGAGTAAAACATTATATAAATCAAATAGAAAACATGACAAAAACGTACTGCCTCTAATATGTTCATACGATCTCGGGGATGGGTATTACATCTTACATCCAAATGTTGCAGCAATTCGTGTGCCTGTAATAAACGCTGACGATGTTTTAGTATGACCAATTGTTTGCAAGTGGAAATGGCTATGGTGAATGTTAGTGAAAGATTTCCAATGACTTCTTCCCATGATTGAACAAACAAGAGATTTGCAGCCATTGAGGCTGGCAAACAGAAAGCAGCCAAAAAATTAATTACTGCAGAATACATGTAATACAGCCAACGCCATAAAAAATGTTTTTTCATTTGCGAAGGTGGATGGATACCAATAATACTCCAATTTATCCATAGATATTTGAGACCATAGACGGAATTTAATTGTTGTCCTAAATCTTTAGGCTGTTTCAATTGCATGGTGTCTGTCTGGTGTTGGAATGATTTTTTCTTTGTCGGTTCACTGACTGGTTGGTTGGCTGAGTGGTTTCTTGTTTAATGAAGTGAACAAAGGACTAAGGTGTAAATGAATTTCGAAAGGGGTATTTATATGATATTTAATTTAAATTTTGTGTTTTTTTTTTTTTTTGTGTTGAGGTGTTTAATTTTTTTTTAATTACTATATGGTTAACTACATAGGAGTGGAAATGTTTATCGATCTGCTGGCCCATTTTAAAAAGTATTTCAATCAGATTTGAAAATCAAACTTATGTGATTTAGAAAGAACGTTTTTTAATCTTTATTAGGGAGTTTTTCGGTTTCATTTCGACTTTAGAAACCCTGGACTTTGGAAAACTCACACACAGGAAAAATAATTGTATTGTTTTTTCGTTTTAAAATAAAACGTTGTTGTATTTACAAACAATTTAATTGTATTGATAAATTGTATTGTTAAATAAAATATCAATTATTTTCTTTGTCACTACAAATATATTTTTACCAAATCTAAGAAACACCTCTTTATTTTTAAGACATATTTCCTAAAAATCAAGTTTAGTTAAAATTTACTAAAAAAAACTTCATCGTATTTCTCTTCGAAGAATTGAGGAAGTGTACTTCTTAGAATTTAGTTAATAACTTCCTAGAATTTAGTAAATAACTTCTAAGAATTTAGTTAAAAATTCAAAATGGCGATGTCTGTTTTCAACAATACTAAAAAGCAAAATATGCAATAGCAAAGCTCTACACATCTGTCGCGGTCCCGAGTCCCTAATTTTGATTCTGAAATTTCACATTCCCATAATTTTATATATGAGGAGTTCCATAACAAAACGCAACAATTCCACTTTAACAGTTTTTGAGATAAACGCACAAATGTAAACAAAGTCAGTAGTGAGTTTGAGTGTAATTACTAAGCTTTGGGATGTTTCATAATTAAAGTCAACAGTGAATTGCAGTGTAAATATGGAGCTTTGGGATGATTTTTAGTAATGGTTACATAGATTTTAATGTGTAGAATAGGATTCAGTCAAAAAAACAAAAAACTCAAAAAGTGGAATTGTTGCGTTTTGTTATGGAACTCCTCATATGTAGCCCATTGCCAGTAGAACACTGCCGCAAAATACCCAAAAGCCATCAGACTAATAGTTTTTGAGTTATCTTGTTTTTAAGATTCTCAAGACTCTATCAGGCCCCTTCTTACAGTATCTCAAAAACTAAGCAAGGTAGAGCGAAACGGACACAAGTTTTGGGTAAAAATCTATGGGGACCCTTAAAGTACCCATAGGTCCGGACCCATGGGTCCAGGGTCTAGACCCAATCTATTTTTAAAATTTGAATGAACTAAAGTGTTTAATTTTTCCCATTTTCTAGTTAAAATTGTCTTAAAATTAAATAATTTTGTTTTCCTTATTTTTGGGAAAATTAAGAACTAAAACCAAGAAAAAAATCTTTGTAGCCAAATCATTCCCTCTTTTTCTCAAAATTGAGTTAATTTTCCCAGTTTTTAGTTCACTTTTTTTTGAGTGTATAATGAGTTTATACCAGATTTGGAGTAATATTTATGAAATTAATATTACTCATTCGCCACGTTAAAACAAGAAAATAAAAGCACACTCAAAAAAATACGTTAGTAGATTTACTAATTTTTTTTTGCTAACGCTAGTTAGCTAACTTTTAGCAAATTTTTAGTTGAGATTAGCATGTTAGCAAAAAATTCTTGTAAACTTCATTTAGCACATTAGCAATTTTAAACAAACTTTGAACTAATTTATTTTGCTAAATTTGAAATTGAGTTGACTACATTTTTACAAGATTTTTTGCTAATACAGTCAAACTCGGTTATAACGAACTCGGTTATAACGAATTCTCCGTTATAACGAACTAATTCTAAAGTCCCGAACTTTTAACATCAATTTTCATACAAAATACTTGTTTTATAACAAACTCGGTTATAACGAATCCTCGGTTAAAACGAACTGCTTATTATGGTCCCACTACCACAATTTCATGTATATTTACCTTTTTATAACGAACTCCCGTAAATATTTTTTAATGTGTGGCAATCATGTTTATTAAACTTACGAAAGGTTGGAATTTTTTGGTTTATTACACAATTTTCATAGAATTTATTTATATTTTTATTGATTTCTTCTCAATAAGTAGATTATTTTCTAAAAAACATCAAATAAAACAAAATTGGATCTATTTTTTTTGGAAATAAAACTAGGATGATAAAAAATATACCCCGCTTATAGCGAACTTCGCTTATAACGAACTATTTTTACTGGTCCCTCGGAGTTCGTTATAACCGGGTTCGACTGTATTAGCAAAATAAATGGTAATTTTTTTTTTATTTTCAGAAAACTTAAAATGGCGCTATCTCGGAAACTAAGCCAGATAGAGCAAAATGGAGGCCATTTTTGGTTCTTAGAATCTCCATAGTACACTCAAAAAAAAAGCTGTAATGTTAGCAAAAAAAGCTTGTACACCCACAAGAAAATTTGCTGATTTTGAACCCACAATTTTTTTGCTAAAGTTAGCAAAAATGTTTTGCCAATAATTAGTTAACAAAAAAAAAAATTTTTTTGACACATTTGAGGACCCCATTGGGTTCGGACCCGATAGGTCCAGACCCCGATGGGCCTAGACCTAGTTGGGTTCCTTAAAAATCGTCATAGTTTTTGATCCAAAATTTGTGTCCGTTTCGCTCTATCTTGCTTAGTTTTTAAGATACGTGATTATAGGGGACCACTGGGGTCTTGAGAATTAAAAAACTCGATAACTTCAAAAATATTACTCGGAGAGCTTTTGACTATTTTGCGGTCTTTTGCTACATATTGAGGGCTACAAAAATGCTCTTGGACTTTTTGTTGTGTCGGTAATATTTACCGAGATATGGGCATTTTAAAATTTTTGGGAATGCTAACTTTTTTGGATCCAAAGTTAGGACCCATTAGGGTCCACACATGTGAAGAGGACCTGCGAAAGTATGGAGATTCTAAGAACCAAAAATGCACTCCATTTTGCTCTATCTGGCTTAGTTTCCGAGATAGAGCCATTTTAAGTTTTCTGAAAATAAAAAAAAATTTACCATTTATTTTTGCTAATGTTAGCAAAAAATCTTGTAAAAATTTTGTCAACTCAATTTCAAATCTTAGCAAAAGTAATTAGTTCAACGTTTGTTTAAAATTGCTAATGTGCTAAATGAAGTTTACAAGAATTTTTTGCTAACATGCTAATCTCAACTAAAAATTTGCTAAAAGTTAGCTAACTAGCATTAGCAAAAAAAAATTAGTAAATCTACTAACGTATTTTTTTGAGTGTATCGTCGGTCCTCTTCACATATGTGGACCCTAATGGGACCTAACTTTGGATCCAAAAAAGTTAGCATTCCCGAAAATTTTAAAATGCTCATATCTCGGTAAATATGGCCGACACAACAAAAAGTCCCAAAACGTTTTTGTAGCTCTCAACACGTAGAACAAGACCGCAAAATAGTTAAAAGCTCTCCGAGTAATATTTTTGAAGTTATCGAGTTTTTTAATTCTCAAGACCCCAGTGGTCCCTAAATTACGTATCTCAAAAACTAAGCAAGGTAGAGCGAAACGGACACAAATTTTGGATCAAAAACTATGACGATTTTTAAGGAACCCAACTAGGTCTAGGCCCATCGGGGTCTGGACCTATCGGGTCCGAACCCAATGGGGTCCTCAGATGTGTATAAACTAAGTTAAAAAAAAATATTTAGTTAACTAATTATTGGCAAAACATTTTTGCTAACTTTAGCAAAAAAATTGTGGGTTCAAAATCAGCAAATTTTCTTGTAGGTTTACAAGCTTTTTTTGCTAACATTACAGTTTTTTTTTTTTTGAGTGCAAATTACGAAATTGTTATGAAATTTGAAATTCAAATGCGATTTTCTCGAAAATAACGAAAAATGTTTTTCTGATTTTTTTGTGTGGATGGACAAACATCTAAACTTAAAAAAAAAAAAGAAATAAATGGCCGGATTTTTGATGAATTAATTTTTTTAAAAAATGGAAAATTTCAGAACGGGTTCTGAAAATTTTCCAAAGAAAAAAATTTTATTCGATAGCCCATACAAAACTATGTAAGAATGTAATTTTTTAAGATTGTGTGGCATTCCGTTTTAATGTGATAAATATTTAATCAAGGCAACTCGCCACAAATTTTACCATTTTTTCAATATTTGACCATGCCTTCTAAGCCCAGTTTTTGAAAATTAGAAAAACCAAAAACGCAATTTTCTTAGTTCCATATAGAGCTATCCAAACAACCTATTCAGAAATTTGCGGGACACATGTTTTTCTGTAGCGGGACATTTGGTGTGCAATGCCTCATTTACTTTTATTATAAACTTTTATTAATCAAAAAAATAATTAAATTTAAATTATTTTAAAAGATTGCGGTTAACCGTTAACAGCGGTTAATCGCTTGAAATTAAACCGTAACCGCGGTTAATGAAAACTGCGGTTAATTGCAAACCCTAATCTATACATGGTTTCTCATCAAATGAGCTTCAAGGTTCTGTTCTTTCTCCTACCCTTTTTCTTATTTTTCTTAACGACCTTCTAAGTCAAACTTCAAATCCTATCTACACTCAGAAAATTATTGCAGTTACTACATGATGGTAGTAGTAAGTAGTAGCTGTTGTTTTTAATTACAATTTCGGTCGTTTTTGTGTGAAAAAATCTCAAACAACTTTTTTTTGTAGTAGTTTCAAAAAATAAATACAAAAAATATACTACACTGTAGTAATAGTTGATTTATGTAGTTGTTTTTAGTTTTTTTCTAAAAACTCGTTTTTTTTCTAGAAATTTTTATTGCAAACGAATGTGTCGAACGAGTTGGTCGTGCGGGATGCGGAAGGAATTATTTTTATACCAAATAAATAATATCTAAATAAATTAAATTACAATTTATTAAATTTAATTATAACAAAAAATATGTTTTTGGAAAAATATTCTTGAGCGAAAGAAAATAAGTGGATAAAATAGTGAAAACAAGTGTGTATAATATAGCGCTCACTTAAGCGTGTGTAAAAACCAATCGGAAAAAGACAAAATACAATGTATGCAGTGTCTTGTTTTCTTATGAGCGTGCCATTTTTCTTTTCTTTGTATACACAACAGAACAGGTACATAATTTTTTTAAACATTGCAAATTAATTCTTTTTTTTGTATAAATCAATTTTGCCAAAGCATTTCGTTTTTATTTTTTTATTCCAGACAAATTTTGATCAATAGCGGTGAAAATTTGAAATGAACTATTAAAAAAACAAAGGTAAATAAAATCAATTTATTTCGTTTAACATTTTATTAATATAATTTTTTTCTTCTATAATTCCAGATAAATACACCAAAAAATTTTAATTTCATGTCGAAATTCTATACAACCAACTGAAATTTATTGCTTTTTAAATAAATAAAAATCAATCACTTAAACGTTTAAAAAATTTTTTAAATAAAATTTCAGGCAAGTGTAATAAAAACAACTGTATACCGTCTTTTGTAGTAGCTTTTACTACATTTTGTAGTTGAAAATCAATAGTTAAAAACAACAACATATTCAGTTGTTTTTACCGTAATGTGTAGTGGACGCCTTTTCAACAACAAAATGTAGTCAAAACAACTGTCTTTTGTAGTAGATTTTACCGACATACTTTTTTGAGTGTACTCATTTGCAGATGTCAGCATCATTTGTCATACATTTTCCTTTGATCGTAGGCCACCTTGTTGAGGTTGAGGACAAAAAGCAGATTATGAATGACACACTTAATCAGGAAAAGTCGAGAACATCAGAGTGGGGTCTTGCGAATAGGGTCAAGTTTAGTGCACGCATGATCCAATGTCGCGATTTTCTGCCTCGGACACAGACAGAAACTCAAAAAATTTACACTCAAGCTCCCGCAAAGCGTTAAGAATGTTACCAGCGGCGGAAATTTTTGTCCAAATATGGCAGCAGTTTTGATACCTAACCGAGTGGAGTTATGAATTTTTTGGCCAGTTCCTGTGTAAATTTACAAGTGAAGTACCCAAACTGCTGTACACCGATTTCTCTGAAACATAAAATTTTTGTAAAAGAGATGACTTAAAGGTCGGGTGTTGCAGCCTATCGACCATATTATGTATTTAGGAGTCTAAAAAATAGACCTAAAAATTCGGCACGATCGTTTCCCCTGTGACCTTCGACCCGGAATCCACACTGGGGCTAGGTCTTTATCGATATTACCATTGAAGGTGTTTTGCTATGATAAGATAACTTAATCCTACACACAGAACACGAATTTAATGATTTCCAACTGAAAGTCAGTTATTGTAACAAAAAATTAGTTGGAACTTTTGTATATAGGTCGTCACAGTTTAATATTGGTAGTCACAACTCATTTTCGGTGGTCATAACTGTCTTTTAATTGGGGCAACTAAAAAAATTGGTTGCCAAAGCCAAATATTGTGGCAGCAACCGCATTTCGAGTTGATACAACTGATAAATTCGATTGGAAACTTTTTTTTCTGTGTGTAAAGACGAGTTTTTGTTCGCAACACTCAGTTGTCTAGTAGATCACATCCATGTGTTTTAGATTGTCTAGTGGATCGCAAATCGTTAAACTAGTCGTATGTGGAATAAACTTTCGCGACGGCCTTTCCAGTTTCTTTCAAGATAAATTTAAGTCAAATATCCCCAAACACTCCATCTTTCCTACTACTACGAGTTTTTGAGTATTATTTTTAGAACAGTCCGAAAAAACGTCTTAAAAATCTATTAGGCCATTATTAACTATACTAGTCGAATAGCCTGTCCCTGCCAGGCGGAACACCAAATCACTTTTCTCAATAGTTCTAATATTTTACCAAACTTTATACAAAATTATGTTTGTGCTTCAAAAATTTAATATCCCAGTCTGCACAGTTTCGAGGCGACAATTTTTTCGAAGTTTTTTCGAAGCTTTTCCGCAAAAATGATTCTATGTCGATATTATATACAGTCGATATTTTAACGTTTCTCGAACTCATATTTTTTTTTGAAAAACAAATCGATTTCGAAATGATTTCCAATCTACATTTTAGGAATTCTCGTATTTGTTGCTCCAACGAAAAAAATATTTATTTTCGATATAATATCGAGTTTTAGTTTTATTAAATTTTACAAAAATTCCACAAATTTTACTTTTTTATTAAAAAAAAATAATATCTAACACTAAAACAATAAAAAAAAATTAAAAAAAAAAATCCGCGACCGGGGTTTGAACCAAGGCCAAAAATCTCCAAATCATAAGCTGCCGAACCTGCTAGCCAACTAGGCCATACACAACTTGAAATTTGTTTGAACTAATATATATTTTGAAATGAAAATATTTTCAAATTATGAGAAGTATGTCAAAACAGAATAAAATGAATATAAAAACAGGGTAATTCAAATAATAATACAAATTATAAATTAAGGGCAATTCAAATAATAATAAAAAATTCAAATTTTAGTAAAAGTAATTTTAAAAAACTACTTTTATTATCAAACTTTGGCTGAAGGAGTAAGGCGTTTAACCAGTAAACTGGGAGTTCTGGGTTCAAATCTCAAGTGAGGCAGATAAAAATAGTAATTAGTAAAAATTAAATTTAAAGAATAAATAAATTAAATTAGTAAAAATTAGTTAATTGTAAGTAAGTAGTAGTAAGTAATAAAATATTTTTTTTTATTTCTTTCCGTTTTTAAAACAATTAACTAAATTATTAAAAAACAAATGTATCGAAATTCATGAAATTTTCGATTAAAAATCGAATCGAAACCTGTACCAAAACACGATTCTATATCATCTTGCATGCCACATAGGAAAACACGCTTTATATCGACAATATATCGAACTCGATATCGATGAAATTCTTAGAGAAAACGACTCTTTTTCGAATCGATATCGACTCATTTTGCATACTGGGATTGCTTGATTGAATTACATCAATATATTTCCCAAACTGGAAAAAATTTAATGAGTATTAAAGGTTTTATTGATAAAATTTTAGAACTAAATTTAGCACGCCCATTTCGTCTCTCCGTCCATAAACCGGATATCAAAAATCCATCGTGTGGATCTGTCCCATGGTCACTCTTATATACTTCTTTTTATCATGAATTTTATATTTCTTTTTTATCATGAAGGGTTTTAAAATTAGTTAAAATGTAAAAAAACACAAACATTTTTCCACTTAAATTTTTCCTTATAATTCTCCGTACACAGTTTAAATATTAAATCTGACTTCATAAGGATATGATCCATTGTCAATACTTTATGCTTTACAATTTTCAGCTTCCCAGCAGAAATTTTGCTGAACGTTCAGCAGCTTTTGGAAGGGGAACTTGAGTAAAGGAGCGCATCCAATTGCGCTGAATTCATGCATGATTCTCTAAGGCGATGTCCCACTTTAGAGCGCTAGTTGGATACACAGAAACAGCGCTCTTTAGATGCACTGAAATCACGTGTCTTTAGAGCGCTGATTTAAGCAGAATAAAGATGCTGTAAATTCATCTATCTTTTTAGCGCTGACTTAAGCAGATTAAAGATGCAGTGAATTCATGTATCTTTGTAGAGCTGATTTAAGCAGAATAAAGATGCTGTAAATTCATGAATCTTTTTAGCGCTGATTTTGTAATAAAATTTGTATTTTCTAAAATTAAAGTTCTAAAATTAAAATGTAAAAATGAGATAAAAAACAAAAAATTTACCAATAAATGAAAAAATATTCAAAAGAAGTTATAACAAATGTATCTTAGTTTTTCTGTTTTTTCGTGATTAGAGTTTGTGTTTAATCCAAATCGGTTTATTCATCGAAATAACAAATAAGCATTGGCTGTTTTTTGGTTGGCCTATTTATCATCATTTAAAATGTGTTAAAGGCCTCTGTTATGTCTTTCAAAACTTTTCAAATCACATGATATTTTCCGAATCACATGAAATCGAGTTTGGTGTTTGTTTACGGGTTCATTCAAAGTCAGACAAGGAAAAACAATAAAATTTAAAATTCGTTATTGATAAAATTCAATTTTGAATTTTTCAAAAAATTCAAGAAAGAATTTTAAATATAATTCTTAAAAATTTTATTTTAAATTCTTAGAAGAAATAAAATTCAAAAAAATTTTATTTAAAATTCTTTAAAGAATTTTATTAATAAAAAAAAAGAATTTTATTTCCATTATAACAAATATATTTTGAACAAATAAATATTCAAACCAAAAGTAAAATAAAATTAAACCAAAAATAAAATTCAAACCAAAAATAAAATTATTTTTTTTTTGAGAATTTTATTTTTGGAAATAATAAAATTCAATTTTATTTAAACAAAAATTTTATTTCAAATACCTTATGAATTTTAAATAAAATTCGAATTTTTTCCTTGTCTGTTCAAAGTTTAAATCAAATAACTAAAATTTAAAAAAATATAACAAAAAAATTCATTCGTTTTACTTTACAAAACTTTATTTATGTGAAACAAAATGAAAAAAAAAAAATCGGAAGTGAACATCAAAAAAATATCGGAAATTTTCATTTTCACATTTTTTATGGGATTTTTTTTGGGAACAGCGGTCAAAGATGCTATGATTGAAGCGCTCTTTGCAGCGCTGATTAATGCGCAATAATGATGCAGTCAAATCATGTGTCTTTGTCTAAAACTCATGTTTTTTTATTCAAAAAGTGTTAAAAATATTAAAAAGGAAAGCAAGTGTGAAATTTTATCAAAAAATAATTACACATTATAAGTTTTATAGTAAAAATCTTAAAAAAAAATTAAAATTTTGTCCCCTTCCTTTTACTGCATCCCTAAGAGCGCTCCTTGGATGCGCTACGGTATGCTATAAACAGATGCTGTGTCGCCAAAATCTCGATTTATTTCTGCTGGGTTCCTTAGTCATTAGGGGTTTCAGAACAAACTGAACAAAATTCACAACGAATTTTTTGTATTTCCGCCCTTTCACTGGATAAACAGGTCAGAGTTGATCTTTGCCATAGTCCGTACCATATGTATTCTAATTTTCATCTTTCAAGGTTATAAGGTGTCTTCAAAATTAGGTAAGACGTAAAAACATAATTATTCCACGCCCATTTCTTCTCTTATTTCTCCGTCCCTACACAGAGAGAACAGTTTAGTTGTGCCAGCCGAATTTAGAGCCAACTGCATAGTTTAATAACAACAACCGAAATTTTCGGTTGCCATAACCAAAATTTGTTTTGAAAATTTAACTTCTGTTGGTCCAAATAAATTTCGGTAATCGCAACTAAAATGTTAAAAAAAAAAATTTTGCTAAGTCCCCTTTTTCTCGTAATTCGCCGCCCACAGGCAAAAAATCTGACTTCGTAAGAATCTGTCCCTGGTGTTTTATTATATACATGCCAATTTTAAGCTTTTAAGTCCATCAATGAGATTCAAAAGGCGCTGGATACACAAAAAATAAGAGAACACAAAAAAATAAAATATATATTCAGAAAATAGATGGAAATAAATTTACCACGCCCTTTGCCTTTCTTATTCTCCACCCATACACTGGATATCAAAAATCCAGGCTCGTGTTGATCTTCCACATGAAACCTTCTATATACATGCCAATTTTGTGCATTTTCCGCTTCTTTTGGGGGCTTCAAAAGAAGTTAACATGTTAAAAATCTCAATTTTGTCACTCCCCATTTTGCTTTTAATTCTCCGCCTACAGTCCAAAAGTTTAAAATTTGACTACTTCAGGATATGCTTCATCGATAAGACTATACACTAGAACATTTTCAGCTTCCTAAGTCATTAGAGGACTTTAAAATAAGCGAAAATGCCAATTTTCATCTTCATAGATCATTGGGGGTCTTCAATTTAAATATTAAAAATCACAATTTTGCCACGCCCCATTTTTCTCTTAATTCTCCTTCCACAGTTTAAAAAATTTAAATCCGATTACTTCAGGATATGCTTCATTGTTAGAACTAAATGCTATGCAATTTTCCGCTTCCTAAGTCATTTGGGGGCTTCAAAAGAACTAAAAATTTTAAAAGCTCCCAATTTTGCCACGCCACTTTTCAATCAATTCTCCGCCCACATTGCGAAAATTTTGAATCCGACTACTTGGGGATATGCGCCATCGTTAGGACTATATTCTAGGAAATTTTCAGCTTCCTAAGTCATTTGGGGGCTTCAAAAGAAGTAAAAATGTTAAAAAATCTAAATTTGCGACTCCACTTTTCCCCTCAATTCTCCGCCCACATTGCGAAAATTTTAAATCCAACTACTTGGGGATATGCGGCATCGTTAGGACTATATTCTAGGAAATTTTCAGATTCCTAAGTCATTTGGGGGCTTTAAATTAAGCAAAAGCGTCAAAAAATTACATTTTGCCACGCCCACTTTCCCGCTTATTTCTCCGCCCACAGGCAAAAAATCAAAAATCCGGCTACGTTAGGATCTGCCCCAAGTGTTTTACTATAAGCATGCCAATTTTCAGCTTTGTAGCACATCAGTGGGCTCCAAAAAGCTCTGGATAGACAAAAAAAGAGGAACACACAAATAGGGAAATTATAGATTCCAAAGCAAGGGTTGGAAAAATTGAGAAAATAGGCGTTATATTGCTCAACACCATTTTTTTGAAATACCTTATGCAGTTTTTTTAATAAATACTCCATTTTATATAATTTAACTTAAGTTTCTATTAGTGTTTGGCGTGCTCTGGTTTGTCATTGCTATACTGTTACACCCCCTAGGAATTGTTAGGGGGTTTAATACACTCAAAATAATTCTACAGTAAAAGTTTTAGTAAGTGATTTTGTACCCAAATCTAATCTACTCTACTACTAAGTTACTAACTTAAGTATTTTAAAAGTGCTAAAATTAGTAATTTTTATTGGTTTTGAATAATATTTGTAAAAAAAATTAGTATTGGTTACCAATTCCTGCACTAGGCCCTTTTGTAATAAAATTAGTTAAATTTTTAGTATTGAATATCCAGTTTTTTTTTTGTAACATTTGAAAGTACTAATCTAGGACCCTATTTAAAACATATAAAAAACAAGTATGAAAATTATAGTCATTCAAAACCGACCATATGATATCCTACACCAGTGTTTTCCAGATAATGGGTCCCGAGTCCACACATGGAATGATTGGATCTATCTTTTGTTAGATATTTAAATAGTGTAGAAAACACACACACACAAAATTTCAGTGAAATTGGCTTATTTTTGTTGCTAATAGACCGATTTTAACGAATATCGGGAGAAATTTTTATATGGGTCTAATTGTTAGACCAAAAATGGTCCAATTATATTCAGAATTGATAAGGCCTCCAAAGCACACGTTTAACGCCTACAAACAAAATTTTGATGAAATATTTTTAGTTTTCAAGAATTTTAAAAGATTTATGTGAATATCGAAACAGCTTAAGTTTAAAATTTCGTACAAATCGGTTAAAATTTGCGATCTGTATTGTGAGCACAACGTTTGTATGAAATCGAATCAAAAGTGATTCTAAGTCGATCGGTATACATGAAGGTGGGTCTAGAATATTTCAGGTTGTTAAAAACATCAGCACAAACTCATTATAACCTGTACCACAAAGTGGTATTCAGCGCAAGAAGCATAATAAATGAATTTGTAAACATTGACCGCAAGCGCAAAGGTATACCCCAATGACTCCTTCTGACTACCGCCCCTTCCCAAAAAAAGCTCCTATTTTTTTTTTTAATTTTTATACATGTTGGAGGGCATAAGTAAAATTTTATTAAATTTTCACCTTTTACATTACAATTTTTTTTATACTACTAATTCTTAAATCTTTATTTTACTTAATATTGTAAACATTGAAAATGAAAATCGTATAATCTATTAGAAAAGAGAAAAAAAAGTTAAATATTTTCTTTTGCACGTTAATATCTGTGCTATAAAATTCCAACAAATACACACTTACCGCTATAAATGATTGTAGCGTAACAGGAGCCAAACTTCCTGCTATTATTATATTGGATTCTTGTGAACGTTGCATAAAGATAATTAACATTTTACGAAATTTCTGATTTTGATCCATCCAGTTACAACTGTACATGGCGGTTGTCAAATTGTCACTTTTCTCCTTAAGAACGTTACCATACCAACAACAGGGAAATACTTCAATCAACAAGATAACCAAATAGAAAGTCCAAAAAATTTGTTGGGTAAAACTACGATCGAACAGAAATAAATTAAGAGTCGTCAGACATAATACAAATGCGGTGATAAGATATTGCATAAATACGGTAATTGAAATAACCGGTCGTATTAAACTGAAGTAACTGGAATATAAGAAGAATGCAAATATTTGATATTAGAATACTGTCTCTTTTTTCTTACACCCCTCTTCAAGCAAGTGTAGGTTGTGTAAAAATGGTGACAAAATTGGGTAATGTCATTTCACTCCTCTTTATTTTGAACTAAAAAAAAAATCGTTACACTAAAATCTGCGCTGATCTTGTTTTTGAGTTATTGCTAAAACATTACACTGTTTGACAACAAAAAACTCCCAGTGATATATCCAACTGACTCTTATAGATTTTGCTCTCCTGAATCCAAATCTGCCATACAATTTTTTCTAGCACGTATCACTTTTGAGATATTCGCTATTAAAAAGTAAAAAAAAAACATAATTTCCCACTTTTGTGGTTCCACTGTTATGTTGCTTCCAATAAATAGTTATTGATTTCATATAAATTGGACCTCCTGATTCCAAAACTACAATCCAAATTTTTCGAAATATTCTCGATCTAGATTTTCGCGTGGAAAAATTTTAAACGCGAATATCTCAAAAACGGAACAAACGAAAAATTCGCATTTGAAATCTAGTCCTACTTTTGAAAGAATCTGTAACAGTGGACCACCAAAAGTGCGAAATTATGTATTTTTTTAATTTTTAACAGCGATTTTTAATTTTTTACTCAAATTATTATATAACAAGTAAAAATGTTAAATTCGGCCTTGTCGAATGTAGTGATACCCTCCACAATTTTAAAAAGATTATTGCAAAAAACTTTATTTAAAAGGAAATTACTTAAAAAAAAAAAAATTTTAAATAAAATTACCGCGAAAAAAAAGTTGGTAAAAAAAAAAATCCGCGATTTTTTCTTTTTTTTTCAAAAAATATGTTCGTACTTGTTTAAATACCATTTGGTGTTCAATTATGTTCACATATGTCAACCAGAAGCCGAATTAGAGCATTTTGTATTTTTAGGTTATGTTGAATGTACTGGAATTTTTGAGGTGTGCTTACATTTTCGTTCATAACTTTTGAACCGCTAACCGATATCGCTCAAATGCAATACCAAACTTCTCGGGAGAACTTCCAATAAATATGTTAAGTTTCAGTCATCTCTGTGCAATATTTTGTCCGCGAGAGCATTTTCCACAGACAGACAGACAGACAGACAGACAGACGGACGGACGGACATCGCTAGAATGTCTTAAAATCGATCGGACATCATGAATATATATACTTTATGGGGTCCCAGATCGATATTTCGATGAGTTACAAACGGAATGACAAACTTATATATACCCTCTATCACTAGAGTGGAGGGTATAAAAAACAAGTGGGAGTGTTAAATTCGGCTGTGCCGAATCTTTTATACCCTCCAAAATGTAAAAAAAAATTAAAAAAAAAAAATTTTGTCAGTGGCGTTTTGTTTTGGTTGGGGGTGGGGGGGGTGATGGGGTTAGTGGCGGACGTTGAGAGCACCTTCCTATCGTGATAAATATACCAAATGTTTCATTTATTTAACAAAAATGCAAAAAAAAAACATGTAAAAAAGTGTATTTTTTCAGAGGTTGGTTCAGTTCTTCAAAGGGGAACTTTTTCCCCCTGGCCCGATTCACGAACTTAACCTGCCTATGAACATGGGACATATTTGTGCCAAACTTCAGGAGTCTAGCTGCTTTATTTTGGACTGTATTGTGTTATCTACAGACAGACGGACGGACGGACGGACGGACGGACGGACAGACGGACATTCATAGAATGTCTTAGAATCGACTATAGGTCAATAATATATATACTTTATTGGGTCCCTGACCGATATTTCAATGCGTTACAAACGGAATGACAAAGTGAGTATACCCCCATACTGTGGTTGGAGGGTATAAAAAAACGGATAGGTTAGTTGGTAGCGTGCTAGCCTATAAAACAGGGGGTCGTGGGTTCGATTCCCACCAAAACCCTTGGTCGATTAGGTTTAAATTATTAAAAAGATTTGTAATCAAGTTGGAAAAATAAATAAAAACTGATCAATAGATCAAATTATTATATATATGGGGCATTCCATGTCAAATCGAACACTTTGAAAATTTTTTTGTAAGTTTTTTTTAGTGCTCTTCGAAAACTCCTTTGGGGTAAATTTTCAAGTTTTTTTGATGACCCGTTCAAAAGATACCGAATTTTTCAAATTGGTAGTTTGTTCCATTACTCAAACTATAAGTTTGTCATTCCGTTTGTAACTCATCGAAATATCGATCTGGGACCCCATGAAGTATATATATTCATGATGCCCGATCGATTTTAGGACATTCTAGCGATGTCCGTCTGTCCGTCTGTCTATCTGTAGAAAATGCTGTCGCGGACAAAATATTGCACAGAGATGACTGAAACTTAACATATTTATTGGAAGTTCTCCCGAGAAGTTTGGTATTGCATTTGAGCGATATCGGTTCAGCGGTTCAAAAGTTATGAAAGAAAATGTAAGCACACCTCAAAAATTTCAGTACATTCAACATAACCTAAAAATACAAAATGCTTTAATTCGGCTTCTGGTTGACATATGTGAACATAATTGAACACCAAATGGTATTTAAACAAGTCCCAGCAAAAACTTGCATTACCAAGTAATGAAATGTGTAATGGGAAATTCAAAAGTTATAACTACTTCTGATTCGAATTACCTTTCCCATTACATTTACAAGCAAATGTGCCAAATGTAATGATTATCAAACCAATATTCATAACTAATTACATATATACTTATAGGTAATGAAAAAATTATTTAAAAAAAAATTTAAAAAAATAAAAAAATATTTAATTTTATTTTGTTTTTATTCAAAATAATGTACAGTGAGTCAAAAAGTGAAAATCTAGTTCAGAAATTTTTTTATTTTATTATAATGACTTATGTTAGTCATTATTAATAAGTCCATATTTTCCATTTCAAAATAATGCTAAAGGTAATTTTCTGTCATTACTAAGTAATTAGAATGGTAATGATGTGTCATTACCAAGTTTTTGCTGGGGTACGAACATATTTCTTGACAAAAAAAGAAAAAAATCGCGGATTTTTTTTTTACCAAAAAAAAAATTCCTTTTAAATAAAGTTTTTTGCAATAATCTTTTTGAAATTGTGGAGGGTATCACTACATTTGGCAAGGCCGAATTTAACTTTTTTACTTGTTTACTCATAACTTCTTCAATAATGGTCCAAATTTCAAATTTTTTTTTTCAAACTTTTTGTTTTTTTTACGTACTTTTACAAAAAAAAATCCCAAAACATTCTTTAAAGCGCTCTAGTATGCGATTTTTAAGTTTTAAAATTTAAATCTCATATTTGAAAATGTTTGTACTCTTCGATTTTTTTGAAATTTGTTTGTGTAAAACATCTATCGATTCTACAAATTACTATTTTTTTAAATTTTTTGAAAAAATTTTATTGTAATTTTCCAATCTAAATATCATTTCTACTGTTCCAATGGTGCGTCATAGGGGGCTCCTTTATAGGACCGACCCCCATTAATATTTACGTCTTAACATTTCTTTGGAACAAACTAAGACCCTATCTCCAATTTCTAAGGGGGCTCCCACACAAAACGACATTTTTTTAAAATTTGATCCAACCGCTCTTGCTGCCCTAATAGTGCCCTTAGAGCAACAAAATGTATGACCGACCCACAATATTTTTTTAGTCCCAACATTTTCTGTGAACACACCTACCCTCTATCTCTAATTGTTAAGGCGGTACATACAATTTTTTTATTTTTTGTAAATTTGTTTTATTTAATCAGCTTCTACCGGTCCAATAGTGCGTCCGAGAGGGGTCATTAGTGACACCGACCCCCATTTATTTTTACCCTCCAACATTTTTGTAAAACATACCACAGCCCTATCTCCACTCGCTAAGTAGGCTTCCATTCAAAATTACATTTTATAAAATTTGCTCCAACTGTTATTTGTATGGAAGCCTACTTAGGGATTGGAGATAGGGCGTAGGTATGTTTAAAAAAAATCTTCCAGGGTTAAAATAAATAGGGGTCGGTCTAATGACCCCTCTCGGACACACCATTGGGCCGGTAGAAGCTAATTAAATAAAACAAATTTACAAAAAATTAAAAAAATTGTATGGGGACCGCCTTAACAGTTATAGATAGGGGGTAGGTGTGTTCAGAGAAAAAGTTTGGACTAAAAAAATATTGTGGGTCGGTCACACATTTTGTTGCTCTAAGGGCACTATTAGGGCAGTTAGAGCGGTTGGAGCAAATTTTAAGGGTTTTTGTATTTTATTCCAAAGAAATGTTAAGACGTAAAAATTAATGGGGGTCGGTCTTATAAAAGAGCCCTCTATGACGCACCATTGGAGCAGTAGAAATGATTTAAGATTGGAAAATTACAATAAATTTTTTTCAAAAAATTTTAAAAAATAGTAATAATCGTTATCCCACAATCCCCCCGGGCAAAAAATTTGTAGAATCGATAGAAGTTTTAATAAAAAAAATTTTAAAAAAATCGAAGAGTACAAAGATTTTCAAAAATGAGATTTAAATTTAAAAACTTAAAAATCGCATTCTAGAACGCTTTTAACAATTTTTTGGCATTTTTTTAGAAAGTACGCAAAAAAACAAAAATTTAAAAACAATTTTTTTTTAAATTTGGACCATTATTGAAGAAGTTATGAGTAAAAGAAGTTTGAGTAAAGGAACAAACTACCAATTTTTAAAAATTCAATATCTTTTGAACGGGTCATCAAAAAAATCTCAAAATTTACCACGAAGGAATTTTCGAAGGGTACTAAAAACTGTAAACAAATTGGGAAAATCTAAAAAAAAAAAAATTCAAAGTGTCCGATTTGACATGGAATGCCCCATATATAAATAGCGAATATCTCAAAAAATTGTATGGCAGATTTGAATTCAGGAGGAAATCTAAAGGAATTTCTATAAGAATCGTTGGCTGTTTCAATCGGAGGTTTTTGTTGTCGAACAGCGTAATTATTTAGCAAAAACTTATGGCCTAAGAGATTTTTGAATTTTTTTCAGATTTGTGAAAAGTTGGGAAGAGTTTCTCAAATCGATTTTATCCAAAAAAGGTGGATATGAAACATTACTTTCTTAATTTTTTTTTTTTTTCATTTCTGAATACACCATTTTAATAGAGATTTTGATCCTAAACATTTATCTGAATCTGGAACTGAAGTTCAAAGCTCCAAAAGTCGAACCGTTTTATTGCAAACTTTACAAATTTTTAATTTTTAAAAAATTATCGGAGGATATATTTTTTTATTTGCTTTTGAATTAAAGGTAATAAAATGCTTCATAAATTCAACAAACACAATTTGTTAATCTCATTATCGCCTTAGAAGCTTTTAATGACCTAAGAATCTATTAAGACCCTATGACACTACATTTTTTTTGTATTGATGAAATTTATGTGAACAGTGCAAATATATCACCATAGGAAACCTGAACAAGTGTGAAGAGTAAAAGCAAACTAAAAAAAACAGTAAACGTCAAATTTTATTTTTGTGTTATCGATAAATTTGGTTATCAAATGATTGAATGTCAAAAAAACATGTAAAAATTTTACATATTTTTTTGACATTTACGCTTTAATGATATTAAGTGTTGCCAACTTTTCTGTTTTTCATTCAATGAAGCGACTTTTTTTGCTTTTTTGACGGTTTTTGGTATTTATTCAGCGGGTTTTTATTTAAATGAAAGTAATCATCACTATTTGTTTGTTTATTTTATGTTTCTTTTTCATTTCTTCTTTTGCTGTTTCATTCTATCAATTAATAAAAAATAAAATACAAAAAAAATGTAGTGTCATAGAGGCTTTAATAACTTGTTAAAAATGTTGTTTTGAATTATTTTAATTTTTATTTGTCGTTGTGTTAGTGAGAAAAATTGACACATTTTAGAAATAATATAGAGGAAATGCTTTAGTGCGAGGTTATATATTTCTGGATGGCTAGATTATAAAAATACTTAGGTGGGAAATATCCAGAGGTGGCCAACGTCTGTTTACCCAAATATAAATATTTAAAGAGGTTGCTGTGGAAATGTGTACGCTACTGGAAGAACCTACAAAAGAAGCTAGCTTAAGAAAACTTTTGCCAAAACAAGTGCTGTACAGAAAAAAAAATTAATTAAAAAATTCGTAGATTTAATTAAAAAATTAATTAAATCCGGACCAATCACTAAAATGCGCATACACTCAAAATAATACATTAGTAGTTTTACTAATTTTTATTTTGCTAATGCTGGTTAGCTAACTTTTAGCAAATTTTTAGTTGAGATTAGCATGTTAGCAAAAATATCTTGTAAACTTCATTTAGCGCATTAGCAATTTTAAACAAAATTTGAACTAATTTTTTTTGCTAGATTTAAAATTGAGTTGACCAAATTTTTACAAGCTTTTTTGCTAATGTTAGCAAAAATAAATGGTATTTTTTTTTTTATTTTCAGAAAACTTAAAATGGCGCTATCTCGGAAACTAAGCCAGATAGAGCAAAATGGAGGCCATTTTGTTCTCGGGCTCTCCATTGTATCGCCGTTCCTCTTCACATGTGTGGCTCCTAATGGGCCCTAACTTTGGATCCAAAAAAGTTAGCATTCCCGAAAATTTTAAAATGCTCATATCTCGGTAAATATTGCCGACACAACAAAAAGTAGCTCTCAACATGTAGAACAAGACCGCAAAAAAGTCAAAAGCTCTCCGAGTAATATTTTTGAAGTTATCGAGTTTTTTAATTCTCAAGACCCCAGTGGTACCCTATAATCACGTATCTCAAAAACTAAGCAAGGTAGAGCGAAACGGACACAAATTTTGGATCAAAAACTATGACGATTTTTAAGGAACCCAACTAGGTCTAGGCCCATCGGGGTGTGGACCTATCGGGCCCGAACCCAATGGGGCCCTCAAATGTGTATGAACTAAGTGCAAAAAAAAATTCAGTTAACTAATTTTTGACAAAACATTTTTGCTAACTTTACCAAAAAAATTGTGGGTTCAAAATCAGCAAATTTTCTTGTAGGTTTACAAGCTTTTTTTTGCTAACATTACAGTTTTTTTTTTTTTTGAGTGTACAGTAAAAACACGTGTCGACTTAAATTTAATAAGGATTATTTCGTATTCATATAGATATCCTAGGGTTATGTCTTCATATAAATACCCCCAAAATTTACACATTTTCAAGAAAAAGGTATTTTGCGAAGCCGAATTTTTACAAGGTTATGCCACCGTTGGATAGGCATTAAAAAACCTTTTTTCCCATATGAAAACATCATTTAGTTTCTTAGAAAGATTTGGCTGAAAAAACGATTTTTTGCCATTTTTTGAATCCCTGAATACCCAATGTAGCCGACAAGTCAAAACACCCCAACCTTAGAATTATCTCTTTTATATATGGGGCATTCATGTCAAATCGAGCACTTTGAAAATATTTTTTTTTAGATTTTCCCAATTTGTGTGCAGTTTTTAGTACCCTTCGAAAACTCCTTCGTGGCAAATTTTCAGATTTTTTTGATGACCCGTTCAAAAGATATCGAATTTTTAAAAACTGGTAGTTTGTTCCTTTACTCAAACTTCTTTAACTCATAACTTCTTAAATAATGGTCCATATTTAATTTTTTTTTTCAAAATTTTTGTTTTTTACATACTTTAAAAAAAAAAATCCCAAAATATTCTTAAAAGCGCTCTAGTATGCGATTTTTAAGTTTTAAAATTTAAATCTCATTTTTGAAAATGTTTATACTCTTCGATTTTTTTTAAATATTTTTGTGTAAAACTTCTATCGATTCTATAAATTTTTTGCCTAAGAGGATCGTGGGATAACGATTATTACTATTTTTAAAATTTTTTGAAAAAAATTTATTGTAATTTTCCAATTTCAAAATCATTTCTACTGCTTCAATGGTGCGTCATAGAGGGGTCATTTATAAGACCAACACCCATTTTTTTTAACGTCTTAACATTTCTTTGGAACAATTTAATACCCTATCTCCAATTTCTATGGGGGCTCCCACACAAAACGATATTTTTTTTTAAGTTTGCTCCAACCGCTCTAACTGCCCTAATAGTGCCCTTAGATCAACAAAATGTATGACCGACCCACAATATTTTTTTAGTCCAAATATTTTCTCTGAACACACCTACCCTCTATCTTTAACAGTTAAGGCGGTCGCCATAATTTCTTTTTTTTTTTTGTAAATTTGTTTTATTTAATTAGCTTCTTCCGGTCCAATGGTGCGTCCGAGAGGGGTCAGTAGTAGTGAGACCGACCCCCATTTATTTTTACCCTACAACATTTTTTAAAAAAAAAATATTTTTTGTAAATTTGTTTTATTTAATCAGCTTCTCCAGGTCCAATGGTGCGTCCGAAAGAGGTCATTAGTGAGACCCACCCCCATTTATTTTTACCCTACAACATTTATTTAAAACATACCTACGCCCTATCTCCACTCCCTAAGTAGGCTCCCATACAAATAACAGTTGGAGCAAATTTTATAAATATTTAATTTTAAATGGAAGCCTACTTAGGGAGTGGAGATAGGGCGTAGGTATGTTTTACAAAAATGTTGTAGGGTAAAAATAAATGGGGTCGGTTTTACTAATGACCTCTCTCGGACGCACCATTGGACCGGTAGAAGCTGATTAAATACAACAAATTTACAAAAAATAAAAAAAATTGTATGGGGACCGCCTTAACAATTAGAGATAAAGGGTAGGTGTGCTCAGAAAAAATGTTTGAACTTAAAAAATATTGTGGGTCGGTCATAGATTTTGTTGCTCTAAGGGCACTATTAGGGCAGTTAGAGCGGTTGGACCGCCTTAACAATTAGAGATAAAGGGTAGGTGTGCTCAGAAAAAATGTTTGAATTTAAAAAATATTGTGGGTCGGTCATACATTTTGTTGCTCTAAGGGCACTATTAGGGCAGTTAGAGCGGTTGGAGAAAATTTTAAAAAATATCGTTTTGTGTGGGAGCCCCCTTAGCAATTGGAGATAGGGTATTAGTTTGTTCCAAAGAAATGTTAAGACGTAAAAAAATATACATAATCGTTATCCTACGATCCTCTTGGGCAAACATTTTGTAGAATCGATAGAAGTTTTACACAAAAAAATTTTAAAAAAATCGAAGAGTACAAACATTTTAAAAAATGAGATTTAAATTTTAAAACTTAAAAATCGCATACTAGAGCGCTTTGAAGAATTTTTTGGGATTTTTTTTTTAAAAAGTACGTAAAAAAAAATTTTTGGAAAAACAATTGAAATTTGGACCTTTATTGAAGAAGTTATGAGTAAAAGAAGTTTGAGTATAGGAGCAAACTACCAATTTTTAAAAATTCGATATGTTTTGAACGGGCCATCAAAAAAATCAGAAAATTTACCACGAAGGAGCTTTCGAAGGGTACTAAAAACTGTAACAAATTGGAAAAATCTAAAAAAATTTTTTTTTCAAAGTGTTCGATTTGACATGGAATGCCCCATATGTATATTTAAAGTTTCATGCAAATAGGTTCATAAGGGCTGAGATACTTCTCTTGTTAGATTTGAAGAAGTTGTGTCCACTGTAAATGTCTTATACACTCAAAAAAAAAACTGTAAACCTACAAGAAAATTTGCTGATTTTGAATCCACATTTTTTTTGTAAAGTTAGCAAAAATGTTTTGCCAAAAATAATTCAACTGAATTTTTTTTATTTCAACTTACAAGGGAAGTATCTCAACCCTTATGAACCGATTTGCCTGAAACTTAAAATATATATTAAGGAGACGATTTTAAGGTTGGGGTGTCTCGGCTTATCGGCCATATCGGTGTTTAAAAATTTCGTTGATCCCTTATGTAACCATGTGGACCTTCGGGAAAATTTTGATAACTTCCGAACTAACGGGAATATCGTCTAATGCAAAAATACGGGTCGACTTAAATTTAATAAAGATTATTTTTTATCCATATGGATATCGTAGGTCTATGTCTTCATATAAGTACCCCCCAAAATTTTCACATTTTCCTGAAAAAAATATTTAAAGAAGCCGAATTTTTACAAGGTTATGCCACCATTGAATAGGCATTAAAAAACCTTTCTTCTCATATGCATACATCATATAGTTTCTTAAAAAGAAATGGCTGAAAAATCCAAAAAACGATTTTTTCGCCATTTTTTGACCCATGTTTTGAACCCCTAAATCCCCGATATGGCCGATAAGCCGAGACACCCCAACCTTAGAATTGTCTCTTTGATATATATTTTAAGTTTCAGGCAAATCGGTTCATAAGGGTTGAGATACTTCCCTTGTTAGTTCATACACATTTGAGGACCCCATTGGGTTCGGACCCGATAGGTCCAGACCCCGATGGGCCTAGACCTAGTTGTGTTCCTTAAAAATCGTCATAGTTTTTGATCCAAAATTTGTGTCCGTTTCGCTCTACCTTGCTAAGTTTTTGAGATATGTGATTTTAGGGGATCACCGGTCTTTTGAGAATTACAAAACTCGATAACTTCAAAAATATTACTCGGAGAGCTTTTGACTGCGGTCTTGTTCTACGTGTTGAGAGGTACAAAAATGCTTTAGGGCTTTTTGTTGTGTCGGCAATATTTACCGAGATATAAGCATTTTAAAATTTTCGGGAATGCTAACTTTTTTGGATCCAAAGTTAGGACCCATTAGGGTCCACGCATGTGAAAAGGGCCGGCGATACTATGGAGAGCCCGATTTGCTCTATCTGGCTTAGTTTCCGAGATAGCGCCATTTTAATATTTCTGAAAATAAAAAAAAATTACCATTTATTTTTGCTAACATTAGCAAAAAAGCTTGTAAAAATTTGGTCAACTCAATTTTAAAATTTAGCAAAAAAAATTAGTTCAAATTTTGTTTAAAATTGCTAAGGAGCTAAATGAAGTTTACAAGATATTTTTGCTAACATGCTAATCTCAACTAAAAATTTGCTAAAAGTTAGCTAACCAGCATTAGCAAAAAAAAAAATTAGTAAATCTACTAATGTATTATTTTGATGAACATGAATAAATTCGAAACAGAAAAATAATTTTCTTGAAAATTATTCCATGGGAGAATCATCGTGTTATTAGTAAAGAGGAATGACCTCGAGCCAGAAAAAGTCTACTCAAAATGTAATATTTTAAAGGTCGAATAAAACAATTTTTAATTTTTAATAAAAATTAGTCAGAAAAAAATTTTGAAAATTTTAAGAGAAGAATGTGTTAAAATAATATATCCAGGTACATATATCCAAAATCCAACCACTTTTATCACATTAAATGTGGTTTTTCTAGAACCAGAAATATAATTAGAAACATTTTCACCAGTTACGTCATTACTCTTACTCACCGTAATATATATTTATGATCTTGTATACACTGCCTCAACTCTACAATATTTTCTTCAATGGCTTCCCAATTTACTTCATTTCCAATTCTGGTTATACGCTCCGCTAAAGCCTCCAAATGACCACACATTATGATGACATAACAAATAGGATATAAATCATTATTACTATTCTGAAATACCGTAAATGTCTGAGCAATAACTTGAAAGACAAATCCCGCAAGGAAATTGTACTCAGGATTGGCAAAAAAATTTGGAAAGTAAGCATTGTGTACTAATTTATGATTAGACCAACCAATATAGTCGAGTCCCCACGAACAAACTAAATAGGACGGTGTAAAAAGTATGTAGAAAATATGACAATACCGTATTGCCTCAAATATTATCATACGATCTCGTGGATGGGTATTACATCTTACATCCAAATGTTGTAACAATTCGTGTGCCTTCAATAAATGCTGACGCTGATTTACAATGGCCAATTCTTTAAAAGTTGCTATACCAATGGTAAAAGTAAATGAAAGATTTTCAATGACTTCTTCCCATGATTGAACAAAGAAGAGATTTGCAGCCATTGAGGCTGGCAAAAAGAAAGCGCCCATAAAATTAATTACTACAGCATACATGTAATACAGCCAACGCCATAAAATGTGATTTTTTATTTGCAGCGGTAGATAGATGCCAATAATGCTCCAATTCATCCATACATATTTGAGACCATATACGGAATTTAATTGTTGTCCTAAATCTAAAGGCTGTTTCAATTGCATGATGTCTGGCGATTGAATGATTCTGTCTTGTTGGTTGGCTGATTGTTTTTCTTTTTGTTTGATAAAATGAACGAGGACTGACTAAAGTTTAAATTAATGTCAAAAGGAGCTTTTATAGGGTCTGCAATTTTAATTTTATTTTTTTGTTGCTTTTATGTTTTGAAGGTGGATATTTTTTTAATTACGGTTGACTACTCTAAATTTTTTTTTAAAAATGATTCTATGGTTAGGAGATATACATAGGTTTGTCGTTCCATTTGTAACTCATAGAAAAATCGTTATTTTATTCGCATAGCAGTGGCCAAAGGGTTCGCTATATCCTGCATCCTATTAATTTTGTTTATGAATTTTACTATAAGAATTGATATGTCAAGTTCAACCTGTTCCACAAACCGACTCAGAAACATTCCTCGCTTATTAATCAGTGAAATCCTTCCCAGCGATCCAATGTGGCCAATAACCTTTATTAGCTCGAATGTGTGCTGACAAAGGAATTGTATACAGTTCCTAACGATTCCCGATTTAACACTGTTTGAATCCAAGGCTTTTAAAGCTGCAAAGATTATCCACGAAAGTCGTAATGGCGCACGGACATAGGTCCCTTGTCATAATCTACTCGGCTTTATCAGTTGCAATTAACTCAGCCTGTAAAACACTTCACTTCATCGGATATCTTAATAAGGCCCTGATTTCGATGCATTCAGAATTTACTCTATACCCATCTCTATCTATGATCCCTGTCGTCTCTAGTTATTACTTGGACTTCGAAAGTTCTTTTAAAGATTATCTGCGGTGAGCAGTGACGGTCCGTGAAGTTGTCACTGGGTATTCTTTAATTTTTAAAAACAGCAAATTTAAGTATAAAATGCATGTTTTCCTGGACGTAACGCGTTCCCGAGATAGATAAAGATCCGATATTATTACACTCAAAGAAAAATGCTTCATCATATTGATGATACGGTTTCATAACTTGCTGTCATCAATTTTGATGACAAATTTCTTCATATTGATGAAGCTTTTCTTCAAAATGATGAAAAATGTCATCGAAATTGAAAAAACAAGTGATGACACATTTCATCATATCATCAAAAAGAGTCATCAATATGTCTTTCAAACGTTTTTTTTTAATAATTAAAATAATATTAAAATAAATAAAACTATAATCTATAATACCCTCCAACGTGTTAAAACATATAAAAAATCCAGGGTCGTTTTTTTTGTTGGGAGGGGGGCTCGGTGGGGGTGGTGGGGGATACTTTCCCCATCGCGATAAATGTTAACTAATTTATTTATTATGCTTGTTGCAATTTAGTAATACCATTTTCTCATTATTTTAATGATTTTTTACAACCACGCCCACAAAAGGGGCGGGCAGAAAAAAACTAAATTTTCCAGCCTCCAGGGTCTAAGTTCAGGAGTTAAAACCCCTTCTGACATAAAAAGGTTTCATTTGTTTAACAAAAATGTCAAAAAAGATATAAAAATGTCGTTTTTTAAGGGGTTTTTTTAGTTCGTTTAGGGGGAACTTTTTTCCCCCTAGCCCGATTTTGCCCATTTCCGAACTTAACCGGCCTATGAACATTAGACATATTCTTGCCAATTTTCAGGGGTCTAGCTCTTTTATTTTGGACTGAATCGTGTTTTATACAGACGGACGGACGGACGGACATTCATAGAACGACTTAGAATCGATCATAGATCAATAATATATACACTTTATGGGGTCCCCGACCGATATTTTTATGCGTTACAAACGGAATGACAAAGTGAGTATACCCCCATACTGTGGTTGGAGGGTATAAAAAATCCTGCTCTGGCTGGGACTTTAACCCACGGGTCCCCAGTTAAAGTATTTATTGTCGACGCCTAAGCTACTTAGTTCAGCTATCCATAGATAAAAATCTCGCACCACAAGTTAGTTAGATAACGTTAAACGTTTGCTAATGTGTATACCGTAACCTAACTAAACAAAAAACTTTTTAAAAATTTTTTGATTTATTTTGATTTATATTTATTTAAAGAACGTCCTCACAAAATGTTAGCCAAATTCATTAAAAAACAACAAAGTTCTTAACAAATTTAAAATATCATTCAGTATTGTTCTTTGCTTCTCCTGTAAAATTAATAAAATTTTAGGTTAGGTTGGATGGGCGCTCGCCATTTGGCGAGTTCACTCGGAGGCCATAAGGCCCATTGTGATTCCCCCAATCATATTTCTCCTCTCCCCTCTCAGTCCAGGTCATCGAAAAATCTTTGCCCCAAATGCTTAAGGCGGCTCCACATTAGACCCGGATATTCGCATAGTAAGTGCTTCACTGACTCCTCTTCCTCCACTTCCCCACAGCTTCTACAAGAGTCACTATCAGAAATTCCCATACACACGGCCATTTGGCCAATCATACAGTGTCCTGTAAGTACTCCAACTAATAGGCTAACCGTCCGTTTGCCAAAAGTGAGAAGACTTTTTGTCCTCTTAGGATTCGGCAGTGGCCACAGGGTTCTAGATATCCTGCCCGTAGTCAGTGATATCCACCTATCCTTCATCCTATTTTCAGATATCCTATCAATTTCGTTCTTCAATTCTACTATAGGAACCGAGATGTCAGGTTCTACACGTTCCCCCACCGATTCAGAGTCATTCCTCGCACACTCATCTGCCAATTCGTTCCCAGCGACCCCACTATGGCCTGGGACCCAGATTAGCTTGATTGTGTGCTGACTGATTCGACGAAGCGATTGTATACAATTCAAAACTATTCCCGATTTTACAGTATTTGACTCTAAGGCAATGGTTCCCAACCTTTGATTCTCGCCCCACTAAGGGGCAATTTAAAGGTTCCTGGGGGGCAACGAGCAAATTTTCAAATTTTGTTTAGTCAAATTAACAACAAAAAATATTTTTTTTAAGAAAAATTAACTACAAAATTTTGTTCATTTCTTAAAATTTTTACTAAAAACTTAATTTAAATGTTTATTTTATAAAAACTTTGCTGAACCAGTAGTAATTTTTCATTAGAAACCAAAATTAGAAATATTAACAAATTTTTCTTGAGTGTAGGGGGGACAATGCAATTTTTGTAACTTAAAAGTGGGGCGTGGCGTAAAAAAGGTAGGGAACCATTGCTCTAAGGCCTTAAGAGCTGCGAGACTATTGACGAAAATGGTAATGACGCAAGGACTAAGATCCCTTGTCATAATTAACTGCGCGGCTTTGTCATCCGGAAGCCTCAATGAGACCCCGATTTCGAGGCATTCAGAGTAGACTCCCGAACCCGTACCCATCTCCATCTTCTATCCGTCCGTAAAGATTGAGATCGCATTCTCTGTAATAACAGAGTTTTCCGCCCAGTCTTCCCAATAAAATGT
The DNA here is from genome assembly GCA_963921195.1 of Pegoplata infirma. NCBI lineage: Eukaryota > Metazoa > Arthropoda > Insecta > Diptera > Anthomyiidae > Pegoplata > Pegoplata infirma. The sequence continues at coordinate 45,870,334 of OY992538.1, forward strand.
TAGTTAGGGCCTTTTGCATTTTAGGTGACGATATGTAAAGACTCAGCATTTTTTGTTATATATATACAGACATATATGTTTAAAACATTTGCTTATGGGGGCTTGTAGACACACACATTTTATTATTGTACAATATCCGTCTCTTTCCCTCTCACAGCTTTTAGCAGAGCATAGTTACACACAAATTTTAGCGTTATATTTAGCACACAACAAACAAAACGGATTTTTAGTGTTATTATTTGTTGATATTCTGTTGACTAGTGGCTAGAGGCTAAGCCCAACAAACAAGAGGCACGGCGTTAAAATCATGGTGGATATGAAAACAAGATATAAGTTTTTAAAAATAGAAAATAGCAAACAATTGTAAGTAAATAAAAATTAGTGAAATAAAATCAAATAACAAAAAAAATATTTTTTTTATTATTTTTCAAATAAAAAAAATGTTTCTGATGACACCGCTTCATCATATTGATGACAAGTTACATTGGGCGAAAAATGATGTAACATTTCATCATAATGATGAAACTTTTCATCAATATGAAGAAGCTTTTTCTTTGAGTGTGCATTCCAAATTTCAAGTCTCTAGCTTCAGTAGTTTGGGGAAATCTAAAAAATACCAAAGTACCTTTTTAAACCTCTTTTGCTTCCTTAGCGTTACTGGTTTGTGCTGTGGGATGATGTGTGATTAGTATATCAGTCAGCCATCAGTCAGTCACGTTTCACTAAAAAAAACGTGTCTAATTACTAGAAAAAGTCTCGTAATACCATTTTACCATTATTTGACAGTTTTCCTTGTTTTTTAACAAATAATTTTCGATCGAAATTTACATTCTTTTTTGTAATTTTACCAGTATTGCCACCTCATGTGTAATTACACATATCATGTGTAATTTTATTTTTCATGTGTAGCCCATGTGTAATTGACTTCATGTGTAATTCATGTGTAATTTGAAATTTTGACGTTTTTGATAATTTTTTCATAATTTGTTTTAATTTATTTTACCCTCCACTTATTGATAGAGGGTATATTCATACAAATTTGTAATTCAGTTTGTGACATTTTGAAATATCGATCTAGGACGACATATATTCATGATTTTTCAACAAATTCGGTTAAGAAGTTATGAGCAAAATCGTGATTTTTAGATGGATTTCATACCGGATTCACATGTTAAAAAACGCTTAACACGCTTTTTTGGTGAGACACAAAATTATTTTACGAAGTATTTTTTCACTCAAAAAATTTTTAAGCTCCTTAAATAAAATATTCCTACACCCAAAAGAAAAATCAAAAATCTGTCAAAAATCTGTAAAACGGGCTTTCAGTTTAAAAAAAGCTAACTTTTAGCAGATTTTTCTGCAGAAAGGGATAATTCAACAAAATTCTCAGTCGGCTTTCAATTTAAAAAAGCAAACTTTTAGCAGATTTTTCTGCAGAAATGGATAGTTTAACAGAATTCTCTGTCATTCAGTTTTAAAAAAATATCAGAAATTTGTTAGTAATTTTACTGATTCTGTTTGCTGAGTTTATAAAAATATTTTTGTGAACATTTCAGCTGATTATTTTGTAATTTTACAGTATATATGGGGCATTCCATGTGAAATCGGACACTTTGAAAAACTTTTTTTTTAGATTTTCCCAATTTGTTTACAGTTTTTAGTACCCTTCGAAAGCTCCTTCGTATTAAATTTTCAGATTTTTTTGATGACCCGTTCAAAAGATATCGAATTTTTTAAAATTGGTAGTTTGTGCCTTTACTCAAACTTCTTTTAATCATAACTTCTTCAATAATGGTCCAAATTTCAAATTTTTTTTTTCAAAATTTTTGTTTTTTTACGTACTTTTAAAAAAAAATTCCAAAAAATTCTTAAAAGCGCTCTAGTATGTGATTTTTAAGTTTTAAAATTTAAATCTCATTTTTGAAAATGTTTGTACTCTTCGATTTTTTTGAAATTTTTTTGTGTAAAGCTTCTATCAATTCTACAAATTTTTTGCCCAGGAGGATCGTGGGATAACGATTATTACTATTTTTTAAAATTTTTTGAAAAAATTTTATTGTAATTTTCCAATCTTAAAATCATTTCTACTGCTCCTATGGTGCGTCATAGAGGGGTCCTTTATAAGACCGACCCCCATTAATTTTTACGTCTTAACATTTCTTTGGAACAAACTAATACCCTATCTCCAATTTCTAAGGGGGCTCCCACACAAAACTACATTTTTTAAAATTTGTGCCAACCGCTCTAACTGCCCTAATAGTGCCCTTAGAGCAACAAAATGTATGACCGACCCACAATATTTTTTTAGTCCAATAATTTTCTCTGAACACACCTACCCTCTATCTTTAACTGTTAAGGCGGTCCCCATACAATTTTTTTTATTTTTGGTATATTTGTTTTATTTAATCAGCTTCTACCGGTCCAATGGTGCGTCCGAGAGGGGTCATTAGTGAGACCGACCCCCATTTATTTTTACCCTACAACATTTTTTCAAAACATACCTACGCCCTATCTCAACTCCCAAAGTAGGCTCCCATACAAAATTACATTTTTATAAAATTTGCTCCAACTGTTATTTGTATGGGAGCCTACTTAAGGAGTGAAGATAGGGCGTAGGTATGTTTTAAAAAAATATTGTAGGGTTAAAATAAATGGGGGTCGGTCTCACTAATGACCCCTCTCGGACGCACCATTGCACTATAGGAAATTTTACCCTTTTTTTGGCCAAAATTATTTACAGCCAAACGGCTGGACCGATTTGACTGATTTTTTTTATTTGACTTTTGGAAGACTCTTTAGAGGGAGGGAGTGACTCTTAAAGGTTTTCATACACTCAAAAAAAAAATTAGTAAAGTTACCTAAAAAATTACCTAATAATTAGTTCCAAACAGGGTTCCCGGGTTATAAGTTGCCGCATCTAAGATTTTTTAGATCCTTGATAGATTATATGGTTTTCTAAACTGTTTTTACAATATTTTTTTTTTTTGAGTGTACACTAACTTTCGAAGATAACAGTAGAAATTTATTTTAACAATGTTAAGAAGTGTCAAACAATTCTACTTTTTAATAAGGATTTTATTCAAAAATTTTATTTTTGAGTTCCAAGTCGTCAACTACATTTCAAAATGCCACTACGGGCAGCCGTAGATGATGCAAAAGCTAGGGGCTCAACTTCCCTATTTAGATCTTTAGAGATTTCTGCTGTAACTCGTATTTTTGTTCTCGCAGATTTTGACAAAAAAGTTAATTGCGGTCGCCCAGGTTTCGATTTAGTGGAGGCAGGCTGCGTTTCAAGTTTTTTTTAGCCAAGTATTGCCTTTAAGACAAACAGCATGCTGTCTTTCAAAAATTTTCAAACTCCTACAACTTTTAATCCTTTTCATATTTATATTTGAACAAAATATTCTTAATTCCTCCTTTATATATTGTTTAAAGTTTTCGAAACATTCACTCTCAGCAATGTATGAAAAGAAATGGTCAGAAATAGCGGCTCCTTATCCACCTCTGCTTTATTTCTCTCGCCATGTATTAAATAACTCTGAATTTGGCACTCGGTAGTCACCTGGAAAAATGGGTATAAAAAAAAAGTTTGCACATATCCGACCTTGAAATTTTTTAAATTCGGAAGGTAATTGATTGTCCTAGAGAACTTTTATGGTTTTATAGCTAACATATGCTATCATTTTTTTTAAAGTCAAAATAAAATTCCAATTCATACTTCAATAAGTTCATCTTAAGGTCACTTCAATTTTTCCAATAAAATCGATCTAATAGATGAGTTCACCAACATTTCACTATTTATCATTAAAGTACTCACCTTTGACATTATTTTCCATTTTTTAGTTTTTAAAAACTATAAATTCTTAATATAAAAACTTTTGTTAGAAGTTATCACAAAATTCGCTGCTCTCAATCGTTATTTTATAACTAAGTAAGAAATTGCAACAAAAACTACTGATAAAGTGACAGTACATCAATTCTGTCGAAAAATTGAGAAAGAATTGTTTACTTTGTTAAGTTTTTTTTATATTAATGTGAAAAAAAATAATGTTTGCAAAAATTTTAATTTTGACTTTTGGCCACAAAATGGGTAAAATTTCCTATAGTGCATTGGACCGGTAGAAGCTGATTAAATAAAACAAATTTACAAAAAATAAAAAAAATTGTATGGGGACCGCCTTAACAGTTAAAGATAGAGGGTAGGTGTGTTCAGAGAAAATGTTTGGACTAAAAAAATATTGTGGGTTGGTCATACATTTTGTTGCTCTAAGGGCACTATTAGGGCAGTTAGAGCGGTTGGAACAAATTTTAAAAAATGTAGTTTTGTGTGGGAGCCACCTTAGAATTTGGAGATAGGGTATTAGTTTGTTCCAAAGAAATGTTGAGACGTAAAAATTAATGGGGGTCGGTCTTATAAATGAACCCTCTATGACGCACCATTCGAGCAGTAGAAATGATTTTAAGATTGGAAAATTAAATAAAATTTTTTCAAAAATTTAAAAAAATAGTAATAATCGTTATCCCACAATCCTCCTGGGCAAAAAATTTGTAGAATTGATAGAAGTTTTACACAAAAAAATTTCAAAAAAATCGAAGAGTACAAACATTTTCAAAAATGAGATTTAAATTTTAAAACTTAAAAATCGCATACTAGAGCGCTTTTAATAATTTTTTGGGATTTTTTTTTAAAAAGTACGTAAAAAAACAAAAATTTTGAAAAAAAAAAATTGAAATTTGGACCATTATTGAAGAAGTTATGATTAAAAGAAGTTTGAGTAAAGGAACAAACTACCAATTTTTAAAAATTCGATATCTTTTGAACGGGTCATCAAAAAAATCTGAAAATTTAATACGAAGGAGCTTTCGAAGGGTACTAAAAACTTTAAACAAATTGGGAAAATCTAAAAAAAAAGTTTTTCAAAGTGTCCGATTTCACATGGAATGCCCCATATATATATAGATTAAAAAATTCTTACAATGTTTGGTGTGCTCTGGACTTTCATTGCAGTACATTTATACCCTCTATAACGTCAGGGTACATACAAATTTGTCATTTCGTATGTAACACATCGAAATATTGGTTGAGGAGCCTATGAATTCGATCTTGAGAAACACATTTTTTTGGTTTTTTGTTAAAAAAAATATTAAATTTTATCTGTGACAGGACATAATCCCCACGGACGTTATCCCCATAATGGAAATGGGGCTTATGACGTCATAATCCCCATTTTAGTTGTGGGGATTACAACCATTTCCATAACGGTAATTTTTCGGCCATAACTCCCATTCATATTATGGGAACTAACAAGGAAAGTATCTCAACCCTTATGAACCGATTTGCCTGAAATATTACGTTTTATGAATTTTACGTTTCATGCAGATCGGTTCATAAGGGTTGAGATACTTCCCTTGTAAGTCCAAAACAATTTCGGTCACAACTCTTGTTTTTTGCGGACTTTTGAAACTAACAAAAATTTATAGAATTTTTTCGATTACAACCAACTAGTATAGTAGACATAATGGTGACATGACCTAATCCCCACGGACATTACCCCCATAACGGAAATGGGGAATATGACCGAATTAATCACGGTCATAATCCCAATTATAGTTGTGTGCGTGAATCAAAATTCACTCACGCGGCCATCTCTACTACAGACAGACAGACGGAAATTTATAGAATGTCTTAGAATCGGCCATGGATCAATTAAATATAATTTTTGGGAACCCCGACCGATATTTCAATGTGTTACACACTGATGTGTTACACACTGAACGATAAAGTGTGTATACTTTATTAGACAGAGTCACTTTTTTTTGGTACAAATTAAACCCATGTTATTACCTGTTTTAAGACAAAGAAACTAAAAAAAAAAATATTTTGAGTGGGAATATTCTAGCTCGAGGTAATTTTTCTTTACTTATTAACTACATTATATTTATATAGAACAATTTGGCTTTAATGAGACATTTTTTATATCAGAATCTGAGACTTTTCTTGGATTCTATAAATGTCTTAGAATCTGAAAACTTTTCTACATAAAAAAAAAATATGTCAGAATCAGAAATTTTTTCTATACCAAAAATGTCTCAGAATCTCCGACAATTTCTTTGCGAAAAACGTTTTAGATTCTCAAAATATTTTTATAAAAAAAATGTCTCAGTATCTGTGATTTTATTTATACGAAAAACGTCTTAGATTTGTGATTTCTGCAATACAAAAATGTCTCAAAATCTGAGACTTAATCTACACGAAAAATATCTCAGATTCTAAGAATTTTTCTGTACGAAAAATGTCTCAGATTCTTAGACTTTATCTATATGAAAAATGTCTTAGAATCTGAGACTTTATCTACATGAAAAATGTATCAGCATCTGACCATTTTTTGTACGAAACATGTCCCAGAATCTGATACTTTTTCTATACGAAACATATTTTAAAATCTAACAAGGGAAGTATCTCAACCCTTATGAACCGATTTGCACGAAACTTTAAATATATATAAAGAAGACAATTCTAAGGTTGGGGTGTCTCGGCATTTCGGCCATATCAGGGATTTAGGGGTTCAAAACATGGGTAAAAAAATGGCGAAAAAAATAGTTTTTTGGATTTTTTCGCCATTTCACATAAAGAAACTATATGATGTTTACATATGAGAAGAAAGGTTTTTTTAATGCCCATCTAACGGGGACATAATCTTGTAAAAATTCGGCTTCGTTACGGATTTTTTTTCGTGAAAATGTATAAATTTTGGGTGGTATTTATATGAAGACATAGACCTACGATATCCATATGAATACGAAATAATCTCTACTAAATTTAAGTCGACACGTATTTTTGCTCTATACGATATTCCCATTAGTTCGGGAGCTATTGAAATTTTCCCGAAGGTCCACATTGTTTCATAAGGGGACAACGAAATTTTTAAACACTGATATGGCCGATAAACCGAGACACCCCAACCTTAAAATCGTCTCTTTATATATATTTTAAGTTTCAGGCAAATCGGTTCATAAGGGTTGAGATACTTCCCCAGTCGGCAAAAAAAATCACACCTGACATACTGACTCTCCCTTTATAAAATTGCTGACATCTTCATACAATTTTTCAAAATGTCATCGATGACATGTCAGCAGTTGGTCAGCACATGTTTAAACGAATTGTTAGTGGCCACCGATACTGGTGGACACTGCTGACCAACTGCTGACATGTCATTGATGACATTTTGAAAAATTGTATGAAGATGTCAGCGATTTCATGAAGGGAGAGTCAGCTGTATGTCAGGTGTGGTTTTATTTTGCCAACTGGGTCCCTTGTAAGACTTTTTCTATACGAAACATGTCTCAGAATCTGAGACTTTTTCTATAAGAAAAATGTCTCAGAATCAGGAACTTTTTCTATTTGAAAATTGTCTCAGAATATGAGATTTTTTCTGTATGAAAAATGTCTCAGAATCTGAGACTTTGCATACGATAAGTGTCTCAAAATCTGAGACTTTTTATTTAGGCAAAACTTCTTTGAGCTTTAGATCTAAGAATCTGAAACTTTTACTGTAGGAAAAGTATTTCACAATCTAAAACTTTTTATGCAGGAAAAATTTCTATGAAATTGAGACATTTGATATATGTAGGTCAAACTACTACTATTGAAAAAGTCGCAGATGTATACGAAAAATCTGTTAGATTCAAATAATTTTTCTGTAAGAAAATGTGAAATTTTCTTTAAAAACAAATTAAAAAAACTGTTGCTTCATTTTCTTAAAAACGAATTTATTGGCATTTCGGGGCCCCTTAGGTCGGGGCCCTGGACACGTGCCCGGTGTGGTCTAATGGTTAAAACGGTACTGTTAGTAGAAGGTATTAAAATTAAAAAAAAAAAACATGAAAATGTTAAGAAATTGTTTAAGGTATACAAATATTCGTCACCATCGACTATACAATTATTTATTTAAGTTTTTTTCTATTTGGAGCTTTATAAAATGTTCGGCCACCACCAACAACTTGTTACAATTTTAATGATTTCTTTACATTTGTAATTTATTTTTTTTTTTTTCAAATAGTAAATTATAAGTTTTTTATACCCTCCACTTAGTGATAGAGGGTATATATAAGTTTGTCATTCCGTTTGTAACTCATCGAAATATCGGTCTGGGACCCCATAAAGTATATCGTCCATTCCATGAGTCATTTTAAAAAATCTGACCGAGGGTCTTCCGATTTTTGTTATATTTTTCATACAGATACCTATGGAGCCAATTTCAAATTTCATCAATCAGATCGAAAATATTCGAAAAACTCGCGATTTTATTCACGATTTTCGTTTTTAAAAAAGTCAAAAAATGCAAAATCTGTTCAACTTTGAGCAGCTGTATTTTCTAAACTACTTATCGCATTTTAACAATCCATAGCGCATACGAATGGTATGTAAGTCTATTTAGAAATCTTATAGACTGAAAAAATATTGGTGGTTCAAAAGTGCATTTTATATGCAAATGCAGTTTTGAAGTGCATTTTGCAAAACTTTTACCCCTTTTAATTTTTTTTTAATTAGCAAATTTGTAAAATTTAGGATTTTTGATACAAAAAATTGTTTTCATTACAATGGACCGAGATTGTGTGATATTTTTAATATTTTTTTTTTAAAAAATACTTCCTTAAGTTTCCCTTAAAAAAAATTTTATATTTTAAATTATACCACAATCATGTAAAAAGACATGTTTTTAAACCGTTATATTTTCAAAAGTACTAATCGTATCTTATTGTTTTTATGCACATTAGAAAGGTATTTTTGTCTATTTTTTGCATTTAATGACCGCAAATATGTTGGTGTTTCAGAATTGCATATTAAATGCAAATGCAGTTTTGAAGTGCATTTTTCAAAACTTTTACCCCTTTGAATTTTTTTTAGTTATCATATTCGAAAAGTTTACAATTTTTACTACAAAATAGTGTCGTAATAATGGACCCACTGTGTGTAATATTTTTTTAGAATTTTTTAAAAAATTATGTTATTTCAGATTTTTTTGTTTTATTTAAAATATTGAAATTGTTTTAAGGAAATTTAAAAAAAAAAAAATTTTAAATAGCACACACGGTGGGTCCATTATTAGCAGGACATTATTTTGTAGTAAAAATTGTAAACTTTTCGAATATGATAACTAAAAAAAAATTCAAAGGGGTAAAAGTATTGAAAAATGCACTTCAAAACTGCATTTGCATTTAATATGCAATTCTGAAATACCAACATATTTGCGGTCATTAAATGCAAAAAATAGACAAAAATACCTTTCTAATGTGCATAAAAACAATGAGATACGATTAGTACTTTTGAAAATATAACGGTTTAAAAACATGTCTTTTTAAATGATTTTGGTATAATTTAAAATATAAAATTTTTTTTAAAGGAAACTTAAGGAAGTATTTTTTTAAAAAAAATATTAAAAATATCACACATTCTCGGTCCATTGTAATGAAAACATTTTTTTGTATCAAAAATCCTAAATTTTACAAATATGCTAATTAAAAAAAAATTAAAAGGGGTAAAAGTTTCGCAAAATGCACTTTAAAACTGCATTTGCATATAAAATGCACTTTTGAACCACCAATATTTTTTCAGTCTATAAGATTTCTAAATGGACTTACATACCTTTCGTATGCGCTATGGATTGTTAAAATGCGATAAGTAGTTTAGAAAATACAGCTGCTCAAACTTGAACAGATTTTGCATTTTTTTGACTTTTTTAAAAACGAAAATCGTGAATAAAATCGCGAGTTTTTCAAATATTTTCGATCTGATTGATGAAATTTGAAATTGGCTCCATAGAGTATCTGTATGAAAAAAATAACAAAAATCGGAAGACCCTCGGTCAAAAAATGACTAAAATTACCAAATGTCTGGTGGAATGGACGATATATATTCATGATGCCCGATCGATTTTAAGACATTCTAGCGATGTCCGTCTGTCCGTCTGTCTGTGGAAAATGCTCTCAACGACAAAATATTGCACAGAGATGACTGAAACTTAACACATTTATTAAAAGTTCTCCCGAGAAGTTTGGTATTGCATTTGAGCGATATCGGTTGAGCGGTTCAAAAGTTATGAACGAAAATGTAAGCACATCTCAAAATTTCAGTACATTCAACATAACCTAAAAATACAAAATGCTTTAATTCGGCTTCTGGTTGACATATGTGAACATAATTGAACACCAAATGGTATTTAAACAAGTACGAACATATTTTTTGACAAAAAAAGAAAAAAATCGCGGATTTTTTTTTTCCCAAAATTTTTTTTCGCGGAATTTTTTTTTCAATTTTTTTTTTTTTTTTAAAGTTATTTCCTTTTAAATAAAGTTTTTTCCAATAATCTTTTTGAAATTGTGGAGGGTATCACTACATTCGGCAAGGCCGAATTTAACTTTTTTACTTGTTTCTGTTTAATTAGTTTTCATGTCAAGCCCACAATAAATAGTTTTTATTAATATTGATTCTCTTACTCTAAATAAAACTACTTGACTTCATGAACAATTACACAAATGTCCTAAAGGAATATTTTTCCTATCCATAACATTCGATTAACATCTGCGCATCACAATTTAATCCTTAGCAAAAGTAATAAAAAAAAAAATTATTACATTTATTTTGCTTTTAGTATTACTAGCTGTGGACTGAAAAAGACTTTTTTACATATTATCGGTTAAAAATGAAACCAAGACAATTACACTGTGCAACAAATTTTGGGTCATCGCATTGAGCCTCAATGCCTTCAACGCCATATGAAAGTAGACCATCAAATGGACAAAATCACCAAAGGGTTTTGCAAAGTCAGTTCGGATTTCTTTTTTATAGCCCACTGAAGTTTTTATTTTTTTATCAAAGGCGTTTGGAAAACGTCAAAAATACTATAATAAGAACACATCTGAGCTTCAAAATATGATTTGATATCTGCAGTGAAATTTTATGGCGGTTCTTTTCTTAGAATATTTTAACCCTCTAACTGCCATTTTGAGGGGTAATTTTAGTCCTTTTTCAAAAACTAAACACATAAGTCTAATAAAACGTCCATTTAGAGCGTTAAAATGTTCTACAAATATTTTCCTCATAAAATTTCACTAGGGGTTGTCGAATGTTCAAAGTTTGTGCGACATGCACAAAGTACTTAAATAGAGTCAAGTATAAAAAATCAATGTTTGTTATTTATTTTTACCAAAGCAGTATTAAAAAATATCGACAAAAAACAGTGCAAATATACTTTTGAGCTAAAAATGATGTTCTGATATGTTTTATAAAATTTTATAATGATTCTTTTCTTTGACCAAATTAACCCTCTAGCTCCCGTTTTAAAGGGTCATTTTTGTCCATTTTTAAAAGAAATACAAAAAAGTCTATAAAAAAGGCAGTTAGTTAAAGGGTTAAAATGTTTTACAAATATTTTCTGCATCAAATTTTACTAGGGCACGTCTAAGACAGAAAGTTCGTCCAGCATATAGAAAATGCGGAAAAATTTTAAAGTATTCAAATTTTTTTTTTTATTTTTTTGGCCCGAAATAAAAAAAAAACAAGTAACAAAGTTAAATTAGACTTTGTCGAATGTATTAATACCCTCCAAAATGTAAAAAAGTTTATTTGCAAAAAAAAAACAAACAAAAAAAAAATAAAAAAAAAAAATCTGCAAAAAAAATTTTTTGGTAAAAAAAAAAATTCGACGAAAATGTTTTTTTTTTTTTTAATATGTTTGGACTTGTTAAAATACCATTCGGTGATCGATTCTGTTCACATGTGTCAACCAGCCGCCGAATTAAAGCATTTTGTGTTTTTACCCAGCAGAAATTTTGCTGAACGTTCAGCAGCTTTTGGAAGGGGAACTTGAGTAAAGGAGCGCATCCAATTGCGCTGAATTCATGCATGATTCTCTAAGGCGATGTCCCACTTTAGAGCGCTAGTTGGATACACAGAAACAGCGCTCTTTAGATGCACTGAAATCACGTGTCTTTAGAGCGCTGATTTAAGCAGAATAAAGATACTGTAAATTCATGTATCTTTTTAGCGCTGATTTAAGCAGATTAAAGATGCAGTGAATTCATGTATCTTTGTAGAGCTGATTTAAGCAGAATAAAGATGCTGTAAATTCATGTATCTTTTTAGCGCTGATTTTGTAATAAAATTTGTATTTTCTAAAATTAAAGTTCTAAAATTAAAATGTAAAAATGAGATAAAAAACAAAAAATTTACCAATAAATGAAAAAATATTCAAAAGAAGTTATAACAAATCTATCTTAGTTTTTCTGTTTTTTCGTGATTAGAGTTTGTGTTTAATCCAAATCGGTTTATTCATCGAAATAACAAATAAGCATTGGCTGTTTTTTGGTTGGCCTATTTATCATCATTTAAAATGTGTTAAAGGCCTCCGTTTTGTCTTTCAAAACTTTTCAAATCACATGATATTTTCCGAATCACATGAAATCGAGTTTGGTGTTTGTTTACGGGTTCATTCAAAGTCAGACAAGGAAAAACAATAAAATTTTAAATTCGTTATTGATAAAATTCATTTTTGAATTTTTCAAAAAATTCAAGAAAGAATTTTAAATATAATTCTTAAAAATTTTATTTTAAATTCTTACAAGGGAAGTATCTCAACCCTTATGAACCGATTTGCCTGAAACTTAAAATATATATGTAAGGAAACTGAATTCCCTTATTTAAACTTCTGACGTATGTGTGAAGAATTCATGTATTTAAACTTCTGACACGTATGGTAAGAGAAGTTAAGAAAATGCAATAACATGTGTTTAATAAACAAGTGAGAAGTTTGATTAATACAACATAAATTAAATTTATTGTAAAAAGGAATTAACATTGAAAGAATAAACTTTAAATGTTGTTTCTTTGTTTACAGGTAAATAGTAATTTTTAGTGATAAGAAAAATGTAAACTTTAAAATAAATAAATTTTAAAAAAACTTTGTTTACAGAGAAACTCAATTTCGATTATTTAATTGGTGTTAATTCCCGGCCATAAGGCAAACACATTATATATATAATAGAGACAATTCTAAGGTTGGGGTGTCTCGGCTTATCGGCCATATCGGGGATTAAAGGGTTCAAAACATGGGTAAAAAAATGGCGAAAAAATCGTTTTTTGGATTTTTCAGTCATTTCTTTTTAAGAAACTATATGATGTTTTCATATGAGAAGAAAGGTTTTTTTTAATGCCTATCCAATGGTGGCATAACCTTGTAAAAAATGGGCTTCTTTAAATATTTTTTTCAGGAAAATGTGTAAATTTTGGGGGGTACTTATGTGAAGACATAGACCTACGATATCCATATGGATAAGAAATAATCTTTATCAAATTTAAGTCGACCCGTATTTTTGCCCTAGACGATATTCCTGTTAGTTCGGAAGTTATAAAAATTTTCCCGAAGGTCCACATGATTTCATAATGGGACAACGAAATTTTAAAACACCGATATGGCCGATAAGCCGAGACACCCCAACCTTAAAATCGTCTGTTTGATATATATTTTAAGTTTCAGGCAAATCGGTTCATAAGGGTTGAGATACTTCCCTTGTTAGAAGAAATAAAATCCAAAAAAAAAATTATTTAAAATTCTTTAAAGAATTTTATTAATAAAAAAAAAGAATTTTATTTCCATAATCTACATATATATATAAAAATGGATGTATGGATGTGTGTATGTATGTATGTTCCGTATGGACTCGAAAACGGCTGGACCGATCTTGATGAAATTTTCAGGGAATATTCAGAATAGCCCAGGGAGTAACACAGTGCGGTCAGACTTTTGATTTTTTGCGTGTGGGCGGAGGGGCGTGGCAAAATCGAATTTTTACATTGCACCAATAATGACATCAATATATAAAAAACGGATGGACCGATTTTGATTAAATTTAAACCATAGTACTAACCGAGTACTAACTTTATGCCAAATTAGAGCGTGATCGGACAAGTGGGCTTAAAATGCCATGCTTTTTTGGCTGTGGGCGGAGGGGTAGTCAAAATCGAATTTTTACATTGCACCACTAATGACATCTATATATGTATAAAAAACGGATGGACCGATTTTGATGAAATATAAACCAACGATAGTGCTAACTATGTGCCAAATTAGAGCGTGATCGGACAAACGGGCGTAAAATGCCATGTCCCTTTGTATTGAATGTTATTTCTGCATGCTCCGCAATAACGCAAAACTGTTGATTCGATTTTAATTAAATTTTTAGCACCAGTGCGGAACTATAGGACACATACACGTATGCAGGATTGTTTTTTCAGGGCCCAACAACAACAACAACAAAAAAAATTGTTCTTTTCGTGAGATTTGTGTTTTTAAATAAATATAAAAAAAAAAAAAATTGTTGTTGTTGTTGGGCCCCCCTCTGAACACGTCGTTGATAGGACATGTTATACTACGATTGGAAAATGGGGAGTAAAATGACACACCCCTTTGTACAATCACGCAAAAACAGCTGAACCGATTCTCTTGACAATTTCACTACAAACACAAACAAGTGTATATGTAGGCCATATAAGATCGTTGTTGGATAAAGGAATCAAAATTGCAACGTCCTTTGTACTATACTAACCACAATTGAACAAAGAAGCGTATATTGCCACGCTCCTTTGATTTATACTGAACGTTATATCTGCCTGTTTTGAAATCACGCAAAAACGGATAAGCCAAATCTGCCACTACTGATAGAACTAACCGAGCGGGAACTGTTGGTCATATGTAGAGCGCGATTCGGCAAAAGGGTATAACATGTCACTCCCGTTTTTCATAAATAAAAAGTTATTTCCTCCTCTTTCGCAATCACAGAAAAACGGCAAAACTGATGTCAATGGAAGTGTTTTTCTTAGGGCCAGCAACGCGGACCGGGTATAGCTAGTAACAAATATATTTTGAACAAATAAATATTCAAACCAAAAGTAAAATAAAATTAAACCAAAAATAAAATTCAAAAATAAAATTCAAACCAAAAATAAAATTCTTTTTTTTCAAAATTTTATTTTTGGAAATAATAAAATTCAAATGTTTTTGAGAATTTTATTTAATAGTACATTCACACTCAGCTCGAAACCTCGTTGAAAGTACGTACTTTCATTTTGAAAACATAACCGTTCACACCCGAAATTTTTGACGGTTATCACGTTTTCGAAAATTACCGAATAAAATTTGCGAACATACCGACATTAATCGCACACAATTAATTAATTTTCGCACTAATTTACAATAATTTATTTAAATCTTTTGATTTAATGCTATTTTTTATGAAAATATTAAAATATTTTTATTTTTTATTTTTGACACTTTCTTTAATTTAATTTCTTTATGAAATTTAAGAGCTTTCGAACGTACTTTCGTTGAAAACTCATAACAAAAAGTTTTCAATTTGTATGGGAAAATACGTACTTTCAAATGAGGTTTGAGGCGAAACCTCGTTAAACGGGCTTTCGATGCCAATGTGAATGCACTATAAACAAAAATTTTATTTCAAATACCTTATGAATTTTAAATAAAATTCCAATTTTTTCCTTGTCTGTTCAAAGTTTAAAACAAATAACTAAAATTTAAAAAAATATAACAAAAAAATTCATTCGTTTTACTTTACAAAACTTTATTTATGTGAAACAAAATGAAAAAAAAAATCGGAAGTGAACATCAAAAAAATATCGGAAATTTTCATTTTCACATTTTTTATGGGATTTTTTTTGGGAACAGCGGTCAAAGATGCTATGATTGAAGCGCTCTTTGCAGCGCTGATTAATGCGCAATAATGATGCAGTCAAATCATGTGTCTTTGTCTAAAACTCATGTTTTTTTATTCAAAAAGTGTTAAAAATATTAAAAAGGAAAGCAAGTGTGAAATTTTATCAAAAAATAATTACACATTATAAGTTTTATAGTAAAAATCTTAAAAAAAAATTAAAATTTTGTCCCCTTCCTTTTACTGCATCCCTAAGAGCGCTCTTTGGATGCGCTACGGTATGCTATAAACAGATGCTGTGTCGCCAAAATCTCGATTTATTTCTGCTGGATAGGTTATGTTGAATGAGAATCGATCAGTGATCGATTTTAAGACATTCTATCGATGCCTGTCCGTCTGTGTAAATGGTGATCACGGCCAAAGTATTAAGCAGATATAACAAAGACTTAGCATATTTACTTGTTGCCTTAAGCAGTTTGGAATTGCATTTGAGCGAAATCGGTTAAGCGGTTCAAAAGTTATGAACGAAAATGTAAGAACACCTCGAAAATTGTGGTATATTTAACATAACCTAAAAACACAAAATGCTTTGATTCGGCGGCTGGTTGACACATGTGAACAGAATCGATCACCGAATGGTATTTAAAGAAGTACAAACATATTTAAGAAAAAAAAAAAAACATTTTCGTTGAAATTTTTTTTACCAAAAATTTTTTTTCGCGGATTTTTTTTTTTTCAATTTTTTTTTTCCAAATAAACTTTTTTACATCGTGAGGGTATTAATACATTCGACAAAATCGAATTAAACTTTGATACTTGTATTTTTTTTTTTATTTCGGACCAAAAAAAAATTGAATACTTTAAAATTTTTAAGCATTTTCTATATGCTGGACGAACTTTCTGTCTTAGACGTGCCCTAGAAAAATTTGATGCAGAAAATATTTGTAAAACATTTTAACCCTTTAACTGCCTTTTTTATAGACTTTTTTGTATTTCTTTTAAAAAAAGGACAAAAATTACCCTTTAAAACGGGAGCTAGAGGGTTAATTTGGTCAAAGAAAAGAATCATCATAAAATTTTACAAAACACATCAGAACATAATTTTTAGCTCAAAAGTATATTTGCACTGTTTTTTGTCGATATTTTTTAACACTGCTTTGGTAAAAACATATAACAAACATTAATTATTTATGCTTGACCCTTTTTTAGCACTTTGCGCATGTCGCACAAACTTTGAACATTCGACAACCCCTAGTGAAATTTTATGAGGAAAATATTTGTAGAACATTTTAACCCTCTAAATGGACGTTTTATTAGACTTCTGTGTTTAGTTTTTAAAAAAGGACTAAAATGACCCCTTAAAATGGCAGTTAGAGGGTTAAAATGTTCTGAGAAAAGAACCGCCATAAAATTTCACTGCAGACATTAAATCATATTTTGAAGCTCAGATGTGTTCTTATTATAGTATTTTTGACGTTTTCCAAACGCCTTTGATAAAAAATAAAAACTTCAGTGGGCTATAAAAAGGAAATTCGAACTGACCTTGCAAAACCCTTTGGTGATTTTGTCCATTTGATGGTCTACTTTCATATGGCGTTGAAGCCATTGAGGCTCATTTTTCTTGTTGCACAGTGGTATATGTAAGAAATTGTGTTTACAACTTAATATTCTCAACTAAATATTAACTTTTTAGATCTAATTAGATACAAAATTATTTCAAATACAGTATTCTACTCTTCCCGTGTAAAAATATAAAAACTTAAAGATATAATTTGATTTCAAAAATGACTTAAGGGGGGTTTAAAGGAAAAAATATAAGTACGCAATATTTTTAATTCTGTTTTTTTATTTAAAAGATGAATTATTGTTATATTTTTAAAAATTTATAATTAAAAAATTTCAAAAAAAATTGGTTAACAAGAATTGCCAGGGTTGCAACTCAATGGTAGAATTTTTTTTTTAAAGACGCAATTGGCTGCAGTTGTACAGCAAAAACTACTGAACCAATTTTGATGATTTTTTATTTTTTTATTTTTAGATTATTAAATTCTCTAGTACTTAGCGTGGCTATTTTTTTGAAAACTATTGATTTTTGTTGAAATTATGCTTATATAAACATTAAAAGTTAAAAAAATAACTTTTATTCTTTCATAAAAATCATAATTAGGTTAAACTTTCAAAAAATGGCAATATAAGTACTATAGAATTTAATAATCTAAAAATCAAAAAAAAAAAAAATCATAAAATTCGGTCCAGTACTTTTAGCTGTACAACTACACCCGATTTTGTCCTTTAATTAGTTTATTTTTTTATAGTTGTTTAAAAAACCACATTAAGACTGTTTTTATACCCTCCAACTACAGTATGGGGGTATACTCACTTTGTCATTCCGTGTGTAACGCATCGAAATATCGGTCTAGGACCCCATAAAGTATATATATTATTGATCAGTGATCGATTCTAAGACATTCTAGCGATGCACAGTGTTGTGACCTTGGCCATAAATGGTCAAACTAAATGTCTTAAAACTTAAGGTTATATGAATTTTATTTTAAGAAAACATCATAAATAAAACAAATCCAAAACAGTTTATAGATATCTTTAATAGTTTTTAAGTTACATGTCTCTAAAGTTGAACTTTTTGAAATATATCATATTTTGGTTTTAAAATCTTTGAAATCCACATGTACTTGTAACGGTTAAACAATTATATTGCATTTAAAATTCGACCTTGTTGGTAATGAAGTTTTAAGTTAGATATGTTGCTTGTATGATAATGCTGTTTTGGTCGACATAAGTTAATCATATGGCAAGTAACGCTGTTATAAAGTGAGTTCCAAAGAAAATACTAATTTATTTTGCAAATTTCATATTTGATAGTCAGCCATTTTTGTGGCCCTCATTGGCGCGCTTAGTTCTTTGCAGAAAATATTGGTATAAGTATGTAGATTACAAATAACAAAAGAACTCGTCCACGTTTTTCCACTTTTTTTTTTAATCAATTTTTTTTTTGTGGGAACCCGAATATAAATTTGGAAATTTTTTTAACGAAAACACCAAGATGCAGCAGTTGTCCTTGATAATTTGAAATGTATTGCGAAAAATAGTTACGAAACACATATAATAAATCGGAATGCAAAATGAATTGGTCGGTTAAATTTTAAATTTATTTAAATTGGTCCAAGAACCATTATTTGTCATCCAGGGCTCACCCAAATTAGATGCTTGGCTAGACACCAGTTGTACGTTAACAGATGCAGACTTTTATTTAGAAAGATTTTGTTGAGGAAGTACGTTGTACTATATTTTTACTTGCTTATTTTATAACGGTCTTTTTGAGATGGGCATATCCCTGATCAAACCTAAAACAATATTAAACGTATTGTAAATACTACGTGCAAAAAGTGTTGTAAATTATTAATAGTCTTAAGGTCAAAGGATTTCCCTGAATTTTCTCAAGTCTTTAAAAAAGGATATTTATGCGCTAAGAATATCCTAAGGATAATCCTTGCTTCAATTATACTAAAATAAGGTATTTTCAACCTTATCAGAACAGAATTTCATGAAGTACGAAGGATTTTTTAAACTTTTTTTAAAATTTTTTAAGGACATTTTTAATATATGTATTACATCCTTGCTTCAATTTTTTCATTTGATTAAGATTTAAGGTATATTCTAAGTTTTGCGGATGCAAAAATTCATGAATAATTTGAACTTTGAACTTTTTCTTGACTTTGTTAAAAAGGACATTTTCGAGGAGGACGTATCCTTTTTCCGATTTGCACAAATTTTGGCAAATACATTGAGCATATTATAACAGTTGGATTTTCAAAATTTCATGAAATAACTTTAATTTTTACCCTTTTTCTGAACGGTTTTTTAAAAAAGACATTTTTGAGCTAGGCGTATCCTTGCTCCGAATTGAAAAAAATTTTGTGGAATAATTAATGGCATAATAGGTAATAACTACAATAAATAACATGAAGATTAAAGCGTTAGTTTTCGATTTATGCCGTATTTTAATTTCAGGATATATGGGAAGGATACGAATCCTTGGGCGGATATTGACCAAATTCAAAATTTTTCTTGATCTTATCGATCTTAACAAGTGCTCCAAATTTTAACGCTCTAACTTAACTCCTTCTATTTTTGGCCACTCTTTACATGAAGACGCAACACTGTGCGATGTCCATCTGTCCGTCCGTCCGTCTGTCCGTCTGTCCGTCCGTCTGTGGAAGACACGATACAGTCCAAAATAAAAGTGATAGACTCCTGAAATTTGGCAAATATATGTCTTATGTTCATAGGCTGGTTAAGTTCGGAGATGGGCAAAATCGGACCAGGGGGGAAAAAGTTCCCCCTTGTTTTTGTTTAACAAATCCAACATTTTTATGCCACAAGAAGTTCAAGGTCCTGCATTTGGACCCACAGAATTGGAAAAATCATTTTAGGGTCCGCCCCCCCCCCTTTTATGGGTGTGGAATATTTTTTTTTTATATAATGATAAATTTGTATTTCTTTAGTGCAAAAAGCATAAGAATTATTTTTTTTTAACACTTATTCGAGAGGAATTGTGCCCCCCAATTACCACTACTGACCCCCCCCCCTCCAAAAAAAAGAAGACGCCCTTGCAATTTTTTTTTATTTATTTGCATGTTGGAGGGTATAAAAGATTCGGCACAGCCGAATTTAACAGTCTTACTTGTTTTTTTTTTCTTTTAACCCCCCTTAAAAGCATCAGTTAACCTTTAAAATAATTCCAAAAAAATTACTAAAACATGTTAAAAAAATTTGATTTCTATCTACTCTAACACACAGATATTTATAATTTGTTTCTAATAAATCTCAAGGTATTAAAGATAAAGCTAAATCTCTACCTAAAAATGTTATAAAACTCATTGCTTTTCTTTTAGAATGAGTTTGGGTGAAGCCTCTTGTTTGTTTCCTAGTATTCCAGGGTGTAAGAAAACGTACACGTTTCAATAATAATTTATTACTTATTGAAGTAGAAAAATCGTAAACGTAAGCAAAAAATATATATTTTTTTATTTTGCAAATATAAACACAGAGATCAATATAAAAAAAACAAGTAAAAAAGTTAAATTCGGCCTTGCCGAATGTAGTGATACCCTCCACAATTTCAAAAAGATTATTGCAAACAACTTTATTTAAAAGGAAATTACTTTTGAAAAAAAAAAATTGAAAAAAATTCCGCGAAAAAAAATTTTGGTAAAAAAAAAAATCCGCGATTTTTTTCTTTTTTTGTCAAAAAATATGTTCGTACTTGTTTAAATACCATTTGGTGTTCAATTATGTTCACATATGTCAACCAGAAGCCGAATTAAAGCATTTTGTATTTTTAGGTTATGTTGAATGTACTGAAATTTTTGAGGTGTGCTTACATTTTCGTTCATAACTTTTGAACCGCTGAACCGATATCGCTCAAATGCAATACCAAACTTCTCGGGAGAACTTCCAACATATATGTTAAGTTTCAGTCATCTCTGTGCAATATTTTGTCGGCGAGAGCATTTTCCACAGACAGACGGACAGACGGACAGACGGACAGACGGACAGACGGACAGACGGACAGACGGACAGACGGACAGACGGACATCGCTAGAATGTCTTAAAATCGATCGGGCATCATGAATATATATACTTTATGGGGTCCCAGACCGATATTTCGATGAGTTACAAACGGAATGACAAACTTATATATACCCTCTATCACTAAGTGGAGGGTATAAAAACATTGTGGAAACAACAACTTAAAAACTCAATTAGGCCTAAAACCCCAGCAATAAAAAAACTTTGGCTTATTTTTTTTTTTATTATTGCGTTTTTTTATTTATTTCCAACAATAATAAAGTTAAGCTAAAAACAAATAAAGCAAGTAAAAAAATTAAATTAAGCCTTGCCGAATGTAGTGATACCCTCCACAATTTCAAAAAGATTATTGCAAAAAACTTTTTTTAAAAGAAAATAACTTAAAAAAAAAAAAAAAATTTTTTGAAAAAAAATTTCGACGAAAAAAGTTTTTGGTAAAAAAAAATCCGCGATTTTTTTCTTTTTTGTCAAAAAATATGTTCGTACATGTTTAAATACCATTTGGTGTTCCATTATGTTCACATATATCAACCAGCAGTCGAATTAAAGCATTTTGTATTTTTAGGTTATGTTGAAGAAACTAAAAATTTTTGAGTTGTCCTTACATTTTCGTTCATAACTTTTGAACCGCTGAACAGATATCGCTCAAAAGCAATACCAAACTTCTCGGGAGAACTTACAATAATCATGTTAAGTTTCAGTCCGTGTAGTATTTTGGCCGTGATCACCATTTTCACAGACAGACAGACGGACAGAGGGACATCGCTAAAATGTCTTAAAATCGATCGGGGATCATGAATATATATACTTTTTGTGGTCCCAGACAAATATGTCGATGAGTTACACTCAAAAAAAAAAAGTTTGTAAAATGACATAAAATCCCCGTGATTTTACGGGGCAGGTTTTGTAAAATATGTACTAGCAAGAATCCCCGTAAAGTTACGGGGATAATTTGTAAATTGATTTAACAAAAGAAAATGTAAATTTACAATTTTTTTTGTAAAATATCATCTTCGAGGTGAACATTTTTTTTTGTAAATTTGCAAAAAATTTGGTAAATTTACAAAACAAAATTGTAAACTTACAGAAAAAGGTTGTTATTTTACAAGGAAAAATAGAAAATGAAAAAAATAAATTGTAGATTAACAAATTATTTGGTTAAACTACTGTTTTTTATGCAAAAAAACTTGTATATTTACAATAAAAAGTGGTAAATTTACAATTTTTATTGTATATGTACCATTTTTCCTAATTTTTTTGCCGTAGAAATAGTAGTTTAACCATAAAATTTGTAAATTTGCAATATTGTTTTTGTATTTTCTATTTCATTTTTGTAAAATTACAACTTTTTTCGTAAGTATACAATTTTGTTTTTTAAATTTTCATATTTGTTTTGTAAATTTACACAAAAATTGGTTTATTTACATATTGGTTTTGTAAATTTAAAGGTTTTTTCCATTGGTGCATCTTATTTTTCATTCTTCGGCAGCTGGAGTAGCACTTCAACAACCTGAAAAGATTTTTTTTCACTTGAGCACTTTTAACAAACTTTTTAATGTATAACACTGCACTTTTTTATTTTTTTTCGACATTTCGTTTTTCTTAAGTAGAACATATGAGAATTGCGATGGAGGCTACACAAGAAATTTCTTATATTTTCAGGAAAAATTAGTCAAAAAATAATTTTTTTTTTTTTTTGAATTTTTAATTATTTTCACAAGTATTTTTAAAAAATCGGAAAAAAAAATTTTGGATATTGTAGATTGGATGTTTAAGTACCAGTTAAAATAAGAAAATTTTGATTTTTCATAATTGGCAGCTTTCTTTTCTATTGGCATTTTAGGTACCAAATTTAAAAAAAAAATTACCAAAAAAAATATGGTAAAATCACAAAAAAAATGGTAAAAATACAAAAAAAAACTAGAATTATATAGTAGAAACACATAAAAATTGTGGTATTTTACTTAACGCAAATTACCAAAAAAAATGGTGTAAAAATTATTTATAAAAAATTATTTTTAACTAAATTTTTTACTCCAAAACGCAAAAAAAAAAATCTGAACTTAGAAAATTTTTGCGTGTCCTATTGTTGAATAATTAATTTTTTTTTTGTAAAACAACATTAATTCTAGTAATAAAATAAGTTTTGTAAAATTATATTGGAATTTTGTACTTTTCAATACATACATTTCAAACTGAAAACCTCACTCAAAGAATTATGTAGGTAAATTCCACTGAATATTCACTTAAAACAACTGAAATTTTATTTAAAAACCATTCCACTGTTTTTTCATTTAAAATAAAAACACATTACAGTCAATTTTAAATGTTAATTTAATGACTAACCAAAACATTAAAAAACAAGTGAATATTCAGTTATTTTGTATTGAAAAACAGTAAAACTATAGAAGAAATATTTTACTGCCGAAATTAAATGTAACAGAAAATTCGTTTTTAATACAGTAAATAATTTTTTTTAAACTACAGAAACAGTAAAAAATTTAAATCCTTTATAAAATAAGTGATTTTTCTTTTAAAATGACTTTACTGATTACTTTTTAAAATAACCTACAAACAGTTAATGACATAATTTTCTTAGTGCTTGTAAACGATCTTAAAAAAAAAAATAAAACATTTTTTTGGTAAAAAGACTAAATAACATCAAGTAAAATTATGTTGTACAATTACAGTTTTCTTGTGTAAAAAAACTAAACACCTTGTAATATTTTTTTAATTTGTAAAATAATTCACTTTTTTGTAAATTTACCTAAAAAAATTGTAAAATAAATTTACCAACATATAATAGTAAAATTACAAAGCAAACTGTAGTTTTCGTTTTATTAAATATACAACAATTTTTGTAAAAAGACAAAAATATTAGTAAAATAGAATTACAAGACATTTTACTTGTAAATTTACAAACTTTTTTTTTTGAGTGTACAAACGGAATGACAAACTTATATATACCCTCTATCACTAACAATAAGTGGAAGGTATAAAAAATTATATTGTTATGATTTTTCTATAGAAAAAAATCGTAATTAACCCTCTAAGGTGCCGACATTCCGTATAACTCAATTTTTTTATAAAAACATAAGATATTGATATTTCGCTGACTAGACAATTTTCAATTGTCAACAATTTTCTATAGAAAATTTTAAGAGTTATCGATGTATCGTAACATATTCTTTTCTTTAGAAAATTTGAGGAGTTATCGATAAATCGATGACACAAAATGATCAAAAAAAATTTTCAACATAAAATTTTCTATTAAAAAATTGAAGACTTATCGATAACACAAAATTTTCTATAAAAACGTGAAAGAGTTATCGATACCACAAATTCTATAGAAAATTTGTATTTTTATCGATATATCAAAATATCCATAACAGAAACTAGCTTTACAAATTTTCTATAGAAAAATTTGTGTTATCGATATATAAATAACTATACAAAATTTCTTTCAGTGTTGGCTACCGTTACCCTTTCAATACCGTTACCGATTAAAAACCCTTTAATACTGACTACCGTTACCGATACCAATACCGAAATAAAAAATTTTAAATACCGTTACCGATAAAAAACCATTACCTTTATTCGGATTTTTATCGGTATTATATCGGTTTTGTTTCGGTTGTCTAAACATTACTTATTTTTACTTTTTTTGCAGATAAAAAACAAAGTTAATATTTTTAATGTACGTGAATAAAAAAACAAATTTTTGTTCATTGAAAATCGTATTGTTATTTGGACAAAACCAATGAGGAAATTGGTTGACCCAATGATCACATTCGTAATTAACTAAATTTGGACAATGAATATGTGGAAATCGGTCCAACCAATGATCACATTCGCAAAAATCCGTAAAACAACTTTTAGTTTGAATTAGAAAACTTTTAGCAGATTTTTCTGCTAAAATGGATACTTTAACTAAGTTCTGTATTTTTACTGACTCTGTTTGCTGACTTTAAAACACTTTTTGTTAAAATTTTGGCAGATTATTTTGTAATTTTACAAACATTTTTTATTTGCATTTTTTTTTATCATTTTTTCCTAATTAAAAAAAAAAAATCATCCGATTATTTCGATAATTTTGCAGAAATATTTAGTTGTCCTGTTTTCAAGAAAATTAGCTTGAAAAAATTAAAATTTTTTATTGAATAGCTAAAAAAAATTTTGCTTTAAAACAAAAAAAATCAAAAATTTTCTTTCTGTAAAATAACTGTGTTGCTAATTTGTTTTGAACTGTTTTTCCCCTGCCGATTTTCTTAAAACAACATGACACACCACCGAACTGCAGCTTTCCCCTTCTTATATAATACAAAAAATACAATTTAGATGCTCAGGATGTTTATCTGAAATCAGCAGATGTATCTGCTTTCTTGACAGATTTTTCTGCAGAAAGAAATTTAGCAAGCCGCGTCAGCTAAAATCAGCAGATTTCTAAAATACAGATTTTTCACGAAAACATAAGTAATTTATTTGTTAAATTACAATATTGAGTAAATATTTTAATTAAATTCTGAGTTAATTAATAGTATTAAATAGAAGTATTTAATTATGTGTTGTAAATGCACTAAATTGAATAGTTTCTTTAATTTTTTAAAATAATTTTTTTGATTTTTTTTTAAATTTGTGACATTTTAACATTTTTGGTAAATTTTATTCAAAATACCGGTACGTACCGGTATCGATGTTTCGGTAACGGTTTATCGTTACCGAAATAATCTAAAATACCGTTACCTTTACTGTTACCGATATAAAAAATATGTAATACCAATACCGTTACCAATACCGTTATTCGTTTCGGTTGCCAACCCTGATTTCTTTAGAAAAATTTGTGTTATCGCTAATTGTACAAGTTTTCTATATCGACAACTATGCAAATTTTTATAAAAATTTTCTATAGAAAATTTTGTTTTATCAATATATCGATAACAATACATTTTGTATAGAAAAAACAAATTTTCGAAAGAAAATTTTTATTGGTATCGACATATCCATAACTATACAAATTTTCTATGGAACATTTATTGTTATCGATACATCGATAGCTACACATATATTCTATAGAAAACTTTTTGTTATCGATATACCGATTTTTATAGAAAATCGACATATCGATAACACCACCAATAATATATCTTGATTTTGACCTGACCTGGCAAAACGGAGAATGCCACGGGCCGTGGCATCGTCGTACCCTAAATAAAGTTTACGTGTCTCGGCGTTTTCGTGTGTCATTTCAAAGGTAAAAATTATACTTACAGTGTTATCGGTAACACAAAATTTTTCTATAGAAAATTTTAAAAGTTACCAATTCATATATCGATAACACAAATATTCTATAGAAAATTTTCTATAAAAAAATTTTAGGTAATCGAATGTTCTATAGAAATTTTGTAATGTTATTAATAACACAAAATATTCAATAGAAAATTTGTATGGTTATTAATAAAACAAAAATTTCTTTAGAAAATTATATAAAAATTGATATATCGATAACAAAAAGTTTTCTATAGAAAATTTGTGTAGTTATCGATAAATCGATAACAAAAAATTTTCTATAGAAAATTTCGATGTATTGTTATCGATATATCGATTCAACAAAATTTTCTATAGAAAATTTATATAAAATTTGCATAGTTGTCGATATAGAAAATTTTTATAATTAGCGATAACACAAAATTTTCTATAGAAATTTTGTATAGATATTTATATATTTTCTTTAAAAAAATTGTATAATTTTCTATATATCGATAAAAAAATTTCTATAAAAAATCGATATATCGATAACACAAAATAACTTTACAACTTTTCTATAGAAAATTCTGTTTTACCGATGCATCGGCAACCTTACAAATTTACTATAGAAAATTTTGTGTTATCGATGTATCGATAACTTTACAAATTTTGTATAGAAAAACAAATTTTCTATAGAAAGTAACTTTACAAATTTTCAATAGAAAATTCTGTTTTACCGATATCTTACAAATTTTCTATAGAAAATTTTGTGTTATCGATGTATCGATAACTTTACAAATTTTTTATACAAAAATTTTCGTTATCGATAACTACACAAATTTTCTATAAAAAAATTAAATGTTATCAACTTTTTATAGAAAATTTTTAAAGTTATCGATTTAACAATAGAACAAATTTTTCGAAAGAAAATTTGTAAAGTTATCAACAACACAATTTTTTCAATAGAAAATTATTAAGTTATCGACGCATCGATAGCTTTACAAATTTTCTGTAAAAAGTTTTGTATTATCTATTCTTTATTTTATCTATTTTCAACAGAATTTTACAAATATTCTATAGAAACGTTTGTTTTATTGATAACTATACAAATTTTAAAAAGAAAATTTAATGTTTTCGATATATCGCCAATATTTTCCATAGATAATTTGTTAACTTATCAATGATACCAATTTTTTCTCTAGAAAAATGGTAAATTTATTAATAATTCTACCAATTTTCTATAGAAAATTTTGTGTTATCGATATATCGATAACTATACAAATTTTTTTGCAGAAAATTTTGAGTTATCGATATATAGATAGATATACAAATTTTCTATAGAAAATTTTGTGTTATCGATATATCGATAACTATACAAAATTTCTTTAGAAAATTTTTTATTATCGATAAATCGATAACTATACAAATTGTCTATAGAAAAATTTGTATTATCGATATACCGAAAACTATACAAATTTTCTATAGAAAATTTTGTATTATCGATATATCGATAACTATACAAATTTCTATAGAAAAATTTTCTATAGAAAATTTTGTGTTATCGATGTATCGATAACTATACAAATTTTATATAGAAAATTTTTTGTTATCGATATAACGATAACTATACAAATTTTTTATAGAAAAATTTGTGTTATCGATATATCGATAACTATACAAATTGTATATAGAAAATTTTGTGTTATCGATTTATCGATTACTATACAAATTTTCTGTAGAAAATTTTGCATTATCGATATATCGATAACTATGCAAATTTTCTATGGAAAATTTTGTGTTATCGATATATCGATAGCTATACAAATTTTCTATAGAAATTTTGTGCTATCGATATATTGATAACTATAAAAATTTTTTGGCAGAAAATTTTCTATTATCGATATATCGATAAATATACAAATTTTCTATAGAAAATATTGCGTACACGAGGAAGTGTCTTTAATTCCGGATACATCACATACGAAATTTCACTGGGCCTATCCCTTTGGAACACTATCCGATTCGGTTCAATACACCACTTTTTTTTTTTGGGAATTTTCCTAGAAGCATTTTTAATAATTTTTTTATTCCAAAACGCAAAGAAAACTGCAAACTAATTTTTTCCGGGACTTAGAAAATATTTCAAAGTTTGTCCAAAATTTTTTTATCCTAATAAATTAGACAATAAATTTTTTATCATAATTTTATAAATTTCTTTATTCAAATAAACACCAAAAAAAGTTGTGTCATATGGACTTATACAATTTTGATACGTCCCATTTTTTTGTTCTAAAAGTGCTTTTCTTCTTGTATGCTGGGGGAGTACTAAACTGTGATGCTTTCCCAGCACACAAGCGACCATAAAAGGTACTTTGCCAGCGCTTTCCCGTTCGTATTTTTCTGCCTGGGTGTACACATTTTTTACAGAAAATTTTGTGTTATCGATATATCGATAACTATACAAATTTTCTATAGAAAATATTGTGATATCGATAACTATTGACAATTTTGTGTAATCGATATATCGATAACTATACAAATTTTATATAAAAGTTTTGTGTTATTGACGTATCTATAACTATACAGATTTTCTATAAAAAATTTTGTGTTATCGATATAACGATAACTATAAAAATTTTTTATAGAAAATTTTGCGTTATCGATATATCGATAACTATATAAATTTTCAATATATAGAAAATACTGCGTTATCGATATATCGATAACTGTACACATTTTCTACACAAAATTTTGTGTTATCGATATATCGTCAACTTCTATAGAAATTTTTGTGTTATCGATATATCGATAACTATACAAATTTTCTATAGCAAATTTTTGATATATCGATAGTTATCGATATATCGATAACTATGCAAATTTTCTATAGAAAGTTTTGTGTTATCTATAGTTATCGATCTAAACAGATTTTTTATAGAAAATTTTGTGTTATCGATATATCGATAACTGTACAAATTTTCTATAGAAAATTTTTTGTTATCGATAACTACACATATTTTCTATTGAAAATCGATATATCGATAACTAATAAAAATTTTCTACTGACAATTTTGTGTTATCGATATATCGATAACTACACAAATTTTCTATAGAAAATTTTGTGTTATCGATATTTCTAAAACTATAAATAATTTTCTATAAAAAAACTTGTGCAAACGATGTATCGATAACAGAAAATTTTGTTTTAGCAATATATCGATAACTTTAAAAAATTTTTATATAAAATTTGTGTTATCGATATATCGATAACTATTCAAAAATTCAATGGAACATTTTGTGTTATCGATAACTATTCAAATTTTCTATTAAAACCTTTATCGATAATTATAAAAATTTTCAAAAGAAAATTTTGGGTTATTAATATTTTGATAACAATACAAATTTTCCGTAGAATATTTTGGGTAATTAAAATATTGGTAACTGTACAAATTTCTGTATAAAATTTTTTGTTATCGATATAACGATAACTATACAAATTTTTTATAGAAAATTTTGTATTATCGATATATCGATAACTATATAAATTTTCTATAGAAAATTTTGTGTTGTCGATGCATCTATAGCTGCATAGAAAATTTTGTGTTATCGATATATCGACAACTCAACCATTTTTAATATGAATTTTTGTATGTTACCTAATCTAAAAGAACCTTCAGGATTTTCTATGTCTTAACATACATAAACACGAATACATTTAAAACTTTTACAGCTACTAAGTACTACAAAAACATTTTCCAATTGCTGAAACAACAAAAAAAAAGTTAAAAAAACAATCATTCAATAACAACAACTGCAAAATGTGGCAAGACAACAAAAAAAAAAAATCGATGCAAACTTAACTCTATTAAAACTGCTTCATTACGAACGGAAATTGTGATGGCAAATGCATTTACAGCAGCTGTATAACAACTACAAACAAGCAAACAAATAAACGAACAAATAACAATAAAACAACTTCTGTGTAAAACCACAATAATAACCTGAATACCACCCAATAAACCGACAATACAACACCCTCCTCTCAATAAAAACAATTGATGGCTATCGCAGCGGTGTTGAGTAAAAAAAAAAAAGAAATTCACAATAATGGACATAATTGCATTTACGTTTTTTTTTTCATCTCCACCACCCCCAACAAACATAAAAACAGACAGGTTTACAAAATATAAAAATAGTTTAAAATATGTAACCCCGCAAATTTTTTTTTTGAAAAATCCAAAGCAAGCACCCTTTGGAGGGCAACTTTCGTCAAAGCGAAAAGTGTTGACGTAGTCATTTTTTCTGTTTCAGTAGCATTAAGTCAATACAAATTTAACATTGTATTTAGAACACTACCCACAAAATGGCGCAGTCGAAATAAAGAAATAATTGTTTAATCCCCTTGCAAAGGTTAGGCCCAAATTTAACACTTTTAACTTCTTGTATCATAAAACTAATATTAGTATAAGAAAAAGTAAATTTTTGGGTGGGTGGTGCAGTTCTACAAAGGGGGATTTTTAGCCTTGCAACTGATTAAGTCCATTTACAAACTTAAACTCTTTTGAACTATAATTCATATATCTAACAAGTTTTGATTCTTTATCTCCAATAGTTTTTTCTCTATCGTGGTCAGCACAGACAAACAGAATAACATGGACAGATCCTCTAAGCTTTATTTTTTCCTAGAACAATATTTAAAGGTTCCTATATAAATTTTTTGATAAGGGTATAAAATGTGTCGAGTTCAGAATACTTTATGCCCAAAATCTTAAAATCTGTTTTCACATTAACTGGGTTTTTTTATGTAGTTCATTTCCAATTTTTATGTAGGTATTTTCTTTTACCTCTCTGTTTTTATACTTGTTGTGGTAATTGGATATTAAGGATATTATAGATTTCATAGTTTGTTACATTTATACATATTGCTTTTAATAAAATATAATACGATTTAACAAGAGATTATTAAGGGAGGAGAGACTTTGTTAAATATTTCACTGCCTTTGGGCAGAAATACAGGTTATAAAAAATAAAAAAAATAAATCATCCGTTAATGAGGATTTAATTACGAGTTAAATCGTTATGAAAGAAAAGTAGCACTCTATAGACAGGTCAACAAATTTGCTGAAAAGTCTTTGAACTCCATTTAATATAATGAGCAGCAGCTAATGAGAGAAACAAAACTGCAAACTATATTAATGAACTTGAAGAAATTAAATTGTGGTAATATTATAAAAAAAACAAGAAAATTTTTATTTACTTATTTTCAAATCATATACACTCAAAATAATTCTACAGTAAAAGGTTTAGTAAGTGATATTGTACAAAAATCTACTAATTGGTTACTAATTTTAGTATCTTCAAAGTACTAAAATTTGTAATTTTTACTGGTTTTGACTAATATTAGTTAAAAATTTTGGTATTGGTTACCAATTTCTGCACTAGGTTCTTTTGGACTAAAATTAGTTAAATTTTTAGTATTGAATACCCACGTTTTTTTTTTGGGTGTACTAACCGACAACTAGCAAGAAGAGAAACTGACCAAGCGCTCTGGTGGGAGTAAAACCCACGACCCCCAGACTCAAAGGCTACACCCAAAAAAAACGTGGGTATTCAATACTAAAAATTTTACTAATGAACTAATTTTTTAGTCCAAAATGATCTAGTGCAGGCGTTGGTAATCAATACTAAAATTTTTTACTAATATTATTCAAAACCAGTAAAAACTACTAATTTTAGTACTTTGAAGATACTAAAAAACTACCGTACTACTGGTAATTAGTAACTTATTAGTAGATTTTGGTACCAAATCACTTACCAATATTTTTACTGCAGAATTATTTTGAGTGTATCAATCAAATATTTTCCTAAGAACAAGATAATATTTGATTGAGATATTTAAATTCTTTCTTATAATTATTTTCCAGTTTTTGAAAATTTCTTAATTATTTAAATAATTTTTTATAATGACATAATTATTAGTTTTTTGTTTTTTTTTTTAACTTAATTAATAATGAAATTAATTTGTAATATTTTTGAACCCATAATTATCACTTTCAATTTTAATAACACCACAAACACGCAAGTTTAACATATTGAAAAACTATTACAAATCATCGATAAATATGTAATTATAGATTTTAATAGTCACACGTAAGATACCAAAACTACTAATTAATAACAAGTTAATGTATGTTTACAACAACATTTTTTTATTTAATTGATGGAAGTCGGTCAAAAGCGACTTTTGCAATGCCTTGCTTTTTATGAGTTTGTTTTTTATGAAATATTTTTCGAATTTCTTTTACATTTTTTTCCTTCACACCCCTTTTCCAATAAGGTAAGGTTATGTTAAACTGGGGACGAAATCGGGTAATGACATTACCGTCCTCTTAAAAGCGGAACATGCTAGAAAAATTTGGATTGCTGTTTTGGAATCAGGAGGTCTAATTTATATGAAATTAAGTCCTTTTTGTTGGAAGCAACATACAGTGGCCCTCAAAAGGGCGAAATCACAAATAATTTAACAGATAAAAATATTTTTCCGTAAATTTTGTAGTTTTATTTTTTAATAACTGTATAAATCATTCAATATGTTAGTTTTATTGAAAATCAAACGATAAAACGTTTTAAACAACTTAAACTAAATTAAAAACTTTTTTAATTACCGTAAAAAGTTTCATGGAAATCGGTTTATAAGGTTTGAGATACTGCCTTTGCAAGAATCTAAAAGTTTTTAGAAAAATGCAAGAATCGATACCCACCCAGAATAACGGTATTTGGCTATTGTACCGCAACCAATAAAGATATGGACATTTTTAAAAGCGATTATGAAAGTAGATGAAATTTCTACTACTTTTGATGTGTTACTTACAAGGGAAGTATCTCAACCCTTATGAACCGACTTGCCTGAAACTTAAAATATATATTAAAGAGACGATTTTAAGGTATGGGTGTCTCGGCTTATCGGCCATATCGGTGTTTAAAAATTTCGTTGTCCCCTTATGAAACCATGTGGACCTTTGGGAAAATTTTGATAACTTCCGAACTAACAGGAATATCGTCTAGGGCAAAAATACGGGTCGACTTAAATTTAATAAAGATTATTTCTTATTCATATGGATATTGTAGGTATATGTCTTCACATACGTACCCCCCAAAATTTACACATTTTCCTGAAAAAAATATTTAAAGAAGCCGAATTTCTACAAGATTATGCTACCATTGGATAGACATTAAAAAAACCTTTCTTTTCATATGAAAACATCATATAGTTTCTTAAAAAGAAATGGCTGAAAAATCCAAAAAACTATTTTTTCGCCATTTTTTGACCCATGTTTTGAACCCCTAAATCCCCGATATGGCCGATAAGCCGAAACACCCCGACCTTAGAATTGTCTCTTTTATATATATTTTAAGTTTCAGGCAAATCGGTTCATAAGGGTTGAGATACTTCCCTTGTTAGTGTTTATATCGGTTCAGCTTCGTTATATAGGCCAATACCTTTAAAATATTTCGAAAAGCAACCGGTACACACACGAAATTACACATCAAAAATACTAGAAATTTCATCGACTTTCATAATAGCTTTTAAAAATATTCATATCTTTATTGGTTGCGGTACAATAGCCAAATAGCGTTATTCTGGGTGGGTATCGATTGCCAACCTTGAAAAAATGTTTTAGTTTTTGGGATGATGTCTCAGAATTTGATATTATTTCTCTGAAAGATGTCTCAGAATCTTAAGCTGTTCAATAGGAAATCTGAACCTTTTCTATAAATAAAAGTTTAAGAATCCTTAAAATAATCTCTGACTTTTTCAATAGAAAAACTGACCCAAAATATGTGAGTTTTTATTTAGAAAAATTTTTCTAAAGTCGTTGACTTTTTCTGCATCAAAAATGACTAAGAATTTAAAACCTTTTTTATAGAAATTTGTTTCAGGATTTTGAGACTTTAAAAAAAATTGTCTGCGAAGTTTGTACTCTTGCCCAAACCATTGAATCATGATAATGTTTTGCTGTATAAATATGTGGTCGTTCGAGGACACCATTTTGTTTATATAATATTGATTCGTTAAGGTTTCTAAGACATTTTAGTGATATCCATCAAGCTGGTTGTCTGTGTTTGTCGATAGAAAAACTTTTTTATGAAAAAAAGTTTTTAATGAAAAAAGTTTATTGATAAAAAATATTTAATGAAAAAAAAATTGGCTAAGGTGCACTTTACGGGACACGAATATTTTGGAAAACAAAAATATGCCACGATTAAAATTTAAGGGGAGTGAGCCACGGACTCACCTGGAGCCAAAAGAGCCTTCAGGTTTGTTTGGATACTTAAATTTAAGGTAATTAAAAAAGATAAATAAATATAAAGAGGTCTCCGGGGCCTTCAAGGTCCATTCAACCGTTTCGGTTTAATGTCCGCGGAAAGCCCCGGAAAGTCCGCGGCCCAGCCCCTTAAATTTTAATGTAGTGTTTTCCCCAAAACT
The DNA here is from genome assembly GCA_963921195.1 of Pegoplata infirma. Taxonomy (NCBI): domain Eukaryota; kingdom Metazoa; phylum Arthropoda; class Insecta; order Diptera; family Anthomyiidae; genus Pegoplata; species Pegoplata infirma. The sequence continues at coordinate 45,905,402 of OY992538.1, forward strand.
TTTTTTGTGTTCTGTAAAGAGCACTTTTGCTAAAAAAATTATGAAAAAAATTACAAAAAAAAATTATAATAAAAAAATTTATGATAAGAAAACAATTTGATGAAAAAAAAAATTGATAAAAAAATATTGATTAAAAAAAATTTTAAAATCTATGAAAAAAAAAAAATATTGATGAAAAAAAAAAATATTAAGGAAAAAAATATTGATAAAAAAATATTGAGGAAAATAAATATTGAAAAGAAAGAAACATTGATGCAAAAAAATATTGATGAAAAAAAAAGTTTATGAAAAAAAAAAAGGATGAAAAAAAAATTATTGATAAAAAAAAATATTGAGGAAAAAAAAATATTGATAAAAAAAATTTAAAAACTATGAAAAAAAAAATATTGATGAAAAAAAAAAAATATTAAGGAAAAAAATATTGATAAAAAAAATATTGAGGAAAATAAATATTGAAAAGAAAAAAAAGAAACATTGATGCAAAAAAATATGAAAAAGATGAAAAAAAAAAATTTATGAAAAAAAAAAATTATTGATAAAAAAAAAAAAATATTGAGGAAAAAAAAATAAAATGATGAAAAAAATATATTGATGAAAAAAAAATATTGATGAAAAAAAATATTGATGAAAAAAAAAATATTGATGAAAAAAAAAATATTGATGAAAAAAAAATATTGAGAAAAAAAAAATATATTGATGAAAAAATTATGAAAAAAAATTTATAAAAAAAATGGATGAAAAAAATTATTGATCAAAAATTTGATTATGAAAAAAAAAATTTTTTTGATAAAAAAAAAAAAATTTTCATGAAAAAAAAAAAATATTGATGAAAAAAAAATATTGAGGAAAAAAAAAAATATTGATGAAAAAAAAAATATTGATGAAAAAAAAAAAATAATGATGAAAAAAAAAAATATTGATGAAAAAAAAAATATTGAGGAAAAAAAAAAATATTGACGAAAAAAAAATATTGATGAAAAAAAAATATTGAAGAAAAAAAAAATATTGATAAAAAAAAAATATTGATGAAAAAAAAAATATTGATGAAAAATAATATTGATGCCAAATAATTATGTTACGTTTTATTCACCAGCTTGTGAATACTTGTTTTATCCCCACGAGGTGAATTATTATCCAAGTTACAAACCCAAGTTACAAAATTTTTTGGTTTTAAGAAAATGGAAATAGTAATTCTTGTTTTCTTTTTCGTTAATTGTTAGCTTATTTAGTCAAACTGAGATGGCGTCCTGCAACTATTTTAAAATTAGACACCAGCCTAAAAACATTATCATGTCAATTAGGGAATTCACATGGGTATCGTATTTGGTGTTGTATGTTGTATGTCCTATCTAAAAACAGGGTTGGTTAAACTTAAAATTAATAATACGACACTTACACGATATGACGATACAACATTTATATTTATGTTTTGTGTGCTATTTTCAAGTATGCTAACAAGAAGAGAATCTAAGAGAAAATGATCAAATGAGCGATAAATAATTTTTACCAACCCTGTTTTTGGATAGGACATACAACATATTCAACAAAAACGATACCCATGTGAATTCCCTAAATATATCACAGAATCTGAGAAAATGTCTTAAATTATATTTCCTATTTGAAAAATGTCCCAGAATCTAAGACTTTTTCTGTAGGAAAATGTCTAAGACTCAGAAACTTAACCTTTTTCTATACACCGAAAAAAATTCATGGCATATATAAACAAAATGTTTCGTTCATTGTACGAAAAGTTTCATACTTTTTGATTACGAAATTATTTTCTTAAACAAATATTTCGAGGTGTTGCAAACGGAATGACAAACTTATATATACCCTCTATCATTAGAGTGGAGGGTATTAAAAATTTGATGAAATGAATCACAAAAAAAAAAAAAAATTGATAAAAAAAAAATTTACGAAAAAAAATTTATGAAAAAAAAAAATTTGATGAAAAAAATGAAAAAAAAAAAATGGTGAAAAAAATTTATGAAAAAAAAAAATAATTAAAAACAAAAATTTCATAAAGAAAATGATGAAAAATATTTTTTTTTTTGTTGAAAAGTAATTATGCTACACTCAAAAAAATACGTTAGTAGATTTACTAATTTTTTTTTGCTAATGCTAGTTAGCTAACTATTAGCAAATTTTTAGTTGAGATTAGCATGTTAGCAAAAATTCTTGTAAACTTCATTTAACACATTAGCAATTTTTAACAAACTTTACACTAATTTCTTTTGCTAAATTTGAAATTGAGTTGACAACATTTTTACAAGATTTTTTGCTAACATTAGCAAAAATAAATGGTAAATTTTTTTTTATTTTCAGAAAACTTAAAATGGCGCTATCTCGGAAACTAAGCCAGATAGAGCAAAATGGAGGCCGGTTCTCGGGCTCTCCATAGTATCGTCGGTCCTTTTCACATGTGTGGACCCTAATGGGTCCTAACTTTGTCTATCAAAAAAATTTAGCATTCCCGAAAATTTTAAAATGCTCATATCTCGGTAACAATTGCCGACACAACAAAAAGTCCAAGAGAATTTTTGTAGCTCTCTACACGTAGAACAAGACCGCTAACTAAAAGCTCTCCGAGTAATATTTTTGAAGTTATCGAGTTTTTTAATTCTCAAGAACCCAGTGGCCCCCTAAAATCACGTATCTCAAAAACTAAGCAAGGTAGTGCAAAACGGACACAAATTTTGGATCAAAAACTATGACGATGTTTAAGGAACCCAACAAGGTCTAGGCCCATCGGGGTCTGGACCTATTGGGTCCGAACCCAATGGGGTCCTCAATGAACTAAGTTAAAAAAAAAAATTCAGTTAACTAATTATTGACAAAACATTTTTGCTAACTTTAGCAAAAAAATTGTGGGTTCAAAATCAGCAAATTTTCTTGTAGGTTTAGAAGCTTTTTTTGCTAACATTACAATTTTTTGTTTTTTTTGAGTGTGCGTTTTATTTACCATCTGGTGAAAAACACTTTTATTCCCCAGCAGGTAAGTTATTATCCAAGTTACAAATCGAACTTGCAAAATTTTTTGTTTTTAAGAAAATGAAAACGTTATCCTTTTTATATTTTGAGGATGTTTATTCTGGCCCGAGGTCATTATTTTCTTTACTAATTAAAACCATGATATTCTCATAGCATAATTTTCATGAAAATAATTTTTAGTTTTAAATTTATTTATGTTGGTCATTTTTGCAAGACTTAATCGACACGTGTTTCGGAATTTGTCAAGATTCCATTGTCAAGATTATTTAGCAAAAATAGAAACGATTTACTACAAAGTACCAAACGAGTCTAATGACAAACGTTTGTGCACAAACTAGAATATTAATACATATTCGCCTCTATTCACAATGAGAATTAGAAAGACGAAGAAATTGTACCATACTAATAAGGCAACGATTGTCAATAACTAACAAAAATATTTAAAACAATTTTACACAATTGTGAGAAATACTCCATATTAGGGTTATTCATCACATGGCGTGCCAACCAATATGTGCATGGTTTTAATTAGTAAAGAAAATAATGACGTCGAGCCAGAATAAACATCCTCAAAATATAATATTTTAAAGGTCGAATAAAACAATTTTTATTTTTTAATAAAAATGGATCAGAATTTGAAGTTATCCTTTTTATTTAGTCGTTAGCTTATGTCAAACTGAGGTGGCGTGCAGACACTATTTTTAAAATTAGACACCAGCATAAAAAGATTAGCATGTTAAAAAAATTATCAGATTCTGAGACATTTGATACTGGTTGCTTGTGGTTAATCGGTGCACTTAAAGTTGTATCTTGAAACAATTTTTCGGGTGGCTCCAAACATAAAAAAAACTCATTATATTATAAGTATTGTAGGGTATAAAAAGATTTTTAAGTAATAACGCTTCAAAAACTATAAACCACAATATGTGATATAATATATATTGGACACATAACTCCTACAAATATTATTCATCATACTACTCTCTAAACAACAACTATATTTTAAAGATTTCTCTAGTAATATTTTCAAAACAAAATCTCCAAAGTTTTGCATATCGTCGAACTATATTCAATAAATGCCAACTCGAAAAAGCTTACTTTTCAGGAGAGCTAAAAAACTAGTTATTTTGCATATTATTGTAAAAATAAACAATGTACCTTCCATAAGATGGTTTAAATATTCTAAATAATTTTTACCTATGCCAAAAATTTCATATTTTGCACTGGTTTGCGTATTTTTTTGAGATGGCATTTATTACTATATCAAAAAACAAATATTTTTTTAGAGTTGGCATATTTTGTCGGAAACTAAAAATAAATTATTTTTTGAAAAATTTTTATAATTTTTTTTTTTTTGGATTTTGTTTTCCTTAGTGCGGTAATTGCAAAAACTAAAAAAAAATTAAAAATCTTTGCATATTTTTAAAAGTTACTAGCTCCGAAAGCCTTTTAATCTCAGGGTGGTCAACTTTGGCACTCTGTAACTCACGCTTTATTGTAGAAGGCTCACTCCAAACTAGCTATTTTGAAAGCTTATATCATTGACTTTATTTGCCCCACTCACAATGTTTCAATCTGATAAATAGTTTGAAAGTTACATATATATAAGCAATTTTTTTTTTTGCAAACACTATTTACCGATATTTTCAAAATGGCAATATCTCGAAAACTAGGCATTAGATATCAAAATCTTTACCAGATTCGTGTTCAGAAAGGCGAATGCAATAAGATATGTGGTAAAATTTTTTTTAAAAAAATTTTTGAAAAATTTTTGGAAATTTACAATGGGAGTTGGCATTTATTTTCACCAAAAAAATATGTACTTTGAGTTAGCAGAATAACAAAAATGGATGTAAAACGACAAAAAATTATTTTTTTCTTCTGAAATTTTTACCACAGATGGGTATTGCATAGGGGAGCTATTTTCCCATCGGAAACTCATTTCGGTCAAATTTGAGTTGGCATATTTTGAATATAGGTTCACGATATTAAAATGCTAAAAGTCTAGCTGCTGGCAGTTAAATTTCATATATTTCCAAACAAAAAGTTCTAAAATATTACAATTAAAAGTGCTGAATTAACTTTTTGTCTGTATGGCAACATATTTACTCGTATACAAGGAAAGATTTATGTGTCTAAATGTGGTTGGTCATTATGGCCTCTTGTTTATTTAACACAAAATTTATGTCTTTAACACAGACATTCATATGTGAGTGTGTTTTTTTTCTGCTTTTAACTTCTTTCAAAGATTTAAGGCTTTTGACTTTTTTGTTGTCGAAAATGTTCATAAATTTAAAGGCAGTGATTTGGAAGCTAATGAAAAAATATTATCAAAAAAATAAAATTTAAGGTTTTCATAGAAAAAATTTTTTTTAAAGAATTTACTGAACTGCAATTGATCCGTTGAAATTTGTTAATCACTAATACATTATTTTAGAACACACTGAGAAAAATAGATTTTGATGAAGTACAAATCGCTTGTATTCTTTAAACCCGTCATAAATCAAAACGCTGAATTTGTAAGTAAACACATAATTTTCATTACAATTTTTGAAACATTTTGGAAGTCTTAAAAATTTTTGTGAAGTTTGAAAAAAATCTTTTTTTTTAAATTTTGAATGCTTTTGATTTTTTTTTTTTTTTAATTTTTAAAGTTCCAATATTTTTTTTAAGTCCCAGACACCAAGTTTTTTTTTGCTACTTTTTTTCGGATTGTAATAAAAAATAATTAAAAAATGTTAAAAAAAAATTAAAAATTTTCTAAGTCGTGAGTTCCGGATTTTTTTTGAGTTCCCGTAAATTTCTGAATAGGTTGTATGGATAGCCCTATATAAAACTACGAAAATTGAATTTTTGGTTTTTAAATTTTTTAAAAGCTGGTCTTCGGAGGCGTGATCAAATATTGAAAAAATTGTCAAATTTGTGTCGAGTTGTTTTGATTAAATATTTATCAAATTAAATTGGAATGCACCACAATCTCAATCATATCCATTCTTATTTTTTTTTTGGAAAATTTTCAGAACCCGTTCTGAAATTTTCCATTTGTTAAAAAAGTCAATTTATCAAAAATCCGGACACTTTTTTTAATTTTTTTTTTAAGTTAAGATGTTTGTCTATACCAAACCTGTAAAATACTTAAGTATTTATTTACTTATATTAATTTTTTTCAAGTATTTTTGTATTTATACTTGAAAATTTCAAGTATAAGTATTTTTAACTTACTTGAAAATATATTTAAGTAAGTAAAAAAATACTTGTACTTGAAATATTCAAGTACAAATATTTTGTATTTACTTGACGAAAAGTTCAAGTAAGTAAGTAAGTATATTTTTACTTGCAACAATATTTGTTGAAATAAAATACTTAAACACAAATTTGTTTAAGTAAAATAAATAGAAAATTTTCTTAAAGTGAAAAATAACAACAAAATGTTTTAAAATTAAATTTGTAAACAAAAATGTTTCCAAATAAAATATATAAGCAACATGTTTACAAACAAAAATTTTGTGAAATTTAGAAATAGGTCTCGTTTGTTCATTAACCACTAATTAGGCGGGAATAAAATGACACTATAACCTAAAGGATCTCATGAAAAGCATAAAAGCACCACTCATTTTGTACAAACAAAAAACAAAAGATCCCGCAGCATAATTAACATCCCCGCTAACCACATCCAAAATTGAACCATTTTCGGGCCGACAATCAATTTAAACCCACTGGGAAAAAACGTACTCCTCGATGAGCCTATAAAAGCTTATGCAGATGATTAATCATTTTAGTAGTTAAGACCGTGCGGCTTTTTATTAGCGCTCTTTTTTAGACGTGGCAGCAAAAATGGCAAAAAAATCCTATTTGTGGAAATTTCTAGCAGGGAATTGGGGTGGGTATGTTTTAGAAAAAGGCTGGTGGCAAAACTAAAGGTAGGTATTACATTTTACCCCTCTAAAAGGCACCATGAAAGCGGTAGGAGCAGATCTAATAAAATAACTTTATAGAAAACAACAAAATTGTACGGGGACCTCCAGAAATTCGGGATCGGTCATACAATCGATTTCTCAGGGGGCATCCTTGAGACAGAGCGATGGAAGTAAATTTCATATTTTTTTTTTGTTTTGGGCGACCTATTAGCGAGTGGAGATAGGGAGCAGGTTTGTTCAGTAAAAATGCTTTGATGTAACAAATAATGGATGTTGGTCTTGCATTTCTCCTCTCTAGGAGCCACTCTGTGACAATTGTGGGATATATATTCGTGTTTTTTACTCCTTCGCCTTTTTCTCGAATTAGATGTCATATGCATAATGTATGCAGTTGTTGCACGCTCTTTTAAAAACGCGATCAGAAATTATAAAATAAAGAAAATCACAAAGAAAACTAATAGTATGTACAAAATGGAATTTAAATTATTTTTTTTTTGACAATCTCATAAAAGCAATATTTATGTTTGTTTATTATTTCCAAAAATTGTTGCTCAATTTTTTTATTTGAACAAAATGTTTATCAAGTATTTTACTTGATCAAATTTTGTTTCAAGTAAAAAATACTTGAAAATACTTGTACTTGAAAATTTCAAATACAAGTATATTTTTACTTACTTGAAAAATTATTCAAGTAAGTAAAAAATATTTATACTTGAATATTTCAAGTACAAATATTTGTATACTTACTTGAAAATACTTGAATTCAAGTTTTTTACAGGTTTGGTCTATACACACAAAAAAAAAATCAGACATGTGTTTTTCTTTTTTTTCGAGAAAATCACGTTTAAATAATAAATTTCATAACAATTTTGTAATTTGCTTGCATTTGCTTGTTTCAACGTAGCGAAAAAGTATTAAATATTTGCATAAATATTACTCATACGCAATGTGTTGTTATAAAATTCTAAATTTAAATGAGATTTTCTCGAAATAAACATTTTTATTTTTTTTTTGACACTCAAAATAATACATTGGTAGATTTACTATTTTTTTTGCTAGTAACCTTTAGCAAATTTTTTGTTGAGATTAGCATGTTAGCAAAAATATCCTGTAAACTTAATTTAGAGCATTATATATATATATATATATTGGTTCCTTTAGTTCCTATAAGGAGCATAGGGCCTCAATTTAGAGCATTAGCAATTTTAAACAAAATTTGAAATAATTTTTTTGCTAAATTTAAAATTGAATTGACCAAGTTTTAACAAGCTTTTTTGCTTATATTAGCAAAAATAAATTGTAAATTTTTTTTTTAATAAAACTTAAAATGACGCTATCTCGTAAACTAAGCCAGATGAAGCAAAATGGAGGCCATTTTTGGGTCTCTGGCTGTCCATGACAGCGACGATCCTCTTCAAAGTTATGACCCTAATGGGTCCTAACTTTGGATCCAAAAAAGTTATCATTCCGAAATTTTTAAAATGCTTATATCGCGGTAAATATTGCCGACACAACAAAAAGTCAAAAGCATTTTTGTAGCCCTTAACACGTTTAACAAGACCGCAAAATAACAAATGTTCCGAGTAATGTTTTTGAAGTTATCGAGTTTTCTAATTCTCAAAACTCCAGTGGTCCCCTAAAATCACGTATCTCAAAAAATAAGCAAGGTAGAGCGAAACGGACACAAGTTTTGGATTAAAAATTATGACGATTTTTAAATTCTGGAACTATCGGATCCGAACCCAATGGGGTCCTCAAATGTGTAATCTTTTTTTTTTTTTATAAATATATTTTTTTAACAAAATTTCTTGTTTTTATTCATCAAAAACTTGTTTTAATGAATTTTTTTTTCATATTTTTTATACTTACCATCCGCCACACTGTGGTACAAGGTATTATGAGCTTGTGCTGATTTCTGTAATAACCCGTAATATTTTTCCTAGACCCACCTTCCAGTATACCAATCAACTCGGAATAACTTTTTGAGTCGTTTTTGCGATGTCCGTCCATCTAACTTTAACCCCAAGGACGAACTCTGTTGAAATTGGAAAAAATTGGTTCATGTTCAGATCTAGTGAAATCATAAGTATCCTTTCGTAATTTGGCAGGTAATCGTATTTTGTATTCCCAATTCATCATTTCAAATTTTAAAGAAAACGGACCAGTTATTCGTATACGAATATATAGCCCCCATATATATAGCCCCTATATATAGCCCCTATATATAGCCCCCATAAAAACCATCCACGCGATATTCACATAAATCTCTGAAAATTTATGAAAATTAGAAATATTTGATTAAAATTTTGTTGGTAGGTGTTAAAGGTGTACTTTTGTAACGTAATTTTATCTGAATATATACTGATCATTTTTGGACTGAGTCCCCCCATATAAAAATTTGGACCGATATTCAGTTAAATTGGTCTTTTGCCAACAAAAAATAGCCACTAAAATTTTTTCTGTGTGTGTGATTTCTAAACAAACTAAAGATCTAACAAAACATAGATCCTATTGGTCCATGTTTGGACTAGTGACCCATTTAACGGAAAACACTGTAGGGTATCATATGGTCGGTACAATTTTCTTACTGGTTTTGTCATCAAAAGCTTTATTTTTATCAAAATTTTTTTCCAAAAAAAAATTTTTTCAACATTTTTTTTTTCATTAAACAATTAATTAAATCTGGACCAATCACAAAAGTGCGCATATAAATTAAAAATATTTGTGTGTTGTTAATTAAAAATAAATGAATATTTAGTTAATAAAAGACTTAATACCATAATTTAAAAATTTAATTGAAATTAAAAAAAAAAATAATTAAGATTTTAATTATAAAAATTAAAAATTTAATTAAAAAAAAAATTTGGAAACGAATTAAAATTTTAATTGTGAATATTAAAAAATTAATTAAAAATAAATAATTAAAAAAAAAACATTTTTTTTAATAAACTAGCATAAAAAAATATTTCTTCCAACTTTACCAAATCTATATATATAATTTCCCTATTTGTGTGTTCCCCTTTTTTTGTCTATCCAGAGCTTTTTGAAGCCCACTGATGAGCTACAAAGCTGAAAATTGGCATGCATATAGTAAAACACCTGGGGAAGATCCTAACGTAGCCGGATTTTGGATTTTTTGCCTGTGGGCGGAGAATTGAGGGGAAAAGTGGCGTGGCAAAATTGGGATTTTTTAACATTTTTACTTCTTTTGAAGCCCCCAAATGACTTAGGAAGCGGAAAATTGCATAGCATTTAGCTCTAACAATGAAGCATATCCTGAAGTAATCGGATTTCAATTTTTCAGACTGTGGAAGGAGAATGAGGAGAAAAATAGGGCGTGGCAAAATTGTGTTTTTTAATGTTTTAACTAATTTGAAGACCCCCAATGACTTATGAAGATGAAAATTTACATTTTTGCATATTTTAAAGTCCTCTAATGACTGAGGAAGCTGAGAATTTCCTAGCATATAGTCCTATCGATGAAGCATATCCTGAAGTAGTCGAATTTTAAATTTTTTGACAGTCGGCGGAGAATTGAAAGGAAATGGGGAGTGACAAAATTGGGATTTTTAACATTTTAACTTCTTTTGAATCCCCCAAAGGAAGCGGAAAATGCATAGCGTATAGTCCTAACGATGTAGTACATCCTGAAGTAATCGGATTTATTTCTCGACTGTGGACGGAGAATTAAAAGATAAAAGAGCGTGGAAAAATTGTGATTTTTAATATTTTAACTAATTTGAAGACCCCCAATAACTAAGAAAGATGTTATTGTATACTATATATGTATATAGTAGGTTTCATGGGGAACATCAACACGAACCTGAATTTTTGATATCCAGTGTGTGGGTGGAGAACAAAAAAGGCAAAGGGGCGTGGTAAATTTATTTCCATATATTCTATGTATATTAGCATGTCCCGAAATCAGGAAATTTTGGAATTTCTTTAGGGCATACCCCTAAAACGATACTTAATGAGGAGCTGATTACGGGAAAAATAATTAATAAAATTTTGGAGGTCATCTTTAGGGCGCAACCAGCGCTTAAAGTTTGCATCCGTGGCGCATTTGGTAAAAAAATATTATTTGTAAATTTTTGAAATTGGTGCCAAATGTTTTGTTAGGTAGAGTTCACCCTGGAAAAAATATTTGTAAAGTTTTTGTGGAGCAATTTTGGTCCAGCGCAACGTTTTGGAACTTCGAAGATGCATAATTTATTACATATTTTTTGAGTTTTTGTAAAAAACAGCTTTTTATACAAAGGCTTGAACATAAACTCCGTTTTATACGAAATCTTAAAAGAACTCTTACAAACTACGGTTTTTACAAAAACTTAAAAAAATATATAATAAATAACAACTTTTTAAAATTGCAAAACGTTGTGCTGAACCAAAATTCCTCCATGGAAACTTTACAAATATTTTTTGCAGAATGTACTCTACCTAACGAAACTTTTGGCACCAATTTTAAAAATAATTTTTTTTTTTTTACCAAATGCACTACGGATGCAAACTTTAAGCACTGGTTGCGCCCTGAAGATGACCTCCAAAAAATTTTTAATTTTTTTTCCGTAATGAGCTCTTTAATAAGAATCATTCTAGGGGTATGCCCTATAAATTTTCATTTTCGGGACATGTTAATGTATATATATTTTTTTTGGTGTTTCTCTTATTTTTTGTGTATCCAGCGCCTTTTGAATCTCATTGATAGACTTAAACGCTTAAAATTGGCATGCATATAGTAAAACACCAGGGGAGACTCTTACGAAGCCGGATTTTTTGCCTGTGGGCGGCGAATTACGGGGACTTGGCAAAATAAATTTTTTTTTAACATTTTAGAGTATTTTTAAGCTATTAATTAATTTAAGCTTTAAGAATTAGGAAGCTGAAAATCCCTAACATGTTGTCCTAACTATGAAGCATATTCTAAAGTAGTCTAATTTAACATTTTTGGAATGTAGACGGAGAGTTGAGAGGAGAAAGGTTGCTAGGCAATATTGTGTTCAATTTTTTTTTAATTTAACTAACTTTAAAGCCCTAACGACCTACGCAGCCGAAAATTGGAAATCATATTGTCCTGATACTGGAGCATATTCTAAAGTAGTCAGACTTAAAATTTTTGGACTGTGGACGGAGAATTAAGAGCGAAAAGGGGCGTGGATACGAGTATAGTACTAACAATGTAGCTTTTCCTAAAGTAGTCAGATTTAAAGATTTTGGAATATGGACGGAGAATTAACAGAAGAAATGGGCGTGGAAAAATTATGTTTTTACATCTTACCTAATTTTGAAGACACCTTATGACCTTCAATGATGAAAATTGGGATGCATATGGCACGGACTATGGCAAAGATCAACACTGACCTGGATATCCAGTGAAATGGCGGAGATACAAAAAAAATCCGTTGTGAATTTTGTTCAGTTTATATATATAATCTGTAACGTAGCCGGATTTTCGGCCTTTGAGACAGGGGGAGTGGCGGAAGACGGCGAAATTAAGTTTTCCCCTAATGACTAAGGAAGCTGAAAATTGTAAAGCATAAAGTATTGACAATGTATCATAGTAAGTCAACTGTGTACGGAGAATTATAAGGAAAAATTTAAGTGAAAAAAATTGTGTTTTTCAAAATTTTTTCTCATTTTAAAACCCTTAATGACTAAGAAAGATACAAATTGCCATGTATATAGGAGTGACCATGGGACAGATCCACACGATGGATTTTTGATATCCGGTTTAAGGACGGAAACGAAATGGGAGTGCTAAATTTAGTTCTAAAATTTTATCAAAAAAGTCATAAAATTTTTTTCCAGTTTGGTAAATACATTGATGTAACTCAATCTAGCAATATTAAATTTTTGAAGCACAAACATAATTTTTTATAAAGTTTGGTAAAAAATTAGAGTTATTAAGAAAAGTGATTTGGTGTTCCGCCTGGCAGGGACAGGCTATTCGACTAGTATATTTATAAAGACAATTTTATAAACTTGATTATAAACCTTGTATATACAATGTATATTATACATATACATAAAACTATAAACAAAATGAGAATTCAAAAAAATACATGAGAAATAAAAAAAAATGTCAACAAGCTGTTTATACTTATGTATTAGGGTGGGTCGATGATAAGCATATTTGCGAATCTCGTTAACTAACCCAGCAAAACTTTGGTAATGGGTAGTGATTATATAACACATTACCAGGTAATGTATATACCTTATTTGTAGCATTATTTTAGGATGTCTTACCAAACATTTGTTCCACAACGTATTATTTTAAAGTGAAAAATAATGCATTACTAATAATTTACTAAGAAATGCATGATTATTGGAAAAAATGTATTTCATATTTATTATTTCTAATCATTAAATCATGGATGACTTATATTTGGTTACATTATGTATTATTTGAAAGTTTAAAAGAATGCATTATTTATAATTGGATGCATAATGTATTACAATAATATAAAAAATAATTATTTTATTAAAAAATGCATAAGTTTAAACTAGAGATGGGCTCACGACAGGAAATTTCTAACGACACACACTCACGAGCATATTTTATATACTTACACTCACTTACAATCACGTGAGTAAATTTAATACAAAATTACCTTTTCACTACTCGTAACACCTTATATATTATCATCTGGTATGCTATATTATTTCATTTCTCGTAACCTACAAAGTATCATATATTTTACACCTTACTCGTATTCTTCGTTATAAATTTATGACTTATTTTATACCTTACTGGTATTCTTTGTGATAATGTGGATGCATTACTTTGAGTCTCATCGCCTGTTAAAATCATCAATGCTGCAATGTATAAAATAAGAGATCCTATACCTTATTTTATACCTTATTTGGTAATCTAAGTTTTGCTGGGAATAGCAAAAAGTCGGTGCGCATTTTCGAGCGGAAAACGGGAAAAATTACAAAAGATTTTTAGGAGGGTACTCCTAGTCCTCTACACGCGGTTATATTCGCGGTGTTTGGAAAAAAAATATTAAAAAAAAAAAATAGAAACGATTTACTACAAAGTAGCAAACGAGTCTAATGACAAATCGTTTGTGCACAAACTAAAATATTAATACATATTCGCCTCTATTCACAATGAGAATTAGAAAGACGAAGAAATTGTACCATACTAATAAGGCAACGATTGTCAATAACCAACAAAAATATTCGAAAAAAATTCCGAAACACGTGTCGATTAAGTCTTGCAAAAATGACCAGCATAAATAAATTTAAAACAAAAAAATAATTTTCTTGAAAATTATGCTATAAGAATATCATGGTTTTAATTAGTAAAGAAAATAATGACCTCGAGCCAAAATAAGCATCCTCAAAATATAATATTTTAAAGGTCGAATAAAACAATTTTTATTTTTTAATAAAAATTAATCAGAATTTGAAAAAAAAAATATTTTAAAATTTTTTTGAAATTACTCTTAATTTTTTTAAAATTACTAATAATTCCAAAAAAATTTTAGCTCATCAATTTTGGTCCATGGAAGCATTTCAAAAACCAGAAAAGTTAGATAATTTTATATAAAAAAATATATATGTTATTTCACAATGGCACTCAAATGTTGTAGGGTAAAAATAAATGGGTGTTGGTCGCACTAATGACAAATAACAGTTGGAGAAAATTTCATAAAAATGTAATTTTGAATGGAAGCCTACTTAGGGAGTGGAAATAGGGCGTAGGTATGTTTAAAAAAAATGATGTAGGGTTAAAATAAATGGGGGTCGGTTTCACTAATGACCCCTCTCGGACGCACGATTGGACCGGTAGAAGCAGATTAAATAAAACAAATATACAAAAAATCAAAATAATTGTATAGGGACCGCCTTAACAATTAGAGATATAGGGTAGGTGTGTTCAGAGAAAATGTTTGGACTAAAAAAATATTGTGGGTCGGTCATACAGTTTGTTGCTCTAAGGGTGCTTTTAGGGCAGTTAGAGCGGTTGGAGCCAATTTAAAAAAAATATCGTTTTGTGTGGGAGCCCCCTTAGAAACTGGAGAGAGGGTATTAGTTTGTTACAAAGAAATGTTAAGACGTAAAAATTAATGGGGGTCGGTCTTATAAATGACCCCTCTATGACGCACCACTGGAGCTGTAGAAATGATTTTAAGATTGGAAAATTACAATAAAATTTTTAAAAAAAATTTTAAAAAATAGTAATTGTCGTTATCCCACGATCCTCCTGGGCAAAAACTTTGTAGAATCGATAGAAGTTTTACACAAAAAAAAATTTTCAAAGAAATTAAGGAGTACAAACATTTTCAAAAATGAGATTTAAATTTTAAAACTTAAAAATCGCATAATAAAGCGCTTTTAAGATTTTTTTGGATTTATTTTATTGAAGAAGTTATGAGTAAAAGAAGTTTGAGTAAAGGAACAAACTACCAATTTTTAAAAATTCGATATCTTTTGAACGGGTCATCAAAAAAATCAGAAAATTTACCAAACACAAAGGAGTTTTCGAAGGGTACTAAAAACTGTAAACAAATTGGGAAAATCTAAAAAAAAAATTTCAAAGTGTCCGATTTGACATGGAATGCGCCATATACATAAAACTGTAAACAAAATTTGAATTCAAAAAACTATATGAGATATAAAAATAATTTCAGCAAGCTGTTTGTACTTATGTATTAGGGTGGGTCAATGATATGGTATATGATATTATATGATATTAGGAGGGTACTCTTAGTCCTCTACACGCAGTTTTATTTCGCGGTGATTTTTTTTTTTTGTATGTAACAACAGGTCTCCATCTGATCTTTTGTTGGTGGCAATAAGCAATAACCTCGGCAGAAGGAACAAAATAAATACTTTGCGTCTATTTGGATGAGTTCCAAACAAAGATGACGTTCGATTTTGTTGTTAAATTGCAAGCAATAGTTGCTCAGATAAATTGCCAAGCAATTATTGCAATATATTTTGGCGTTAAACAAATTTTGTTTTCCACACGGAAAACAAAAAAATTATTAAAGCTAAAAATTTAATTAAACAATTATTTATATTAATTAAATACTTAGTTAATATTAAATTTTAAAAAAATTAAAATGTTAATTAAAATAATGTTGAAAATTTAATGAAGCAATTAATTGTATGAATTACAAATTTAATTGATACTGTATTAAAAAACAATTAAAATTTTAATTAAAATTAAATATACGATATTATACGATATTATTGTGCAAAATAACTTTTTGATTAAGTTTAAACTTATTTTTTTTTTTGTTCTCCAAAAAAATTTTTTTTTATTCTAAATTTTTAAGATACATTTTTTTTAATTTGATCATATTTTATATCCATGCCCACTAGAGCACCCATATGTGCATAATTGTTTTTTTTATCGCTCCCCGCTCATTTTCGGTTTAGTTGGGAGTAAAAAATAATATCTATCCAGAAATTGGACTTCTAGGTTGCAAACAGGCCAAGCAGTTTGAACTTTTGACCTAAAAAATGGGCTAAAAAACCTTTATAGATTAATTTGGCTGTAACTCTTAAAATAAAAGTTTTTCGCAATTAACTTTCATAACAATTTTTTTGTAGAATCAAAATGCAAAGATTTTTCTCTCATTCTGTTTTAACCTAAATATGCCCGATCGCGGTGTTTTAAGCGGTTAAAGTCGAAATTTGGGTCAGAACTTTTTTTTAAAAAATTCTCGTAAATTTTTAAATTGGGGAAAATTTGAGCTCTTTGCATAATTTAATAGGGTATTGAATGCAGTTTTCCAAAAAATTTTTTTTTGCAAAAATATATCGACCCTTCCATGAAAAATTGCCAAAATCATACCATGAAGCACAATTTTTTGACCTCCAACTACGTTATGAGGGTGTACTCACTTTGTCATTGCATGTTTTACGCATCGAAAGATGAGTCTAGGATTTCACATAGTATATATGGGGTATCGGACCATATATATGCCAAATCGGACGCTTGGAAAATTTTTAATTTTATGTTTTTTCTATTTTTTAGTACCCTTTAAAAACCCATTCCAAGTAAATTTTGACATCTTTTTTGACAATCCGTTCAAAAAATATCGAATTAAAAAAAAAAACACGATTTTTTCTGTCTTCACTTCTTTAAAAATGGTCCAAATTCGAAATAATTTGTTGAAATTTTAGTATTTTCTTTAAAGTGTTTTAATAAAGATTGGAAAACAAAAAAAAAAAAAATCAAAAACCGCTGAATATATTAATTACCAAAATCCCACGATCTACTTAAGCTTAAAATTTTAAGAAAATATTAAGTTTACCACGAAAAATTAAAAAAAAAAAATAAAAAAAATCAAATAAAAAATTTTAAGAAAAGATTGAAAACAACAAAACAAAGAGAGCAATCATTTAAAAATTGCATATTAGAACACTTTAAGAAATATTTAATAAAAAAACAAAAATAAAAAAAAAAAAAAAAAACAAAAATGTTGACCATTTTTGAATTTGTTATGATAAAAATACGTAAAACGACAGTTTTTTTTTGAAAATTCCATATCTTTGAAACGGGTAATTTAAAAAAATTTGAAAACAAACTTGGATGGGGGTTTTAATGGGTTTTAAAAAAATTCAAAAATAATTAAAAAAAGTAAAAAAAAAAAATTTCAAAGTGTCCAATTTGGCACTGAATACCCCATATATATTTAGGGAAATACTAGACAGATGTTTTGGTGCGAAACTCACGGAATTACAAAGTGAGTATTCGCCTATATTGAGGATGAATTGTAAAAAAATGAGATTCAGAGTAGAACTTTGGGATTTGTTCATGGAACAGTCGATATATTTTTGCAAAAAAAAAATTTTGGAAAACTACATTCAATACCCTAGTGAATTGTGCAAGGAGCTCAAGTTTTCCCCAATTTAAAAATTTACGAGAATTTTTTTAAAAAAAGTTCAGACCCAAATTTCGACTTTAACCGCTTAAAACACCGCGATCGGACATATTTAGGTCAAAACAGTATGAGAGAAAAATCTTTGCATTTTGATTCTACAAAAACTTGTTATGAAAGTTAATTGCGAAAAACTTTTATTTTAAGAGTTACAGCCAAATTAATCTATATAGGTTTGTTAGCCCATTTTTGAGGTCAAAAGTTCAAACTGCTTGGCCTGTTTGCAACCTAGAAGTCCAATTTCTGGATAGATATTATTTTTTAATCCCAACTCAACCGAAAATGAGCGGGGAGCGATAAAAAATACAATTTTGCACATCCCATATATTTTGTGGGTGCTCTAATGCCCACAAAAGAAAAAGATAAATCTTGAAGTCCTCTAGGTCCAAGTTTGCATTTTATTAAAATGATTTAATGTTTTGGGCAAAAGTAAATACAAAATTCGCAGGCATTTTTTTCTTTGCGTGTATGTAAATATTACCTTCACTGCAGTGATTTTTAGTTGTCAATGTTAATGTGATGAAAATTTAGGCGAAATTTGTTTACATCCTGATTATCTAATATTGTATACTGTGGTGGTCATTAGCCATTAGCTGATTGACATATCCAAGGTAAGTGCTGTGCACTGACCATTCAAATATAAAATTATTTTCTACCTACAAATTTCAAAAATGCTTTATAAACTGTGCTCATTCAACATAATGAGCATTATACTGTAAGTATTTGAATGTTTCTGTACAATAGAGTGGGCTGAAAAACTCAAAGACAATAAGGAGAAAGATCATTTTTTGATTTTTTGAAAAATAATAAAATATTTTTAAAAATCCGTAAAAAGAATTTTGATATAACAACTTTAAAGCCCAGGGACGTTTTAATTTTCAAAAAATCGTTTCATCATCCAACTCTAATGCATAACAGACCTTAGTTAAAATATAATGAAACAACATGAGATTCATTGTATTCTTCATTCTGACTTTATTTGGCCGAACAATTCCCCCAGTGGACTGTTGTTTAATTTTTTGACAAGTCAACTTTTTTTTACATTCTTAACAAATTGCTGTTGTAAGCATAAACTTACCTACCATTTTACATTTGTGGTAACCATTAAAATGTTTTTCTTTGTCACATAATGACAGATTGTGCAACTGTAAGTTTTCTTTTATCCTTTAGAGAATCCATAAGTAAGTTTTTGTTATTTTCTTACTGACATACTATGCATGGAGAGCAAAGGAATAAGTATCATTGGGAGAATGAATGACATTTCAAATTAATTAATTAATTAATTACCTTAATATGATCATTTTTGCTAAAGGCAGGTAAAAAGGAATAACATTCAATATGTAAGAAAACAAAAAGTTATAAAGGATTCAATAACAAACACATCGGTAATGGAAAAACAGCAAACAAAATATTAAAAATTATTTGGTTGAAAAATTTCTATAAGAAAAACTAAAGTCATCAATAAGGAGAAAATTAAAAAATTTTCTAAAGAAAATTTAATATTACTGCTACCTCCATAACTTTTATAAAAATATTAAAAGTTTTCAATGAATATTTATTGATAACTAGGGCAAGTACTTTCATGCATCTAAAAATCGAAAATATGTGCCTATAATATGCATCTAAAAACCCAAAATATGCACTAAAAACTTCAAAAATATGCATCTAAAAATTATTGTTTTTACTAAAAAAAAAATTTCAACATAAATTAGGCTTTGTCCAATACTTTAAGGCCCTCGACAATTCTTAAAAATGTTTTTTAGAGTAGAAAAAATTTTTTATTAGTAAAATATATTTAACTTGAGAAGTTTTTTCTTTGAGTCACTAAATATTTCCGAATTTAAAAATTTTATACAATCTATTTATAGAACAAACTATTTTTAAAAACTTTTTTTGTTCGTTAAAAAAAAAAAAAATGATTTTTAAATATTTTTTTTCTATTTTTGGAATTTTCTGATTTTCAAGTCAAAAAATTAACTTAAAGGCAAAAGACCTTACCCCAACTATAAGCAAAATAAAAACGCAATTTTCCTGTAATAAAATCTTAAATTCGAAAATCTTTTTTCTTTACGAGTAGTTAAATATCTCAGAACAGGAACATTTTAAATAGGAAACATTTTTCAGAATCTAAAAATTATACTTCCAGAATCAATTTTCTATAAAAAACGCATCAGAATACGATTTCTATAAATAAGTATATTTTTCTAAAAGAAATTTAAATTTTCCTAGGGAAGTTTTGAAAAAATATTGATGAAATTTAAAAAAAAAGGCAAATTTATATGAAAATATGCAAAAATATGCATCTATACCAAAATATGCAAAAATATGCAACTACAAATCAATGCCATTTTATTGCAAATTCATTGATTCGGATAGATATTTAATTTATGTTATATTTACAGTGCTGAGTAAAAATATGCATTTTCATGAAAGTACTTGCCCTATTGATAACCATACACATTTTCTATACAATATTTTGGGTTATCGATAACTGTACAAATTTTGTATAGAACATTTTTTTGTTATCGATGTACTGTAAAAAGTTTCAATAGAAAAATTAAAGTTATCAGCAGGGAAACCAAAAATATGCTCTAAAAAACACGTTTTATGCGCTTAAAAAATGCTCTTAAAAACGGAAAATATGCTCCAAATATGCTTTTTTGCTGTGTTTTTTTACAATTTGTTAGAAAATAGACCCAAAAAATACCGTTATGTGGGGTAGTCAGAGGGTTAATATGTTCTACAAAAATATTTGCATTAATACACCCTACACTCATATCTAAAGAAAACACAGTTTCACATACCGACATGAAGCATAAACTGGCCGAAGTGAAATCAATCGTCAAAACAATGTAATTTCCCACAAAAATTAAAAAATTTTAAAAATAAGTGTTGTTATAAAAAAAATTGGAAAAAATGCTCTAAAAATTTTAAAAAATGCTCTTAGAATTGAAAATATGCTCTAAAAATATGCTCTTATGCTAAAATATGCTCTTATGCTAAAATATGCTAAAATATGCTCTTAAGGCTAAAATATGCAAAATTATGCTCTAACAAATCGATGCCAGATTTCTTAAAATCTTCTGAAACGGATAAATACCTTATCCATTTATCAATACAATGCGCAGGAAAAAACATGATACTGCATATATTTGGTTTCCCTGGTTATCAATAACAATAACAATAAAAATCTTCAATTCTGTTTTAATTTTTAAATTAATAAAAAATTATTTTTTATTCGAAATAAAAATTCTATCGAGAAATATTAGTTTAGCTTCTATAGAAAATTTTTTGTTCTAGATAAACGAAGAACTATATAAATTTTCTACAGAAAATTTTAATTTATCGATAACTACAACAATTTTTTTATTTTAGTATTTTAAGTTATCGATAAATCGATAACTATAAAAATTTTCCATAGAAAATTTTAAGTAATAGATATATCGATAACTATACCACATTTCTACATGAATTTTTGAGCTATCGCTATATCGATAAATGTACTGACATTTTAAGTTGTCAATATATCGGCATCTATATATATGAGGCATTCATGTCAAATCAGACACTTTGATAAATTTTATTTTTTAGATTTTTCCAATTTGTTGACAGTTTTTAGTACCTTTCGAAAACTCCTTCCTGGTAAATTTTCAGATTCTTTTGATGACCCGTTCAAAAGATATCGAATTTTTAAAAATTGGTAGTTTGTTCCTTTACTCAAACTTTTTTTTCCTCATAACTTCTTCAACAATGGTCCAAATGTAATTTTTTTTTTCAAAATTTTTGTTATTTTACGTACTTTTAAAAAAAAAGTCACAAAAAAATTCTTAAAAGTGCTCTTGTATGCGATTTTTAAGTTTTAAAATTTAAATTTCATTTTTGAAAATGTAAGTACTCTTTGATTTTTTTGAAATTTTTTTGTGTCAAACTCTTATCCAATCTAAAAATCATTTCTACTGCTCCAATGGTGCGTCATAGAGGGGTCATTTTCAAAACCGACTCCATTAATTTTTACGTCTAAACATTTCTTCGAAATAAACTAATACCCTATCTGCAATTTCTAAGGGGGCTCCCACACAAAATGAAATTTTTTTAAATTTTCTCCAACCGCTCTAACTGCCCTAAGAGTGACCTTAGAGCAATAAAATGTCTGAAATCATTCCCTCCTTTTCTCAAAATTGAGTTAATTTTCCCCGATTTTAGTTCACTTTTTTTTTGAGCGTAACTGCCCTAAGAGTGCCCTTAGAGCAATATAATGTCTGACCGACCCACAGTATTTTTTTAGTCCAAACATTTTCTCTGAACACACCTACTCCCTATTTTTAACTATTAAGGCGGTCCCCATACAATTTTTTTTATTTTTTGTAAATTTGATTTATTTTATCAGCTTCTACCGGCGCAATGGTGCTTCCGTGAGGGGTCATAAGTGAGACCGACCCCCATTTATTTTTACCCTCCAACATTTTTTTAAAACATACTTACGCCCTATCTCCACTCCCTAAGTGGGCTCCCATACAAATTACAGTTGCAGCAAATTTTATAAAAATGTAATTTTGAATGGAAGCCCACTTAGGGAGTGGAGATAGGGCGTAGGTATGTTTTAAAAAAAATTTTGGTGGGTACAAATAAATGAGGATCGGTTCTCTAATGACCCTCAAATAAAACAAATTTATCAAAAAAATAAAAAATTTGTATGGGGACCGCCATAATAGTTAAAGATAGGGAGAGGTGTATTCAGAGAAAATGTTTGGACTAAAAAAAAATTTTGTGGGTCGGTCATACATTTTACTGCTCTAAGGGCACTCTTAGGGCAGTTACACTCAAAAAAAAAGTGAACTAAAATCTGGGAAAATTAACTCAATTTTGAGAAAAAGAGGGAATGATTTGGCTCCAAAGATTTTTTTTCTTGGTTTTAGTTCATAATTTTCCCAAAAATAAGGAAAACAAAGTTATTTAATTTTAAGCCAATTTTAACTAGAAAATGGGAAAAATTATACTTCACATTTAAGAAATAGATTGGGTCTAGACCCTGGACCCATGGGTTTGGACCCCATTTAACTCGAGACCTTGTTGGGTCCTTTAAGGGTCCCCATAGATTTTGAACCAAAACTTGTGTCCGTTTCGCTCCAACATGTTTAGTTTTTGAGATACGGTAATAAGGGGCCTGATGGGATCTTGAGAATCTTAAAAACCGGATAACTCAAAAAATATTAATCGGAGGGCTTTCGGGTATTTTGCGGAAGTGTTCTACGAGTCAAGAGCTACAAAAATGCCGTTGGACGTTTTCTCGTGTTGGCAGTATTTATCGAGATATGTGTATATATAAAATCTCGGGAATCTCAAATTTTAGATCTAAAATTAGGGTCTTGAGACCCCGACAGATATGCAGAGCTAGGCTATTCCATACTTTTTTTTTATAGTCTTTCTTTTGAAAATTTCATCCGTTTCGCTCTATCTCGCTTAGTTTTCGAGATATCGCCATTTTGAATTTTTAACTAAATTCTAAGAACTTATTTACTAAATTCTCAGAAGTCATTAACTAAATTCTAAGAATTACACTTCCTCAATTCAAAGAAGAGAAATACGACGATGTTTTTTTTAGTAAATTTTAACTAATTTTGAACTAAATTGTTTTTTAAGAAATATGTCTTAAAAATAAAGATACGATTCTTAGATTTGTGGAAAATTTCTTTGGCAGTTAGAATTTTTTTTCTAATATTTAAAACATCCATTTAAAGAAAACTATGAACTAATTATAAGTAAATGAACTAAAATTTTTTCCTCATAGTTAAGAAAATTTCTCATTTTTAAGTTAAATTTAACTAAATTTTAGGAAAATTCATGATAAATTTTCAAAGACATTTTTTTCTAAAATTTAGTTATGTCTTTTTTTCAATGTAGAGCGGTTAGAGCAAATTTTAAAAATATCATTTTGTGTGGCAGCCCCCTTAGAAATTAGAGATAGAGTATTAGTTTGTTCCGAAGAAATGTTTATACGTAAAAATTAATGGGGGTCGGTCTTGGAAATGACCCCTCTATGACGCACCATTGGAGCAGTAGAAATGATTTTAAGATTGGAAAATTACAATAACTTTTTTTAAAAAATTTAAAAAAATAGTAATAATCGTTATTCCACGATACTACTGGGCAAACAATTTGGGAAATCGATAGAAGTTTTACACAAAAAAATTTCAAAAAAATCAAAGAGTACATACATTTTCAAAAATGAGATTTAAATTTTTAAAACTTAAAAATCGCATACTAGAGCGCTTTTAAGAATTTTTTGGGATTTTTTTTTTAAAAGTACATAAAAAACAAAAATTTTGAAAAAAAAATCTGAAATTTGGACCATTATTGAAGAAGTTATGAGTAAAAGAAGTTTGAGTAATGGAACAACCTACCATTTTTTAAAAATTCGATATCTTTTGAACGGGTCGTCAAAAAAACCTGAAAATTTTTTTCAAAGGGTCCTATTTGACATGGAATGCCCCATATATACTATATAGGGTCCCCGACCGATATATTTATGCGTTACAAACCGAATGGCAAAGTAAGTATGCCCCCATACTGTGGTTGGAGGGTATGAAAAAGTGCAATTTTTCAAATTTAAAAAAAATAGAACGAATTGTGATCACATTTCGAATTATGGCTTAAAATTTGTGTAATTTAGAGTAGAATTTTTAGACTTAAAAAAAAATCGAAGGTTTCGGACTATTTCAAAAAGTTGAATTAAGTTTTTAAACGTTAACAATTAAGTGATAATTACTTTGAATAATTTTTTCATATATTTTTTTTAAACTACATTTAAATACCAACAAAACGTTGGCCAACACTATTCAGATATCTATATTTTTTACTAGTCAAAATTATTTGAAAATTTAAATTTTTTCATTTTTTTGAAAAAATTGCCATTTTGATTACTCAACAACATCTTGGAATGAAAGGCTGAAATTTGGTGTCCAAGTTGCATTTAATAAGAACTAAAACATATCCAAAAATAAAATAAATTGAAAAGGGTCGGGTCTAAAAGTGAGTGATTTGGCCTGGAATGCCGCATATACTTGTGTAGTTGTGTTTGCGTGTAAAACCATGCGAGACACAACCACATACTCTCACACACACGGAAAACAAACAAAAAATTGTAAAGCCAAAAATTTAATTAAACAATTAATTATATTAATTAAATACTTAATTAATATTAAATGCAAAAACAATTAAAATGCTTATTAAAAAAGTAAAAAAATAATTAAAAAATTAATTATATTAATTAAAAACTTTATTGATATTAAATAAAAAAACAATTAAAATTTTATTTAAAATATACGATATTATTTTCTGTGTATTGATAACTATAAAAAAATTTAATAGAACATTTTATGCTATCAATATGTTGATTTCTATTAAAATTTTCTATAGAAATTTTTATGTTATTAAGAAACCTTTCCAAATTTTCTATGAAAAGCTGTGCACGCTGAGCCTCAGCAATGTTTAGGTTGAACTTTAGTGTCGATGGAAAGTGTAAACGCAGTTCGATTTCTACTTGATTAAATGTCACAAAACTGTTAACAGGGAAATCGTAGCTGCTCGCATTCGCGAGATATCGCGAAATGGGTGTTTTTGGATTTTTTAAAGTTTGACAACAAAATTTTTTAAATATCTTCAAAACATGAGTATTCAGTGTTAGTGGTTTTTATTTACAGGTCACAAAACAGTTAACATCGAAACCATATCTTCTCAATTTCGCGAGAAATCGCAAAATTAAAAAAAAAATAAAAAATTTGAAAATACTTTGAGTAAATTGGCAGTCAAGATATGGATTTGAGCAGTTTTATCACATTTAACCACGTAAAATTTAAACTGCATAAAATATATTTGTCGTTTATAATTTTTTTTTCTTTTATTTCAGACACTTAAGAAAAAATATATTAAATAATATAAAAGCTTGAACAGTAATTTTGCAATTTCTGGGGAAATTGATCATATATTTATTGAAAATATATTTATCATATATTTTTATGCTTGCAGTTTTGTCACCTTTAATAACCTCGAATTCAAACCGCATACCACATTTTTGTCGTTAATTGAAGTAAATGTTTTTACAGACCAAAAATAACACAAATTAATAAATATATAGTAGTTTAGCGAGTTTTTTAGCGATATCTCGAAGAACTGAGCAGCTGAAATTTAAATGTTAACAGCCTTATCATCTCTAATCAATAGCAAATTAAACTGCATTTCGTGTTTTTCAACAATGTTAAAGAAACTTCATTTATTAATCATAACAAGAAATACTCCCAAACAGCTGTTTTTCGCTATTTCTCGCGAAAGTGGCAGCTATAATTTTTTTGTGGGCAGTTTTAATTTCTTCCAACATACTCAAATCAAACTGCATATCACTTTTTTTTATTATTTCTAAAAAACTGGTTTCAAAATATTAATAAATAATTAAAAAAAAAAAATATATAATTACGCGATATCTCGCGAATTTTTACACCTACAATTTTGATGTCAACAGCTGTGTGACCTTTGATCAAGCACAAGTAAAACTGCATATCATTTTTTTACGAAATTTTAAAGAAACCTATCTAAAGATAAAAAAGAAAACAAAAACAGCAAAAAATTAATTTTGCAATTTATCGCGAACTAAAGCAGATAGGATTTTGATGTTTACTGTTTTGTGACCTTTTATTAAGTGCAATTAAAACTGTGTACTCAGTTTTTGAAAATATTAAAAAACTTCAATGTCAAAATTTTAAAAAATACAAAAACACTAATTTCGCGTTATCTCGCGAATGCGAGCAGCTAAGATTTCGCTGTTAACAGTTTTGTTACATGTAATCTTGTAAAAATCGAACTGCGTTTACACTTTTCGTCGACACTAAAGTTCAACCTAAACATCGCTGAGGCTCACCATGTGTGTGTTATGGATAATTTTACAAATTTCTTATAGAATATTTTCTGTTAACACTATTCGATACACTGAAAAAAAAGACATAACTAAATTTAAGGAAAAAATGTCTTAGAAAATTTATCATAAATTTTCCTAAAATTTAGTTAAATTTAACTTAAAAATGAGAAATTTTCTTAACTATGAGGAAAAAATTTTAGTTCATTTACTTATAATTAGTTCAAAGTTTTCTTTAAATGGATTTTTTAAATATTAGGAAAAAAATTCTTACAGTCAAAGAAATTTTCCACAAATCTAAGAATCGTATCTTTATTTTTAAGATATATTTCTTAAAAAACAATTTAGTTCAAGTTTAGTTAAAATTTACTAAAAAAAACATCATCGTATTTCTCTTCTTTGAATTGAGAAAGTGTACTTCTTAGAATCTAGTTAATGACTTCTGAGAATTTAGTAAATAACTTCTTAGAATTTAGTTAAAAATTCAAAATGGCGATATCTCGAAAACTAAGCGAGATAGAGCAAAACGGATGAAATTTTCAAAAGAAAGACTACAAAGAAGAAGAAGAAAGACTACAAAGAAAAATATGGAATAGCCTAGCTCTGCATATCTGTCGGGGTCTCAAGACCCTATTTTTAGATCTAAATTTTGAAATTCCCGAGATTTTATATATACACATATCGCGGTAAATACTGCCAATACGAGAAAAAGTCCAACGGCATTTTTTTAGCTCTTGACTCGTAGAACACTTCCGCAAAATACCCGAAAGCCCTCCGATTAATAGTTTTTGAGTTATCCGGTTTTTAAGATTCTCAAGACCCTATCAGGCCCCTTTTTACCGTATCTCAAAAACTAAGCAAGTTAGAGCGAAACGGACACAAATTTTGGGTCAAAATCTATGGGGACCCTTAAAGGACCCAACGGGGTCTCGAGTTAAATGGGGTCCGAACCCATGGGTCCAGGGTCAAGACCCAATCTATTTCTAAAATATGAAGTATAATTTTTCCCATTTTCTAGTTAAAATTGGCTTAAAATTAAATAACTTTGTTTTCCTCATTTTTGGGAAAATTATGAACTAAAACCAAGAAAAAAAATCTTTGGAGCCAAATCATTCCCTCTTTTTCTCAAAATTGAGTTAATTTTCCCAGATTTTAGTTCACTTTTTTTTTGAGTGTAACTATACAATTTTTTTATAGAAAATTTTATAGTTATCGATAACTATTTTCTTTATGGAATTTTAAATGCTATCGATATATCGGTAACTATACAATTTTCTATATTATATAATGCTTTTGTATTATATTTTAGAAAGAAATTTTCAAAATCTCATTTGCTCTCCTGCAGCATTTACTCTTTTGCTTAAACGTGTCAATTATATCATAGTTTAAAGGTCACTATGTGGCATTTTATAAATGATAAACTTTTCAATTTTAAAAAACATTTATTTTGCAACCAAAAATTATCCTTTGTACAAGATGTAGTAGTTTTTATTTCTAAAGCCCGTATGATGGTTTCTGTTTTACATCTTTTTATTGAGTTTTTGTAAAGGTTTTCTGCAAAAATTGTAAAACTTTGTTTAAAATATTTTAAAATTTTAAAAAAAATTTAAAATTCTACAATAGACGTGCTGAGGTAAGAAAACATCACACGAGCTTAAGGTCACCCAGCCATTCCATACATGCTGATATAATTTGTCCCAATTATAAGTTTTTTTTTTTTGACATTTCACATGCCAGGCAAACAATTGGTTAAAAGTCACAAATTGTGGCAAATGGGAAAATCATGTTTTTTCTCTGTAGTTACTAACCAAAAAGGGTCATACACAAATTGTTGCAACAATCAATTTTCAGGTCAAAGTATTTCTATGTTGAAACCAGAAAACCAGAAAAAAAATAATGACAAAAAATTGCAGAAAGTAATGTAGAAATACAGCAAGGAAACAGGGTTGTGGTAAGAAGCAATTTAGAGGGAAATCTAATTTTTTTTGCATAAAAAACTTTATAGGAATGGTCTTTTTAGATTTTATTTTGATAGCAAAGCCAAATTGGTCTTACAAAGATGTGCATAATTTTTGGACAATAAAATTTTCACTACGCCAATGACTGATTGTTGTCTCTAGAAATACTTTTTTTTTATATATTTACAATTGTTTCTACACTTTACATACTATTGCAAATGACATGTCAAAAATGAATCTTTAAACATGTTATTTTTTTTTTCTTCTATCAAATTTTCAAATAATATGACATTTTCAAAAATGTGTCAAAAAAATTTTATTTACACAAAAAAAATTAAAAAAAAAAAATTAATTAAAAAATTCATTGATTTAATTAAAATATTAATTTATTCCGGACCAATCACTAAAATCCGCATATAAATTGAAATTAATTAAAAATAAATGAATATTTATTTAATTATGGGGGTATAAATGAGGGGGGAAGAGATGGCCATTTTTCAGTTTTTTGCGTTTATCTCCTATTTTATACAAAGAACCCTAGTCATATGGCAAAGAAAATTAAAGGTCTTTGGAAAACCTATCTAACTGTGCAAAGAACGTGTTCAAACATGCGCAACTTTTCCTTTTATTGATTAAAATAACATTTTGCACAACTTTTCCTTTTATTGATTATTAGGACATTTTTTTAATAAGTCGAAAAATATTATCTTTTTTGACACGTTATACGCATCATGAGATAGGTCTTTTAAATACCTTTAATCTGATACCAAATATGCCTATGATTATTTTGATTGAATAGGGATTAATCGTATAAAACTGAAAACGGTCAAATTCCCCCCATACAAATCGACACCCCCTAAAAATCAGTTTGGGCCGCTAAAAAAAAGTATGTGTCTAATAAATTTTCGTTCTAAACAACATATCCAAATTTCATGAAGATCGGAGGGTGACACTAGGGAGACTTCCCTTATAAGATAATTTTATAAAGTTGATTATAAACCTTTTATATACATACACATAAAACTATAAACAAAATGAGAATTCAAAAAATGTATTCTTGCCCAAAGCATTAAACCATGATAATGTTTTGTGAAAGATTTGGGTGTACTTGCCAAAGCAAAGTTTTTTAAAAAAATAATGTTATATTACTTTGCTATTCCATGCAAATCGAATGGAAATATCAGTCGAGGACCCCATTAAAAACAAAAAGAGCTGTACATTTCGTAAGTGAGCGCAAAAATAAGTGCAAAAAAATTGTTTTTATATTTTGGAGAGTATAAAAGATTCGGCACCAAAGAATATAACACTCTCACTTGTTTTATGTACATTTGATAAACAAATGGAAAATTTTTACGTGAAAAGCTTAGACTTGTTGAAAAAGTATTTTTGGTAAAAAAAATATGATTTTTTTCACGAAAAACAAAATTATGTTAAAAAAAAAAATTAATTTAATTTAACCCAAAATTTTTGGTAAAAAAAAAATGTTGCTGAAAAAAAGTTTTTAATGATGTAAAAAAAATTGAAGAAAAAAAAATTTTTTTGGTGAGAAAAAAATTGATAATAAAAAATTTGATGAAAAAAAATTGATGAAAAAAATTCTGATAAAAAAAATTTGATGAAAAAAAAATTTGATAAAAAAAAAAGATAAAAAAAAATAAACACTAAACTTGATTTGATGTGATTCGAAAATTTTCATGTGAATTAAAAAGTTGTGAAAGACAGAACAGAGGCCTATGATAAAAAAAAATTTTGAAAACAAATTTTTTAGTGAATTTTTTTTTTTTAAAAAGATTTTGGTGAAATTTTTTTTTTTTTATGAAAAACTAAATTATGATAAAAAAAGTTTGATGAAAACAATTTTTTTGGTACAAAATAAAAAATGTTGGATGAAAAAAAATTTTTGAAAAAAAAAAAAATTTTTTTTTGATGTAAAAAAAATGTTGGAAAAAAAAATTATAAAAAAACATTGATAAAAAAAATTAATGAAAAAAATTGATAAAAAAAAATTGATAAAAATTTTTGATGCAAAAAAATTTTTGGTGAAAAATAAAAATTTTGATGAAAAAAAAAATTTTTTTTTGAAGTAAAAAAAAAAAATTGATGAAAAAAAATTATGAAAAAAAAATTTGACAAAAAAAATTATGAAAAAAAAAAAATATTAAATATATATTACTCATTCGCAACGTTACAACAAAGAAATACAAGCAAATTACAAAAATGTTATGAAATTTAAAGTTCATATGCGATTTTCTCGAAAAAAACGAAGAACGTGTTTCTGAATTTTTTTGTGTGGAAGGACAAACATCTAAATTTTAAAAAAAAATTTAGAAAAGAAAAAAAGTGGCATGATTTTTAATAAATTGACATTTTAAAAAATGGAAAATTTCAGAACGAGTTCTGAAAATTAAAAAAAAAAAAATTAATCGATAGCCCATACAAAACTATATAAGAATGTAATGTGATAAATATTTAATCAAGGAAACTCGCCACAAATTTGACCATTTTTCCAATATTTGACCACGCCTTCTAAGCCCAGTTTTTGAAAATTAGAAAAACCAAAAACGCAATTTTCTTAGTTTCATATAGGGCTATCCAAACAACATATTCAGAAATTTACGGGACACATGCTTTCTGTAGCGGGACATTTGGTGTGGAATGCCTCATATATTGAATAATATGGCAATAAATTGGCGTATGAGTGTTATTTTTTATGTTCAAATAATACTCATACGTAATCTTCCTGAATTTATTCACGTGAGTTTTTTTTAGAATTTTGTTAAATTTAAAAAAAAAAATTTTAATTTTTAAAAAAAATTTTGGCTTTTCATAATTTCTTCGTTTTTTTAGAAATTTAATTTTTTTATTTTTCAAAATAATTTTTATATTCTTCCTTTTGAGCAAATACGAAAAAAAGATTCTCCAAAAATTAAAACTTTTGCTCCTTTAACCAGAAAATTTTAACAAGAAAACCCGATTAGTCTTAGATTTCGAAGTGAAAATCATGAAATACCTTCCTTGTAAGTTGACCTGTTTGGGTACCTTGTAAGTCTGATGCAAAGTGTTTTATATAAGATATTTTACTATTCTAATATATATTTTGAAATTATTTTCTGTAATTGAAGAAGATAAACTTTTGTTTTTGTTTAGTGCAAATATTTAATTTCAATTACCCCTACCTTTCAGCATACAAACATATTTAAAAGATGAAAAAAAATATTTCAAAAAGTATTTGTATATACGAGTAATTTTCAGCACTCAAAAACAGAACTAATAAAGATTTTCTTAAAAAAAAAAAGAAAAACATAATGAAAGCAAAACAAGTAAAAAAGTTAAATTCCACTTGGCCGAATTAATGAATACACTCCACAATAGTTATAATATTTTTAATAAAAGTGAGTAAAAAAAAATATATTAAAAAAAAAAAAAAATTTTTAAATTTTTTTTAACAAAAATTGTTTAAGAATATACTTTTTGTAAATAAAAATATTTTTTGAGTGTCAAAAATTTTTTGAAATTTGAGCTTGCATTTTCCATGCATCTGCCAACACACATAAGCCTTTCAAAAGTTGGCGTGTTTTGAACAGACAGGCAGATGAACGTCGCCAAATTTTCCCACTTTGTTTACAGTTTTTAGTTCCCTTCGAAAACTCCATAGTGGTAAATTTTCAGATGTTTTTGATGACCCGTTCAAAAGATATCGAATTTTGAAAAATTGGTAGTTTGTTCCTTTACTCAAACTTCTTCTTCTTCTTTACTCATAACTTCTTCAATAAATAGTCCAAATTTCAAATGTTTGTACTCTTCGATTTTTTTTTTTAATTTTTTTGTGTAAAACTGCTATCGATTCTACAAATTTTTTGCCCAGGAGGATTGTGGGATAACGATTAAATCTATTTTTTAAAATTTTTTGAACAAATTTTATTGTAATTTTTAATCTTAAAATCATTTCTACTGCTCCAATCGTGCGTCATAGAGGGGTCATTTATAAGACTGACCCCCACTAATTTTTGCGTCTGAACATTTCTTTGGAACAAATTAATACCCTATCTCCAATTTTTATGGGGGCTCCCACACAAAACGACATTTTTTACAATTTGCTCCAACCGCTCAAACTGCCCTAATAGTGCCCTTAGAGCAACAAAATATATGACCGACCCACTATATTTTTTTATTCCAAACATTTTTTCTGAACATACCTATCCTCTATCTCTAATTTGTAAGGCGGTCCCCATACAATTTTTTTATTTTTTGTAAATTTGTTTTATTTAATCAGCATCTACCGGTCCAATGGTTCGTCCGAGAGGGGTCATTAGTGAGACCGACCCCCATTTATTTTTAACCTGCACCATTTTTTTTACCATACCTACGCCCTATCTCCAATCCCTAATTAGGCTTCCATACAAATAACAGTTGGATCAAATTTTATAAAAATGTAATATTGAATGGAAGCCTAATTAGGGAGTGGAGATAGGGCGTAGGTATGTTTTAAAAAATTTTTGTAGGGTAAAAATAAATGGGGGTCGGTCTCACTAATGACCCCTCTCGGACGCACCATAGGAACGATAGAAGCTGATTAAATAAAACAAATTTACAAAAATAAAAACAATTGTATGGGGACCGGCATCACAGTTAAAGATAGAGGGTAGGTGTGTTCAGAGAAAATGTTTGTACTAAAAAAATATTGTGGGTCGGTCATAAATTGTGTTGCTCCAAGGGCACTATTAGGGCAGTTAGAGCGGTTGGAGCAAATTTTAAAAAATGTCGTTTTGTGTGCAAACTTCCTTAGAAATTGGTGATAGGGTATTAGTTTGTTCCAAAGAAATGTTAAGATGTAAAAATTAATGGGGGTCGGTCTTATAAATGACCCCTCTATGACGCGCCATTGGAGCAGGAGTGATAATTTTAAGATTGGAAAATTACAATAATTTTTTTTCAAAAAATTTACAAAAATAGTAATAATTGTTTTCTCACGATCATCCCAGGCAAAAAAAAATTGTAGAATCGATAGAAGTTTTACACCAAACAATTAAAAAAAAATCAAAATTTACATTTTCCAAAATGAGATATAGGCCTCTGTTCTGTCTTTCACAACTTTTCAATTTACATGAAAATTTTCGAATCACATGAAATCAAGTTTAGTGTTTTGTTGATCACGTTTTCATTCGAAGTTGAAATCGAATAATTAAAATTCAAAAAATTATAAGGAAAAAAGTGCATTCGTTTTACTTTCACCAAATTTTATTTATGTGAAACAAAACTAAAAAGAAATTCGGATGTGAAATCTGGAACACCAAAAATATTCGGAAATTTTCATTTTCACATTTTTTATGTGAATTACTTTTTTTGGAACAGCGGCCATAAATTTTAAAACTTAAAAATCGCATAAGAATTTTTTTGGAAATTTTTTTTTAAAAGTACGTAAAAAAACAAAAATTTAAAGAAAAAATTGAAATTTGGACCATTATTGAAGAAGTTATGAGTTAAAGAAGTTTGAGTAAAGGAACAAACTACAAATTTTTAAAAATTCGATATCTTTTGAACGGGTCATCAAAAAAATCAGAAAATTTACCGCGAAGGAGTTTTCGAGGGGAACTAAAAACTGTAAACAAATTGGGAAAATTAAAAAAAAAAAAATTTTCAAAGTGTCCGATTTGACATGGAATGCCCCATATATAAATTTTTTCGCTTTATACCAATATTTCCAGATGTTACAAATGAAATGACAAACATATAATGCGCTCTACCACAAAGTGAAGGGCTTAAAAATAAACGAAAGCATAAGTCAACAAGTAATTAAGGGTTTGTTTTTATACACTTCACATTTTATTATGGATAAAGGGTTTATTTAAGTTTAACATTACGTTTGTAACATTAAAAAAATTATTCAACAACTTAAAAAATTATTTATATTTGTGATTATCTTTAAATTATAAGTCAATCGAGCAATGACTGTCCGGCCATCCGTCCGCTGTTTGTCTCCTTAATCCAAATAAAAAACTAAAACCAGGCAAATTTTGTAAATTTTTCTTAAAAAAGGATTTTTTTAAAAAAGAAATCTTAACATTGTGTAGGGCACTTTTAGATTCGTCTGAATCAACCGTATTTCCTCTTACTTGTTATTCTTCCACAGTGTGATTTAAGTATGGTATTTATCTTTTTGTATTTTTTTTCCGAAATGAATTCTCAGAAAAATAAAAACAAAAAATAGAGATGTAAACAAAAATATGTGCATGTGTTTGTATAAAAGAGTGTATGAATAAAATAATATAAAAATTCTTTAACAGCAAAAAAATGCAGAAAAAAAAACTTCAAAATAAGCTCAGGGAAAATGTAGAAAATGAAAATAATACAAACAACATTAAAATTAAAGATAAGAATGTTTATAGTATAGAAATGTGAAGATTTCAATTTGTAAAGGTGTAGATGAAATTGAAATAATTGAAATGGTACTTTAATTTTTAACAAATCGTACAATCTGGCTTTTGGATTTGGGGCTAATTTTTTTTTACTAAAGATATTTTTTTTACTAGAGAACCCTGCCGGATCAATTTAAAGCATTAATAAGGCCCTTCTTAGGGACAATAACACAAAAGAATTAACCGGAACCGATTTAGTGCAAACTTTACGCTTATATTCGATTACTGAAAAAGTGTTTTTATGGTAAAATATTTTAAAAATATTTTGTTTTATACCCTCCACTCAACACTAAAAAAAACTTTACACAAAAAAAAAATTTAAAACTATCAAAAAAAAAGTTTTGGACGTTGCAAAAATTTTAGTAATAATAGTAAAATCAAAAATTTTGCTAATCAAAAAAAAGGTGCCCGGGCCCCATGGGCATTACCCCCAAAACGGAAATAGGGATTATTACCGAACAGATCGCGGTTAATACTGGCGTACGGACATAGCGCCCAAGGTCTTATCGCCCAAAACCGTAAATGTCATATCGCCCAAGCTGCGACATATAGCCCAAAATGATAGGTCTAAAAATGTTATTTCTCCCAAAACGAAATTGTCAAAAAATCCAAAATATTTTTTTTGGGCGAAATGACGACTAGATTTGTTTTTTTGTAATAGAGGTTTTCTGCGTAGCCGGCCTTTGGCCGGGCTAAGGGATTACATACTCCATGCATTAAACCCACCCTCTCTGCAAACCAAAGCTATTTTGGCTATCAGGCTTTTTTGTTGCATAACCAATTTGATAGTGTAAAGGCCTGCTACCCTAGAAAACTTTACCTTAAGGAGAGGGTGGGCTTAATGCATGGATTTTGTAATCCCTAAGCCCGGCCGAAGGCCGGCTACGCATAGAAGCTTTAAAATATTGTATTAAAGCAATATTGGTGAGTTTTATGATTATTTTTTTGGGTGCTATGACATTTTACAAATTCAACATTTTGACATTTGGGTAAAATGACATTTTTGATAGTTTATAATAATTTAAAGAAAATTGTTAAAATACCCAAAACTAATGGCCATATCGTCCAAAAAATTTTGCAACAACAACTAACACACATTTTTTTTTGGGTGGAATGACTTTTTTTAAATTGGGCGATATGCACTTGGGCGCTATGTCCGTACGCCGTTAATACTACCCATTTGGATTACATCCGTTTTTAATGGAGAATATGACCGAAATAGGATCGGTCGTAATCCCCATAAAAAAATGAACGCGTATAGCTCTGCTACAAAAAAAAAAATATTTAGCGAAGCCGCTAAATTAATTTATGGAGTTTTTAATCCCTGAGCCCGGCCAAAGGCCGGCTACACAGAAACACTTTTTTTGTTTAACTATCCTTAAATTAAAAACCCACACATACCAGGAACCACTAAACTCAGATCCCTGAAATGGGGATTATGGCTATTTGTTACGCGGTCATTATCCCCATGATTTCTGGTAGTTATGTCCATTTGTTATTGGGACTATGTCCAAATTTTTTTTATGACCGAAAAAAATCATTTCGGACTTAATCCCCAAACCGGAAATGGGGATAATGTCTGTGGGGGCTATGTCACGGCAGACTCAAAATATTATGTAAGTAAATTCAAGAGAAAATACGTTTGAAACAAATGAAACTTTATTTAAAAAACGCACTACTTGCATTTCATTTAAAAGAAAAAAACTTTCAGTTAAATGTTAATTAATAACTGTTGAAATCCGTAAAA
The DNA here is from genome assembly GCA_963921195.1 of Pegoplata infirma. Classification (NCBI taxonomy): domain Eukaryota; kingdom Metazoa; phylum Arthropoda; class Insecta; order Diptera; family Anthomyiidae; genus Pegoplata; species Pegoplata infirma. The sequence continues at coordinate 45,942,237 of OY992538.1, forward strand.
ATAACTTAAAAATCCGTAAAAAATTACCGACAAAATTTTAGTAAATACGGTTAAAATAACGGAAATTTACGTTCATTTTTATTTATTTTTTTATAAGTAATTTTAAAAAACTTCGAACCTGAGGAGAATCGAACTCATAATTTCTGGATGATAGCCCTGCACGCTACCCTCTGTCCTACAAGCTACCCAGCAGAAATTTTGCTAAACTGGCAGCAGCTTTTGGAAAACAAACTTGAGTCAAGGAGCGCATCCAAACCTGCTGAATTCATGCATGATTCTGTGTATGAAATGGTGTACTAATTTTTTTTTCTTTCAAAATGTGTTAGAGGTGTTATGATTGAAGCACTCTTTGCTGCGCTGATTAATGCGCTATAATGATGCAGTGAAATCATCTGTCTTTGTACAAAACTCATGGTTTTTTTATTCAAAAAGTGTTAAATATATTTAAAAGGAAAGCATGTTTGAAAATTTATCAAAATATAATTTTATATTTTAAGTTTTATATAAAAAATCTTAACAAAAATTTTTAATTTTTATACCCTACAACTACAGTATGGGGGTATACTCACTTTGTCATTCCGTTTGTAACGCATCGCAATATCGGTCGGGGACCCCATAAAGTTTATATATTATTGATCTATGATCGATTCTAAGACTTTTCTAAAATGTCCGTATGTCCGTCCGTCCGTCCGTCTGTATAAGACACTATGCAGTCCAAAATAAAAGAGATAGACTCGTCAATTTTGGTCCTAGGCAGTTTAAGTTCGTAAATGGGCCAAATCGGACCGGGAGGAAAAAGTTCCCCCCTGAAGAACTTACCTAACCTCTGGAAGACGTCATATTTTCACAGTTTTTTTTTGTTTTTTTAAGCAAATGAAACAATTTGATGTCAGAAAAAGTTCAAGGTCCTCGCCCCCTTTTGTGGGCGAGGATATTAAAAATATTTTTAAATAATGGTAAAATTGTATTACTTAAGCCCCAAAAGCATAATAAATGAATTTTTAAACATTTACCGCATGGGTTTATGTGTCCCCCAATGACCCCCCCAAAAAAACGCCCCTGCAATTTTTTTCTTTTTTTAATTTTTTTATATATTGGAGGGTATTAAAGAATCGGCACAGCCGAATTTAACACTCTCACTTGTTTTCCCTTACTTTGACTACATCCTCAAGAGCGCTCTTTGGATGCGCTTCGGTATGCTATAAGAAGATGCTGTGGCGCCAAAATCTCGATTTATTTTTGCTGGGTAAGCAATTTTTTTTTTGCAACTACTACCCAGCAGAAATTTTGCTGAACTGGCAGCAGCTTTTGGAAAGGAAACTCGAGTCAAGGAGCGCATCCAAACCTGCTGAATTCATGCATGATTCTCTAAGGCGATGCACTGTGGGCCAGCCTCCCTGAATTTTTACCATAAATAGACCGCTTAACCTATATGTCAAAAAAGTATTGCATATTGGTGTTAAAGGATCGCCGATCACGATTCTGGAAAAAAATTTCAAAGTTCAAAATGGCGGATCCAAAATGGCGGACATGATTTTTTAATTCTTTGTTTATTGTGTTGTATATAATCATTATCGATGTATTTGGGGTCGTTAATAACGAATATGAGCTCAGACTTTTAATATTCAAAAAGGCGGATCCAATATGGCGACAAATTTAAATTTAAGATTTTTTATATGTTGTCTCTTTTGGCCAAAAACTTAGATTTTAATGGTTTTTCGGATGTTAAAACTGATTTTGGAATTAAAGATTTGAAATTCAAAATAGCGGATCCAATATGGCGAACATGCTTTTGTAATTCTTACACTAAGAAAATTATGTCATTAACTGTTTGTAGGTTATTTTAAAAAGTAATCAGTAAAGTTATTTTAAAAGAAAAATCATTAATTTTATTATGGACTTCTTATTTTCTACTGTTTCTGTAGTTTAAAAAAAATAATTTACTGTATTAAAAACGAATTTTCTGTTACATTTAATTTCGGCAGTAAAAAATTTCTTCTATAGTTTTACTGTTTTTCAATACAAAATAACTGATTATTCACTAGTTTTTTAATGTTTTGGTTAGTCATTAAATTAACATTTAAAATTTACTGTATTGTGTTTTTATTTTAAAAGAAAAAACACTGGAATGGTTTTTAAATAAAAGTTCATTTGTTTTAAGTGAATATTCACTGGAATTTACCTACACAATTTTTTGAGTGTAGCTAATTGTACTTAAATTAGTCATTTTTGATGTATTTAGGGTCGGTAATTACAAATATGAGCTCCGATTTTTTAAATTCAAAATGGCGGATCCAATATGGCGTCAAAATATGATTTTAGAATCAAATATTCAAAATAGTGGATCCAATATGGCGGACAAGATATTTAAATTATTGATTAATGTTTGAAAATATCACTAGGAAATGATTGCGCAATACGAATATGAACTCAGATTTTTTGAAATCAAAATGGCGGATCCAAAATTTAGGACATAGCTTTTTAATAAAATGTACAATGTTTGCATTTCTAAGTTTTTATAAACCCCTCTTTTTGCTTTTATCAGAAGATTGTAATAAAATATTTCTCTTTTAAACGCGTCAAAAAGTTCATATTTTCAGTGGCTCATTAAAGAGAGAACTTTTTTATTTCCAATTAGCATTTGCCATCCTAAATGTACAAATAATCCTACGAGCTTACAATTTCGTAAAAAATATTAAAAATTCTATTGCCAAAATATGCCCGCTTAAATGTGTTACCAGCTTTAATGTTTTGCACTAGAGATGGACGCTGGTCACGTGAATAACGCGTTATCGAAAGTGATCGTGATTAAAATTTTTTGTTTGTGAGTGATAAGTGAGTGAGGCAATTTTTTTCGTTAGTGATTCGTAGTGAGTGCAATTCTTTTCGTGAGTCTAAATTATTTAATTGTATTGATTCAGTTTTTAAAATTTTTTCGTGTTTTAAATGTTAAGCGTGAGTTACGAGTGAGCGTGAGCCACACGTGAGTGGTGTTTTTTTAACTCATGTAAATAGTGAGTAAGTGTGAGAAAAAAAAACGATTCAGTAAATTATGTTTTTTTTGCGTGAGCGTGAGTCAAAATTCACTCACGTGCCCATCCCTACTTATCACGCCATTGATGTCAAAGTGGGACATTTTTTTATTAGAAATCAATATAAACACAAATATAAAAAAAAAAATGTTGAAGTTCCATTTTAGGGCATTTCTAAACGTCATATTTTGGTTTATTGCCTCTAGATCAAAAGTTTATGAACGGTCGCAGAGGGTCGCAAAAATGTGAAAAGAATACATTGTCAGAGACAGATCGTAATTCGAGGTTTGTCAATATCGTTTGGACTTTTTTGGACTTTGGAGTTGAAAAAAGGCGGATTTCAACAAAAGTATGAATTTCCATAAATTATTTTAAAAAAATAAGCTTATACCATACTTTTTGCCAGTTTATCTCATGTGTTGGACAAACAAGTATGTCTTTAGGAGAACTTCGCCGAAAATTTGAAAAAATATTGTGTCGAAGTACAAAAAAAAATATTTGTTTCATAAATAAAAAATATAAAAAAAATCTCAAAATTTGACTTTAACCTCATGCAAAAAAAAACTTTGAGCTATAATAAAAAAATATTATAGGTGGACAAAATTCAAGATGTCGACATTTCGAAAAAATATTTTTAAATATGTGTTGCCTTACAGACCTTATTGGCAAAAAAATGGAAATCCTGGCCCACAGTGCAATGTCATACTTTAGAGCGTTAGTTGGATACACCGAAAAAGCGCTCTTAAGATGCTCTGAATTCACATCTCTTTAGAGCGCTATAAAGATGCAGTGAATTCATGTATCTTTTTAGAGCTGATTTAAGAAGAATAAAGATGAAGCACATTTGACTATTTCTGAAATACAAATTACAAAATCTGAACTATTTGTGAATACAATTGGAAAATCTGATATACAATTGACTAATTCTGAAAATCAGTTGACTCCCTGCTTGTATTTTCTGAAACTAAAGTTCTTTGTATTTTCTGAAACTAAATTGGAAATGGTGTACTAATTTTTTTCTTTCAAAATGTGTTAGAGGTGTTATGATTGAAGCACTCTTTACAGCGCTGGAGTTGGCATTTATTTTCACCAAAAATATATCTACTTTGAGATTGCAGAATATCAAAAATAGATGTAAAACGAAAACAAATTATTTTTTTGCTCTGAAATTTATATCAGAGAAGGGTATTGCATAGGGGAGCTTTTTGCCATCGGAAACTCATTTTGGTCAAATTAGAGTTGGCATATTTTGAATATAGGTTCACGATATTCAAGACCCTCTATCTTAAAAAAACACAGGGGAGCCAAAAACTGTTTGCCAAAGTAATATTATGATAGATAGAGGGTTTTGTTTCTCAAAAATACTAAGAACATGAATAAAAATTATCGGATAGAGAAAATTAATAATTATGATTTTTTTACGACATCGGTAAATTTTTAACGTGATTTATTAATGATAGCGGCTTATAAAAAATTCCGAAATCGCGGTTTTGGTCCCCAGGTGCTGATTTTTGAGACAAAAAACATTTTTTTACCGAAAAAGTTTGTCAACTTTTGAGTATGTTATGTAAAAAATAGTAAGAAAAATTAAAAACGCGATTTTGGTCCACAGATGCTGATCAGCATCGCGATTTTTAAGATTAAAACTTTTGCTACATAATGTATACAAGACATGCAAATTTTGAGCTATATATTTTAAAAAAGTCAAACAAGAATTTTGAGAAAAAATTAGCATCAGTGGACAAAAATCTTGATTCTGGAATTTTATTGGCAAATTCATGTTTAGCATGCAAAAATTAGTATGAAAATATGTAATGCATGATGAAATTAATAAAAAATACAGAAAAATTAATTGTGTAAAAGATAGAGAAAACCAAAAATTTAAATAAAATAGAAAAACAAGTGAGAGTGTTACATTCGGCTGTGCCGAATCTTTTATACCCTCCAAAATGTAAAAAAAATATAAAAAAAAAAAAATCCAGGGGCGTCTTTTTTTTTTGGGGGGGGAGGGGGGGTTAGTGGGAGACGTTAGGGGGCACCTTCCCCTTGCGATTTTGAACTTCTTCTGAGATAAGAATGTTGCATTTGCTTACCAAAAGTACAAAAAGCTCTGCAAAAAATGCGGTTTTTCTTGGGTTGGTTTAGTTCTCTAAGGGGGAACTTTTTACCCCTTTGTCCGATTTTGCCCATTTCCGAACTTAACCTGCCTAGGAATATAAGACATATTCGTGCCAAACTTCGGAAGTCTAGCTCTTTTATTTTGGACTGTATCGTGTCCTCTACAGACGGACAAACGGACAGACGGACGGACGGACGGACATCGCTAGAATGTCTTAAGGTACATACAGACGACGCAATATTATGTACAATATTCAATTATATTGATGGTGTGTGGGTAAGATTGACCATTGTACAATCGTCAATATTACCCACACACCTTCAATATAATTGAATATTGCACATAATATTGCGTCGTCTGTAGGTACCTTTAGAATCGATCACTGATCAATAAAATATATACTTTATGGGGTCCTAGACCGATATTTCGATGCGTTACACACGGAATGACAAAGTGAGTATACCCTCATACTGTGGTTGGAGGGTATAAAAAATATATTTTTGTTCTGAATTTCACACCATAGATGAAGGACGGCCTTTACTGTATATTTTGCCGTCAAAAAGTAATTTTCGTGAAAATGGAAGATAGATAGTTTTGAATATAGGCCCTCGACAAAAAGAAACTCTCATATTAAGATATTCTGAGCTATTACAAAAATTCTTAGACTCTGCTATATTTTACGTGTAGAAAAACTCTTAGGTTTTGAGACCTCTTTCGTTTTCTTTGAATTTTTTTTTTTCAAATAGAAAAATTTTACGATTCCGGAACATTTTATTAAACATAAAAATTATTAAATTCTCAAAAATTCTGAAACATTTGGTAATTGGAACTTTTGAAACAGTTAAAGTACCAAATAAAGTACTAATGCACCCAGACATCTCTTTATTTGGTTGCTATGATAAACATATTTTTACAGAATGTTTTAGAATCTAGGGTTAATTAATATTTCATATCCTTTTCTATACAAGAATAAACACAACTTAAATATAATGTTAGATCCAAAATGAGAGTATAAGTAAGATTGTGTGTGTGTTCGTGTTGCTTTAGGATAAAGCAGGTCTTTTAGTTAACTGTGTTATGTTGTCAGGGTAACAACAACAATAACAGCAACAAAAACATGAACATCAACAATTCATAATTTCACTTTAGTTAGAGATTTGTTGTACATTTTTTTGCACATCCTTTTGTTAGTTGCATACATATTTTCAAAAGGATAATCTTAAACTGCGACAAGGATTTTTAAGAAACTGTTGTAAATTCTCCATAGAAACTTACAAAAAATAAAAAACGTTATAAATAAACAGAAAAAAATGTAAATACGCTTAGTTCCATTTTCCAACAGAGGAAAAGAAAAATTAAAAATGAGAAGAAAAAAAGGAAACAACAACTAATGACACCACCAACAAAAACATCAACAGCAATTTAACAAAAGACTTGACAAACAATTTGACTTTAGGGCACAAAAAATATTATGAATTCTTAACAAACAGCAACATAAACATAACACAGCACAGCATAGCACTGCATCAACATCAGCTTTAGCAATATCAACATCAAGACAAACAAATAACACCAGCTAAAAGAAAATTATTTTGCAGCTTTGTCAGCTCTTTTATATGTTGAGAAAAACATTTGACAAAGCAACAAACAGCTCTGCCTCAAACAGTCAACATGATCTACAAATTTTGCTACGTTGGATAGTTTTGTATAGAAATTGTTGGCTGAATTATTTTGGTGCCACACCACAGCAACACCACCAACAACAATGTCAACAACAATAGGAGCTAAACATTAAGAAGAAAAAAAGAAAAATTTACAACTAAAAAATTATACCAACAAACTAACAGGCCAACTTACATTGCGGTATTTTTGCAACAGGAGAATATACACAGAAACAAAATTATTTGTATTGTTGGCTCATTTTCAATTAAAACGTTATTGTATTAACAAACAATTTTATTGTATTAACAAATTCTTTGTCTATATTAATATTTTCTTTATCCATACAACAAAATTATTTGTTAATACAACAACACACAGTGGGAGAAATTGCTAATTTTTTTGAAATAATTCAGAAATTCAATAATTGCTCGACCGATAGCATGAAATTTGAAATGGTCATTTATGTTTGGGTTAAGGTTGGATGGGCGGCCGCCAATTTGGCGAATTCATTTGGAGGTCATAAGACCCATTGTGATTCCCTTAGTTGTCATTTCCGTACATAACTGTTATAGGTTAGGTTGTAGGTGGCTGCTGACGTTCTACGTCAACACACGTAGACTTTGAGGTCCATTGTAATACCACGGTACTGTAATAGGTTTCCCTACTAGTTCCTGTCGTTCAACCAATTTGAGCTTCTTATGAAACTCCTTAGATATTGAATTTTGACATCGACAAATTAGAAAGATCGTGCAGCTCCCTAGATCTGAGTAAAGCAAGTCTCTGACCAGAAAGTGTCGGGCAATGGCAAATGAAGTGTTCGATAGTTTCCAACTCCCCTTCATCCATGCAACTCCGGCACATTTAACCGCTCTACGTGCTTCCCTATAGACAGTGTCCGGTAACTATAGCAACATACGTCGAAATATCTCCTCTTGGAAGCGATATCAGCTCAATTGTGCGCCCTTGGTTAAGAAAAAAAATTACCATGTCTTCTTTGCGAACTCTACAAATTTTAAACTTCCTTAGTATCATTACGAACAACACAAAGATAAGGCACGCATATCCTTCGTTCTTATCGTGGACTATTGTCTTGAGTTTAAACAAACCTTGAAAGTTTTCACGAATTTTCCATTTTTCCGGGACACTTTCTTATTTACATTTCCTTAAAAACCTAATTAGAACTGTAAAAATGAATTTAAGATATATCGAAAAAAGTGGGCGAGGACAATTTTTCTTTCCGAACAATTATATGGACTATTACGAACATCTAAAACAAAAAAATTTGCCAAATCGGTCCAGGCGTTCTCAAGTGTTGCAAATTTTAAGAACATTGAAAAATGTGGGCTTTGATGTGGGGGAGGACAATAATTATTTTCGTAACATCGCCTATAATGATCATTAAAAAAAAAATTACCAAATCAGGCGTTCTCCTATTTTAGATGTATTGAAAAAAGTGGGAGTGGACAATTTTTCCTATCGTAAAAGCCTTAGTTGCACCATCACGAACGTCAACAAATACTACTTATAGCCAAATCGTTCTTCTATTTTAAGTTTAGTCAAATCGATCCAATCGTTCTCGTAATTTAGATATATCGAAAAGAGGAGGCATAAAACTGGGCGTGATTCATTTGTTTTCCGAAAAATTCTAAGACGAACATTTAAAAAAAAATACGAAGAATATTTAAAAAAATATTATCCAAATCTGTCAGTTCTCAAGTGATGCGATTACTGTAAAAACCCTATTTGATTTTAACCAACTCAGTCCATCCATTCAAAAGTGGGCGTAGAAATGGAAAATTTATCTTTCTGAAAAACCTTAGTTGGACTATGACGAACATTAAAAAAAAAATAGACAAATTGATCCAGCCATTCCATGATTTAATATATATCGGGAAAAGTGAGCGTTAAAGAAGGTGTTGACAATTTTTCTTTTCTTATAAATCTTTTTGGACAAACCCCAAATCGGTCTAGCCGTTAAAGTTCTTTTATAACATAGAAAAAAGTGAACGTGGGAAATTTTACTATCTGTAAAAACATTAGTTGAACTATGATGAATATTTTCAACAAAAATGAGCCAAAGCGGGCGTGGTCAATTTCTTTTTCCATAAAAAAAGTTGGAATATGATAAAAATTCATTTAAAAAAAAAAAATTGTCAAATCGGTGCACCCATTCCTAGACTTAAGATAAAATGAAAAAGTGGGAGTAAAAGTGGTCGTGGTCAATTTTGCTTTACGTAAAAACCTAAGTTGGACTTTAACGAAAATTTCCAAAAAAAATTGTCCAAATCGGTCCAGCCGTTCTCAACTGATGCGGTTACCAACGAACGACAATTGATTTTTACACTCAAAATAATCACTCTGTTAAATTACAGAGATACTTTGCTGAGCCAGCAGAAAATACCATAGATTTCCAACCAGCAAGATTTTTTGTTATTTTACGAAGAAAACTCTGTAAAATGATTTCGATCAAAAAAAAAACTGTAAATTTACAGAATTATCTGTAAAATACTGATAAAACCAAGAACAATTTTACCAAAAAACTCTGTAAATTAACAAAGTTTTAGTTACAATTTTACAAAAAAAACTTTAAATTTACAAAGTTTTAGTTAAATCCATTTTATGAGTAAAACTTCTCTGCTTCAAAAAAACATTAATTAAAATTCAATTAATTAAAATTAAAATTTTGTTAAATTTTCCCGCTTTAATGCTTCCAAATTGTAAATTTACTTTTTTATTTTTGTGAAAATTACAAGTTTTTAGCGAGTAACTCCAATTTTACAAAATTTTGTTTTTCGGTCACAAGAAAATACGAAGTATTTTCTTAAAATCTGTATTTCGTCAAATAACTTTGTCAAATATCTGTCGAATTGAGATTACAGTCATTTTACAGAGTATTTAACAGAGTAATTATTTTGAGTGTATTTATATAGATGACAAAAAAAGAGTTAAAATATTTTTAATCAAAATTGTTAATTTTTTTCATGTTAAAATATTTACTATGCGTTAAAAAATGCATTATGGAGGGTATTCATAGATTCTGCAAAGTCGAATTTAATTTTTCTACTTGTTTTTCATCAAATTTTTCTTTTAAAAAAAAAATAATCAAAAACTTTTTTTCATCAAAATTGTTTTTTTACTAAAAATTTTGGGTTCATTAAATTTTTTTTAACAAATTTTTTTTTTTTTCGTAAAAAAAAAAACATTTTTTAACCAAAACTACTTTTTCACCAAGTCCAAGCTTTTCGCATAAACATTTTCCATTTGTTTATCAAATGTACATAAAACAAGTGAGAGTGTTTTATTCTTTGGTGCCGAATCTCTTATACTCTACAGAATGTAAAAACACTTTTTTGCACTCACTTACGAAGTGTACAGCTCTTTTGGTTTTTTAATGGGGTCCTCGACTGACATTTCAATTCGATTTGCATGGAATAGCAAAGTAATATAACATTATTTAAAAAAAAAAAAAAAAAAACTTTGCTTTGGCAAGTACACCCAAATCTTCCGCAAAACATTATCATGATTTAATGTTTTGGGCAAGAGTACAAAATTTGCAGGCATTTTATTTAAATTGACCACTAGTGGTCAATTTATTCAATTTACACATTCAGAGTAAAATTACCAAATTTATAGTAGGAGTCCAGTTTTCTACTATAAATTGGGTAAATTTCAACAAATTTTGATTAGAGTGTAAATTTTCATAATTGTTGCCATTGTTTTTATTTTTGAAACATGAGTGGGGCAGCTGCTCTACAACTATGTTAATTTTTATGCCTCCTGAATAAATGAGATGCCTTCTAAGCGATTTTTTCCAAAAAAATATTTTTGCAAATTCTGCAACAATTTTATTTTGGAAAAAATATAAACCCTAAACATTTAACATACTTTTCAAATTATTTTTTACAGCGTACTTAAAAATTTTGTTTTTTTATTTATCTTTCATGTGTTATTATTATATTTTTTAATACCTTTTGTTGGTTAGAATTATGACGATGGTGATGGTTGCTGTATTTTTTTTTTTGTTCTCTGATGCACATAGAGGTATTGCTACAAAAATCTTTACCATAATGATGAACAATATTTTTTTTAAGAAAAAAATACATAATAATGTTGTAATGTAGCTTTTGTGTGCTTAAAAGTGCATAAACATAACAAAATCTACTAGCAAACCAAAAAAAAAATATTTTTCAACAAAAAAAAAAAAAAACATTGCTGAAGTTATGGGCAACTGCAAAAAAAGTTCATATAATGACATATTTTCCCTCATATTACTTTGTGTCACAAAAAATTACATTTAAATTTTAATCAGAAAACTATAAAAACAACTTTGTCCCAAAAAAAAAATAACAAACAGGAACAACAAGTAAGTATTAGTAACAGCAGCATTGGCGAATCTATTGGTACCCTACCAATCTTATATTGAAATAGTTGTGGCGGATTGCAATATATATTTCTAAACCCTTTTCTTTAGGATAAGGAAATAATTTAAGTTACTCCTTGTTGTTTATTTAAAAGTACATACACTCAAAATAATAACTCTGTAAAATACTCTGTAAAATGACTGTAATCTCAATTCAGCAGATATTTGACAGCGTTTTCTTTTAAAATACAGATTTAAAGAAAATTCTTTGTATTTTGTTGTGACAAAAAAATAAAGTTTCTTCTGTTATATTACTTTTAACTTTGTAATCTTAATTTTACCTATAATTAACAGAGTTTTCTGCTAAAATATAGATTTAAGCGAAATACTCTGTATATTTTATAACCAAAAACTAAGTTTTATCTGTATTTTTACTTATTTCTGTGTAATCTCTTTGCTAAATGGTATTTTACTTAACCAATATTTTACCTGAAACTCTGTAAAATAACAGTTTTTTTTGTCAAAACCCTTTAACAGAGTTTTTTAGTAAAATTACCAAGAAATGTTGCTAGCTGGAAAAGTATGGTGTACTCTGTTAAATTAGCACAGTTTTTCTGTAATTTAACAGAGTTATTGTTTTGAGTGTATGTAAAGATGTTTAAAATTATTATTTTTTTTTTTAATAACGGTTTAGTTATTTGCCATTTCATAAAAAACGAATTGAAATATCGGTCTAGGACCCCATAAAGTTTATATATTATCAAACCCTGATGGTTTTAAAAACATTCTAGCAATATCAATCTGTCTGTCTGTGCACTCAAAAAATAACGTCATTAAATGTTTGTAGTTTATTTAAAAAGTTTTGCATTTTGTAGTTTTATGGCGCTGAGGCTTTGAATTTGTTATGAAATATTTTTTTTAATAAATAAATAAAAAAAAAAAAAATGACTATTTCTGTTCTTTGTTTCAAAAATAACAACATAAAAATTAAAGATTTTCATTATTTTGTTTAAAGTCATTCATTTTGATCTGTAAACAAAAATAAGTGATTCTTCTTTAATTTCACCGCTCAACAGTCATTTTCCGGTTTGAATTCTGGTGATCAATTTTAGTAGACTTTGATCTCCTGATTCCAAATCTGTTCTCCAAATTTTTCCATCACGTCCGGATTATTAGTTATTCACGGTTAAAAATGCGAAAAATTTCGATTTTTGCATTATTTGAAAGCCTGCACAGTAGGGTGGATCGAATTTGGCCTTTTGCCGAATTTCGTTCCGGCTCACCGACAGATGTGTTGGAATAGACCTAAGAACAATGTGGTTAAATTTTCATGCAGATCGGTGGTCATCTTCCGCTGCCAAAATGACGTTGAAAATCCGCGATTTCTTAAAAAATAGTATTTATTTAAAAAAATTGCCAAAATTATAAAAATCATTTAATCTTCTATTTTATTTCAGTCAATCTTTTCAATTCGATCATATTTTCTTAGAAAAAAAATTCAGCTCTATAGGACATTGTTAACCCCTCTAAAACGGTTGCCGAAAATGACCCATACATTTTGACCTAAACACAAAACCACCAAATTTAAAAAAAAAATTTTGATTTTAAGTTGAACAATCTAAAGTTTTTATTGCATTTATTTCAAGTATATTTAAGTTCGTTTGACAAAAATTTTTTTTGAAAAAATACGAGATTCTTAAACAGCGCGTGTAACGGTCTGTTTACAGGACATTTTGGAAAAATTGCACTTTTTTTAAAATATCAACATTTTTATATAAAAACTTTTTATTTTGCACTAGATTTATTATAAATTATAAAACTTAATATAAAAATGTTGGATTTTAAGAAATTCTTTAACCCTACACAGCTATGGGCCCAAAATGACCCATGATGAACAAATGCATCTAGCAATAAACCGCTTTAGGCGGGCGAATAGCCATTGGGAACATATTTTTTCAATTAAAAATGGGAGTGTGAGTAAAGATAGGAGCGTGAGTAAAGATGGGAGCGTGAGTGAATACGATCAACTCACGCTCACGGAGAAAAAAAAATTTCTCACGCAAAACTTTTTGAATTTTGCATACATTTTACGCAGGGTTACATGAGTGTCACATTTTAATCTTACTCATGCTGAATTTTGACGTGTTTAATTTTTTGTCACATAAAAAATCATGCAAACTCACGAAATTTTACTCACGTTTAATAGTGCAATTTTAAAAATTATATTTTGAATGCAAATGAAACAAAAAAAGTTCAAATAGCATTCAAATAGTATTCCCGCTTAAATGCACCCACCCTTAAAGCTTTTTCCGTACCCACCATTAACCATTTATTTATATTTGACTTAAAAGTAATTCACATTTAAACAAGAATTTTGCTGAATAATTTCAATAGAATATTTACTTGCTGCATTCTGGCATTTAAGGGGATAATGCATTCGGGGTGGGTGCATTTAAACGGGAAATAATATATAAACTTGTTTAAATAAAATATATGGATCACTTTTTTATTTTGCATTAAAAATATAATTTGTACAAATGCACACGTGGCACAAATTTCATGTGATTCACTCGTAAACGTGAGTGAAATTTCGTGAGTTTGCATGATTTTTTATGGTGACAGAAAAATAAAACACGTCCAAATATAGTTATGTTGAGTTTTCGTGAGAGTGAACGAGTTTAATATTTTTCGCTCACGTGATCCTGCATACAAACTTCAAAAATTTCCTGCGTGAAATTTTTTTTTTCTTCGTGAGCGTGAGTTGGTCAAATTCACTCACGCTCTCATCTCTACCCACGCTCCCATATTTACTCACGATCCCATTTTTAACTAAAAAAATATTTTCCTAATGGTTAGTCGCCCGCCAAAAGCGGTTTATTGCTAGATGCATTTGTTCATCATGGGTCATTTAGGGCACAAAGTTGTTTAGGGTTAAAGAATTTCTTCAAATCCAACATTTCTGTATTAAGTTTTATACTAAAAATGTTGAGTTTTAAAAAAAAAGTGCAATTTTCCCAAAATGTCCGGGAAACAGACCGTTACACGCGCTGTTTAAGAATTTCGTATTTTTTCAAAAAAAAAATTTTGTCAAACGAACTTATATATACTTGAAATAAATGCAATAAAAACTTTAGATTGTACAACTTAAAATCAAAAAAAATTTTTTTTTTTAAATTTAGTGGTTTTGAGTTTAGTGCAAAATGTATGGGTCATTTTTGGCAACCGTTTTAGAGGGGTTAACAATGTCCTATTAAGCTGAAATTTTTTTCTAAGAAAATATGATCGACTTGAAAAGATTGACTGAAATTAAAAAGAAGATTAACTGATTTTTGTAATTTTGGTAATTTTTTAAAATAAATACAATTTTTTTAAAAATCGCGGATTTTCAACGTCATTTCGGCAGCGGAAGATAACCACCGATCTGCATGAAAATTTACCCACATTGTTTTTAGGTCTATTCCAACACATCTGTCGGTGAGCCGGGACGAAATTCGCCGAAAAGCCAAATTCGATCCACCCTACTGCACAGCAGCCATTGAGTGGAATACAAATCTAGTACAAAGCGCAAAAGTATAATTTGTCTTTGGTCTCCAACATAGAAAATAATTTTTTTCTAATTATTGCGTTTGGTTGGGTAACAATTGCGTTTTAAAATGACTCTGTTAAAATTATCATTTTTGTAAAAAAGATAAAGTAGATACCTTAGTTTTTTTTTTATATTTTTCAAAGAAAACTAAAAAAATAAGTATTTTACAACTTTAAGTTTTCTGTGTTATTTTTCGTACAGCGAGTCAAAATCTTAAAAAAATTTTGTATCAAACTTCAAACCGGAGTCAAAAACCTTCGATTTGTTGAGCGGTGTAATCATCAGCTTTTGCAATCATCAGAACTTTTTCTTGAAAAAAATCATAGTAATCTAATTATTTTACTATAGGAAAAACATTAAAAATCTTTCATTCTCAAAACATATCTGGGAGTTCTAAATTTCCGAAAAATCTACAGAATCAAAATTAAAAAAAAAACAAGTAGAAAAGTTAAATTCGACTTGGCCGAATCTATGAATACCCTCCACAATGCCCATTTCAAGTGATAGTAAATTTTCTAACGTGAAAAAATAACAGTTATGATTAGATATATTTTATTTTGTGTAAAAAAAATTTTTTTAGTAATTTTTGAAAAAAAAAAAAAAAAAAAAATCAATTTTTTTTTTGAGTGTACAATTTTTTTTGAGTGTAAAATTTTTTTTGAGTGTAAATTATTTTTCAAATTTTACATTAAAAAAAAAATTACTAATTTTTTTTTTTTGAGTGTAAAATTTTTTTTTAGTAATTTTTGAAAAAAAAAATAATTTTTTTTTTGTGAGTGTAAAATTTTTTTTCGAATTTTACATTAAAAAAAAAATTACTAATTTTTTTTTTGAGTGTAAATTTTTTTTTAATGTAAAATTTTTTTCGAGTGTATTTTTTTTTTGTTTTGGTATAAAAATATTTTTGAGTGACAAAAATACGATCTAAAATATTTTTGTGACTTACCAATGGTTTTAAAACAGGTTTAACGTGTTTTCACCACGTGAATTTAAGGTGAAGCTAATCTGATATTCACGGTTTTGCTAATAACTTTTGAACCACCAGACCGATTTGGGTGAAATTCAATATGAACTAGGCTGGAGGAACGGAAAATATATATGCCAAGCTTCAGCATCCTCAGAATTGATTTTCGAAAGTTATAGTGCTTTTTATCTCATAAATTCACGAAAAACCCTTGCCGAAATTCAGCTTTTTGCTCATAACTTTTGAACCACTGGACCGATTTCACTGGATTGCAATACCAACCTGACCAGGTAAATGCCCAACATATATACCAAACTTCAGGAGCCTCCGTAAAGTCTTTCAAAAGTTAGCGTGTTTTCAACAGACAGACAGACAGACAGACAGACAGACAGACAGACAGACAGACAGACGGACAGACGGACGGACGGACGGACGGACGGACGGACGGACGGACGGACGGACGGACGGACATCGCTAGATCGTCTTAAAACCGATCGAGGATCATGAATATATATACTTTATGGGGTCCTAGACCAATATTTCGAGGTGTTACAAACGGAATGACAAACTTATATATGCCCTCTATCACTAGAGTGGAGGGTATAAAAATATGAATCTTTAACCGCTTTCGGGGGATATTCGTTTTTAGGACACCAAGACGCATGTTAAAGGGAACGCTTCAGGATCTGGGTTTTTCTATTAAAAAAAATACCAAAAAATTAAAAAAAAATGTTGGCTTCCTACGCCAATGATTTAATATTATTGGATTAGACCAAAACTTATATCAAAGTCGATATAAAGTTATATAATCTGATATTATTAGATAATATTCGATCTAATCTTATGAAACCATTTTTCGTATAAGATTATATCAAAATAGACACGAACCAATATTAAATTATATATTGTTTCATATAAATTTTTTTACTCGGGGTCTTACTTGTTTTTTTGTACTTTTCAAAAAGTTAAACGACGTGTTAAACAAAAATTGAGAAAAAAAAATTGATGAACAAATTTTTATTAAAAACAAATCTGTTTGAAAATGCTTTTTAATAAAAAAAATAAAAAAAAAAATGAATAAATCGATAAAAAAAACAAGTGAGAGTGTTAAATTCGGCTGTGCCGAATCTTTTATACCCTCCAACACGTTAAACAAAAAAAAAAAAAAAAAAAAAAACAGGCGCGTCTTTTTTTTTTTTTTTTGGGGGGGGGGGGGGGGGGGTGGTAACGTCGGTGGGAGACAACCTTTCTGGATCCAACTGCAAGACTTTGAACTTCTTTTGACATAAAAATGTTTAGTTTGGTAAGCAAAAGTATAAAAACCCTATAAAAAATGGCTTTTTTTTAGAGGTTTGTTCAGTTCTTAAGAGGGGAACTTTTTTCCCCCTGATCCGATTTTGCCCATGTTCGAACTTAACCAGCCCAATACCATAAGACATATTCGTGCCAAATTTCAGGAGTCTAGCTATTTTACTTTGGACTGTATCGTGTCTTCCACAGACGGACGGACGGACGGACGGACGGACGGACAGACGGACATCGCTAGAATGTCTTAGAATGGATCACTGATCAATAATATATATACTTTATGGGGTCCTAGACCGATATTTCGATGCGTTACATACGGAATGACAAAGTGAGTATACCCCCATACTGTGGTTGGAGGGTATACAAATTTTGATGAAAAAAAAATTCTATGAAAAATTGTTTTTTAAGAAAAAAATTGTTTTTTGATTAAAAAAAGTGAGAGTGTTTAATTTGGCTGTGCCGAATCTTTTAAACCATCCAATATGTACAAAATTTAAAAAAAATCCAGGGGCGATTTATTTGGCGGTAGGCTTGGAAGAGGTCATTGGGGGTAACCTTTTCTCTTGCGTTAAATTCCTACAAATTTATTTATTAAGTGCCATTTCTGTGTAGGGGATAGTTTTAATACATTGATACCCCAAAAAAAAAACATGCATACAACATGCACATAATTTTTGAAAAAAAAAACTATGTATAATATAAGAGAATTAAAGTGAAATTTAATATGAATGCAAAAAAAAAAAAAATTTAAAAATAAAACTAAATTTTTCAACAAAAAGATACACAAAATAGATTTAACAAAATGTTTAAAATCACATAAATATTTTGCTGTTAAAAAAATAAACAAAATTAAAGTTTATTTAACTTTACAGAGAGAATTAATTTTCTCCAGCTAAAAAGTTTAACTTTATTAAAAGAATAAAAGACATAAAAAAAACTGCAAACAGTTTTTTTTGCTGTTAAGTTTTAATGAAAATAATCTAGGGTAAACGAAGGAGAAACGGAAGAAGCAGTCTTTTTTCCCCACTAAACTCCAGTATCTTTTGTTGTTGTTTTTTTTTTTTTGTATCTTCCAGTAATATTTTTAATTTTCATTTGTTTTTTTTTTCTCGTTTTTTATTCACTATGGTCTTCAGAGACACTTACACTCACAGTGATATATAAACACACTCATACACTCATGCATACATGTATTTCTAGTTATGTGTGTGTGTGTAAGAGTCTCCTACATTTTCCGTTATTGCAACAAATAAACAGAGCAAAAAAAAAAAAATACTGAGGGGCTGTTAGGCTTTGTAAAATTTTAATAAATCATAAGCTTTCATTTTGCTAGACGCTGATGATGTTGCTATTATTTCTGCTATATTTTTTTCAGATTTTTCATTTTTTGTTTGTGTTAATACCACCCACTACCGCATACAAATACACATTCTGGCATATTTTTCTCATATTAAAGTCCCACTATACGTATACGTAATATCATAGTCAAGTGGAAAAATATTACAAAACATAGTGCGATTGTATTGATACACTAAGAAAAATATTTTATTAAAAAAAATGCTACAGATTATGAAGATATTTTTCTTTTAGAAAATGTCGCAGAATCTGATACGTTTTCCATCAGAAAAATGTCTTCGAATCTGAGACTTTTTCAATATAAAAAATGTCTCATAATCTGAGACTTTTTCTATAAGAAAAATGTCTCAGAGTCTAAGACTGTTTCTGTAAGAAAAATGTCTCAGAATCTGAGACTTTTTCTATAAGAAAAATGTCTTAGAATCTGAGACTTTTTCTATAAGAAAAATGTCTTAGAATCTGAGACTTATTCTATAAGAAAAATGTCTCAGAATCTGAGACTTTTTCTATAAGAAAAATGTCTCAGAATCTGAGACTTTTTCTATAAGAAAAATGTCTCAGAATCTGAGACTTTTTCTATAAGAAAAATGTCTCAGAATCTGAGACTTTTTCTATAAGAAAAATGTCTCAGAATCTGAGACTTTTTCTATAAGAAAAATGTCTCAGAATCTGAGACTTTTTCTATAAGAAAAATGTCTCAGAATCTGAGACTTTTTCTATAAGAAAAATGTCTCAGAATCTGAGACTTTTTCTATAAGAAAAATGTCTCAGAATCTGAGACTTTTTCTATAAGAAAAATGTCTCAGAATCTGAGACTTTTTCTATAAGAAAAATGTCTCAGAATCTGAGACTTTTTCTATAAGAAAAATGTCTCAGAATCTGAGACTTTTTCTATAAGAAAAATGTCTCAGAATCTGAGACTTTTTCTATAAGAAAAATGTCTCAGAATCTGAGACTTTTTCTATAAGAAAAATGTCTCAGAATCTGAGACTTTTTCTATAAGAAAAATGTCTCAGAATCTGAGACTTTTTCTATAAGAAAAATGTCTCAGAATCTGAGACTTTTTCTATAAGAAAAATGTCTCAGAATCTGAGACTTTTTCTATAAGAAAAATGTCTCAGAATCTGAGACTTTTTCTATAAGAAAAATGTCTCAGAATCTGAGACTTTTTCTATAAGAAAAATGTCTCAGAATCTGAGACTTTTTCTATAAGAAAAATGTCTCAGAATCTGAGACTTTTTCTATAAGAAAAATGTCTCAGAATCTGAGACTTTTTCTATAAGAAAAATGTCTCAGAATCTGAGACTTTTTCTATAAGAAAAATGTCTCAGAATCTGAGACTTTTTCTATAAGAAAAATGTCTCAGAATCTGAGACTTTTTCTATAAGAAAAATGTCTCAGAATCTGAGACTTTTTCTATAAGAAAAATGTCTCAGAATCTGAGACTTTTTCTATAAGAAAAATGTCTCAGAATCTGAGACTTTTTCTATAAGAAAAATGTCTCAGAATCTGAGACATTTTCTATAAGAAAAATGTCTCAGAATCTGAGACTTTTTCTATAAGAAAAATGTCTCAGAATCTGAGACTTTTTCTATAAGAAAAATGTCTCAGAATCTGAGAGTTTTTCTATAAGAAAAATGTCTCAGAATCTGAGACTTTTTCTATAAGAAAAATGTCTCAGAATCTGAGACTTTTTCTATAAGAAAAATGTCTCAGAATCTGAGACTTTTTCTATAAGAAAAATGTCTCAGAATCTGAGACTTTTTCTATAAGAAAAATGTCTCAGAATCTGAGACTTTTTCTATAAGAAAAATGTCTCAGAATCTGAGACTTTTTCTATAAGAAAAATGTCTCAGAATCTGAGACTTTTTCTATAAGAAAAATGTCTCAGAATCTGAGACTTTTTCTATAAGAAAAATGTCTCAGAATCTGAGACTTTTTCTATAAGAAAAATGTCTCAGAATCTGAGACTTTTTCTATAAGAAAAATGTCTCAGAATCTGAGACTTTTTCTATAAGAAAAATGTCTCAGAATCTGAGACTTTTTCTATAAGAAAAATATCTCAGAATCTGAGACTTTTTCTATAAGAAAAATGTCTCAGAATCTGAGACTTTTTCTATAAGAAAAATGTCTCAGAATCTGAGACTTTTTCTATAAGAAAAATGTCTCAGAATCTGAGACTTTTTCTATAAGAAAAATGTCTCAGAATCTGAGACTTTTTCTATAAGAAAAATGTCTAAGAATTTGAGACTTTTTCTATATGAAAAATGCCTCAGAATCTGAGACTTTTTCTATAAGAAAAATGTCTCAGAATCTGAGACTTTTTCTATAAGAAAAATGTCTCAGAATCTGAGACTTTTTCTATAAGAAAAATGTCTCAGAATCTGAGACTTTTTCTATAAGAAAAATGTCTCAGAATCTGAGACTTTTTCTATAAGAAAAATGTCTCAGAATCTGAGACTTTTTCTATAAGAAAAATGTCTCAGAATCTGAGACTTTTTCTATAAGAAAAATGTCTCAGAATCTGAGACTTTTTCTATAAGAAAAATGTCTCAGAATCTGAGACTTTTTCTATAAGAAAAATGTCTCAGAATCTGAGACTTTTTCTATAAGAAAAATGTCTCAGAATCTGAGACTTTTTCTATAAGAAAAATGTCTCAGAATCTGAGACTTTTTCTATAAGAAAAATGTCTCAGAATCTGAGACTTTTTCTATAAGAAAAATGTCTCAGAATCTGAGACTTTTTTTATAAGAAAAATGTCTCAGAATCTGAGACTTTTTCTATAAGAAAAATGTCTCAGAATCTGAGACTTTTTCTATAAGAAAAATGTCTCAGAATCTGAGACTTTTTCTATAAGAAAAATGTCTCAGAATCTGAGACTTTTTCTATAAGAAAAATGTCTCAGAATCTGAGACTTTTTCTATAAGAAAAATGTCTCAGAATCTGAGACTTTTTCTATAAGAAAAATGTCTCAGAATCTGCGACTTTTTCTATAAGAAAAATGTCTCAGAATCTGAGACTTTTTCTATAAGAAAAATGTCTCAGAATCTGAGACTTTTTCTATAAGAAAAATGTCTCAGAATCTGAGACTTTTTCTATAAGAAAAATGTCTCAGAATCTGAGACTTTTTCTATAAGAAAAATGTCTCAGAGTCTGAGACTTTTTCTATAAGAAAAATGTCTCAGAATCTGAGACTTTTTCTATAAGAAAAATGTCTCAGAATCTGAGACTTTTTCTATAAGAAAAATGTCTCAGAATCTGAGACTTTTTCTATAAGAAAAATGTCTCAGAATCTGAGACTTGTTCTATAAGAAAAATGTCTCAGAATCTGAGACTTGTTCTATAAGAAAAATGTCTCAGAATCTGAGACTTGTTCTATAAGAAAAATGTCTCAGAATCTGAGACTTTTTCTATAAGAAAAATGTCTCAGAATCTGAGACTTTTTCTATAAGAAAAATGTCTCAGAATCTGAGACTTTTTCTATAAGAAAAATGTCTCAGAATCTGAGACTTTTTCTATAAGAAAAATGTCTCAGAATCTGAGACTTTTTCTATAAGAAAAATGTCCCAGAATCTGAGACTTTTTCTAAAAGAAAAATGTCTCAGAATCTAAAACTTTTTCTATAAGAAAAATGTCTCAGAATCTGAAACTTTTTCTATAAGAAAAATGTCTCAGAATCTGAGACTTTTTTTGTAAGGAAAATGTCTCAGAATCTGAGAGTTTTTCTATAAGAAAAATGTCTCAGAATCTGAGACTTTTTCTATAAGAAAAATGTCTCAGAATCTGAGACTTTTTCTATAAGAAAAATGTCTCAGAATCTGAGACTTTTTCTATAGGAAAAATGTCTCAGAATCTGAGACTTTTTCTATAAGAAAAAGGTCTCAGAATCTGAGACTTTTTCTATAAGTAAAATGTCTCAGAATCTGAGACTTTTTCTATAAGAAAAATGTCTTAGAATCTGAGACTTTTTCTATAAGAAAATTGTCTCAGAATCTGAGACTTTTTCTATAAGAAAAATGTCTCAGAATCTGAGAATTTTTCTATAAGAAAAATGTCTCAGAATCTGAGACTTTTTCTATAAGAAAAATGTCTCAGAATCTGAGACTTTTTCTATAAGAAAAATGTCTCAGAATCTGAGACTTTTTCTATAAGAAAAATGTCTCAGAATCTGAGACTTTTTCTATAAGAAAAATGTCTCAGAATCTGAGACTTTTTCTATAAGAAAAATGTCTCAGAATCTGAGACTTTTTCTATAAGAAAAATGTCTCAGAATCTGAGACTTTTTCTATAAGAAAAATGTCTCAGAATCTGAGACTTTTTCTATAAGAAAAATGTCTCAGAATCTGAGACTTTTTCTATAAGAAAAATGTCTCAGAATCTGAGACTTTTTCTATAAGAAAAATGTCTCAGAATCTGAGACTTTTTCTATAAGAAAAATGTCTCAGAATCTGAGACTTTTTCTATAAGAAAAATGTCTCAGAATCTGAGACTTTTTCTATAAGAAAAATGTCTCAGAATCTGAGACTTTTTCTATAAGAAAAATGTCTCAGAATCTGAGACTTTTTCTATAAGAAAAATGTCTCAGAATCTGAGACTTTTTCTATAAGAAAAATGTCTCAGAATCTGAGACTTTTTCTATAAGAAAAATTTCTCAGAATTTGAGACTTTTTCTATAAGAAAAATGCCTCAGAATCTGAAGATTTGGGTGTACTTGCCAAAGCAAAGTTTTTTTAGAAAAAATAATGTTATATTACTTTGCTATTCAATGCAAAACGAATTGAAATATCAGTCGAGGATCCCATTAAAAAACCAAAAGAGCTGTACATTTGGTAAGTGAGTGCAAAAATAAGTGCAAAATAAGTAAAAAAAAATTTTATGAAAAAATATTGATGAAAAAAAAGTATGTGAGAAAAAAAATTGATGAAATAAAAACAAAAATTGATGAAAAAAAAAAATGATGAAAAAAAAAAATTTGATGGAAAAAAAAATTGATGGAAAAAAAATTGATGAAAAAAAAAATTTGATGAAAAAAAAAAAATTTTAATGAAAAAAAAATTTTATAAAAAAAAAATTTATGAAAAAAAAAAGTTTTTTTTTTTTTTTTGAAAAATAATTATATTCTGTTTTAATTTTTAAATTAATAAAAATTATTTATTAGTCGACCTTTAAAATCCTATTTTTGAGAAAGATTATTCTAGCTCAAGGTCATATTTCTTTTACTAATCATTACGATGATATTGTCAAAGTAACAATTTTCAAGAAACTTTTTATAAAGTTGTTAGTTTTAAATTGATTGGTTTGGTCATTTTGCAAGACTTACTCGACACGTGTTACGGAATTCGTCAAATTCCACTGTCAAGAGTATTTAGCAAATTGACAATCGTTTGTGGCAAAACATAAAGTCTTTTATTCGTATGTAAATAGGCATAACGAGAAATGTACTAAATACACAACATAATACAGCTCTAAATTTCAAACGAAAAGTTACTTTGACAATATCATCGTAATGATTAGTAAAAGAAATATGACCTTGAGCTAGAATAATATTTCTCAAAAATAGAATTTTAAAGGTCGAATAATAAATATTTTTTATTAATTTAAAAATTAAAACAGAATTTAAACAAAAGGATAGCACGCCTCACCTTCTGTTCATATTATGAATAAGAGGGAATACAACAAAAGCAGTGAACATCTTACTCGCGTAAGAAATCTACTGTCTGTATGTATATACTAGCCTGTAATACAAGCTGTATATATGAAGGTATGTTTGAATTAAATAGTGATGGTTTGGTTATGACTTTTCGTTTGAAATTTAGAGCTGTATTATGTTGTGTATTTAGTACATTTCTCGTTATGCCTATTTACATACGAATATAAGACTTTATGTTTTGCCACAAACGATGGTCAATTTGCTAAATACTCTTGACAATGGAATTTGACGAATTCCGAAACACGTGTCGAGTAAGTCTTGCAAAATGACCAAACCAATCAATTTAAAACAAACAACTTTATAAAAAGTTTCTTGAAAATTGTTACTTTGACAATATCATCGCAATGATTAGTAAAAGAAATATGACCTTGAGCTAGAATAATCTTTCTCAAAAAAAGAAAAATAATTATGTTACTTTTTATTCACCAGCTGGTTAAAAACGGTTTTATTCACCACGAGGTTAATTATTATCCAAGTTACAAACCCAAGTTATTAGAATTTTTTGTTTTAAGAAAATGAAAATAGTAATTCTTGTTTTATTTTTCGTTAATAATATAGTCAAACTGAGGTGGCGTCCTGCAACTTTTTTAAAATTAGACACCAGCCTAAAAACATTATCATGTTAAAAATGTCTCAAAATCTGAGATATTTTCTATAAGAAAAATGTCTCAGAATCTGAGAATATTTCGATAGGAAAAATATCTCAAAATCTGAGACGTTCTTTAGGAAAAATTTTTCAGAAACAGATACTTTTTCAATAAAATTGCTCGTAATCTGAGACTTTTGTAACATGATAATGTTTTGGTATCTCATAAGCTCACGATTAACAAGAAAAGCAAATAAGAATTACTGTTTTCATTTTCTTAAAACTAAAAATATTAGTAACTTGGGTTTGTAATTTGGATAATAATTCACCTCGTGGTGAATAAACATAATATTCACCAGCTGGTGAATAAAAAGTAACATGATTATTTCTCATCAATATTTTTTGCCAATATTTTCATAATCAATGTTTTTTTTTCAACAATATTTTTTTTCATCAATTTTTTTTTTTTTCATCAATATTTTTTTTCTCATCAATATTTTTTTTTCTCATCAATATTTATTTTTTATTAATAATTTTTTTTTTATATTTTGATGATGTTTATTCTGGCTCGAGGTCATTATTTTCTTTACTAATTAAAACCATGATATTCTCATAGCATAATTTTCAAGAAAATTATTTTTTTTTTTAAATTTATTTATGTTGGTTAGGTTAGGTTAGGTTGTAAGTGGCTGCTGACGTTTTACGTCAACACACGTAGACTCTGAGGTCCATTGTGATACCACGGGATCGTAATAGGTTTCCCTACTAGTCCTTGTCGTTAAACCAGTTTGAGCTTCTTATGAAACTCCTTAGATGTTGAATTTTGACATCCGACAAATCAGAAAGATCGTACAGCTCCCTAGATCCCAGTGAAGCAAGTCGCTGACCAGAAAGTGCCGGGCAATGGCAAATAAAGTGTTCGATAGTTTCCAACTCCTCTTCATCCATGCAACTTCGGCAAAAGTCATTCGACGGCACATTTAACCGCTCTGCGTGCTTCCCTATAAGACAGTGTCCGGTAATTATAGAAACCACCGTCGAAATCTCTCCTCTTGGAAGCGATATCAGATCACTTGTGCGCCCCTGATTAAGAGAAGGCCAAATCAGTCGTGTTGTCTCACACGTCCATCCATTTGCCCATCTTTGATTAGTCTCCGTCGCAGAACAAAGCCGTAGGTTTTGCTTGCAAGTTTCTAGAGGCATACCAACACATTCCAATTCTGTTGGAACCTGTAAGGTAGTTCCTAGTCTTGCAAGCTCATCGGCTTTGCAATTCCCTGGAATGTCTCTGTGCCCTGGGACCCATATGAGTCGTATGTTAAACTGCTTGGCCATCTCATTTAAAGACGTGCGGCAGTTAAGGGCAGATCTTGTTTTCAGAAACATTGAATCCAGGGACTTAACCGCGGCTTGACTGTCAGTATAGATGTTGACTGCGGTTGTAGACAAGACATTGCAGCTCAACCTGTCAGCCACTTCCTTTATTGCCAGCATCTCTGCCTGGTAAACACTGCAATGATTTGGCAGTCTACGAGCCAGGCTCAATCCAAGCTCTTCCGAATAGACCCCAAAGCCCACTTGTTCGTGCAGCCTCGATCCATCTGTGTAAAAATTTATGGTAGCTCCACTTCCCGCACTAAAAATATTTTGTAAGTAAATTCAACTGAAAAAACGTTTAAAACAATCGTTTTTCCTTTTAAAAAACGGACTACTTATATTTCATTTGAAACAACAGACTTTTTCAGTTATTTTTAAACGTTAATAAATGACTAGACATTCCGTAAAAACGAACGATATTTCAGTTATTTTAACTGTTTACAATTTTTCATTTTGTGGAGTAAAAATTAAATTTTTTGAATAACAAACTACAAAAACCGTTCTTCTGTAAAATTATACGGTATAATCAGTCACAAATAATTTAACTGATAAAAATATTTTTCCGTAACTTTTGTAGTTTATTGTTTTAACAACTGTATAATTCATTCAATATTTTATTTTCTTTGAAAAACAATCGATAAAACGTTTAAAACAACTTTAACTAAAAACTTTTTGAATAACCGAAAAAAAGTTACTGTAAAACTTTTCTGGGTGCGGAGTATCCCCCATCCAAGACTCCCTGGATGGTATCATAGTGGTAAAGTGGCGCTCAAAGAGGCTCAAAGAGGGAGCACAATCCACATTTTGTGGTATTGTTATCTTTTTTAAGATCGCGCTTTGGCCACAATCGCTGCTCCTCCATTGCAGCGTGCTATTAAGTCGAATTGCCGACGCAGCTGCATACTGCCTACCCAATATGTCCAAGGGTATCAGGTGAAGGAGGATTTCTAATGCAGCCGTAGGTGTAGTACGAAGAGCACCAGTGATGCACATTGACGCCATTCTCTGTACCTTTGTGATAAAGACACAGTTCGCCTTTGTTTCTAAAGCAGGCCACCAGACAATGATTCCATACAGCAAAATTGGACGCACCACTGCTGTATAGATCCAATGAACGACTTGAGGGCTAAAACCCCATCGTTTTCCAATGGCCCTTTTACAGGAATACAAAGCAATCGTTGCTTTTCTCACCCGTTCCTCAATATTACGCCTGAAATTCAGCTTCCTATCTAGAAACACTCCAAGATACTTGGCTCCATCTGAGAAGGTGATTTCAGTACCGTCCAGAGAAATAGGATCGAAAGCAGGAATCTTATTTTTCCTTGTAAATAAAACAAGCTCTGTTTTACTAGGATTAACTCCTAGACCACAGTCTCTTGCCCATTTAGACAGATCTTTCAGAGAACCCTGAAGAATGTCCCGCAATGTTGGCAGATGCTTCCCCTTTACCGCTATCGCGACATCGTCAGCATATGCGACAACATGACAACCACGTGCTTCTAGAGATAGTAGCATTGAATTCAGTGCCAGGTTCCAAAGAAGCGGCGAAAGAACACCTCCTTGTGGTGTGCCTCTATTGACAAATCGAGATATGACGGACGCTCCCAATTCAGACGTTATACGTCTACTGGCAAGTAGGCTTTCCACCATTAAAACGATTTCACGCTTTACTCCCAGACCAGACAATGCCAATATTATCGATTCTGGGATGACATTATTAAAAGCCCCCTCAATATCAAGAAAGGCCACCATAGTGTACTCCTTTACCGAAAGCGATCTCTCGATGGTACCAACGAGCTCATGAACTCATGAGCTGTTTCCGTTGATCGTCCCTTGCTGTATGCATGTTGCTTTGTCGAAAGCAACCTCGGGTCAATCACTCTACGCAAATATGAGTCTATCATTCGTTCCATTGTCTTTAGCAAAAAAGAAGACAGACTAATTGGTCTGAAATCCTTCGGAGCTGTGTGTTATGTTGGTCATTTTTGCAAGACTTAATCGACACGTGTTTCGGAATATGTCAAGATTCCATTGTCAAGACTATTTAGCAAAAATAGAAACGATTTACTACAAAGTAGCAAACGAGTCTAATGACAAATCGTTTGTGCACAAACTAAAATATTAACACATATTCGCCTCTATTCACAACGAGAATTAGAAAGACGAAGAAATTGTTCCATACTATTAAGGCAACGATTGTCAATAACCAACAAAAAAATTTAAAACAATTTTACATACGATAGTCCATTGGACTACAACAATATGTTATTTGTGTTGTTGTTGTGAGTAATTAGCGTGTTAACTTTCAAAAGCCGATTTTGAGGATACTGACGCTTGGTATATATATTAATCGTTCCCCTGGCCTGGTTCGCATTGAATTTCAGCCAAATCGGTCTAGTGGTTCAAAAGTTATTAGCAAAACTGCGAACTTCAGATTAGTTTCACCTTAAATTTACATGTTGAAAACCCGATAAACATATTTTAAAAACATTGGTAAGTCACAAAAATATTTTACAACGTATTTATGTCATTCAAAAATATTTTTACACTAAAAAAAAAAATACATTCAAAAAAAATTTTACACTCAAAAAAAAAATTAGTAAATTATTTTTTTTTTTAACATGATAATGTTTTTAGGCTGGTGTCTAATTTTAAAAAAGTTGCAGGACGCCACCTCAGTTTGACTATATAAGCTAACAATTAACGAAAAAGAAAACAAGAATTACTATTTTCATTTTTTTTTTAAATTTTAATAACTTGGGTTTGTAACTTGGATAATAATTCACCTCGTGGTGAATAAAACCGTTTTTCACCAGCTGGTGAATAAAAAGTAACATAATGATTTTCAACAAAAAAACATTTTTTTTCATAATTTTTTTTTTTATCACGTTTTTTATTTTAAATCAAATTTTTTTTCGATCAAATTTTTTTTTTTTCATCATTTTTTTTTTCCTCAAACTTTTTTTCATCAATTTTTTTTATCAATTTTTTTTTCATTAAATTTTTTTTTCATAAATTTTTTTTTCATAAAATTTTTTTTTCATCAAATTTTTTTTTTATCAAATTTTTTTTCACGAATTTTTTTCCCATTATTTTTTTTTCATAAAGTATTTTTTTTCATTAATTTTTTTTTTTTTCATCAAACTTTTTTTTTCATCATTTTTTTTTTCATCAATTTTTTTTCCATCTATATTTTTCATAAATTTTTTTTTTCATCAAATTTTTTTTTCATCATATTTTTTTCACAATTTTTTTTTTCATTAATTTTTTTCTTTCATCAAAATTTTTTTTTTCATAAATTTTTTTTATCCAATTTTTTTCTCACCAAAATTTTTTTTTTCATATTTTTTTTCAAAAATTTCTTTTTGCATCAAAAAATTTTTCTTTTCATCAAAAACTTTTTTTCATCAAAAATTTTTTTCCCCAAAATTTTGGGTCATTAAATTCGCATAAAAATTTTCCATTTGTTTATCAAATGTACCTAAAACAAGTAAGAGTGTTATATTCTTTGGTGCCGAATCTTTTATACTCTCCAAAATGCAAAAACACTTTTTATACCCTCCAACTACAGTATGGGGGTATACTCACTTTGATATTCCGTGTGTAACGCATCAATATATTGGTCGAGGCCCCATAAAGTATATATATTTATGATCAGTGCTCGATTTTAAGACATTCTAGCGATGTCCGTCTATCTGTCCTTCCGTCCGTCTGTCCGTCTGTAGAGCTAGACTCCCGACATTTGGCACAAATATGTCTTATGTTCCTAGGCAAGTTAAGTTCATAAATGAGCAAAATCGGACCTGTGGGAAAAAAGTTCCCCCTTGAAAAACTAAACCAACCCATTAAAAATACCACTTTTTTAAATGATTTTATGTGTTTTTGTTTAACAAACGCACCATTTTTATGCTACAAGAAGTTCAAAGTCCTGCATTTGGACACAGAGAATTAGATAATGTCGTTTTTTCCGATCCGCCAACCTTTTATGGGCGTGGAATATTTTTTTTTTTTAATAATGATAAACTTGTATTTCTTTAGTGCAAAAAGCATAAGAATGAATTTTTTAACACATATTCTAGAGGAAAATCTTCCCCCCCCCCCCCCCCAATTACCACTTCCGACACTACTAATAATTCACACGCATTTTTGAAAAATTACTAAAAAAAGTTTTTTGTTATTTTATAAATGTTATTTTTTCACGTTAGAAAATTTACTATCACTTAAAAAGTGCATTGTGGAGGGTATTCATAGATTCGGCCAAGTCGAATTTAACTTTTCTACTTGTTTTTTCTAGAAAAATTGTGCTTTGCAAAGCACACCTATTTATGGAGAAAAACATTGTCATGATTTAGTGGTTTGGGCAAGAGTACAAACTTTGCAGACATTTTTGAAGAAATAATATCTCAGAATTTGAGACATTTACTGCACAAAAACGGATCAGGAAATGAGACTTTTTCTATAGAAAATTGCTCAAAATCCTAGACTTTTTCTATTGCAAAAATATCTATGAATCCAAAATCCAACAACATTCATCAAAAATTCAAAATTTCTCAAAATCTGGGAATTTTTTATTAGAAAAAAACAATATAGTAAATATTTAGCACTATCAAAAAATGTTTTCTCTCTGTATAATCCTATGAACAAAAATTTATATTTGCTGTAGGTACTTGCATTTTTTTGCCGCAATTTTTTTTTTTCTTTATTTATGCCTTCTTTTCATTTAGCTTGAAATGTTATGACAGTAAAAATCCCATCATTTTAGTAGAGATTTTTCATAATGCCATATTTGCCCATTGTAATTTTCTTCTTTTTTTTTGTAACAGAAAATAAAGAAAAAAATATAAAATAAAAAAAATTTACTAGAAATATTTATGAACATGCCTCATTTGCTGTATTGCTGAAGTATTTGGTTGGCGTTTGATTGCCTTAAAAATTATTAAAAACTAAAAAAAAACTAAAGTTTAGTTCAACAAACTTTAACGAGGAAATTCTGTGAACAACTAAAAAAAACTATTGAATGTAAAATTTAATTTCTAACAAAAGCTACTAAAAACAAAATATCAGCAAAATTCCTAAATATTTTTTTTTTTTTTTAAAAAAATAACCAATCATCGTTATATAGATTTAATTTTTTTATTGTAAAATTGGATTTTGTATTATTTTGGTGCAATTTAACAATTTGTAGTTGAATTGGTTTTAACGAATTTTATGTACCCTCCACATTGTATTTAATTGACTATTTAAATAAATTAATAAAATTATCCTACTACACAAAACAGTATTTAAAAACAACTTAATTAGATAAAACAAGTGAGAGTGTTAAATTCGGCTGTGCCGAATCTTTTATACCCTCCAAAATGTAAAAAAAAAAAAAAAATTGACAGAGGCGTTTCTTTTTTTTTGGGGGGGGGGGAGTTCATAGGGTCAGTGGGGCACGTTGAGAGCACCTTCCCATCGCGATAAGTATACCAAATGTTTCATTTATTTAACAAAAATACAAAAAAACATGTAAAAACGTGTATTTTTTAGAGGTTGGTTTAGTTCTTCAAGGGGGAACTTTTTTCCCCCTGGTCCGATTTGGCCAATTTCCGAACTTAACCTGCCTAGGAACATAAGACATATTTGTGCCAAACTTGAGGTTCCTAGCTCTTTTATTTTGGACTGCATCGTGTTAACTACAGACGGACAGACGGACAGACAGACGGACGGACGGACGGACGGACATCGCTAGAATGTCTTAGAATCGATCACTGATCAATAATATATATACTTTATGGGATCCCCGACCGATATTTCGATGCGTTACATACGGAATGACAAAGTGAGTATACCCCCATACTGTAGTTGGAGGGTATAAAAATTGATGAAAAACAAATTTACCATTTACGTATGTGCACAAAATATTGACATTTTTGTAAAAAAAAATTTTTTTTGAGTGTAAAATTTTTTTTGAGTGTAAAATTTTTTTCGACTGTAATTTTTAAGTTACCAATGCTTTTAAAACTAAACAAGTTTAAAAAGCATTCTTTTTAAACTAACAAGTTTGAAAAGCATTGCTAAGTTACCACCAATGCTTTTAAAACTTGTTTACCACGTGGCATTTAAGATGAACTCAATCTGAAATTCGGGGTTTTTCTATTAACTTTTGAGCCATTGGACGGATTGAGCTGAAATTGAATACCAAATAGACAGCAGTCTCATTATTGTCTTTCGAAAGTTATCGTGTTTTTTATAACGTAAATTCGCAAAAAACTCTTGCCGAATTTAACTCTTTTGCTCATAACTTTTGAACCAGTTGACCGATTTGGCTGGATTGCAATACCAACCTGACCAGGTAAATGACCAACATATATGCCAAACTATCAGTAGCCTCTGTAAAGTCTTTCAAAAGTTAGCGTGTTTTCTACGGACGGACATTCATTTGCATAACCACATGTACGAATACATACAAAGAGTTTATTAAGCTTGCTTTACACGTTAACTACCCTTGACTACCCTTATCTACTATTTCCCAGTATTGGAGGATAGCAATTGTCAAATTCAAATAATTTTTCATACAAAATTATTTAAACCCGGCAAACTGTATCACCAATACTGGGAAATAGTAGATAAGGGTGGTCAAGGGTAGTTAACGTGTAAACTGCCCTTTACTCATATTAATATAAACAGCAACATAAACAAAAACAAAAAAACATATGTATGACAATGCATTTTTTGTTATAAGTTAAACAACAACAACAATGGAATAAAAGTATAGAAACAAGAAAACAACAACAAAAAAAAAACAAACATAAGTATGGCAACGCATTTTTAGTTATAAGTTAAACAACAACAACAATAGAATAAAAGTATTGACACAAGAAAACAACAATTATTAAATGCACGAGCGTATGTAAACAAAATGGTGTCATTTTTGTAAAAAAAAATAATACAAAATTTTTTTTTCAGTATAAAATTTTTTTCGAGTTTAATTTTTAAGTTGCTAATGCTTTTAAAACTGAAAAAGTTTAAAAATCATTGCTTTAAAACTAAACTAGTTTAAAAAGCATTGCTAAGTTAATACCAATGCTTTTTAAACTTGTTTACCACGTGGCAATTAAGATGAACCCAATCTGAAATTAGGGGTTTTGCTTATAACTTTTAAACCACTAGACCGATTGAGCTGAAATTCAACACCAAACAGAACTGGGGAAAAGCAAAGAATCATACTACGTTTCA
This sequence comes from Pegoplata infirma, assembly GCA_963921195.1. Lineage (NCBI taxonomy): Eukaryota > Metazoa > Arthropoda > Insecta > Diptera > Anthomyiidae > Pegoplata > Pegoplata infirma. The sequence continues at coordinate 45,975,516 of OY992538.1, forward strand.
GCAGTCTCATTATTGTCATTCGAAAGTTATCATGTTTTGTATCTCGTAAATTCGCGAAAAACCCTTGCCGAAATTTACTCTTTCCCAGCAAAAAAAACATTACTTAGAACAATGATAAAAAGGACTTCTACTGCTTCTGGAGTAGTGAATATCTACTGAATATCTCATTACATTTTCATATAGTTGTCGCAGCAAGTAAGTAGTTGTTTCAACTCGTTTTTCAGTACATATGAAGTGGTCTTCATACTATTCTATAACTTTGAATTTTTGACTATACTTATTAACCACTTCATTGCGAATGCATAATATTGTATATTTAAGAAGTTTAAACACTACACTCAAAAAATTATGTTAGTAAAATCAACTGAAAATGTCAGTTAAAATAACTACTTTGTAAGTTGTTTTGGGGTCAACTACTTTCAGTTAAATCAACTAACAATGTTAGTTATTTTAACTGCCAAAAAACAACTGACTTATGTAGTAAAAACTACTAACATTTGTAGTCAAAACAATAAAAATGTAGTAAAAAAAAAATAACAAGGGCGGGTACAAGGGGGGGGGAAGGGGAAATTACCCCCCCCCCCCCCCCAGAACAAATTTCAAAAAGAAAAAAAAGAAAGAAAAAGGAAGGAAAAAAAAGTAGGAATCGCATACGACTCGTTTTAAATTAAACGACTCGTTTTAGCTCATCATTCTATTACCATATAGTGTCATTTCGTTGTAATGGAATAAATACTAAACGAGTCGTTTAATTTAAAATTAAAAGACGTGTATGAGAATACGGGATTATAGCACATTCGCATTGCTATGGTAAAACACGGTTTAGTTGAAACATTGTTTTATGATTCGTATAACCATATTTTTTGATAGCGAGAAACATTAGTCCTGTTTTCGCGTAACCGTTTATATTTTGACATTAAAATTTTAAATTTTTTTGGCACCACTTTTGTTGAATGTCAAAGTTTATTTAAGCAAACACGGAAAAAAAACATTTTATTTTCAAATGCGAACTTTTTATCGAAACTTAAATTTAATGCCAATAATTATACAAGTTAAAAATAAGCGTGGATAGTTTAAAATTTGTATAGGTGGGCGTATATACGGTTATGCGAAAACAGTGCTATTGCTAAAACCGAGTTTATAATAGTCATAAACTTGGATATTACCAAAAAAAAGCTGTAGGAAAAAGCTATAGAAAACAAAAATCAAACCTAATATTCTGAATTTTCATGATTTTTCCTTACTATACGTAAGAAGCTTAATATAATTTATTAATACATTCCTTAATTGAATTATTTCATGTAATTTTTAAATATAAAGCATTTGTAAAATAACCAATATTTATTAAATAATTATTGATAATTTCCAAATTTTTTAATGAAGTTTTAAAGTGGAGATTTCTTTAGTGAGGAAGTGCATACTAATGTCTATATTTGGAAGTGGTGCAAGCCATAATTTATGACATTATATATAAATTTTTGGAAGTTGTTTAAAAGTATTTCCATTTGAATAATAAATCAGGGGTTAACTGCTTTTTTTGGAGTACTTCAGAAGTGGTTTGATTTGGACTACTTCCCTTATTTTTTGCTGGGTTTGCTCATAAATCTTGAACCACTGGACCGATTTAACTGGATTGCAATACCAAGCTGACCAGGTAAATGACCAACATATATGCCAAACTTCAGTAGCCTCTGTAAAGTCTTTCAAAAGTTAGGGTGTTTTATACGGACAGACAGACAGACGGACGGACGGACGGACGTCGCTAGATCGACTTAAAATCGATCGAGGATCATGAATATATATACTTTATGGGGTCCTAGACCAATATTTCGATGTGTTACAAATGGAATGACAAACTTATATATACCCTCTATCACTAGAGTGGAGGGTAAAAAAAAATTGATGAAAACAAACTGACGAAAGAAAATTTGATGAATTTTCTTTTTTTTAATAATCAATGAATACCTTCCACAATGACCTTTTTAAGTGATGGTAAACTTTCTAACGTGAAAAAAATAACAGTGTTGATTAGAAAATTTTATTTTGTGTAAAAATTTTTTTTTAGTAATTTTAAAAAAAAAAAAATTCACAAATTTTTGAGTGTAAAATTTTTTTTCAGTGTAAAATTTTTTTCGAGTGTATTTTTTTTTTTTTTTGTTTTGGTATAAAAATTTTTTTGAGTGACAAAAATACGTTGTAAAATATTTTTGTGACTTACCAATGTTTTTAAAACAGGTTTAACGGGTTTTCAACACGTGAATTTAAGGTGAAGCCAATCTGCAATTCACGGTTTTGCTAATAACTTTTGGACCACTGGACTGATTTGGCTGAAATTTAATACGAACTAGACTAGACGAACGGCAAATATATATGCTAAGCTTCAGCATCCTCAGAATTGCCGTTCGAAAGTTATATCGTTTTTTTTAATTGTAAATTCACGAAAAATCCTTGCCAAAATTCAGTCTTTGGCTCACAAATTTTTAACCACTGGACCGATTTTGCTGGATTGCAATACCAACCTGACCAGGTAAATGCCCAACATATATGCAAAACTTCAGGAGCCTCCGAAAAGTCTTTCAAAATTTAGAGTGTTTTCAACAGACAGACAGACTAATAGACAGACGGACAGACGCACGGACATCGCTAGATCGTCTTAAAATCGATCGAGGAACATGAATGTATATACTTTATGGGGTCCTTGACCAATATTTCGAGGTGTTACAAACGGAATGACAAACTTATATATACCCTCTATCACTAGAGTGGAGAGTATAAAAAAAATGTTGATGTAAAAAAAATTTTTTGTTGAAAAATAATTGTGTTACGTTTTACACTCAAAAAATTATGTTAGTAAAATCAACTGAAAATGTCAGTTAAAATAACTACTTTGTAAGTTGTTTTGGGGTCAACTACTTTTTCAGTTAAATCAACTAACAATGTTAGTTATTTTAACTGACAAAAAACAACTGACTTATATAGTAAAAACTACTTACATATGTAGTCAAAACAACTAACATGTAGTAAAAATAAAATAATCAATAATTTTTCTTTTTTTTTTTAATTTTCAGAAAAAAAAAAATTTTAAAAAAAAAAGTTGTGAAAAAAAAACTTTAAAAATTTTTCAGAGATATAATAAAATTAACTACTTAAACTAACTGTTACTACATTACAGTAATTTTTTGTTAGTTATTCATAAAAACGACTTAAAATAACTAACATAAATAGTTGTTTGATATTTTTCATACAAAAACAACTGACTTTGTAGTTGAAAACAACTAACTACTGTAAAATATACAAACAACTAACATGTTGTAACTTACATGCTTTTCTGAGTGTATTCATCAGCTGGTGAAAAACGCTTTATTTATATCCAAGTTACAAATAGAAGTTACACACCTTTTTGGTTTTGAAAAAAATAAATACAGTAATTCTTATTTCTTTTTCTTTAGTCGTTTGCTTATATAGTCAAACTGAGGTGGAGTCCTGCAACTTCTTTAAAATTAGACCCCAGCCTAAAAAGATTGTCATGCTAATATAAAAAGCTTATATTTACCAAAGCACTAAGCAAAATTTAAAAATCGCACTATCAAGTTTAATTACGATCGCTAGCAACTCCGAGACCCAGCCCCCTGCTCCTAATTTCGCTAAAAAATGTTATAAAAACCCGTCAACCTAAACTTTAATCTGATTTATTAAGAAATGTTACAAATGGTTGGTAAAAGTGTGTATCTACTTACCATACGGTAGCGAGGGGAATAAAACTGAATTACTAAACTTGCTATAAACTTGACTGCGTTTATTATTGTTGGTATTTTTTGTAGAAATAGAATATTTTTTTAGTAAAAATCATTACGAAATGCAATAGCTTCAATACCAACACTGAACAGTGGTCTTGATTATTTAGTCAACAGTGGAATGACCAACATAAAAAAATTTAAAACAAAAATTCTGATTAATTTTTATTAAAAATGAAAATTATTTTATTCGACCTTTAAAATATTATATTTTGAGGATGTTTATTCTGGCTCGAGGTCATTATTTTCTTTACTAATTAAAACCATGAATATCATAATTTTCAAGAAATTTTTTTTTTTTTTGTTTTAAATTTATTTATGTTGGTCATTTTTGCAAGACTTAATCGACACGTGTTTCGGAATTTGTCAAATTCCATTGTCAAGAATATTTAGCAAAAAATAGAAACGATTTACTACAAAGTAGCAAACGACTCTAATGATAAATCGTTTGTGCACAAACTAAAATATTAATACATATTCGACTCTATCCACAATGGGAATTAGAAAGACGAAGAAATTGTAATATACTAGTAAGGCAACGATTGTCAATAACAAACAAAAATATTTAAAACAGTTTTACATATGATAGTCCATTGGATTACAACAATATGTTATTTGTTGTTGTGAGTGTAACAATACCATATTAGGGTTATTCATCACTATGGCGTGCCAACCATTATATTCAAATTCTGATTAATTTTTATTAAAAATAAAAATTGTTTTATTCGAATGGCATCTGACAATGAAATCTGACAATGGAATTTAAAAAATTCCGAAACACGTGTCCATTAATGACCAATATAAATAAATTTAAAACAAAAAAAAAAAAAAAAAATCTTGAAAATTCTTCGAGTAATTTGATACTGCATTTGAGCGATATTTGTTCAGCGCACAGTGGCCGAAATGGCCAATCTAGCGGCGCTTAATTCGGAAATGTAAAATAATAAACTCTAATGCCTATTTGCGATTATAAAATTTATAAAGAATTAATTTTAAAACAATATTTATTTATTTTTATGTATTTTGGGAAATTTATGTGAATATTGGGAGGGTGGTTTGTATGAGGCCTAGAAATTAAAATGGTCCGATTCCGTTAAAATTTAAAGCGATTGTTTATGAATATAAAAAACATTTATCAGTCGAATTTCAAGAGGATATCGTGAATACTATTGTTAGGGGTATTTAAGTAAAACTTGAAGGGGACATTTACATGGGGGCTATGGGTTAACATGGACTGATTTTGTCAAAATTTAACAGGTTTTGTTCTTGCGATAAAAGAAACTTAAATTTCAGCCAAATCGATTGAAAATTGTGGTCTGTATCGCATTTATACTGTTTATTTGGACAGGCAGATGGACCCTAAAAACCGAACAACTTGCGCGAACTAGCACGCCATACTGAAACGTCACAACAAAAATAACCCAAAATAATAAACAAAACAGGAATTGGACCGAATACGATCGAATTTCAAAAGTTGCAGTCCATGAAATTATAGTTTATATCACAAATGTCAACTTCTATAATGCACTACTAATAAACTAGATACACACAGGCCACAAACGTTTGTTTTTCAGTTAAAACATACCTTTTACATTCAATTAAAACTTTTTGGCTCAAAATGTATAAACAATTGACTTAAAAGTGTCACGAACAACTCACTGAGTAATTAGGCCCCAAATTTTTGTAATACACTTGCTGCAGAAAATGTATATTTGACAGCTTACAGCTGTGCGAATATTGAAAGCAAAACAAAAGTAAAAACGTAAATTTTTTCTGTAAAGTATAGTAAAACGATGCAGTGCAATAACATTTATCGATCTTAATTTTTTAATTTTGACTTAAGCGCCGCTAGATTAGTGATTTCGGCCACAGTGCAGCGGTTCGAAAGTTAAATGTAAGTTATGAACATAAATGTAACCTAAAAATACAAAACCGTTGTAGTTGACTGCTGGTTGACATATGTAAAGAGAAAATAAATACAAATATATTTTTCGCACCAAAAATGTTTTCGTCGAATTTTTATGAAAAAAAATTAGGTGACAACAAAAATTTATAAAAAAGTTATGATAAAAAAATTTGTTTGATAAAAAATATTTATTTTATGTTTTACTCACCAGCTGGTGAAAAACTGTATGTGAATTATTATCCGGGCTAACGATCTAACAAGGGAAGTATCTCAACCCTTATGAACCGATTTGCCTGAAACTTAAAATATATATCAAAGAGACAATTCTAAGGTTGGGGTGTCTCGGCTTATAGGCCATATCGGGGATTTAGGGGTTCAAAACATGGGTCAAAAAATGGCGAAAAAATCGTTTTTTGGATTTTTCGGCCATTTCTTTTTAAGAAACTATATGATGTTCTCATATGAGAAGAAATGTTTTTTAATGCCTATCCAATGGTGGCATAACCTTGTAAAAATTCGGCTTCTTTAAATATTTTTTTTAGGAAAATGTGTAAATTTTGGGGGGTAATTATGTGAAGGCATAGAACTACGATATCCATATGGATAAAAAATAATCTTTATTAAATTTAAGTCGACCCGTATTTTTGCCCTAGACGATTCTTGTTAGTTCGGAAGTTATCAAAATTTTCCCGAAGGTCCACATGGTTTCATGAGGGAACAACGAAATTTTTAAACACCGATATGGCCGATAAGCCAAGACACCCCACCCTTAAAATCGTCTCTTTAATATATATTTTAAGTTTCAGGCAAATCGGTTCATAAGGGTTGAGATACTTCCCTTGTGAGCAATGTTTAAGGATTACCCCACTTTATCCGTAAAAGTTACAGAGGGTTAAAGTTGAAAAATCGATAAAAATGGCTTGAAATAATCCATAGTTTTTACCTTCTTTCGCTTTTTTTAATTTCTCCTTATATTTCAATCTTTTCCGGCATAAAACAAAGTCAGTACATATAAGAGATTATTTTAATGTTGGTTTGATATATGCTTCATCGCTTCGTAAGAAGTTATAAGACGGTTAAGTTTTGAAACAAAAAATTAAGAGTTTTTAAATTTTCGAGGGTTTTTGATCAGGGATTTTGGCCCCCTCTATAAAATGAAAAAAGTTTACCTAGAGTTGATAGCTGTTGTAATTCTTAACATTTTGGAATTAATCCTGTTAATGTGCCACGAATAGTTAAGGAGTTTCAGCAGATCAAAGTTCGAAAGAAAAAACTTAATTTTTTTAAAATACCAGTTTTTCGCGAGGCACATTCGCGGTTTCATTCGAAATTTGGTGGACTCTTGCGTAAACCGAGTTTTTTAGGAGTTTACATAAAAAAATCACTGGCGGGTTTATAAAAAATAAATTGCAAAAATTTTATGGCATTTTTAAAAATTGTGCGAAATTTGCCAAAGACGTGCCTTAACAAAAGACGTGCCTTAACGAGTAGAACTGATTTGCTTTTTGACTTTTTACTTTAATACATTCTGAGCGGAAAGCGCGATGATTTTATCTAAACCTGTTTTGATCTGGCACATCCAAGGCTTTACACGAAATCGGATGAAATTTTTTTTAAATGAAAGCCCACTTGATGTGTCATCATAAAATCAGAGGCGGGTTAAAAAATTTGATGATTATAGATTTTTTGGACCATTTTAAATTTTCTTGTTATAAAAAAGCATCACCGATTTTTTTAAACTACTGGTACAATGATTCGATACGTGATTTTGTTCAGTAATACCAACGCGCATTGCCTAAATATATCATAAAAAATTGTGAAACTTTTCTTTTATCGCGAATTAATCGCGATTTTATGTACTTAGATATTTTTTTTAAATCGTTTGGTCATTAAAGTGTTAAATTTATATCATATATTTTAGAAGAAATGATATATCGTGGCATGTTTTAACAACGCATGCAACAAATGTGTAGAAAAAAAATATTTAAAATATCAACGACGGTAGTCGGCGTTGCCTTTATAAGGATACCAAAAAGTTGGATTTGAAATCCAAATTAGCAAATCCAAATCCACGTGGTGGCGCAAATCCAACGTTTACAACACAAAATGTTGGCATCTACATTTTGAGCATTTAGTACATTTATTTTATATTTAGTACATTTTTTGTTTTTAATACAAAAAATGGCATTATTAGGGGACACAAAATAAAAATAAAACAATAAAATCGATATTTTCTTGTTTATTGTTAATTATTTTAATTTTATTTTTTTTAAATTAGCTGCTTTTATGAGAAAAATGTGAAAACTGAACGAAAATATAATTAACAAAAATTTAGTTAAAAATTATTATTTTTATTTTTTGATTTGTTCCCAATTTTCTTGAATTTTTTCCGACCTTTTTTTAGTTGTAGCGTTGTTTTGTACCTTTCTGCCCAACATTTTGTGTTGTAAACGTTGGATTTGCGCCACCACGTGGATTTGGATTTGCTAATTTGGATTTCAAATCCAACTTTTTGGTATCCTTATAAAGGCAACGCCGACTACCGTCCTTGAAAATATTTTTAAGATTTTTTAAAACCGCTAAATCTTAAATCTGATCTTATTGCTTAATAGATTTTTTTTTGAAATTGCTATCAGCACGGGACGTTACGATTTTCGCAAGAAATCATATAAATCTAACAGACAAATTTTCGTACCACTGTTTCAACCATTAACAAATCTAACTTCACTGGAATCTAAACTGGCCAAGTTATAAAAGTAATAACCATAAAAGTGTGACTCAATTTACGTGTATATTTCAACAAAAAAGTATACAAAAAAATTTAACAACACAAAATGTGTAAAAACAAAAAGTAACAAAAATAAAAATTGACCATTTGCTCAACAATAAACCCTGAAAAAAATTAAAAAATAGAAATGTGCAACATAAAAATGCAACAACAACTGAACTCAACTGTTCTTAACAATACTGAGCTACGTATTAACCCAGCAAAAACTTGGTAATAATACATCATTACGATTCCCATTACTTAGTAATGATAAATAATTACCTTTGTCTTCTGGTGGATACAAAAATGAAGACCAAAGTTACAGTTTTCGGGATATTGATAACTTTTCAGATTCACAACTATTTAAAATGTAAATTTACTTAAATAATAATATCTCCGTACCAAATATTTGATATTCGCCTTAGAAGCTTTTAACTGATATATCGACAATTTTGCTTTAGTTTAACCAAAATTCAGAAAAAAGTAAACTTTTCCCGAAAAAAAAAAAATGCATTTCTCTATTTACAGTCCAAGTCTGATCCATTACTGAGAAAATAAGAGAGTTTAAAAAAAAATCCGTTTAAAAATTGTAAAAGTTACATGCATTTCAATAAAAAAGCAGATATTCAGATTGACACATTTTTAGTTTGTTGTTTGAAAAATGAAAAAGGTCGTGGATCGCAATTTTTCTTTAATTTGTAAACTACTCGTAGTGTTATGAATTTCTCATTTCATTACTTGGTAATGTATGTAAGTTTTTGCTGGGAAACATTCGTATTGCTCTGTGTGAGTTTTATCATGAATTTTTTTTTAAATTTTTTGTTGGTGGAAATCAAAATAAATTTTTAATTAAAAAATGAACACATACAGGTGCAAATAAAAATACATTTTGAATGGTGCAACAAAAAAAAAAAAATATGGTAGAGGTGCAAGTCTATATATACCACAACAAAAGGACAATGTAAAATCCAAGTGGTAAAACTCATTCATATATTCATTCATACAATCCGGGTACAATATGACCAAGTGGCAAAAAAAAAAATTTTTTTGGTTTATTTTTTTTTTAGTGTGAATGTATAATATGGTCGAAAAGTCTGTATATAAATCTTTTTTTGCAACACATAGCAAATAAAAAAACTTAAGTCAGTCACGATCCACCATATAATACATTTAACCAGTGTATGACGAAAAATAGGTCCCAAGTACAATCATGTATTCTAGGGAGGAGCAAATAAAGTTTTTTTTTAATTTCGAAAATGTTGGGATCGGGAAAGCTGCCTTTTGGTGTCAATATTTACCCACAAAAATATTGGACGTAAAGGGCAATGGCTTTTGGTTCCTTTTTTGACTTGAAAATCGGAAAGTCCCGAACAAAGTGAAAAAAAATATTTTTGAACTTTAGTTTATATTTGGACATTACTGAAAAAGTTTTTTGCAAAAAAAAAATATTTTTAATTAGTTTTTAACTGAAAATATAACGTAATGTTAATTCAGCATTTAAAAGATGTATATTTTTAATTATTGTATTATGTTATTGGCCTTTTTAAAGAAAATTAATTAATAATTAAATTAATAAAATCATTTTAAGTTATTTTTAAGGAAAATTAAAAAAAAAAAAATTAAAGACCAAAAATTTTTTTTTACCATAAAAACACTTTTTCAGTAATGTCCAAATATAAAAAAAAATATTTGTTTGCTTTGTTTTCAAACAAATAATTTTCGATAGAAATTTAAATTTTTTTTTGTAATTTTACAGTTTTTCTTGTAATTTTACAAATTTTCAATGTTTAAAAAAAAAAACAAGTGAAACTTTTACATTCTTATATCCTCCAAAATGTAAAAAACAATATTAAAAAAATTAAGAAGTTTGCATTTGCTTTGCAAAAGTACAAAAACCCTTCAAAAAATACGGGTTTTCTTAGGTTGGTTTAGTTCTGCAAGGGGGAACTTTTTTTCCCTTTGGACTGTATCGTCCTCTACAGATGGACAGACGGACGAACGGACATCGTTATACTTAGAATCGGTCACTGATCAATTAAATATATGGGGCATTCCATGTCAAATCGGACACTTCGAAAAATTTTTTTTTTAGATTTTCCCAATTTGTTTACAGTTTTTAATACCCTTCGAAAACTCCATCGTGGTAAATTTTCATATTTTTTTGATGATCCATTCAAAAGATATCGAATTTTTAAAAATTGGTAGTTTGTTCCTTTACTCAAACTTCTTTTACTCTTCAATAATGGTCCAAATTTCAATTTTTTTTTTAATTTTTGTTTTTTACGTACTTTAAAAAAAAAATCCCCAAAAATTCTTAAAAGCGCTCTAGTATTCGATTTTTAAGTTTTAAAATTTAAATCTCATTTTTGAAAATGTTTGTACTCTTCGATTTTTTTGAAATTTTTTTGTGTAAAACTTCTATCGATTCTACAAATTTTTTGCCCAGGAAGATCGTGAGATAACGAAAATTACTATTTTTTAAATTTTTTTGAAAAAATTTTACTGTAATTTTCCACTCTTAAAATCATTTCTACTGATCCAATGGTGCGTCATAGAGGGGTCATTTATAAGACCGACCCCCATTATTTTTACGTCTTAACATTTCTTTGGAACAAACTAATACCCTATCTCCAATTTCTAAGGGGGCTCCCACACAAAACGACATTTTTTAAAATTTGCTGCAACCGCTCTAAGTGCCCTAATAGTGCCCTTAGAGCAACAAAATGTATGACCGACCCACAATATTTTTTTAGTCCAAACATTTTCTCTAAACACACCTACCCTCTATCTCTAAACGTTGAGGCGGTCCCCATACAATTTTTTTTATTTTTTGTAAATTTGTTTTATTTAATCAGCTTCTACCGGTCCAATGGTGCGTCCGAGAGGGGTCATTAGAGAGACCGACCCCCATTTATTTTTACCCTACAATTTTTTTTTAAAACATACCTACGACCTATCACCATTCCCTAAGTAGGCTTCCATACAAATTACAGTAGGAGCAAATTTTATAAAAATGTAATTTTGTATGGGAGCCTACTTAAGGAGTGGAGATAGGGCGTAGGTGTGTTTTAAAAAAATGTTGTAGGGTAAAAATAAATGGGGGTCGGTCTCACTAATGACCCCTCTCGGACGCACCATTGGACCGGTAGAAGCTGATTAAATAAAACAAATTTACAAAAATTAAAAAAAAAATTGTATGGGGACCGCCTTAACATTTACAGATAGAGGGTAGGTTTGTTCAGAGAAAATGTTTGGACTAAAAAAATATTGTGGGTCGGTCATACATTTTGTTGCTCTAAGGGCACTATTAGGGCAGGTAGAGCGGTTGGAGCAAATTTTAAAAAATGTCGTTTTATGTGGGAGCCCCCTTAGAAATTGGAGATAGGGTATTAGTTTGTTCCAAAGAAATGTTAAGACGTAAAAATTAATGGGGGTCGTTCTTATAAATGACACCTCTATAACGCACCATTGGAGCAGTAGAAATAATTTTAGGATTGGAAAATTACAATAAAATTTTTTCAAAAAATTTAAAAAAATAGTAATAATCGCTATCCCAAGATCCTCCTGGGCAAAAAATTTGTGGAATCGATAGAAGTTTTACACAAAAAAATTTTAAAAAAAGAGAAGAGTACAAACATTTTCAAAAATGAGATTTAAATTTTATAACTTAAAAATCGCATACTAGAGAGCTTTTAAGATTTTTTTGGGATTTTTGTTAAAAAAGTACGTAAAAAACAAAAATTTTGAAAAAAAAAAAAAATGAAATTTGGACCATTATTGAAGAAGTTATGAGTAAAAGAAGTTTGAGTAAAGGAGCAAAGTACCAATTTTTAAAAATTCGATATCTTTTGAACGGCTCATCAAAAAAAATCTGAAAATTTACCACGAAGGAGTTTTCGAAGGGTACTAAAAACTGTACACAAATTGGGAGAATCTAAAAAAAAAAATTTCAAAGTGTCCGATTTCACATGGAATGCCCCATATACTCTATGAGGTCCTAGACCGATATTTCGATGCGTTACACACGGAATGACAAAATGAGTATTCCCCATACTGTAAACTCAAAAAAAAAAAAACTTGTAAAACGCCTGGTTTACATTCCTGCAGACAAACTGTATGGTTTCGCGGGTATAGATTTAAACAACTTTTAATGTATTTTATATGAATAATAATAATAGTTTCTAAGGCGATAATCAGATTGAAAATTATTGTATAGAGAATTGATAAAGTATTTAATTAGTTTTAATTTAAAAGTAAAAAAACAAATTCTCCAATTTTGAGATATTTTTATTTATGTCAAACCACTTTTTAACATGATAATGTTTTTAGGCTGGTGTCTAATTTTAAAAAAGTTTCAGGACGCCACCTCAGTTTGACTATATAAGCTAACGACTAACAAAAAAGAAAATGGAATTACTGTTTTCATTTTCTTAAACCCAAAAATGTTTGTAACTTGGGTTTGTTACTTGGATTATAATTCACCTCGTGGTAAATAAAACAAATATTCACCAGCTGGTGAATAAAACGTAACATAATTATTTTGCATCAAATTTTTTTTTCATAATTTTTTTTTTTCATCAATATTTTTTTGTCATCATTTCAATTTAAAACCGGTTGTTTTCTAGTTATTCGAAAAACCGGTTTCTTGTGTCGAATTATTCGACATTTTCGAATATATAACACTTCATTTTTTTGTAATCATTTGTTACAAATTTTGTAAAATACAACTCTGTATTTGCAATTTTGTTTCTTAATTCAATAATAAATAAGAAGGTTAAAAGCAGAGTTATAGAGTACACAGCAAAAACTTGCATTACAAAGTAATGAAATGTGTAATGGGAAATTCAAAAGTAATAACTAATTATGATTCGAATTACTTTTCCCATTACAACTACAAGCGATGGCGCCAGCTGTAATGATTATCAAAATAGTAGTAATAACTAGTTACATATATACTTATAGGTAACGAAAAAATTATTTTAAAAAAAAATTTTAAAAAATAAAAAAATATTTAATTTTATTTTATTTTTAACCAGAATAATTTGCAGTTAGCAAAAAAGTGAAAATCTAGTTCTGAAATTTTTTTATTTTATTATAATTACTTAGGTAAGCCATTATTAGTAAGTCATTATTATACATTTCAAAGTAATGCTAAAGATAATTTTCTATCATTACTAAGTAATTCGAATGGTAATGATGTGTCATTACCAAGTTTTTGCTGTGTAGGGTAACAAATGGCGTTTGAAAAAGTAGCAAACAAAAACCATATGGTATTGTTTAAGAAATTTTATCACAAATCGAAATCTGAGCGAAATGGAAGATACCAGTTATACAGTAAGAATGCAGATTGGTTTTTGTCTCTCTTTGTTTTACGTTTAAACTTTAGTGTTGTATTACCAGATTTTTCCAATTATTTTTGGTGATGCCAGATCTGCAAAACTGTCGATTCCTTACTCTATAAATCTGTTTAAAAGACGCGGTTGTGAAGAAACACTAACAAGAAAAATGTTGTGTTTTAAATATATTTAAGTCCATATTGTAATGATTTAAAGTACATAGTTCCATTTTATAGTGACTGACCCTATAATTTCTATTACTATAAATTATTTTTTTTTATTAACTTACATAAAAAATATGTATATTTTGTCGTTTTAAGCTTTGAATTTGATTTATTTAATAAGATTTAATGTTTTTAACAAATTTTATTAAAAAAAACCGAAAAAACCGGTTATTCAAACCGGTTTTCAAATAAAAGAACCGAAAACCGGTTTTTAAAAAACGGCGGTTTTTTAACTATTCGAAAACCGGTTTTTGGAATATGCCGAATAGTTGACAACTCTAAACTTGTACAATTTTCAACGGTTTTTTTAAAAATCTTAATTTCTTCGTATTAGATCAGACTTGAACTGCGAAACCAAAAACGAACTCTAACTTTTTTGCTATGTGAAATTTACAATGTAATTTTAATTTTTTGTAAAATTGAAGCAAAATTGTCGATATATCGATTAATTATAAAATTACCTACTTGATTTTTTCTGTAAGTACAGATCGAGCAGGGGCTCTACTTATATTTGTTATAAGGGTTCAAGTTGAAAAAAAATGCAGAAGAAAAATTTAATTTCTAAAAATGATAGACATTTCTGGTATTTTCTATACCGGTTTCAAACACCCCAGTGAGTGTCATCGTCAGTAGGATTTTAAATGTCGGTTTGTCTTGTTAATGAAAACTGTTTTTTATATATGTGAATATTTTTAGTTTCTACAGAATAAATTTTGACAGTTTCCAACACTACAATTCTATTTCTAGCAATCTCAACCTCACTTTATACTATCTTTTAACTTTTTTGTCTCTTACATTATTTTACCTTTAAACCATTAAATTGCCTTTAATTCAAAACCAAAAAATATGAAATCCATCAATTTGTGTTGGAGAAATTTTAATTTAAGTCAAACCACTTTTTTGAAATGATGAAAATTTGAAAAGTTGTCAATATCTCGAAAACTGATCTACTTTTAAAATTTTGAAGTGGATTTACGGATTCAGCGTAAGATTTTACATGGAAAATAAATGCAAAATGCCGATCACATTTTTTTTTTAATTTTTAAAATAGTGTCATTGCTTGAAATCTGTATAAGGCGTATGATTAATTTTGTAATTGCCTTTAAATAACAATCATACGCAACGGTGAACAGTGAATCATTTTTAATAGTTTGGTTATTCAGTAATTAGGTACGCGATTGCAGCAAAATTTATAGCACAATTTCGAGCTTAAATTTGCCGCTAGACCCCACATGTCCAATAAGGGCACCACCCTAATGTAGGACATACAAAAGTTTTTAATGCTTTTAAAATCACCAACTTTAAATGCATGTAAAAAATACCATTAACATTTTCAATGTTAAAGTGGCAAGTCTTTTTATGTATTTTTCAAAAAATTATGATCAACCAACCTGCAAATTTCAAATATTCAATAATTTTTCTTGACCATAGTGTATTTGTGTATGATTGTGTTAAAAATACTCTATAAACCATTGTGTATAATGGTTGGTTTTAATTGTAGTTACAGAATAAAAAAATAAAATAAAACACATATAAAACAAAGACATTTCTCGCTGCAAATAACTAAATGGAAAGTATTTTAAATTATGAACGTGTGAAAGTAACAGCCAAAAAAACAAAATCTTCAATATCGAATAAAACAATATTTATTGAAAAAAAAAAAAAGTACTTGAAAGTAATTACAAATAAATACATTTTGTCAATAGCAGCCGTTTAAGATTTGTAGCGGAAACGAACAGAAAATAATAATTGTCAAAATAATGAAATCAAGAAAACAACAAATTATAAAAAAAAAAAAAAATCATTAAAAAATTAACCCTTAAACGGTACACTTTATTGGAGGAAATGGACAAGATACCGAAGTTAGTTATTTACCACTTACAAGGATATTAACTTTAAAAATTAATGTTTGTTCTGTTATTTTTACCAATAAATTCCAAAAAAAAACTACCTTAAAAATTAATGATTTCGTTGGTTGTTTCTTACAATTTTCTATTGTTTTTTTTTTCATGAATTTTAATAAAAATGTGGGGAATCGATACCGATATCACCTACAGTCTGGCCACACACTCAACCCATCGTGCCAAAGTCACTTGATACAAACATGTTTTTATATTTCTATAAATAATTTTTTGAATTTTTTTTCCAACAAAAAAGTAACCCACACAAATAGGTAACAACTAGTGATTTCTTATTAAAAAATGTTAACAATTAAAAAAAAAACGCACACACGAATTATTAAAAATTAAAGAAGAATCACTTTTCTTTACATACAAAACCAAACTAAATGACTTTAAAAATTAAATGCTAATGAAAGTCTTTATTTTTTATGTAGTTATTTTTAAAAAATCGCACAAAAGTCATTGAAAAACACTGAACATTAAACAAATATGTTTTTATACCCTCCAACCACAGTATGGGGGTATACTCACTTTGTCTTTCCGTTTGTAACGCATCGACATATCGGTCGGGGACCCCGTAAAGTATATATGGGGCATTCCATGTCAAATCGGACACTTTGAAAAACTTTTTTTTTAGATTTTTCCATTTTGTTTACAGTTTTCAGTACCCTTCGAAAACTCCTTCGTGGTAAATTTTCAGATTTTTTGATGACCCGTTCAAAAGATATAGAATTTTTAAAAATTGGTAGTTTGTTCCTTTACTCAAACTTCTTTTAATCATAACTTCTTCAATAATGGTCCAAATTTCAATTTTTTTTTCTTCAAAATTTTTGTTTTTTTACGTACTTAAAAAGAAAACAAATCCCAAAAAATTCTTAAAAGCGCTCTAGTATGCGATTTTTAAGTTTTAAAATTTAAATCTCATTTTTGAAAATGTTTGTACTCTTCGATTTTTTTGAAATTTTTTTTTGTAAAACTTCTATCAATTCTACAAGATTTTTGCCCAGGAGGATTGTGGGATAACGATTATTACTATTTTTTAAAATTTTTTGAAAAAATTTTATTGTAATTTTTTAATCTTAAAATCATTTCTACTGCTCCAATGATGCGTCATAGATGGGTCCTTTATAAGACCGACCCCCATTAATTTTAACGTCTTAACATTTCTTTGGAACCAACTAATACCCTATCTCCAATTTTGTGTAAAACTTCTATCAATTCTACAAATTTTTTGCCCAGGAGGATTGTGGGATAACGATTATTACTATTTTTTTTAATTTTTTGAAAAAATTTTATTGTAATTTTTCAATTTTAAAATCATTTCTACTGCTGCAATGGTGCGTCATAGAGGGGTCCTTTATAAGACCGACCCCCATTAATTTTAACGTCTTAACAATTCATTGGAACAAACTAATACCCTATCTCCAATTTCTAAGGGGGCTCCCATACAAAACGACATTTCTTAAAATTTGTGCCAACCGCTCTAACTGCCCTAATAGTGCCCTTAGAGCAACAAAATGTATGACCGACCCAAAATATTTTTTTAGTCCAAACACTTTCTCAGAACACACCTACCCTCTATCTTTAACTGTTAAGGCTGTCTCCATACAATTTTTTTTATTTTTTGTAAATTTGTTTTATTTAGTCAGCTTCTGCCGGTCCAATGGTGCGTCCGAGAGGGGTCATTAGTGAGAATGACAAACATTTATTTTTA